>CM012457.1:23230348-24447528 GCA_003999625.1 Oryzias javanicus
CATTTTGTAAGGAAGCATTTTTCTTATGATTACTTTTGAAAAAGTTAAATAAATATAGTGGGGATTTTTTGCTTTTTTTAAAACTTAGCTAACATTAAAAAAAAAAAAAAAACATTGATTTATAGTCCAAATACAAACAGTGTTCTGGATATGAAAACTTATTCAGGCTCCTCAATTTCATCTAAATCTTTTTGCAGCAGCTTTTATAGCCACTGTATCAGCACAAATACAGAACAGAGTTGATTTTATTACTGTTGGCAGATTAATATATCCCACATATTAACGAAAAGCAAAATTACAGATCATTCTGAGTTGTTTTCTTCATGTATAACCTGATGTGGTCAGACTGCTTTAACAGTGTTTCACCACTAGAGAGCAGTACAGAGCTCAGATGGCGGTGAGGAACTCCAGCTCAAAGAAAACTCAACAGCTCTGTAAAATAAAAACAAATGTATTTATTTAATTATTTATTGTACTTTAATTGTTTTAAAAGACAATAAAACAATAAAGTGCAAATTAATAAATATCAATTTTGGTTCACAAAATTGCAATATAAACACTTTGAAAGTTGCAGAAGTTTTTACAGAAATCTTCTTTAGTATGACTCAAATAAACCTAATTTAATGGAAAAAGTAGATTAAAATGATTTTTCCAAAGTTAAAAAAAAAGCTCTCATGTGGAAAAAAATAATAATTTAATAAAAATTCCATCTGGGGACAAAATAAGTTATGAGTGTAACACAGAGATGATAACCCCATGGATCCTATCGCCACATTTTCATGACAATTTTGAACATTTTATTTCTAATACAAATTAAAAAAATACATTTTGGGAAAAAACGAAAAGAGTTGAGTATTTCTCATTTGTATGTGTTATGCATAGAAGCGCGGACATGTAGATCAGAACCTGAGGACACACATCTCAAAGGAAAGGAGTTCTGGGACCACAAAAAGGTCATGTGACCACAGAGTTGACTAACAGGAAGCAGCTTTCCCTTCAAACCTATAAACCTAAACGAATCTCATCCTAAATGGATGCAACAATGAGAAAAGCCTTTAGATGAAACCCTTGAACTTTTTTTTTTTTCTTTTTTGCAATTGTTTATCTTATCATATATTATGTAACAGAAGGCAAATTTCAGTCAGACAAAAAGAATTCTATGCAAATATGCAGACTTGAGTCGGCTGACAGAAAAAAAAGCGTTAGTGCCTTTGAGCAATGTTTGCAAAGGTGTGAGTTATGAAAGAACCAAAGGTCAAAAAAGACTTAAAAAACTGTTTTGCATGTCCGCTGTTAATGAGAAGTGATGTGTAGTTACAATGTTCTGGAAGTGCTATCCCATAATAGGCAACGTCTTCCTCATCCCGAATTAAAATAATTATTCATTCCAAAAAAACCCCAAAAAAACTGAGAATTCATCAATTAAATAAAATATCAGGTCTGTGAGATCAGTTGTTTTAAATGGAGATGAGTGTTTTTCATTGTTTATGATAAAATAATTTTGGATCTAAAAGCACTCATGGAAAGTAAATACATTCTAGTTTCAACTTTTTCTAGACTTCTTTTTTAATCCGACTTCATTAACCAGCCAGCAATGAGGACACTGATGCTGATCTTTATTCTGCCGCTGAAGCTCCATCACCTCCTCCTCCTCCACGCCTCCCTACAGAGAGCGTGGAGGAGGACTGAGAGAAGGGACACGTCTCTATCGCTGGTTTTTTTGGATATTTAATGCTGACATTTTTGGCAGAAGACGAAGCAACAGATGATGTTGTGATAGTGTTGCAGCACAAATGACACACCTTTGCTCTTTTCTTACTTGTAGTGTTAAACCGTATTCCTTGACAAAGCAAAGCATGCTGGGAGAAAGTTGTTAGAAATAGCTCTCATTAATACAGGAATAGCTTTAATAACTTATTCTTTGTATTTAAGCCATAAATAAGACTAAAAGAGCTTTCAGGAATGGACATATTTTAAGGGTGTGCATCAAGATTTCAGGTTAACTTTTTTTAATCATATACTAAAACTAGTTTACAATGTAAAAGATCTGCATAAACAACACTTAATTTAATTTAAATACTAAAACAACAAATTTCCATTGTCAATAACTTATTTAAAAAAAGAGGATGTATTTATTATATTTATTTATTGTATATTTATGTCCATAATTCTAAACTGTTGAATTTTATCTAAAAGTAAAGAAAAATAGCTGATAGTATTTAAAAAAAATGTTCACAGTGGTCTTTTAATTATTATTGTGCTATTTTTAGCCAAAAAAAACAAAAAAACGTCTTTTTCTAGGACAGAGTTTTAACAGTGGCATTAGATCATTAGATCATTAGAGATTCACCTCAGAGTTGTGGGCGGACTGTTGGCATGGAGCAACCCCGCCCCCCTTTCCCACCTGATGTTGAGAGTTTGTAACAGGCATCTTAAGGACAGAAATGCTATTTTAGGCTTAATTTTCCTGATATATCTCCTCCATCATTAGAAAAATGAGACAAGAACATGCTAAAAAAAAACAAAAATACACCATCAAAGAACTACTGTTTTTAAATACATATAGGGCTGACAGGTTTTGTGCGAGAAACAGACAAACCAAAATGACTATTAAACCAAAATGACTGTAAAGCACAGCTGTGGAAGTGTGTTGGTGCGGGATGGCATGTTGCTGCAGCTTTTCCAGTGAACTTCTCTGTTTTGAGTCTGTTAAAATGATTAATCTAAAGGAAAAGTAATTCACTCACAAATGTACAATTTAATCGACAAAATTAGAAGCAAATCTTAGTGTCACTACAAAGAAAACAGGCCAACTGTCAGGCAGATTGATTGGAGGACAACAACAAAGTCAAGAAAGAGTCTTTAAAGACGAATCTCAGAGGAACAAAATATTATTAACTTGTAGAGTGTTTGACGTTGGCATCTTGTTTCAACATTTTACTGTAGGTTTTTGTAAATGATGTTGGATCATTTGAGGCTGAATACAGTGAAGCACATAATTATATTATAGACAACCACAGAAAAAGAAAAAATACTTGAAAAATCTAAGAATAGAACCCAAATTGGTATAACTAAAAACATAAAAGTGGTGATGACAGAAGGATGTGACTTCTCTTACTCCCCACAACCCATCTCTCTCAAGAAAACTCCTTATCTTATGTTCCTGTTCAGAGGGAGTCTCTGGTACCTGCTTTTTCCTGTCTGTCTATCCCGCAGGGGTCGCTGGCCCCTCCCCTTTTCAGTGTACCTGCTCTGTAGGTGAGGACCCTAGAACCCTTCATCTACTGTCATCCCATTGTCTGTAAATGAGAACTGGACTGAGTGAGTGTGTTGCCACTCATGGAAAATGACTCACTTCTGGTTCCAATGAAACATACTCATCCAGTGGTCATTTTTTTTGGGGTACAGATTTCGTCATGTCCAAACCGGAAATCGTCAGTAAGCAGTGATTGGTCCAGTTGGTCTGAGTCAGCATTTCTATGGCAACATTTCACTCTCACCAATCAGGAGTGAGCTTAATAGAAGTCCACTCCTCTACCACTTGAAGAGAATCAGTCAATCAAACGCTTTTAAAAATTATGATTGAGGCATCTGATTGGACCGTTTATAACTTGAGTAACTTGCAATAAAGAACTTTTGTCATGAAAAAATGTTGGATTGTTAAAAAAAAAAGTACAGCAAAATGTGTTCTTTTGACAAATATGACTGAGTAATATCTGTTTACTGATCTATAGAAGTTTATGGGATTTTTCTTTCTTGGAACCAACGGTTACTTCCTGTTTGGAGCACCATGGGGGGAGGATCCAGTTCTTCTATACAGTCAATACATGTCTCTCTCTTGTCTTGACACACTTAGCTCAGTTTGAGTTCACGTCTTCTGTTTTTCACACTTGGAATAGTGTATTGCCCCCGACCAAGTCCTCTTGATTTGGTCCTGAATGTTGTGCTTGTTCTGTATTCAGACTCCTGTCAACCAGAAATGTTTGTTTCCGACCAAAGCTTGTCACCTGAACCACGTGACTTAAGATCTCTTCAGTCATTGGCCAGGAACTTTGAGGGCGGGGCAAAGCAACAAAAGAAAGAATAATGGAACTCCTGTGCTTCGCTTTGCAGTCTCTGTCAGGATAGTTCACATACTCAGATGATCTCAGATGTTGAAAAAACAGTAACGTGTACCACGTAAAGGTTTTTTTTTATGAGCCTAATTTCATCCAACCACATTTAATATTCAGATTCATATTATAGTTCACTTTAAGTGAACCAAATATGTCCAGTCTGAATACTCCCTTAGTTTATTAGCTCAATTTTTGAAGCTATGGCTGGCATCAGTGTCCTTCATAATCACTTTCATGATATCAATTATAACCAGGAAGCTCATTAAAATATCATGTCAAAAAGCCAAGTAACTGTTAAGAACACCCGTGTTCCAAAATACACCAAGACAAGACAGCGTGGTTAAATAAAACATGCAGCAGGTGACTCTGACAAAGACTTCTCTATGTCTTGGCAGATGCATCTTTCCTGTTGTAATGTTCCTCTCGTGTTCTCCCAGCCTACAGAGGAGCTGCCCTTCTGACATTGCTCTAAAAATAGCAGCCCACTGAAATAAAAGGGGAAACTCCAGGGATGGGCAAAACACATGTGAAAAGCCAGCGCGCTGATATCTGCAGTCGCAATGCACAGATGCATGCGCATTAGCGCACAGGTCGCTCTCTTCATCAACCCCACTGACACCAGGTCAATTTCTGCTGGGGGGGGAAACGGGCCTCATTTCTTTCAGTTGGCTCAAATTAGATTGCTTTGACTCATTAAACTTGTGGAAAGGTTGCACTCCCACCAGACTACTGTGTCAGTATTTTTTTTCTGCACAAAGGCAGTGTTTTGTATACCTGTAAACTATTAACATAAATATACAAGAAGATGAAAGACTGAATGTGGCTCCATCTGTGACTCAGAGGGGATCATATTTTATCATTGCTACTCTATAAACAAATTTGGAGCCAGACTCATTTCTGTGCTGTCACATAACTTGTGTTTAGCAATAATCCTCAGGCACTGCAAATGAGTGAATCACCGTGACTTACTTCCCGTCACACGTTCTCACCTGAAGTGTTGATTTTTGCATAAATATTCAAAATCTCAATCACTAATTAAAGTAGAGAAAGCCAAAAGCTGTGCACCATTGGCACTAAAACGATATCAAAGGTTTAAGTTGTGAGGTGAGGTGGGATGATCCCCAGATTCTGTGTCGCACTCATGTTTAACAAATCCCTTTATTGAAACAGTATGGAGATATCATTCTAAGGACATTTTTTTAATGCTTTTGATCATTTCAGAGAATCAAAAGCACTAAAAAGCTAAAACAGAAAGCGGAGCAGATGCATAAAATTCTGTTTACACACAAAACCAATTTTTATATGCATAAAAATGTGATTTGTATGAATAGAACAAGTATTCAGAGTGTATGTAGCTTCAATTTTTTTGTATTTCTACATGTATTTTTTCTTGAGCAGCACAAGATAAAAACCCACAATATTAAGTCTTCAAAACAGATTAAAATTGCAAGCCTTTCATACAAATCAATTCAAAACCAAACTTGATTTATATGTTTTTTTAAAAACCTTTAATCAAAACTGGCGTAATGATCCCACACACATGAACACTGACATTAAAGCATTAAATTTTATTATGAAAAAAATGTAATGCCTCTGCTGTGAATAATATAAAATTCTCCTCTTGTAATTCCAAACATCCAGTCGATGTACATTATCAGGTTGTTTTGTAATCTGACTCTTTGGTCTGAAATTGGAGAGTGATGGTCACTCTCTGCTGTTTTTATTTCTACTAGTGAGAGTATTTTTGTTCTGTTTGAAATTCCAGAAGTAAGAGCATCAAACAAGGAAATGAGTATCCTCTCTAAACAGGTTAGAGTTGATCAATACATTTTTCTTTTTTGTTTTTTTTTAGTTCGATATCTTTAACTATCTGAAAAAACAGTGAAAAATATGCAGAGAAAATAGAATTACCCCAACTTGATTTGTAACTCATACAACATATTTTAAGCATAAGTACAACAATTATTAAATTAAAAAAAAAAAATTAACAAATTAAAATGACAACAACTTGAAACTAAATCCTTAAAAAATACACTTTTGCAGACCAGAACTCTCTGCTCTGGTCTGGTCGGATTAAGCAGATAATACTGAAATGATCTATAATTCTAGCAGCATTTAAACGCATCACTTACAGATGAACCTTGGAGACATGTAAAGAGTCTCCCTCAGATTTGTGTGTAAATGTGGTTTTGTGTGTGCATAAAAAGCGATTTGTGTGTAGTTTTAAAATATTTTTTCATTGTTTTGTTTCAAACTCTTTTCATTTTCATTTGTGCATATGCAAATTTAATTTTGTATTTTTCTGAATTTCATATTTTTTGTATTTATGCACAAAATGTAATGTATGAGTCACAAATCAAGAATTAGGGACACACAAATCCAAAGTTGTGCCCAAATCAAGGTGATACTATCCTATTTCCAGAGTAAATCTTATCCCTTTAGAAAAACAGGAAACCTTCTGATATATGATCTGATGAAAATCTAATGGTTTAATAATTGCATTTTCAGTGCAAGTTCTTGTTGCATTTTTTGGATTATTGAAGGCAAACAAACAAAGCTAAAAACTGTATTTCTGAGTATTTTTTAAAATTTCCATGAAAAAAATGTTGGAAAAAGTGTATTTGTGACATAGAAAATACAATGGGCGGGCCTTGTGCTAATGCTCCGCTACATTCCAATGCATTTATTAACTAGAGATAGATCCATGTACATCTTTGTTTTCCTCGTCTGAGCTGATATCTGGCTCAAAACTGTACGACTGGACTTCCTCGCCATTTTTGTCCCACTGATGAGGTTAAGTTTGAGGTTTCAGGGGCTGTAAGCTAGCAATAAATTGTACACGGATGGGTGACGGGAAGTGGGGCAGGCTTACACCTAGACAACGGTTTTTCAAATGAACTACTGCAGAAACTATGTTCAAGAAAATGACAGATTTAAAAAAAAAGTTTGGATAAAAATAGCATAAACAGTTAAAAATCCACTGAGAACGCATTTGCAATAAATTGAAGTGGAACTTTAAAGGAAAAGACACCTCATAAATCTGGAGAAGAGAATGCACACTTCTGCTTTTGTGTTCAGACACAGTTTTACTCATAAAACTGCACACAGTCTCATGCACCTGCCGTCTCAGGTGCACACTTGGCTGCAAAGCCTGGTGAATATTCTCCAGAGGAAAGTTAACATCTGACACCTCTGTTGATCTTAACTTCTTTTTTTTTTTTTTTTTTTGCTGTGTCTCAATTTTTTTGCCATTCAAACCTGCATTTACAGAGCGCCATGAGAAAAGGTGAAGATGCTTCAGAAGACTAAAACAAAGAGCAAACACACTGTTGCTAAGTAACACCCAAGAAGCTCCCAAAAGTACACGCCAGTGAATTCTGGGGCCTGTCACATTGCCTGCATATGCTGCGCAGGTAAACCCAGCGAGTCAGGGGGGCACAAATGATGGCTGATGGCACCAAGGTCCAGTGCTGGGTAAAATAAACAAACAAATCAACATTTGTATGTTTTCAGTTTGAGGCATGACGGAGTGCAGAGAGAAAAACAGAGAAACCGAGATATAGAAGAAGGCGTGTGAGTGAAAAAAGTGAATTGCACTGTGCCGCAGCAGCTGAAAAGCTGGACTGTGTAATTTATTGGTCCCTATAATCATAAAACATGAATCTTGTCCACCAGGTGATAAATCATTTGAAGTGCGCATCCACCGGTCTGCCTCTCGAATTGTTTGTGGAAGTAAAATGCACAGGAGCAAACATGCACTGGGATATGCCAAACTTAACTTTATTGATTGTCTTAACATGTTTGACCACATTTACATGCAACTGTGTGTTTCGCTGTCCTCGCCGACCGTTGACATATTGCAGAAACGTCCTCCTCGGCCCAACAACGCAGCACACCCACTCTGATGAAAAAGCAATACGTGTGAAAACCTTACAATGGATAATGCAAACAAAGCTGTCTGTCCTCCTTCCACACACCCCCGCGAGCCTAAAAGTCCAAACTCCTCCTCCTTCCTCCTCCCACTGCATTTGATCTGCTGGTGAGAGCCCTCCCAATAAAACTATTTTATTATAAGCCCTCTTCATTTGCAGGGAGTAAGTGGCTGAGTTCAGCTATTCAGCGCAGAGGACGCTCAATACATCCGTACAGCCGGACCCGTCAGCTGTGGGGTGGCATTAGCTGATTGCATACAAGACCTCCTCATCTGTGTTAAAGTGTGGCCCACCACAGCCTCTTCTGCTGGACTGAATCATGAGTTTTATCCAAAAAAAAAAAAAAGTGGATGACTTTAGATTGTCCTTACATTGAGTCAACTGCAGAGCATTTATATGTACATCAGGGGCAATGTGTGTGGAGTTTAGTGTCTCTCAAAGGACATGTTGACATCGGGGAATCGATCTACTGACCAACCGGCGCATCTCCAGACCTTCACAAATAAAGCCACCCCTCTTACAAGGCTGTAAAATATATGTGAAGCACATGTATTCATTTTTTATAAAGAAGAAATAATACTTTCCACACCATCAATAAATTGGTGTATTTTCAAAGTGATGTGATATATAAGGCGCACCAAACTTATAGCTATAAGATGCATTAAGCGAGACAAAAAGAGTCCATCAGTCACACTTTATTGACTGTGTTGACAATAACTCTTGTAACACGCTACACATTAGAAGCGTTAGCCACTTAAGGATATTCACAATACCTACAACTCCAAACCTTGTTTGCAAAACATACAAAAAACACAGTCCAACACCGCTACGTGTTAGCATTCTCGTAGATACTGCTTAAGTAAATGTTTCTGTGACTACGCTAACCCTCTACCTTATTAGTAACACTGTAAAAAATAAAACACAGTCCGACACATTACATTTTAACCAAGTTAGAAGCGTTAGTCACGTTAGCTTTTTCACTTTACCTCTAACTTCCACCCAAAATAAAAATACTCTTATACAGCTAAAACAAGCAGGACAGTGACTTAGCTAACGTCCAACCTTGCTTATAACTCACAAAAAACACAGTTTGACACCACTACACATTAGCGGGGTTAGAATTTTTACGATAACACCCAACTTTGCTTGCAACACATCAATAAACATACAGATACAGGAAAAATATGCGTTACTGTGACTATGCTAACTCTCAACTTTGTTTTCAAAACATATAAACACAGTTCGACAGTGCTACATGTTAGCTACCTTAGCATTTTCATAATAACACCCAACACTGTTTTCAACACAACTAAACTGATAGATACCACTAAAATAAACGTTGTTGCAAGTATGTCAACTCTCAATCTAATTGATAACACATTAAAATAAAACTTAGTTTTGAAAGACCACCGTGTATCTCTCAAACCGCTTCAACGTCAGTAAGCACAACCAGAATTTATCCATATCTGGCTCCGGATTGTAAAGGAAACTGCTGTTTTTTTTTTCTTTTTTTAGGAAAAAATAAGGCCTTTAAATCCACCTTATAGTGTAGAAAACCTGATAAATTATTTGCTCTAAGTTGTCACAGTCAAAGTTTGTTGCCAATTAGAGAATAAGTACAATCTCATAAACTCATTATTTGGCGTGCTTTGGAGCCAGAGCAGCTACACTCTGAGCCAGTCAAAAGCATAATTTTCCGCTTATTCATGGTGAGAATTTAATCACAAGCATCACGTTGTAAAGAAAAAAAAAAAAGAGGGCACTCCCACAGAGAAACAGAGTCTAACTGTGAGTAAAGGGCATCAGCAGTAACTGCAGAGAAGATGGAAATGAGTCTACTGAACTCATTAGCTCCCCAGGTTCTTTTCCTCGCCGCTTTGCCCTCGGATTACAGCAGAGTACGTGCCTTTACCGTTCTGTTTGCTGGCTGGTACAGTAACAAAGAGATTAAAGTGTGTTTACATGCAGAGGGCATGCATTGATCTCTGCTGCAGAGCAATAAACAGTGGACACTTAGTTGAATATTCATGGCCTATGGTGCTCCAAGGTGATGTGACTGTGGGTGGACCAAAAAAAAAAAAAAAAAAAACCTCCCATCAGTGATGGAACAGTCAGAACGTCAAAGAGGAAAACAATTCCCGCCTCCAAATGTTCGCCCTAAACTCTGCAGTTCACTTTAATCCACATATAATGAAATAACAGATTTTTATTAAGTCAATTGAACAAGCACAAACATTTCTATTAAATCTATTTCTTGCTTTCCATGTTTGATGCATTCCTGTCATCAGTTCAAGTAGAGAAAAGCTACCCCGGATAATTGCCGGATATCTCCCCTGCCTCACGTCACACTGGCTGCTGCTTTTTTTCTGTGTTAACCTCTTATCGCTTTAATTCAGCCAGTGCTGTTACCCTGTCACCCTCTCATCACCTCCTATCCATTATCAGGCCTTTGTTTTCTGTGTTTCACTGCTCTAGGAGCATTGTGAGAGTGTGACATCAACTGTTTGACATGTGTTATCTCATAACCACCAGGTAATTCATCATGCACGTGGCCCCAAAAGAGGTCCGGTCCGGTGTATGAAAGGCCTCCTGAAAACCTGTACAACACAGTGGTGTAAATCACCAAGACAGAATCAGGACTCTTACAGCTAGCCTTGGTTTTCAGAATGCACCTATTTGTTTTAAAATATCCTTTGGGCTTCCATAATAAAATCCCCTCAATTACAAACAGCCTACTTTGGAGGAAACTCTGCTGAGTAGCCGCAGTTTGTGGACGGTAGATGAGAACCTTCAAGAAATCTGTGAATTTATCTGAAGGTTTCAAAAGTAGAGCTCAAAAATTTAAGAAACTTTTTTTTTTTTTTAGAAGAATAAATTCAAAAATGAGAAGACATGCTCACCAGAATTCATATTGGGCTAAAATCCTTACAAGGACTGCTACTTCTGTTTAACCAAACGATTATATCAGAGATGTAGATTACAAAAGTACAGCTTGTAAGACTAGATACTAGAGTTGAAAACATCTAAAATGAACTTTGAGCAATATGAGAAAATGACATGAATATTCTCTCACACGTTATCCTTGTTCTTTTTATTTTTTTAAGTCTGCTCTATTTCACTTAGCTCACTCTATTTCCAATCTGAGAATTAAATTACAGATCAGAAACACATTTGATTTTTATTCTGTAAAAAAAAAGAAAAAGAATCTTTAGATTGACGTTTATACAAAGTTAAGACATAAAAACAGATAGAGGCGGGCACGAAAGTTATGTACAGCATTCGAGTGTATACATGTACAGACAAATAGACATGTAAGAATGGATGTACGGATAGACAGACAAAAGTATGTACAGACAGACAGATGTACAGATGAATATATGTACGGATGGAGGGAAAATGTGTGTACAGACGAAAATATGTATGGACAGACAGATGAATTTATGTCTGAATAGACGGAGAGACAGAAAGATTTAGAGGTAAATAACTTACAATTTTGATACATTTTGATTATATGTGTACTGGAAATGCAGCTATTGACTGTGAACAGGGTGTGCAGGTGTTATGTACATGTTTACTATGACATGGCCCCGCAGCATGCCCATAGCAAAAATGTGCATTATCATTTTCTAATGTTTTTTTACAGTCCAAAAGCAGGTTAAATTGATTAATTCAAGACTTTAAATGGTCCCTTAAAAGTGAACAAGAATACAGTCTTATTAGGATGTATGTGGACTTTCTTTGGCCCAAAATATTGTTTTATCCCCCTGGTGTAAGCCCAGAACTTGATGTTATGTTGATCTCTCCACAGTAATGAGCTCTAGTTCTACAAGGGCCAGGCCAGAGATAAAGTCACTCCAACATGTCCTGAGTCTTCCCTGCAGCCTCCTATTAGTGGAACATGCCCCACTAACCTTGGGGCAAGGAGCCACCTCAATCGGGTCGTCCTGTTGGAGAGGAGCTGCTGCTCTGCCCCACCACCTCCCTGGTGACCAAACTCCTCACAGTATGCATAAGGGAGCATCAAACCACCCTGGAAGTGCTTGCTCGTATCAGAATCTTATCCTTACAACCATAACCCCAAGCACATGAGAGTAGGAACATAAACAAACAAATAAATTGTCTTCTGCTTTTCGGTTTAGCTCCTTCTTCACTACTGTTAAACTAAACAATAGCTTGCATGTGATGAATATTTAACACTTTTGCTTATGTCAAAAATGAAAAAAGAAACACTATATTTTGAAGCACCAAATGACTTTGGCGAAACTTAAAGGTTTTTTTTTTCTTAGAAATTCAAAAATAAGTGACACTGTCTTCCTCAGAGCACCGCCTTGTGTTGACTCTAAACAACAGATGGGTATGAATATGTCAAGTAGTTCTTAAACACTCAACACTGTGTTACTGTTGCACCACATCGTCGACTTTCATCACACTAACAGAGTACGCACACAGCTCAGTTTTTGGATGCAATGACAAAAACCATCTTGTTTTACTCTTTTCCATCTTTTTCATTCAAAGTTGTGTGTTCACAGATTTAAAAACAGCTTCTGTCAAATTATTATCAAATCATCAAATTGAGTTCTGCTGAGTCAGATTTAGACTTGTTCCTAATTTTTAAAGGTCAGAAAACAATGAAAATATACACAAAGTAAAATATTATTTACCAGGAAAAAATGCAATTAACAAAAATCAGGATCTAATTATTGTTACTATGTTAAAATCCAACCTTTTTCTTACTTCCATTCATAAGGGGATTTTTAATAGTGTTGATGAAAATTTGTCCTCAATTTCTCTTTCCATGTGCGTTTGTAATTAGAGCTGTTAAATACTGTTTCCAAGTAATTTCTTATTTTTGCAATTAAGACCCCCTCTAAAATGAGGTGATACATTTCCAATTAATTTCAAATGAGGTCCACCTTTTTAAACAGTTACCTTTCATTAAATAAAGACTTGATTGCATAAGTGGTGGCTCTATATTTAAACCGTTAGCATCAAATACAACAACAAGAAAGGGGATGTTTTCCATCTGATTGCAATTAGCTGGAGTATCAATTATTAGTGAGTCCACCAGACTGCTTTAACTTTTTAAAAATACATGTAAAATATATTTCATTAAAATTCTAACAATGCATTCTTAACTCCATAAACTGTTTTTTGCTTTTGAAATAGCCAGCATGAAACAGTTTGAGACTAGTAAGTAAAAAATAGTGGACTATGTCAATAGAGGACTACCATATTTCTCTGCATAGGACAGATTATAAGGCACACCATTAATGAATGGTCTTTTTTTTTTTCCAATTTATGTCATATTTAAGTAATAACAAACTATAAAGCGCATTAAGAGACAAAAGAATCATAGAAAAGTCTGTCAGTCAGACTTTAGCACTTATTTGCAACACGTTACATGTTAGCAATGTTAGCATTTTTATAACTGTAACTCCCAACCCTCAATAGAAAGTTAAAAAAAAATAAAAACAGACTCACATGATATCGCTAAAACAAACATTAGCCTACTGTGAATACGCTAACTCCCAACTTTGTTAGCAACATGTTAAGAAAGCACAGTATAAAACACAGCTACTTGTTAACCAAGTTGATGTATTCACAATGACAACCAACCTTATTAGCTAGTTAAAAAAACTCACTGTCTAATACTGCTACATATTAGTCACATAAGCGTATTTACAATAACACCCAGTCTTGTTTGAAAATCATTAAAAACAATACTACACATTAGCAAATTAACACCCAACCACTTTTGCCTGAAGAAACCCCACAGTTCAACACTCCTACATGTTAGCCATGTTAGCGTATTCACAAAAACCTTATTTGCAACTCATAATAAAAACAACCAAGGTAGATTTTGAGGCTGTGTAGGCTACCTCTCAAACTTTGCTATCAGTGAGCACAACTGGAATAAATCCATATTTAAAGCACTCCAAATTATAATCTGCTCTGTTTTTTTTTTTTTTAAGCCTTTTAGTTTGCCTTATAGTGCAGAAAATAAGGTTATCTATTTTCACACTGTTTAAACAATTAACTGGTTCTAAGTAGGAGTTCTGTTGTGTCAATTTCTCCTTTTGTGAGATTTTTTTTTAAGTATTCAGAGGTACAAATGGTGCTGCAAAATGTAATGAATAAATAGTGGCTCAGGTGGCTGAGCAGTTCGGCCAATAATCATAATCAATTATTCATTTAAATGTAAAAACTATTTTTCAATGTTTAAAAATAATTGAATTGGTTTAGTTTATTGAGCTTTTGATGAATTAGCACTGCAAATTTAATTGCAAACAGCTACATTAGTAAACTAGCAGAGAAAACATGGCATCCTCTAGGCGTTCAATAGTGCTCACTCAGCATTCAGCCAATGTCATGTCATGGTATCGAAGTTTACACTTATGTCAACAATCAATATTTTTCAATCAAATGCCCAAAATCCATGACATGGCAAAATAGTTAACCAGACATTACTGAAAATAACACAGATTTGTATGTAAAGTACTTTACCATTTAAATCAAATAAATTTGCAACCTTTTTCCTGCCTAAGAAAAAGTGAATCTAAAGAAAGACGGAAAACTGAATTGGATGATAAAGTGGTCATCCTTCAGGTTGAAAAATGCCATATTGACTCTCAACTTCCTTGAGTCTCATGTGATGGGGGGTAGTGTAACGTTTCAATTTTGGAAAACGTAAAAAAAAGGTGTAAAAATCTAATGAAGGTGAAAAAAACATTCTTCTGTAAAGTTGAACATCATTTTCATCAGAAAACAGTGAAGTTCCTCTGGCACCAACTTCTAAATAAGGAAACTACCTCGTTGCTATGGCTTGTATATGAGGTATCCAGGAAGAAGACTATATTTACGATACTAATTTAAAACATGGCTGATGTCTATAAAATATATTTTTAGCGCATTCAGTTCTCACTATATTCCTGTTTTTGCGTTTGTGAAATTGTTGCTCTTAATGGTAAATTTCCTGCTGTCATTTTAATTGCTAAAAATGTATATAAAACAAGTTATCTTTTGTTTTCTTATCTTAATAAATGTCTTTCTCAATCAGAAACAATGGAATTAAATTAACACTTAAGTGAAAAAAGAGGATTTTTGAACGTGGGATTTCAAGTTTACTGACTTGGAGTCTTTGCTAAGTTGATGACATCAAGTTTGTCAAAAAGAAGGAAAAAAAATCTGCTTTATTAGAGCCACTTCCATCGTGCTTAGCTTGAAGCACTTTAAAAATATCCATATTGCCACTCAATTTCAACTGACAAATAGAGTTTTCTCCGAGCATGATAGACAGCCCCTTGCTGAATTCGTAGTGTAAGTAACCAATGGTGACACAGCATCAGTGAATCATCTGCTGTGGAGTCTGTCTGAGACGTCCAGGGGCGCCACTTTCTGTCAGCAAAATGAGGCATTTAGGAGGGGTTATGGCAGCTGCGGTGTCTGAATGCTGGAGAAATGTTCACCAGGAATATTTAAAGAGCTGACTCACGGGTGAGGAAGCAGTCATGTAAATTCATCCCTTGCACACATAAAAATGTTTAAAATTGAGTATTATAAATGTCTCTGCTCACTGAACATGATAAACACAGTGTAACCTTCTTTACAGAAGTGGGAAATATAGGTTTTTAGCATTTAATATAAATATATACACACTATATATACACTTTACTACATTCTTAGATAGCCCAAAAGGATTTACAGTCTCATTTACATTAATGCACTCATGGGCGGATCCACTGCCAAAGACTGGCATCAACCTACAACCACCAGGAGCAATGTGGGGTTCAGTGTCAGATGTTAATGCATAGTGGAATTAGACATGCACAAGTTTTAACTAAGGATGAGTACTGAACCAAAAATCTGTTCGTTATTGCTCATGTAAGAAGTTAAAATGCTGAAAAAAGCAGGCCAAGGTTGTGCTGAATTTCACAGCAAAATATTAGTGACCTCCTGGATCCAAGTAACGTGTAAAACGCTCTGAAAAAAGAAAGACGTCGCGGTAACGAGCGCTGAAATACTTGTTTACTTCCGCATGTGAGGAAGCGGAAAATCTGCTCTGCAGTGCAGACTGTCAGAAAGAATGAAACAAAGCCTCTTTGGCACATTCAAGCGCTCTCCTTCACCCTGCCACGCTGCTTCATCACACGGAAATGTCTCAAGAAAGCACCTGTTCAAGCACCGGTCAGGCATCTCTACTGTTTTAAAAATATCAGTTCGGCTGCGTGGCAGGGTGATTCTCTAAGATCGGTGCTCTTTAGTGTCCTACAGGTTTATCTCAATGTTTTTCATATAAATGAAGCCATAAAATTCATCTTAAAACAAGAAATGGAAAGATCCATGTGTTTCTGCATTATAGCACACTAAAACAGTTTGAAAATTAGGTTTTGAAATGTTTCTGCTGTAGACGTCAGTCAAATGAGTATGTTTACTTTCACCTAAATAAAAGAAGTATGAGTAAAAATACATGAATCTTTATCTAATTTCATCGTGTCCGTCAGTTTTGTTCAACCCCTTAACAGCCTATCGATTCCCCACTTTAAAAAAATGAATGATACAGTCCAACTTCTTCAACAACCAGGAAGTGACATCACTGAATACTTTCCAGCTCTTACTCTAAAGACAGACACGTATTAGCCTGCTTTCTTACCCATGTTTCATTGTTTCTATTGTCAGATTGACATCGTCAAGATCAACTTCTCAACTCTGTTACAAACATGCATAAATTATATGTATTATTGTTTGGGAAAACATAAACAATTGTTTTAAAAAATATGTGATTTTTTTTTTCCTCATGCCATATGTAGCTCCATATAATGTAGAAATGACAACTTTTAGCTAAATATTCAACCCCGTAATTCAACCCCTTAACACAACACAACTGCTACAGGGTTGAATTATTGTAACAGGGTTAAAGGCTGGAATGCTCTTAAGCCAGTAAACCACCTTTTTTTCTCTGTTGTTTCATGTTCAATATGTTCTAGAAACAGATTACTAAATCAAATGCAGAACGGCATTGAGAATGCAGGACGAGAAGAGATATAGAGGAGTCAGATTGTCCTCTTACGGGGTTGAATTTACAACGACCTAGGTGACAAATTAATTTTTAATAATTTGGGGGAGTTCATCTCTAAGGTGGGAAAACATATTTCTCTTAGATAGTCCTTTATCTAACACAATGTACAAAATACAATTTTTTGGGGTAAAATTTTCAGTAACCTGAGAACCCAAAGTGCACCGAATTCAGAGATTGACCCAGTTAGAAACAGACACTTTATTTTCTAAGATGTACATATAGAAGACTACTGGTTAAGACACATTTAATCTTTGCTTTTTCTTTTACTAAAAAATATTTAAAAAAAAAAGATATTGAAAAAATATTTCTTAAAGTACTATATGACATCATCATGAATTTGCTTGGTTATAAGAAACTTTGATATGAGATACAGTTGAGAACAATTGTTGTTCAGATTATTAAATAAAATTAATTTTACAATTATACATGTGAAAGGTGTGTTAATATTCAGGTAAGGTTTTTCTAAGTCATATTAAAAAAAAAAGTCTTTTGCACCGTCTTGTGATATATTGTGTGATATGTGTCATATCGTAACACGTGTATCACAATACATATCATATTGCCAGATTCTTGCCAATACACACTCCTTTATTTTTCTGTGCAGGTCAAGAAAAGAATAAAACCTAACAATCTATTTAAACTATGCTAAACTATACTTCCCCCCTTTTTTATTATGATCAATTTACATAAATGACTTTATATGCAGTAATTTGGCAGTTGTTAAGTAGTAGTATAATTATTTTAATTTTAAAAGGAGGCTGATATTAGCTAACTTCGGAGGGAAGATTTGACATGAACTTTGATTCTGAAAGCTATCTGCTGGACAAGTGAGTTTAGGTTCAAAGAAACTGATGTCATGAAACTTATCTGCAATTTCACTGTGTAAGATCTACCTTGCTTCCAAGAACTTTGAACTGCTACTACAAGCCAGTTTTCTGCGGTCATTCTAAACCAAACGCAAAATTATCCAATTATCCATTTAAATTCATAGATGTTTATCCGCGTTCCAAAAGGTTTTTTCGCACAACCCACCCTGGTCTCCACCAAGAGCCATCCTTTAACAGATCCTTAGTCCCCATCCACCTTTGCTCATCCATAGTCCGAGTTTATCCCAACCATGCACGATATGATCGGTCCCACTGCCAAAGATTTATGGACGCATTTGTTTCTGCACATCTTCCTGTCTTATAATTAAATCATTACTCATATGCCCAAGATCTCTCCTTTATTGAAAAGTATTACTGTTTTTAGGAAAATAAAAACTATTAAAAGAAAGGGAAAAAATGCTTCTGCATTATTAAAAACTGCAAACATGGGTCGAGTCATTTCTCCTCTTCCCTAATTGAATCTTCCCTCTTAAGACTTGTAGACCCCAATGCAGTTTCCTTGTAGCGCTTAAAAAATAAGGCATGTTGGGTGTATGACAAGGCTTATCTTCTGTGCACAGTCACTTAACATTAGGAAGAGTGACACACACTAACTGCACAATGTCATAATTAAATAACTCTCACTTGACTGGGAATCTGGAGGAAAAGCACACATGACAAGATTGTACCGCAGGCGAAAACACAAATGACGGCTGCTCTGCTGGTCTGTGTCACTTCAAGAGTAAGAGGAGCTTAAACTACAGTAGTGTTTACTAAAAAAAGAAGTCGAGTTCTGTATGTATTTAGAGTGTTATAACAAGACTTATAATGGTTTCCCGTGAGTAATTGGAGCAGTGATCTGTGCAGGGACAAACCAAGTGCTGGTCTGTCACAGCAACCATGTTTTCTAGGAAATCTTCCAATAATGGAAATAGGAAAAACAAAAACATTTCATTTTCCTAGATGATATAATCTTACTGCGAAAAAACATATATATATATATATATATATATATATATATTATATATATATATATATATATATATATGCAATAATATTCAATATAAAATCAAACCGGTCATACGCGTTCCACAGTTCGATACGCCACTTTTCACGGTACACATTTTATTTATTCGGTACCACCATGAGCTGCCTTTAACATGTGTCTGTGTTCTCATGTCTTTTGCAGAGCTTGTCTGCTCCAGGTCTGCCCTCACTCTCTCCTCATCTTCACAGAAAACACTTCACCCTTCCCATTTTGGCATAGCCAAAATGCTAAAAACATAGCATTTTAGCTAACTGTAGCCACTTTCAGTAGGGGGTTTATACAAACGCGCAGCAGAGCAGAATTTCGGACTGCTCGCGTTTTTGTGGACTTTTCATTTCGTGGCTGCTACCAGCTTGTATTAGAAGACACGCCACCAACACTGAAACCTGCGGTGTGGAGACATCTCAGGTTTTGCCGTTGAATATGAGGATCAGGGAGTGAAATGCGTCACAAGAAGCACAATATCTGCAAGATTTGTCTCATTTCTACATCATACAATGTGGGAATAAACGTCCAACATCTCTGATGTCATCACCCAGCTCTGTCGCCATCTAAAAGTTGAACAACTAAGCAGGTAACACAATGAAAACATCCCAGATATATTTCAAAAGAATGAAAACAGTTGACCCACAATATGGTGTACCAGCACGTCCATATTTTACTGAAAAATCTGATTTTCTTTTCTTATGTTGTTTCGGTTTGGAAAACAAATTATAATCTGTGGAATAATAGGATTTCAGTTTTTTTTTCCAATATGTACTACTGAACCGTGACCCTAGTATTGAAGTGTATATCAAACCGTGAGCAAACTGTATCTTTGCATCCCTTATATATAAATATAAATATATATATATATATATATATATATTCTCTCTCTCTATAAATATATATATTATGTTTATATGGTGAAAAATATTTGACAATGAAAACATTTTTGTTTCATTTTATTTTGTTTTATTTATATAGAGAGCCTTACACCAGATAAACTTCTGTCAAGCTGTTTAGTTACGTAATAGATTATCTGGGACAGGTTCAAAAATAACAGGAGATACTCTACTCGTTTTCACAGGAGTGAGCCATTCTTCAATAATGAATCAGTTCCTCTCTAATGTTTGTGTTCTGTGACCGGACAAATGTTCCATGAAACAGCACGCCTCCCCTAAACATAATTTATGCACAAAGTAATTCTAGTTAGATAAGTTTAGAGAGTCAGAAGGTAAACAACAAAAAAAGTTATTACAAACTCTTTAGTTAAAAACTAAAGCACTTTTTCTATTAGTTTATTTACTTTGTTAAATGCTTACTAGCCAGGCTATTTTCCTATGAAAAATAAAAAACACTAACGTCAATTACCGAATTTTCCGTACTATAGGGTGCAATGGATTTTAAGGCTCTCTGTTAATGAATGTTCTATTTTTGAAATTTTCTTATACATAATTCACACTGAACCATAAAGCGCATTAAGCGTAACACAAAAGTCAGAGATAAATCCATCAGTCAGTTAGGCTTAATACTTGTGTTCACAGTAACTCTACAACTTGTTTGTAACACACTACACATTAGACACGTCAGCTGGGTAAGCGTATTCACTGTAATTCACTATAACTTTGTTTGCAACTCAAAAAACAGATTGATACCCCTAAAAGGAATGTGACTAAGACTACACCAATCCCCAACCTTGTCAGTAACACAAACCACAGTCAGACATCGCTATGCATTACAGAAACACCCAACCTTGTTTGCAACTTAAAAAACAGGCTGATGCCATTCAAACAAACGTTACTGTCCCTCCCTATCCTAACTACCAACCTTGTTAGTAACGTAAAAAAAACCCAGCCCAACACTGGTACACATTAGCGTTAGCATACTCACAACAACACCCATACAAACATTTTGACAGAGTATCTCTCAAAATAACTTACACTTCAGAAAGCTCTATCAGAATTAATTCATATCCTGTATATTGTTGTTCTATATTGTACACTGCTGTTTTTTTTTTTTTTTTTTTTTTGAAAAAAAATAAAATAAATAAGGCTTTTAAGTGTGCTTTTAGTGCAAAAGATTTGGTACTTTTTTTGGTTACTTTCTACTCTTTGGTCATATGTCTGCATTCATACTGTTGCAAACTGATCGAGATCCTGATTTTAGAGGGGTTTACTTGATTAATACAAAGTTTAAATATGTACATATATATTTATCAGATAGAGTGACATTTCTGAGAAAATAATTATCATGTGGAACAAAGTGATTGTTTTAAAAATACACTATGATTATTTCCCCATTTTTATCTTTAAGATCAAGAGATTGAATTGGCATTTCACATTATACTGAGTTGTAAAATAAAATGAAAGCTTGTTTGTTTTCTTTTGCAAACTGTGAGTTTCACACATTTGGCTTTATTCCCTTTCAGCACCACTTCTGTTTTAACACCAAACATTTATACATTTTGCCACATGTATAACTTTTCCTAAAGCTCTCTTATTAAATGTTTTATGTAAACCTGAATTTTTTTTATTTTTCAACCAGATGGAGATCGCATTGCCCTCTTGTATTTTAATTGTATCAAAGACAGGACTTTTTATTTTAGTTGGCCTCACGTATTTAAAAAAAAAAAGATGAAAGTAAGATACTATTAGTTGTCACAGCATATATTTAAAAAGTAACATCAAATTAAAAAGTATGGCTTAAATCACTACAGCATTTTATAAAAAAGTAACTTAAAAAGTGTTACTTAATATCATTTCCCCAGAAGTTTGTCACAGATATCGCGGACAGTCGCAAACATAAACCGGGCATAAAAACTGACACTAGTCAGAAAAATGTGAAATTATTCAATTTAGTTTCTACTGTGTGATTCACACAGAGAAAAGATAGGAGTGGAAGACTTTTCCAGTTTCAGTTTGTCAAAACATCTTTAGAAGCAAAACTGCTGTCTAATACTGTAAATGGCACAGTAAAATTAGATCATATTTCTTTGTGTGAGAAGGAACAGACACAGAATGATTGCATTAGCCCAGGTATGGACCCATATCTCCCCTGAAAGCTTCTGATTAACTAAGACCAAAATACTGTAATCAAAATTTAAAACTGGATTAACAGAAATGGAAGTCTTTCCCTCTTGCTCTCTATTAGATCCATTATATTTCCCCCTTATCTTTCAGCAATATAAGTGTGTTTTCTCCGTCTATAAATCCCATCATTATTTATGGCATGATGTAGAAGAAAGTACAAAAAGGTTAAGTTATTGACCAATGACTCAGAAAGTAGAGAGTGGAACAGAAAAATATCAGGTAGTAAATCATGACTAAGCTGAGACAAGAAGTTACCGTGTCATTGTTCTCGTGAGGTTGTAAGCAAATGATACAGAGGAGAAAACATTTAGAGTGACAGTAGCTTATTAACAGCAACAAAACTTTGTTGGTTGATTTAAGCATATGTGGCCAACAGAACTTTGCAAAAGAGAAAACCAACAAATGATGGGAAGCTGCTGTAACCTGGTCTTCCTTGTTCAGCTGTAAGCTTTGATTTTAACTGTGCTTTTATAAATCATCGTCCATAAATCATCATGTCAGACTGAAAATAGTGATTATTTAGCCAAATAAATACTAACAAAAATTAGGAATATTATTAATGCTCTCAATCTTTAAGTTAAAAATATGAAGCTTCTTATTTTGCTGCAGTTTTCTGTCAACATCCCAGCAGTTTCAGCAGTTTTTTTTTTTTGGTTTTATTAAACTCTTTTATAGGATGTTACTGGGCAGCAAAGTTAGCGACAAGCTAATCTGCACTTGACCCACATTTGTGCAGCATGAAGTCATTCCTCAAGTTGGTCGTTTGACAGACATTCTAAGCCCCTTTCTAAGAACTTAACCTGCAATCTAAATTTCAGAAAAACACTTTTTTTTACAGTTCTGACTTTTGACAAATTAGATCAATCAATTTGCAGTTTCAGTTAATGTTACGGTAAGTTGTTGAACCTACATTGGTCCCAAAACTGATCCGGGTAAAGGAGTCATTTTAGGTACTGCAACTCTGGTGATGAGTATCTTTCTTTTAAATTAGTGAAAACATTCATCTCTATTATTCCAGATTTTTTTTTTTTTTGGGGTGGGGGTGGGGGGTAGTTAAGGGTAAAATCTATCCACCCATCCACCCATCCATCCACCCATCCATCCATCCATCTAGGACACAAGCAAAACAGTTTCAATGGAGATGCCCAGACCACCCCTCCTCACAGAAACGCTCTCCATTTTGCCAGGGGCACCACAAGGTTCTCCCATGAAACAGATTGTCCTGGAGCTTCCTTGGGGCCTCCTCCCAGTCAAGCCTGGAAAACCTTTAGATGAAGGCATCATAAAGATGCCTGAGGTCCCTCAACTGGCTTCTCTCAATGTGGAGGAGCAGTGGCTGTAATCCCAGCTCCTCCAAGGTGACCAAGCTTCTACAGTATGGTTAACCCAAAGACAGAGACCACCACAGACAAGGAGAATATAGGTTGACCAGTAATTCAAGAGATGTACTTTTTATCTTAGCTCCTTGTCCACTACGATGGATTGGCACAGCACCTGGATTTGTCAATCTGACATTCCATCCTCCTCTGACTTGCAAACAAGACCCCAAGACACTTCAATTCCTCCACTTGAGGCAGGAATTCAACACAGAAAAAAAAAAAATCCTTTTTTGTAATCAAGAAGTATGAAATTTGACTTGGAGATGCCAATTCTCATTTTAGCTGCTTCATACTTGAGTGAGTGCACATTGACATGCATGGTTTGATTAAGCCAACAGAACACCATCATATGCATAAAAAACAGATGATTTTCTGTGGTCACCAAAATGGACACTCTCCTGCCCTTGACTGTACCAAGAAATTCTGCCTATTAAAATTATGAACAGAACCAGTGACAAAGGCCTTTCCTGACAGGCTCCAACATAAATTGGGTGCAGGTTTGATCAATGGCAGAAAATTTGAATCAGACTCCTACTCAGGTAATAACAAGACAAGTCCAATGAAAAATAAAATCAGTGTCTTTCAAACATCCACAGTATTAAGGAGCCTTAATAACCTGAATCTATGATTGTACTGAACTGGATGTTGTTAATTCATGTAAAGAAAATAGTTTGGTCAAGCCGGGATGGGATTACATAAATTAGATTCCTTCCCACTCCTTTTTTATATGTATATTTGATGTATTATTACCCGATTGCTTGAAATTAACCATTTCATTGCTTCATGACAGACACCAGACTGCTCTTGATAAGGGGCTCCATATTCCCAGAGTATCTTCAACAGAACGCAACAAGGGTCAAGATTAAAAGCTTTTGGTTAACCCACAAAGTACATACAAATTGGAAAAGCCAATTTATTTGAACTATCAAGCACTTTATGAGATGTACTATTCCACAGCAAGGGCAAAAGAAATACACTGTTTCTCATGGATCAACTTCTCTACTATCGGTCAGGATATCCCGGAGAGGCTGATTAGTATGATGCCACCTGTAGTACGCAGAACTTCTTTGAGATTTACAGAAAGTTCTTCTCCTTGTTCTGTCCAAATTCCTCCCAGACCCACATTTTTGTCTCTGCAACTGCTGATTTGATGGGTGGTGCCTGTCAACGGTATCAGGACTCCTACAAGCCAGCCACGCTCAATAATTCTTCCACTCCATGACTCTCCTTAAATTCGACAATTACCGCTAGGCTCATGTATTGTCATCTTCACAGTTATCAAAGACCACATCTTTGAACAACGACATCTTGAACAACTACATTGACAGTGGAGATGAAAAACATGTTCCACTGGGACTGAATGTCTCTAGTCTCCCTTGTGAAGACTCTCCTGGATATGGGCTCAGCCTCACAATACATTAAGTCTATCCAGCCTGTTAAGTTTATCAAGCCTTTTCCTCAGCAGGCAAATGCAACTCATGAATGGGTGTTACAAAAGTCAAAATCTCTGCTTCTTTCTTCCTCCATCTGTGCTAAACACACAGTCAAAGTTCAGAGGACACATCTAGAAAGTCAATTGTTGTGTGCGATGGTTCCATTTGCATAGAATTCCCTTACACTGGAACAGGATGTTAGCTATGGACAAACTGAATGGACAGAAGTCCCTTAGCTAAGACCTGCTTGGGTTTATATCAAGAGACTATTCCTCTTGATCGCCCCCTTCAAGATTAGGGGTGGGACTAATGTCACCTGGACTGCATCCTGTACCCAAGCCCAGAGTTGGTGCATGCAGGTATTATTGGCTTGTGGCAGGGCCTCCTCTGATGGACCCCTTATAGATTCTGCCCAGAAAGATCCAAGGAAGTCAAAACTGTTTGATTTAGGCAGTGATTACAGAGGAATTCGGACAGGGAAATTCACTGAGAGCTGGAGGTTGTACAAGAGGGGGACAGATACTGGCTAGATATGGTCATGGTCACCTCAATGCACACCTGGGGATCTGAAACCCAACTCCTTGAGAATGGTTGGACTCTATCACTGTAGTTGCCCACAATGAGAAGCGGTAGGCTACTGTGGGTTTGCCTATAGCCCCCAGACTCAGCCATTATGTGTTGAGAATAAACTTCTGAGAAATCTATTCTCGTCAAAAAATGTTTTACCAAGTATTACCAATAATTTGCTAGAATCCCCAAACACAAAAATCAAAATGAGTTTAGACATAATATATATAAATAAATGTACACTGAATCTAGTAGATTATAGTGTAAAATATATGTTCCATTATCATTAAGTTTAAAAAAAAAATCAGTCTACAGCCTTTTGCCAAACATACCAGCTAACACATTTGTGAACTCTTAATGGAACATGAGTAAAGCTGTAGTTTCCACTACTTTGCTGTTACTTTCATAGAAGGATTCAAAAATGCTTTCTGTTGAAGCAGGACAGGGTTAAAATCATAATAAATTCAAGAGGGCAGAGTGCAAGCAACAACTTCTGTACTGTACTAATACCAAGCTTACAAGCACACACAAGAATGTGCACACTTTGGTTTATTGACTCGAACAAACCTGCAGTCAGTGCATTTTTTATGTCCAATGAGTACAAATTGTTTTAAGTGCTTGCTAGAACGGGCAATTCCTGATGTAGTAGTGGTTAAGTATAGAAAGACGTGTAAAACAGAAGCATGGCTCCATTATGACTAAAAGGTGATGAATGTGGGAAGGGAGGGCACATAAAACTACAATAATAAGCGGAGATTCTGCCTGTGAGTCATAAGATAGAAACAGACTCAGAGACAACACATACAATCACTGACCCAGAGTCAGTTACACCGATTAATATTTTCAAAATGCTGGCAAGTCTAGACTTGACTCATAGAGGGACGTAATGCTCTTCAATGAGAAAAAAAAGAAAAACAGAAATGCATAAGTGCATACAAGCATTGACCCTAGTTAAGGTGGTGAATGGACTCCAGGTGAGAAGATATGAATGCATCTGTGCAGAAAAAAGTGGGCTCAGTGTACTCAATACCCCAAAGACATGTGAACGTACACAGCCAAGGATAGAAAAGCCAGTCATTTATGCCTTTTATGCACATTCTTAAGCAAATACTTCCTTAAATTATTAGCTTGCTGTAGCATGCTGGGCCTGGAGAGGGCACCAAGGTCTGATTTGTGACCTGAAGTGACCTTTGGGAGTTGTTCAACTCTTTGGAATACTTTTCTTCCTGTCAATGACCACTGACTTTCCAGACCTCAAGACTCCAGCAGGTGATAAAACTGCTCAAAAAAAAAAAACCAATACATGCCTACAGAGATGTACCAGTTAAAACCTTTGGGAAGCTCCACAGGAGTTCGTGGAATTCAAATCAAACTCTTTCATTGACATTACTAAAAACAAAGCCATTTGGTACCAAGAAGTTCTCATCCGTCCCAAGTCGAGATGACGCTCCCCCCTCAAAAGTGTGGAACTATTTACGGCCTCGCTGTGATAGTAACCAGAAACCTACCATCTTTTCACAACTTCAAGAAGAAGTGTACTATTATGGATGATGTATCTTGTTTGTCTGGTTGACAGTAGGAGCGTTGGTGATTTTCTTGAGATTAAAGATTTTGAAGTAATCCTTTTAAAACTATCAACTGGGTATTAGATGCTGTTACTTTTTATTTGAATCATGAAACCTTTTATGTTTTTCTTTTGTATCACACGTATATATAGGACGTATTCACGTAGATTTGTTCACACTATGTTTGATAAGAGAACTTTTATCTCCCTTAATCTGAGACCAGAGGTAAACACAGAGAAGGGTGAAAGTCACACCCCAGATTTGTAAATCAGCAGTTAATTGGAACATGCAAATTAGCCGATCGTAAATGCATTTACATGACACTTATTGATTGGATAAACTATGTCCCGCCTGTGAGGGTTAAAAGTGAGCACACAAGTAAAGAAAGGGGGGCTTCTGAGATTTTGAGTTTTCAGGGGGTTTTTTCAGGTTTTTTGTTCTTTTCTTAGACTTTCCTTTGAGATTTCCTTTGCAAGCTTCTTTTACTTTTTGTCTCCAGCTAATTTCAGAGACTGACTGCAACATTTTTACCATTTTGATGCTTTTCTTTTGAAACAGATTTTTTTCATATGTCTACAAAACTTAAGTTCTAACCCCCGGCCAGATTTGAAACTTAGATTTTGGTCCCCCGATTTTGAATAAACAGTCCCTCGACCACAGTGACCCCAAACTGAGCAGATCCAGAGGGTTTTCTGTGAGCAGCCTCCAGCACACTCCTACAGGCTAAAGATTCAGATTCAAAGCCTTTCCGACTCGTCCAACTGCTGATGGGGCAATCCACTCATTTCTGGACAGATCGAATTGACCACGATCTTTGGACCGCATGGTGAGAAGTACTGCTGGGCTCCACAAATCACTGTTTTGTCTGAATGCCCTTTTGAGGATCTTCCTCAACGCATTCATTTATGCACAACACACACTTAATGCACTCACACACTTAGTACTCCTCATTTTAATATTTTATTTTATTTTCATTTAGATGTTTCTAGTTATTAGTTGAAAGCTCTCTGCTATGTTTTACTTATGCTGATTGTGTTTAAATATTTCTTCCTACTTTTACGTCCAATATTTCTGTTTGTTTACCTCATGTTATTCAAAAAATATTCAAAAGGATGTCGTTGTTTGAATTTCATTATTGTTTTAGTTCAAGGTAAAGTCCATTCAAAAAGTATTTACGACTTAAGGTTGAGAGAATGATAATTTGATTATTAACAACTGATAACTAATTAGTAATATTATCCTTCAATACGAAGGTTGTGCCCCGATGATAATTTTATTAAATTTCCAGTTTAAAGAAATTAATAATTTCAACCAGGATTCAACTAGGATTGAATACTTCATATTCACCTCTTTCAGGCTACACAGCTATTAAATAAACCTTTCCAAAAACAACAATATGGATTACATCTTTTAGGAGTTTTAAGGGAGTTTAAAGACGTTTTTGTCAAAATAATTAGATCATTGAATTAAAGTTATCCAACCAGATTCTGTCAGAACCATGAGTCACATTTTTCTTGCATGTTTACTCACTAAAACCCATTTTTGCTTAAACAGTCAGAAAAAAATAGTCATTTCCCTAAGCCACTGTCTCTGTTTTTCATTAAAAAGATAACCAAACAGGGAAGTTGGAGGCTGACTCCAAATGTTACCGTGACTACTTTAACTCCCAACTTTGTTAGTAGTTTACAAAAACAAAAAAACAGTCCCACACCACTACATGTTAGCCGCAATAGCGTTTTCACAATAATCCCTAACCAAACATTTTTATTTGCCACTGTGTATTTCTCAAAATGGCTTCAAAATCGGTAAGCACAACCAAAATGAATCCATATAGCTACATTTCCACTGATGATGAAACTAAGCTGATTGGATGTGCGATAATACATTTGTCTTGTGAAAAAAAGGAAAAAAAATTGCATTTATAATAAAAAAGAAAGCTTTTGCGCTCGCAAAACTGCAATGGAAACACTTTATCTGAAATAAATGAGTCACGTGATCAACAGTGACTGCACTGCAGGCACCACAAGAGTCCCAGCAGCATCACACAGCTCATCAAAAGTTGAGAATATCATGCGGAAATTTTGGATCCGCAGCTCCTCTGTAAAATTCCCAACCACGATTACCCAATAACGGTTTCATCCGTAGCCACTCCCATGTAGCTTGCTGCTCCATGAATAAGACGCCGACGTCTCCTTTGATAGAAGATAAGCGCTAATGCCGTGACAGAAATTTGAATGTATCTGCTGTAAATCAAAGTACTGTTGTTCACATTTGTTGCTGTGTTTTTTTTTTAATGACTTATGACGCGAGTTGGTTCGTGTTTATTCACATAATTATGATTTAATAGAAACTATAATTGCGAAATTATGTTTTTTTCTACATTTAGATAAAATTTTGTGCATATGTGTGATGGAAAAGCAGCTACTAAGGTGCTCTATTTATAAGGTGCAATGTCATTTTTTTTTTTTTAAAGTAGGCTTTTACATATGCGTCTCAGTGCAGAAAATAGTCATTTCAAAGCTTAAAAGACAGTAAAGCCATCACCTTTCTTAAGAATTGGGATCTTTTGAAGAACATTGTTGGTGTCTTTGAAAATCTCACTGGTGCACACCCAATCAGTCCTCATCGTAGATTAAAGAATCAGTCCAGGGTTACAAAATGTTACTAAACTATCAGTCATAAAGTAATTTGGGCACTTTGCCTACAACAAATTCAAATACAATTTTGTTGTTATGTCAGTAAAGAATTTATTGACTGCCACAAAAAACAAGATCTGAATCAAGAGCAAAATTCTTGCTTGACATATATATGTGTCTCTTTGATACTTTAACCAACATTCTTCACTCACTGTATATGAGTAAACCTGGGGCATTAGTTCATGCATGAAACCCACTGTATATTTAAATAGTCTGATTTATTGAAGCACATACATATTGTTTCTGACACTAATACTAGAGGACCTTATGCCTGTCAACTCACTTAAACAGGATGTGACATATTTATAGTAAATGGCTGTTCTGTGGTAGACCTCTAGAATCACAGTGGAGACTATAAATTTACACTTTGCCATCCACTTTATAGGGCATTACAACAGCTTTAACTTTCAGATGTCCTGTCGGCCACTTCTGCTTGAATAAACATATAGCACACGCAATGTATAATAGCATTTAGTGCTCTGTTCCACAATCTATTTTTATCCAAGCACCTTTAATGAGATTATCCCAAAATACATATTATTATTGAGAGTCTGAGGTGGCAGTTTTCTGAGGAGCTGAGTAGCAAATGCTGCCACGAAGTGGGGTGTGTATGACACAGAGACCTTGGCGAGTGTCCTTGTCGCTTACTCTTAACTTCCCTCAACATCAGTGTTGCTGCCAACATATCACAGCAAAGGGGTAATTGAGTTAGGACAAGCGTGAATCAGAAAACCCTACCACAGGAATGCAGACCTACATCCATGGGTCCCACAGATGCAGCGATACTCCTGCAAGGAGTTCAGGATTAGGGATATAATCATCTGTCTAGAACTTCTCTGAAACTTGTAGAGAATGTGCAAAAGGTGGGTTATTAACAGTAAAATATCAGGATTAGGAATCTCTACCTCAGTCGCAGTCTAAAAGGACAGTCAATGGCATGATTCCTGCCTTTGTACTTTGACACATTTTTGTACAAAACAAAAAGGCTTTTTCCATGCTTTTTTTTCTTTCATGTGATATTTCATTAAAAATGTAAGTATTTAAGTGGTATTTATAATTAATTAAATTATAATGGAAAGTCTGCGTTGCTTAAGAACACACTGGACAACTCTTTGAAAAATGGCAGAAGATAGATCCATCACTGGATTTTTTTTTTTTTTTTTTTTTTTGCTGCCCAATATTAGCCGAAGAACTCACAGTTGGAAGAAGCTTGGTACTAAATTTCAAAGCAGTGCAAATTTTGCTTCAATCTTTTTCTTTCACAGATCTATTCCAGTAAATGGAAGACTTTCTGGGCTGGCACCAAATTAAGAATTTCTCCTTTATGTCCAATTTTCAAATGGTTGTCATTTCTATGTATTGAAAAGGACGCTACTCAAACGTCACTACTTATCTGACTTTAAAAAAAATGATGAGTGAATGCAAGAGTTTTAAACACGGAAGCCCGAAACACACACATACGTGCCTTTACATAGACTTTTCATGAATTTTCTGGTGTGAACATAGAATAAGACTTAAATTCCCATGTTTTTAAAACAGACACGTTTACTTTTTTGGTTCACTCAGCCGATCATATCACTGACTGTGTTTTGTTTGATCTAAAAATATTCATTGTTCTTGTTGACCCACAGCTGAAAAATATCAGCATTTTTGAGTGTTATGCATGAGGAAAGGTTTGAAAACAGCCCATTCCCTGACAATGGGCCTTATAATCCAGTACACCCTACGGTGCAGCAAATAGAGAAATAAATACAATTTAAGACAGTTTAATAGGTTTGGATGAACAGGAAAGAGCAGAACTGCAGTTAAGGCCTTTTTCTTTTTTGACCAAGCATAAACGCTGGGTTCAGGATAATATTTTTAGAAAATGTGCACCTTATTAGTAATAGCTCATGTCTTTTCTTCACTTTATGGGCAGTTATTCAGAGTAAACACAACAAATCTGTTGTTTGTTGTAGACAAAGCACAATAAAACATTTTAACTCCAATTTAGCAAATGAGAATAATAAGACATTTTAAAAGCCACAAGTTATCTTTAGAGTATTTCATTAAATAGAGTTTCTGTAACGATTTATTTACAATTGTGGGACATCCCTTGATGCAGTTTTATTGTAGATGCAAAAAAAATGCATGCTCTTCGTGCAATTTCAACCTTCTTTGTTAATGTCAACAGAATCTAAAGTTACAGTTAAGGTATCAAGAGATTCTTTCTTGCTGTCGCTGGTGAGTTGGAGGGCACCGGGAGGATATTTGTTCTCCATTCACAAGACTTTGGCATGAGAAAGACCCACGGTGCTCAGTCTAAAAGGATCAGATTTTACTGATAGGTCATTTTGCAGCAAGTCTAGGAGAGCAAGAGTTGCCCTTGCAGGGAAAATTGATACTACAGAGGATGGGAAAAAAAGGAAACAAAGTGCACCACAAACAGATAAGAGTGAGACAAGATGCTAAGAGAAGCTGTGAAGGAAAAAAAAAACTAAGAAAATTCCCAAGATAGCATTCAAATAGCTATTTCAGGTCAAATACGTATCAGTGCTTTGAAATAAAAACTTCTTAGATGTACAAATGTTTTTTTTTCCCAGTACTTAAAACTGTCAATCCAAGAATTAGGAGTTCCTTAGAGATGTGTAACTAACCAATTCAGATGACTTTTTATTTTTTTGTGACTGTTTCCTCTCTTTGTCCCGCAACAGTCTACTGATCAGTCCAGGTTGTTGCCCTGCCTTCACTCAACAGTAGCTGGGACAGGCTTCAGGAACCCTAAAAGGGATGAGGGTTTGGAAAAAATGATCGATTTTTTAGGTAAAATTAATATAGCAATTTCTGCATGAGATCCTGATGCTGTAATATTTTGATTTGTTCAAGAAAAAAACAAGAATTTGTCAAATCCCTTGGCTGCGAAACAAGTTAAAAAAAATTATGTTATGGTTTTCTAATAAAGCTCAATGTTTTCTCACCCTCTTTGTTTTGGTTTCAAAACCATTTTTATAAGGATGCATTTTAACAAAGATTCAATTGTAGTTGACATTACAATACATTGTCGACATTGATTGATTGTTAACGATCCGATTCACTGACCTAAAACTGATCCAGGACATCTTTAGCCAAAACTTCAACCAGTGTGACTCAGAGAAAAATACCTGGTACTGAACAATGCAGGTGAGGTTTTCCGGGTTTCTTGTATTTCTTGCAACATAATCAAGTGTAAGTTAAATATTGTGTACAAACAAACAAGTAAACAAGAATTGATTTCAAATTCATTCACATTTTAGTTTTATAACGTTCAGCTCACTGTTGTTTTTTCACATCAAAATAATATAAACAGGATAGTGGAATAACCTTCATGCTCCAATCCAAATGGCATCTCTCAATAATAATATGATCCATTTATTTCATGTTGAAACAGTTTTCTAACGGTTTAGGTCGATTTGATTAATAGCTTCAGACAGATCGATCTGGTTGAATTGTAGGAATATAAATCAATTCAATTAAGTTGATTTTTGCTACAACCTATTTTTTGTGAATCTGTGAATACTCAAATCCCATTGTAGTCTCTGAAATGCTAAAATTACTATCTTATTAATTTTTAATAATGATTTTTGGGACGGTTGTAGCTTGTTTAAAAATATATATATATATATTTTATAATATATATATATATATAATATATATAATAATATATATATTTTATCAAAAATATACATATACTCATGAAATATTTTTTTGAGTTTGCTCCTTATTCAAAATATACCAATTGCATATTACTAACAGCATGTTATGTGAAATGGATAGCAAACCTGAATTTATTACTATATTGATTCCTTATTCAAATATACTTTGCAATAAACTGAGAACATAAGCATGTTATATGTTACCAGCCAAATGAAACATGGCAATAATCAAACCATGCATTGTTTTATACTATGACCTACTGTTGTATTATTTTCAGCTTCACCTCATCTTAAACCTCACTCCACTTGCTCACTTCCACTCTCTAGGCATTTGACAGCTCAGCCAGGCTGGTTGCATCAGTTGTTTTGGATACATCTACTGGTATACATTTCTACAGCCCACGGGCCGAATCTGGCCCACCTCCACATTTGGCCCGGCCCCCCAAACACTATCAGAGAAGCATTTTGGGGTTTTTTTTCAGTTTGGCCGATCAGGACCCACATAGAACGTGACTTTTTATTCCACCTCTCTACAGCCTAAACTACGACAGGTGGGGATGGACTATTAATTGATTTAATTTTTAAAATGTTTCAGTATTATTTTTCTGTGAAGATTACAGAATTTTTTATGTGAAATTTGCATGTCTGCAGTTTTCTGGAAAACCATAAATATTTACATTTAAGCTGTGATTGTTTCACTTTTTCTGTTAGCCTACAAACTGACCCCAGCCCCACATCAGAGAAGATAACAGTTATGTGGCCCTCACATGAAAAGGTTTGGGGACCCCTGCTCTAAACTATAGGGCATGCCAGATTATTGAAAGCCAAACAAAAAAGTTCAACACAGTTCAACTGTAACACAAATAATACTAAACATTATTCTCACTTCTTCAGCTTATTATAGTAACTCTGTCAAACTCCAGACCACAGTACCCATAATGCTCCAGTGGTTTATCAAGCGGTGGTTCTACAAAATAATTTTAACTGTTTTGAGCACCAAACAGTGAAAAGGTTCCAGTTCAACAACACAAGCAGAATTCATCTATAAGGCCCACTGACAAATTTTTAGTAAACGTGAGAATTACATTGAATTTATTTATCCTGATAAAGAGATTTCAGGGAATTTTGTGACATTTCCGTAAGAAATATCCAGTTAAATGCTAGTAAATAGTGGGACACAAAATATCTTTACTGGGTTAGCATCACATCTGTGTCCACGGAGAAGTGTTTATGAAGGCTGGGCCACTGGGAAGCATCCTTGCTCAGACCGTTGCCCCTGTAAAGTGGTCAAAGTGAAGTACCATAAAATGGATCTATGGATAGTAAAGGGAGATCCATTAATGAATATGCTATAAATTGATGTTTTACAAATTATTTTAACTGGTGGAATTCAGCCAAAGTGCTGATCAATGGCTACCATTAAAGCGTGGACATACGTAACAGTAAGTGGCCTGTACTTGTACTGTCCCTTTTAATCTTATTTAATCTCTAAGACAAATGTTTGAGTGGCTGCAGTTAAACTTTTTTTTTTTTTTTTTGCTTTTCCAAAAGACAATAATTTTGAGCACATCAAGGTGAAATGAGGCTTCTTATCTCTCTAATTCTACCTTTGCATGAATATAGTCATTTATTGATACCAACTGACACTTTGAAATGTAGATAAGAAAGAAATAAAATGTTCATGTCTTATACTATAATAAGCTACATCCACTTCAAAACATATTAAGGCTGATTCTTGATTTTTTAATTATATATTTTTCTACCAACTTCATCTTAGTCCAGGATCCAACAAGTGAGACTAGAGGGAACTCTGACCATCTGGCCAAAAAAAAACAAGAAAATACAGCCTGAATGTTTAGTTTTGTTGCTGTACAGGCTTTTTATTACATCAATATCCCTTAAATCAAATGACATCTACAAAATGTTCAACGTTTTTTACTTTTTGCCTTTTGTTTTACTTTTATTTATTTTTTTTTAATATATTCATTTTATTCTGCTTGATACAAAATAAAAAAATCTTTCTTGTTTTCTATTCAATGCAGCCATAGTAACATACATTTTCAAACTGAAAGACTCACACATTCCTATCAAAATATGGTATGTTTCTGGAGTGCAAGCATGTTGAAAAAGGTGGATGAAGGTGTCAGCAGTGATGTGTGACAAAAAAGTGTCAGTAAGAATTGAAAGGGAAGATGTGGAAGACTGTGGTGAGATCAGCCATATTGTAAGCTCAAAGACCTTGGGAAATAGACAAGAGGCAGAGCTAGAGGTGTAGCAGAGATGAAGATGTTGAGGTTCTCTTTGGAAGGGATGAGGATGGATAGGATCAGGAATGAATTCATCAGAGGAATAGATCGTGTTAGGTGTTTCAAAGATAAATGAAGGGAAGCAGATTAATGGTTTGGACGCGTTCACTGGAGGAATTTATTGATAAAAGGATGCTGATGTTGGACCTACCAAGAAAGAGGTCCAGAAGATGTTTAAAGAGGAGGTTCACAGTTGTATTCAAGATGGATGGATGATGCTGAGCAAGCCCACCCCCACTTCCCTTCACCCTTACATGCTCTCCTGCTAGCTCACAGTTCCTCACAACCTCAACCTAACATTAGCGGTGCAAGAAAAAAGCAGAGCAATATCTGAGGTATCCAGCCATACAGTTTTGAGCCAGAAAAACAAAGATGTACATGGATCTATTTGTCTACAAGCGGATGCATCAGAATGGAGCATAGCAGGAAGCAGGTGTTGTGTAGCTCCTATGTTAGAACAACTTTTCAAACGTCATTCTATTGCTGCTCCTGAATTGCAACAATTTGAAAAGAAATATTCAGAAATGCAGCTTTACATATATGCTCTGAAAAATGCAATAAGAACAAGTTAAAAAACTTAAAACATGATTTCATCAGAGTGGGTCTCTAATAGTGATGGAACAGAATTATTCTAGTTGCTTCGAAGGCACAAAGTTAACCAAAATGCATAAAATACCCACCAAAGTAAAGAACAGTATAGTCTTAAATTTAAAAATGACAAATGATTAAAAAGAACTCCCGTGTGTCAACTGTATGTGAGAAAAGTCAAAAAACAAAGACCTACAAAATAAACAGAAAAGCAGACAAGGCCACACTACATGATGATAACGAACCTTGATCAGATTTATAAAATGTGTTACTTTTTTGGCTTAAAAAAGTTCCCTTGTCCAAGAAAGCATACAGGGACCAAAATCCCATGATACAGCCTGAGAAGTGCCTTTCAAACTCACACTGACGAGGTAGAACTGTTCTATTTGAGTTACGTGAGTCGTAACTCAACTCTTGTGGGACGTAACTCAAATCCCATGTGTCACAACTCAAATCGCAAATGTGTCGTAACTCACATTTTGTGGGTCATAATTCAAATCTCGTGTGTCGTAACTCAAATCTAATGGGTTGTAAGTTCAATCTTGAGTGTTTCAATTCAAATCTTGTGTGTCGTGGCTCAAATCTCGTTGGTTGGAACACAAAGTTCCAGGGTCATAACTCAAATGTCGTGTGTTGCAACCCACTTGATTTGGTCTTGAGTCACGACCCACGAGATTTGAGTCACAACTCGCGAGACGTGAGTCAGGTGAGCCACCGGAAGTGGGTTGTAGTTTTTTGCAGCGCCTGCTGTCTCTCTATGTAATTTGAATTTGAATTTGCGTTGCAAGTTGCACCAAGTTAAACTTTGATCAATCAGTAACTCGGATTTAGTATTGACGTATAGATGGCGTCTCTTAATTCACCTCAGTGACAATCATTTAAAGGTTGATCAGAAAGAGGAAACTAACAGTTGTAGTTTGTCAGGAATTATATGACACCAAGTCTTTCAAATATTGTTTTTGTGCTGTAAAGGGAAAAAACCTGGAGCAAGATTTATGACATTTGCACCTTTTTGACATTTTGCTCTAAACCTCACCCAACTGTAGGTGGTGGACAGCCACAGAAAAAGAAAAGATGAAGTCCCTTACTGTTTGTCCAGTGTAAACATCATGAGTTAAACGTGCGTTCTTGAACACGCGTTTAGTGCGTTCATGAATGCATATCACATGCAGTGTGAAAATAGCTTCCATTGAACAAAGCCAAAGACAGAGAAGGCAGTAGCACTCTTACAAAGTATACAATGATATTGGTACCGGGGTCAAAAAATGATGATATTATTTTGATGGTAACACCAGTGAAACAGTTATAACAGCCAGCAGTCACTTTATGTCTTCTAACCTGGTGGACTATTCCTGTAGCTGCTGTGTCTTAAAAGTTATTTCTTTTTTTCTCATGTTAGGACATCATCCCCGTTGCTGCATCCATTTGAATGTCCACAGAAACTGGATACAACAAGTGACGGACCAAATGTACCAAACTTCACAGAGGATAGGAGAAAGACAAGACACAGTGAAGCCACAGCCACGTCTCTTTTTCATCTGGCCTTGAGAAAGCTTTATACTTTATGCACTGAAAATAATAAGAAATTATCCTTGGATGCAGTGAAAACATGATGAAAATGTATTCCTACTTTTTTTGCACAGTATTGCATTAAATAAAAAAACAATCAAGAGAGTGAAAAAGTCTCACATAATCATACAGGCACACATATACTCTTTTCAGTATGTGACCTTCAGGTATGATAATTCACTGTGCAGTGATTAGTGCTGTTGGTCTGGAAGGAAACTATTGATGAGCCTTTTCCTCTGGACATGGGAAATCACTTGTCCTCCTTTAAAATATGTTCACATCAGGCATGTGACACATGTTCAAGCTAAATATGCTAAATGAATGCTAAAATTGCACTGAGGAAGGAGAGTTTAGCCTATGTTGGATACACTGGACTGTCGTACATACAAGTTGGAAGAAGCTTGGTGCAAGTGTCACAATGATGCAAATCTTGTATATCTGGCTCCAGGCTTTTTGTTTTGCAGCTCTAGAAATTTCTCCTCCATGATCAATTTCATACAAATAGCACTTCCGGGAATAGAAATGGACACCACCCATCCATCATTACCAAATCAGAGTCCTCGATTGGTCAAAGTTTGACCTGCTTTACCTTTCAATGCATGTTCAATGGACATTGGTTTTATAAGTAAAGCCCTAAAACTGTTGTAGAAACTTATAGTATGTGAAGGAAAGAGTTTCAATTGCAGAAATGCTAAACATTTACCTAACTTTTCATTTGAAGCTTTTGATGCATTTTGCCATGGACAATAATTCTAAGTTTACACAAAGCATTTGGCACACATTCAAGAATGGGCTAAAAGTGTGTTCTAAAAGTGCATTAAGCATATGGGGTTTCACACTGGACGAGCAGGAAGGGAATTATTTTTCTACTGTTTAATGGAGCATGTCTGTGTGAAATGTCAAAGTGGTACAAATCTCATAACTCTTGCTCCAGGCTTTTCTTCTTTCATAGCTCTATTCCGATATATGAGAAACTTGGTTTCTTTTAAATCTGGCCAGGTACCATCCCCAATTATCAATTTCTCCTCCTTGATCAATTTTCAAACCCTTGGTACTTCGAGGAATAAGAAGGGGATGCCATCAATACATCTCTACCAAATATTAGTCCCTAATTGATCAAAGTTGAAACCTAGTTAACTTTAAGAAGCCCAACACATGTTTACATAGGCCAAATCCAAATTCCTCCCCCTACCCCTCCAATTGTAGGGGCATTTAAAGGGTTAAAGGGTTGTACGAGTGTCTTTTTAAGGGCTAACCCTCAGGTTAGCGGGTGATCCGTGTCATGGTGTGCCATGAAGAGGAAGCACTTTCCTTTAAGTGGGTGTGTTCTGATGTACAGAAGTTTACATTTAAATGTAAATAATGACTTCTTGTATTAGCATGGTCATTTTAAAGTTATTAAACCAATGTAATTTATTTCAGAGCACTAGCAACTCTGTGCTAACATAGCTGACTGGCAGTTATTGATGACATCATCGAGTGGGAGTAACGTCCGAATATAAAGACACAATTTTTCTATAACTCCATTTGTAGAGCTAAATGTAGAGTTAGGGAGAAGCTGAAAGGGTTAAATGGGAATTCTGATTTGGCTGTGGACTTTTCATTGAAAGCTGTTGCTTAAACATTGTTGCTGAGAGCAGATTGAACGAAGCTTGAAAAAAACTTTACAGACATTGAGCAGGAAATACACAACCAGTCATGGCATCAAGCAAGCTAAAACCCATGAAAGTATTCATTAGGATCCTGACTCACCCTGCTTTCCTTCAGCCTTCAACACACTTCTAACATGTCGCTCCACAATTTTTGCAAAAGATGCCGCCTCCATGGTTGAACAGCTTTCATGAAACTTCTATTAAACAAATACACTTTTTAACTCAGTCTCTCTCACTCTTGTGCTGTTGTTTGACCCAACCTTAATAACCTAAACACACAAGCATGACTCCTTTTTATATGTGAACACACACATGCCATGCCTGACACCCACTTGCAAAACTCTGCCAACAGCTCCCCACCAGAACTTTCTTCCTAACAGATAATCATATCCTGCAGATAGCACTGTCACACTCTCAGTTTGCTGGAGGTGCCTGACCAGAAATGTCAAGCTCCACCATGGCTAACTGGTGCTGGTGACATGGAGAATTAAAAACTGCTTTCAGAGCAAAAGTCTGGAAACAAAACTGATTTTCCAAAAGCAGTCAAGTTTAGACACACTTTCTTTCTTTGGAAGTCTTTCACAGAGTCTTGAGCTGTTGACAGACTGCCTCCATGTCCACTCCTGAGAGTAAAACTAAAGAACAACTCAGCTTTTTTTTCTTCACAAAAGAGCTGAGCACTCACAACAAACAGGTTACTTAGTCACAGTTGGCTTCAGAAAAGAAAAAAAAATTGTTTTCAGGCCAACTTGAATTTGGGAGATTTTGGCTTTTGGAAGGAGAACTGCAAGGAATCGAAAACGTAACGTGTAGATGTAAAAGGTGATCAAATAAATGTTGACAAAGATCTTGACAAAAGAAAATGTCAAGTGTGAGTGAAAGGGAAGAAAGGGTTACCTCTCAATTATTTATATTTCAAATGTTATTATTTATTGATTCAGTCATTCATTTTGTGCCTTAAAGCATGCACGCTCCCAAACACACACTCAAAAACTGATAGTAATAATAATAATAATACACACAGAGAGAAGCAAGATTGGAAGAAAGAAGGAGAACACACTGAGAGAAGACAGAGGCAGCAGCACAATGGTGCCTGCTGCACTGCAGCAAAAGACTACACAGCACCACAACCACCACACAACCTTCAGCGCTGCACTGACTCTTATAGAGCGAGAGGAGTCATCCACAGATGCCAGGAAGATGTTTGTGAATCGAAAGACAATCTTAGATAATTTAAAAAAAAAAGAAAAACAATCCAAGTCAAAAAAAAGAAAGAGAATATTTGTGGATATTGTAGTTAAGGTGATGAAGATGTAGAGCTGTTATGGTCAGTTAACATGCACTCTTTCAACAGATACCTGTCAGTTGAAATTAAAGTTTTATATTCAGATGTCTAGTATTTGACTCAGTTTTAGATTCAGAATGTTGGCACTATGTTAAAGAAAAACCAAATTCAAAGGAATGGCCATGAAAATTCTTAAACCTTTAGCTACGTACAGTACAACAAAAGCTTTTGTTGTTTTCTTTTTTAGATGTTTTAAGAAAAGTATTATCCAGCTGTTCCTACTTCATGGTATTCTACGTTGGTACTTCAAGGCTCACTTCAAAGAAAATGATGGTTTTTAACATGTCCTTTAGCATTTTTCTCTTGATGGAGAACATATGCGACAGGTTTTAGGATTAAAACGGACTATTTCTCTATTCAAATTGTGTTGGATCAAGAAGTAGGTTTGTGGTTTGTGATGCAGCAACTGACAAAATCTCCCTGCCCTGTTCCACTTTTAAATCCTTTTGCTTTCAGACAAATAGATCCATTATCGTTTTAATTTTCCTCATCCGAGCAGCCAAAATTCTATGGCTGAATATCTACAATATTAAATGTTGTTTTTTGTTTTTTTTGGCCAAGCTAATGTTAGCTGGGATATCTGCACCAACTTCCCAGCCCACAACCCAGGAACTAATTTCGGATGAACTCCTGCTGGTCTGCAGAAAATATGTCTTCAAAATGACAAACGTTTTGATTTTGGGTAACCATCCAGTGTGGAAGTGTATTGCATTAATATTAATTAATTGCATTAATGTTTGAATTTATTTATTTATATTTTTTTTTATTATTATTTTTTTAATAGGTTAATATGTGTATATAAAATTATTGTACAGTATTGTATTGTATAGTATATTATTGTAGTGTATTTTATTGTATTGTATTGTATTGTATAGTATTGTATAGTTTTGTATTGTATTGTACTGTATTGTACTGTATTGTATTGTATTGTGTTGTATAGTATTGTGTTGTATAGTTTTGTATTGTATTGTATAGTATATAGTTATTGTAGATAGGTGTGTATTACTCATATGTATATTTATGTTCATAGGAATATGTGTGTTTGTAAAATGTTTTAGATAAATGGGTGCCATAACAGATACATTTATCCCTTGGGATATTAATAAAGTTCAATTCAATTCAATTCAATTCAATTAACTAAAAGTGTGTTTCAAAAAAGTGTTGGTTTTTTTGTGTGTGTGTTTTTCATGTCAAACTGGCTGTACATTATTTCCTGCTTCAAACAGTATATAGTGGTAAATATTCTAAAACTTCTCCAGATTTTTCTCTGTAATGTTTGTGGATAAAATATAGAAAAAATAACACAGATTGGCGATTTTGTGACCAACACAACAGGCACAGATTATGTCTATGAAATGGGAATATTGTGGCTTGTCAAACTTTTATTTGCAGGTCATCTTGTAGTTTTATAAGCAGATGAAGTCAGTGTCCAGCCTCTTAGTTCTTTGCTTTTATCGTTCTTAAAAGAATTAGTACAAAAACACATAATGACGAACGCCTGTTTTTTTTGCTTCATTATCTAGTGTGATATTTGTAAACACACAGGTCTAATTGAATTCAGATCAAAAATGTTTCATTTGAAGAACTGTGTGTACACCTGAGGATGCACAATCTTGAACAATGATCCTGAATTATGTTTCTATTTTCTGTATGGGTATGGGCTTTTTGAAGCTCAGAAGTAAAATAACAGTATTTGATTCAGTTAGAAAGCAAATGATTTTTTGCTCTTAAAAATGTGGAGAATGTTTGAAAAATAAAAGCATTGTGATAACTAAAAATTAATTATGTAAAAATATTACTCAAAGTCACAAATAAGCCATAAATACAGAAAATATTTGACCTAAAAGTAAATGATTTTACACCTTAACATTTTGTAATTCAAATAAAAGGCAAAAACACAGGCATGTATTTTATTTATTTATTTTTTTGACAATATTGTCCCATGATGTTTGGTATTCCTGCCAATGAAGAGGAGGAGGACAGAGAAAGATAGAAAGGGAGCCCCTCCTCGCCCAGCTCGTACCATCAATGGGAGCAGAGATGATGGACAACAGTAATAAATGAGCTACAGGCCAGCTGTGAGTCATGAAATCAAATCAGTCATCCATCATAATCAAATAATTAAAATGTTCTGTCAGCACAGAGAAGGAAGAGAAGCAGCTGATCTGGCTGTGGTTCTTTCCTAAAGCAGCATCTGGCCGTGGTTACATTGTGGTTTATGTCCCATTTACTGTTAAATGGTTACATGCAGCATGTTCACATATTGTTGTGTGTCTGCCTGCTTATTACCTTTGATGATACTTGTTCTAACATATGGATGGAAAGACTGACAGGGTTCAATGTCAGTGGGATTGTGAAAAACCATGACAACAAGTGCAAATATTAAGAGAAAGACTTTGCATTATATTCTTTCTAGTGAATTCAGTGCTTTAATTAAATAGTTATTTGCATTTGTAAAAACATTTTATAGATAATGTTAAATGCCAGGAAAATGTTTATACTGTATCTGCTGCACAGTGTGACTTACAATCCCTACCGCCTTGTGTATTTTGTTTAATTCTGGTTGTGCTTATAGATTTTTAAAAAAAAGGGATGCTTAGAGGTACATGATGCTTTGTCAAAATATTAATCTGTTTTTTTTTTTTTTTTTTTTTACATGCTACCAAAAATGGTAGGACTTAGCGTAGTCACAGCAATATATGTTTCATCTGTATCTGTCTGTTATTTTGTGTGTTTCAGATAAGGTTTATAAAAATGCTAACATGGCTAATATGTTGCAGTTTTGGACTGCATGGTTATTTTTATGTGTTACAAGATTTGGAGTTATCATAGTCACAGAGACAACTTTTAAATTGTTATCATTTAACCATACCAGTCTGTTATTTCATATATTGTAAACAAGGTTGGGTTTTATTGTAAATATAATAATGTGTTTACTTTCATTTTAATTTTGTAGTTGTATTTTCTTTAGGGTTACCAACAAAATTTTGAGTTGGTGTGGTCACAGCAAAATATGTTTTAGCAGTCTCTGTGTGTGTGTTTTTCAAACAAGGTTGTAAATATGCTAACACGGCTAACATGTAGCAGTGTTGAAATGTGTGTTTTTTTTTCAACCATATCAGTCTGTTGTTTCATATATCGCAAACAAGTTTGGGTGTTATTGTAAATATGCTAATCATGTTGTATTGTATGCTAACATGATTAACATGTAGTTGTATTTTTGCTAACGTGTAGTCACAGTAAGGTTTGTTTTAGCTAAATCAGTCTGTTTTTTTACATGTTGCAAACAAGGTTAGGAGTCATACAAGTAAAGTGAATACACTAATGTGTACCGTGTCACTTACAAGTTTTGGGAACACAGATAATAAAGTTTGGCTGACAGAAAGAATTATCTCTGACTCTTTTTTCTCATTGAGTGCACCTTATAGTTTGGTACGTCCTGTATGACACGAGTTCAAAAATAAACTCTTCATTGATGGTGCGCCTCATAATCCGGTGGGGGCTATAGTGCAGAAAATAAGGTAATTGATGGGTTAATTGATATTTCAGACAAAGTAGTTGCAGATGTTTTTTTTCTATTATTTAAGTTTTATTTGTATCCACTTGTCCAAAACTTCTGCAATTTGGACATTTTAGTCTTTGTTACTTTTGTTTGTAATAATGTTTTGTCAGGAACTGGTGCTCTAATGAAGGAGACCAGGCTTGGTGGCAGAATCTTTAATATTAATTGAAGAACTGAAAACTGGATATTTAAAATATACTGAGGAAAAAATTAACTGAACTCATGACAGCTGTGGATGATTGGCAGCCTAACCTGACCTAAAAACATGACCAAAACACAATAAATATCCCAAAACTCCAAGTGCAGAATTCTTGAGAAATGTGTTGCAGCAAGCTTTGTGCATTTGTAAGGATAAAAAAAAATTAATAAGTTCTGTACTATCAGTTGACTTTGGTCAGCTCAGCCACATCAGGGCAAAGTTATTTGTGTTTCACTGCTACACCAGATGATAAAAAGCACCTATGATATCTGCAACACAACACACCTACAGCTCCATTACAAACGTCCATGTACTTCCTCTCTCTGTCTGGCTGTCCAACACACAGCTCTGGCACAAAGTTGATGTCAAGCTGATGCTTATGTGAAGAACATATGAACCAAATATAAACCCTGCTAAAGTTATGAGGATGAATTAGTAGATGACCCAATAAAACCTGCAGTTGCCATAGAAACTCAGATAAACACCTGTTTGCTGTGCTGGAAGCAGAAAGACAAGAACCGAGACCATTAACAAGCACCAATTATCTGATCAACATCAGATTTCTTGAGTTAATTTCTAAGTGACATGTCAGCAGAATAATCTGATGTCTATTCCACAACCATAGTCTTCCAAAAATATAGAAAATGGATGTTTATTTCCCTTTGAGAAGTCAATATTTTCCAGAATTTGTCAAACTGGTCCTCTGAAATAAATCAGATAATGTATTACCATGTAGACCAGGATTTTCTAATGATTGAATTCCCTAAGTCAGATTTCATTTATCTGATTACTTCCAGTTATCCAATTTTCATGGGCACATCAACGAGCTCTGTCAGATTGACAGACCATTATGATCAGTTCTGGTTCATGTTTACAAAGCTCTCACAACCCCCTCAATCACACAATGGTACACCACAACAGTTCCCACTTTCTTCATTGGAGTTCTGCTTCAACTTATACTGCTGTGTGATGGCCGAGCCATTGGGACAAACTTCTCACAGAGCTCTACTGCTTATTCCAAAGAGTTTGGTTAATCACTTGTATGAGGCCACTGGCATACCAGTTTTAAAAATGTGATGAATGAATGAATGAATGAATGAATGAATGAATGAATGAATGAATGGTGAGTTGTTGGACGTAGATTTCTGCACCCCAGTGCTTTGGATCTGTCGTCTCTTCCGAAGGAGTCTAACGTGCTTCACAAGAATAACACGTTGGGAATTTTCCAAGGTGAATATTTCAGCAAGGTCCCCCAATCAAAGACATTTCCAAGAAATAAACATATTCCCAAACTCCTACATGTATTTTTAGAGAAACTTTTGTGTCTTCAATTAACACACTGTCAATAAATGGTCCATTGTTGACCTAATGTTATAAATAATGCACATTGAGCGAGACAAGAGTCAGTCTGTCAGTCAAACTTTACTGCGTTCACAGAAACTCTGGAACTTGTTTGTACACATTAGCTTCAATATTTTATTCACAATACCTGTCAGTAGTCAGCACTCCGTCTCCCCCTCTGGTCATTGGCGGGAGCCATCACCAGAGTACTGGCAAAACTACATCTCCCAGAAACCCCAGCACACACTTTCTGGATGCTGCTCATCTGTCTCTCATTTGCCAATCACCCTCAGAGTTTAGCTCAGTGTGAAGTATTGTTTTGTGCCACTGCCTGCATTACTGAGCTTTTCTATCTGGACCTGATCTTCTGTGTACTTGACCCTGCTTTATCTCTGATTGCCTGCCGCCTGCCCTGACCCTCGCCTGGACTCTGACTACTCTACTCTCCTCTTGAATGGCCCCATGCTCGTGATTGATCTCTCTCTGTCTGACCCTGATTTAGCTTTGTGAACTTTTAGCTGTGTTTAGTTCCTGTCTGAACTAATAAACCTGCTGCAAGTGGAACCAGCTGCCCGTTTGTGACAATACCTGTCACTCAAAACCATGAAAAATGACTGATATTGCTTAAAAAATGTTACTGTGACTACGCTCAAAGCTGTATCTACTGATCTGTCTTCCTAGCATTGTGCTGACACAGCTAATACAATGTTCGTTAATAACTCTGAATCTTTACATTGCCTCCATCATTTTTGCGACTGACATCCGTCCCTCTGCAACACAACGCAGGAGTTCTATTTCCAGTTCGTTAACCCATCAATATCGCGGCAAAAAGATGGAGGAAATGAAAACAAGTCATTTTCAAAATAGAAACTTTAGTTATACTTTAAAAAAAACTTTATAACATTTTGTTTTATATTTAGGATGTTGGGGTCATGTAATAATTCACGTTAACTCTAAAGATAAAAATGGTGTCCATTTTTGCCGTGGTCAATAAAAGTTTTAATTTAGGAAGTACAAACGCATAGCATAATTTTTGCCACAAAACATGCATTTTACAATTTGTCGTTGTGCTTTGGCTTTTTTTGTTGTGCTTCTGGTTGTTGTGTTGTGTTTTTTTGCATTCATGTGAGCCTTGCTGGCCACCGTACTGATACTACTAAAACAAACGTTACTGTGATTATGCTAACTCCCAACCTTGTTAGTAACACAAAAAAAACTCCACAACACATTTGCCACCTTGGGTTATTTACAGTAACACTCAACCTTTTTTTCTTTTTTTGTGTAAAAAACACACTGACAACAGCGCACCGTGTATCTTTCAAAAACTAAGCAAAGCCAGAATTAATCAATTCATAAGTAACTCCGAATTATAAGGTGCACTATTATTTTCTGAAAAAATTAGGATTCCTGAGAGCGCCTTCTGGTGCAGAAAATACAAAATCTTGAAAAGTGACAGTAAAATACAAAAATAGTTGCATGCAAAATAGGACCGCAATAAGTATTCTTTTTTTACTTGAGAACAAAATCGCTAACAAATGGATTTAAAAAGGAGGAAAAACAATGAAAAATTCTTGGCTGCAATGTGTTAGAAAAATAGATCTTCAGTGATGAAGACAAATGTGACTAAATAACAAGTAAAATGTAGGAGAAAGCTCTGACAAATATCACAGCTAATAAAAAAAAAGAACAAAGATTTCTTTCTTTATGTTTTTTTTTTTTTTTTTTAGCTGAACATGTCCCTCTCACTAATACAAATTGGTCAGTTGTGTCATTAAATAAGAATCGCTCCATCAATTCAGAATCAAATCACATTTATCAAACAAAAAACAAACAAAATATTTTATAATACTCATGGCTTAACACAAGGGTCCTACTACAAGCTCCATGAATCTGACCTGATATGGTTTAACAAAGACATCATGTGAATGCCATTGGTCAAAACTAAGCCTGTTCTTTTAGGAAAATGCTTTCTAATTAATGGGTTCAGTCGACGTTGCTCAGGTCTTTGCTGCTAGTGAACATTTAAGGCCTCTCAACTTTAAATAGCTAAAATTATTACTCTCCTGAGCTTCTTTCAGCTCTAGCTAAATGCTCTCATTAAAACGTCTCCACTACAATTGTCTCAGCTTTCAATCTGAGCACAAATATCAGAGGCCAGGGGGATTATTACAGAAGCCGCTTTTAAAACCTGTTACTGTACAACAGAATGAGAAGATTTGCCATCAAATATGAGAGAACCACTGCAAAAATGATTGAAAAATCTGGGGAAAAAATAAAAATCAGAGATTATTGCTAAAATTTCTGGGCGAGGAGGAACGGTCAGTTTTCATTCCGAAGGTGTCAAACACTGCTTTGTAAAAGCCAATGCGGTGTGTTGAAGTGCTGCTTTATGGCCCAGATACAGTCAGCATGTGGCGACACAATGGAGCCTTTCATCCCTGCTGCTTCTTAACATCGATTTTGTGTGTCAGTGCCTTTAACCTTACTTTGCCGACTTTTAAAGTTTTTTAAAAACGCCTGTGTGTAATGAACAACCTTGAACTTGCTGGCTAACTCTTCTCACAAAATACAGTATGTTATACAAGTCTTGTTTTGTGCAACTTACTTTAATTTTATTTTTTTCATATTTAAGGAATTGTGTCTCTATTTACCAAATGCTCACACCAAATATACATAACACAAATAGTCTACAAATGTGGTAACCATCCAAGTTCCGAATAGGAAAACAACTTTTAAATGACTCAAACTTCCAGTTTCAAAAAGCCAAAGTTAAACAAAGGCAGACCTTCAGTGTTTTCTTGTAGAGGTTTTTGAATTAACCCATCTGAAACAACAGCATAGAATGCAGGGTAAAATGGGTAAGACTTTATAATAACTATCTGTTATAGCGAGTTGACAAATCCTTAACAAACCCTTAGTTAAGTATGGGATAATGCCTGACTAGGTGTGCATTATCATAAATTAATGGAGGATGCAGAAGCCTGAACCTTCCTATTCGTTGGGCATTACCCCTTTCTCATTTCACACCCTGCAGCCAATCAGAATGGAGTATTCACCGGGACCGTAGTATAGTGAGTAATAAAGGACTTGATAAATAACAGTTAATAGTTTAAAGATTTATAAATGCACCTTATACATAATCATTTGATTATAACAATGTTTATAAAACTGTTATAACTGCATGTTAATGAGTCATAATTGTACCTTATTAATTAATTATAGATCATGATCAAGATGTTAGTTAATTGAATACTAATGCAATGTTGAGTATCAATTAATACTTTATATTACTAGGACGTTATTTTAAATTTGCAACTATTTCTCATTTATTAACTGTTTGTGAATGAGGAACATTTCCACCTTCAAAATAATGTCCAAATATGAGCTAATAAATAAAACTTAACTAATATATTATATACAGTATAACCAACATGGCGGTATCTGTATTATGAAAAATGGCGACTGAACTGAGTTTCTGTTGTTGGAGGCAGAAGTAAGTCAATATCTATGGATGACATCACAGTCACTCTGTCCAGTTCTCATACACAGTCAATAAATCAAATATCTTAGTCCAGCAAGGCTAAGAAAAGGAAAGACACTCAATCTCCCAGATCTTTGGTAGAAAAGCTGAGCTTGGGTGAAAATGGCATCTAGTTTTTTTTTTTTTTTTTTTTTTTTAAGTTTTGTCATCTCAAAGTTATGCTTATTGGTCTGACTTAGATCTTTTATCCCAAAATTCCACCACGTGTTGAACTAATTTCTCAACAAATTCAGCAAGTGGCAGTGCAGCAGCATTTGTAATCGTGAGGCAGCAGTCACACTTTAAAAAATAACCTAAAATGTTTCCGCAACTGGACAGTTTTTCTTTAAAAGTTGACATTGGTGTTCTGCGCACATTATGAGGTCACACAGTGGCAGTCCAGCGACAGACGGGAATGATGGCATTATAAAATATCAGGCAACAGCCGATATCAAGTGCCACCAGCCGCATGCCTGGGGAGTATGAAAAGCGGACCGTTCTCGCATGCCTGACTGCCGCCGGCTACATTCTTGACTAGGCCAACAAGTTTAAAAAAAATCAGGCAATGGCATCAAATCTTGAAGATTCTTCCAATACCTCACCATCACAGGGATCTGTCTTTCACAAACTTCTCTAGTCTGTAAGTCAGAGTCCCTGACCCTTCAGCGAGCCTTGCTAATACTCATAAAGCTGCTGAGCACAGACATAACAGATTTTCTGGACTGTTCATTGACAAGCTCAATATTTAAATCATTTTGTGTAAAAAACAAAAGTTCTTATAACCCTTTTAAAATGTTTGTAATCCTCTCGGAAACTTTCTTTTAGAGTTTGTCTTTTAAAATGATTTTATCATTTGTTTTCAAGAGTAACTTGCTATAAAGTATTAATTTACCTTCACAGCACCCTCGTCCAAACACTCAACCGGAGTTGAAGGTTAAAGCAGGTCAAATTTTGTCCAATCAGGAACTTGGCTTTAGCAGAGACGTATGGATGACGTCCCTTTTAATAAACAGAAGTTCCGACCTTTTGAAAATTGATCAGTATTTGCGGTTTGTGAAGTATATGACACCAAGTCTTTCATATATCAGCTTTAAAATAAAAAAGCCTGAAGCACGATCTATTAGATTTGTGCCGCTCTGACATTTCCCCTTCTAACTGTTTGTGGCAGACATGAGGTAGTAAAGAGTAGAAAAGAAGAGGAAGTCCTTCCCTGGTTTTCCAGTGTGAACACCATGGGCTACACATGTGTACAAGAAACTGGGTTACTTGAACACGTGTGTCTGCTGTGGTGTAATTGCAGCTTTAGTCTTATAAAATTTATGAAAATGTGATGAAAATAAAGATGAAGACACTTCTTTTAAGTGAGAAAAAAAAATGTTTTCTGTAAACTTATGACTTTGGAAATTGAAATTGTTGTTTCCTGAAAGGGATGCTTTGCAAGAGACAGGACAGGAGTGTCCAAATCCAGGCCTCGAGGGCCGCTGTCTTACATGTTTTCCAACTAACCTGTCATTGAAGCTCCTTATTGGCCAAACACACCTGATCAAAGTAACCAGCAGCAGATGAACAGGATTTCTAGTAAAACCAGCAGGTGGCCGGCCTTCGAGGCCTGGAGTTAAAGTCTTCAATCAACACTTTCTAACAAAGCTATCTGATCTGTATCAGTCAGAGTACCGGTAAGTGGTTTTACTCCTACCACATATTTCTTGAAAACCTTTTCACCCCCCCAAGATATGACTCGAGTCACAACTCAATCAACTGCAGCATAATAGATAACAATCAATGAACTTTTTTACAATCTGCAAAAAACATGAATAGGTTTTTTTTATTCAACTATTACACTTGAGAAATTCTCAGTAAAATAGATTAAACTGAATTCAAATTTTCAAAGCCCAAGTCAGGAGCATCTCTAACGACACTACAGAGTCTCCTGTTCAGATTGTGACCGCTGTCAAGTTGTTAATGAGGATTTATGGGATTAATGATAACAGGAACAAACAAACATTGTGTTAACCTTTTAAATCTGCATGACAAGTTTGTTAACAAACACCAGATTATTTACTCTGAATATATGCAACGACACAAGCATCCATCTCCACTTGTAAATGACATTCTCGTCCTCGCTACCCCCCTTTCTATTCCCAAGACAGTCTTCCGGGAGAAAAGATGCAACTTGTTGATTTTATGAATGGGTGTGATGCAGCAGCAGACGCTGAGTGCAGCCGCTCAGAAAGCCAACAGATGCTAGGAGAATTGTTCTGCTCAGATCCTACAAATGGAGGAGTCTATTTTAAACAGAATCTGTAAGTAAAGTCGAAAATTGTCCCTGTGAATGAGTCTTGTGCAAAAACACACGGCCGTGTGAGGTGTCTGCATTTTAGATGGAAGATTTTGTGTTCTTTGAGAGCAGAAATTAGCTATCCAATATTTAGCCTCTAAATTTTAAAAAGGCTGATTCTTTTTTTCTTTCTTTTGTCCAAAACATTTTTTACCCATCATTGTACACAGAAAAACTAGGGTCTCCCTGGTTCTGGGTGTTAAAGATCTACTCCAATCGTTTTTAATCTATTTTAGAGGCGTTTCCAGTGGTCTCTTAATTATAAACATTTCGATTTCAAGGACATAGTTTCTGCAGAGCGGCACGAATTCATACATAATTTTTCTTTGAGTTGTGAGTAGGACTGTTGGCATGGAGCGACCCCGCCTCCCCTTCCCTTCTTTGCAATAATTGTTTCTATAGGAAGGCTTATGTCCTTAGTTGTCCTAAAATGTAATTTTTAAAAAATATGTACTCTTGTTTTCATTTATTATACACAAATAGCAACCCATCTTTGACTTGACTGCTTATATATCTCATTTGTTTTGTAATACCTGATGCACATATTAGTAAATGTGACCGTTTTCTCCATGTGTCTGTGTGAAACCTAGCAGAGGAGATGGTTAGAGGAGAACATTTAGCCAGCTCTGCTCTTCTAGTAATTCTTGTTTTAGTCTTACATCCCCTTTAATTACACTGTTGTCTCTTTGTTAACACAAAACAAACAAGACCACTGTTTAAATCCTGATACAGGCAGCAAAAAAACGTTCATTTAAAGGGCACGGTTGTGGGCTGCGTAGATCACTCTAACATGTACATTATATTTGAAAACTTTTTTATGAATCTTGCTGTTTTTTTTTTTTGACAATTTGTTGTCGTATCAATGTGGACTCTATAATATGAAAATGTTTTACTATTATATTAAAAGGTCAAACTTGCAAAACTAAACTGAAAAAAGACAGCTGTAGCAGTGGACATAGAAGAGAATTAATGTAAAAGAGTTGTGCTTTTGTAAAAGTAAAATAGTTTGATAAAAATATAAAATATGCATCAGAAGCAAGAGTGCTTTCAAAATGTGTCCAAAACTTTAATCATCAGAAAATGCATTTGAAAACATCCGCATGTAGATATCATTTAGTTCAATATTTTTCACTGTACACATTAGAAAATCATAAAAAAATGTTATCCATGAAAAAAAAATCATAATTAATTGAAAAAAAAACAATAAACTAGAAATATGCAAACTATTTTTTTACTTTTTTTTTAACATAAACAATATGTTTTTAAACTATTTGAATTTTTTTAATGATTACATTTATTTTCTCTTATTCTGGTATTTTTTTAGAATATATATCTTTACCTCTATTTAAGTAACATTATTCTGAAATAGCGACTCTTACGTGATAATGACCACTGCTCTGGAGCAAACACTATGACTAACCTAAATCAGCTGGTTTGAAAAAAAAATGTAATGACGTTTGTTGATAATTTTGTTTACAACATACAAAATTGTTTAAAAGTTAAACATTTTTTAAAATAAAAATTTTAATTTCGATAACATATTTAAAAAGATGGATTTGTTTCACTGGGTGGCACTAAGTCCCAACAATTTGAGATTTTTTACAATAATAATTTTTTTTTTATAAACTTTTCTTTTTTTCTTAATGGAAACATTGATGAATTTAGACTGATTTAGAAACAAGCAATATTTGAAGGCAGAACACCCTCATAATTCAGAAATGCACACAGTCTGTCACAAATGCATGCACTCCGTGACACAAATCTAATTTTATGCAAACATGCAATATAAACTTGGAAGTTTATTAGTTTTTTTTTTTTTTTAAGTTGCAATATTCTGCTACTTAAGTGTTTTACAAAGGTAAAGTTTCTTGGAAATACAAATTACTGCATACACAGCTACACACATTTGTAAAAGCACATCCAGCTTTTACGTACCAAACACACAACTGTTGAAACCACATTGAAAATGAAACTAAGTCCAACTTTGATCAGCTGGAGAAAGACAGAGCCTGGAACAAGATTCACAAAATTTACGCCGCTTCATCATTTTGGACTAGGTGGCGGACATGCACTAGTGAACATTAGAAAAAGAACAAGACGAAGAAGATACCTCCATCTTGTCCAGTGTGAACTTTATGGGCTAGATTCACATTCAAAAACCGTCATTCAGCGCATTCTTGAATGCATGTCCCATGCCGGTGTGTCTGCATTTTCTGTCAATGAGCCAATACTGCTGTGAACCTCTGAGGAAACCACCCACCGGCGTCACATCACACAGCCACTCCAAATTCTGCTCTTTCAGGAAAAAAAAAACAACAGACTTTTGAACTTCTACTTTTGCTGAATTTCAACTTAAGCTCAGTCACTGGATACCAACCAAATATTGACCCACAATGTCTGCTCACCGCATAACTGTGTCGTAAACTGTTCACTGCGAATCCCATCAACGACCCTCGACCATGAATCAAACCTGAATGCATGTTCTGTAGGTATAACTCCTGAAGATTTATACTAACTCAAATGTTAATGCTGGCGTGGTCATGAGTGCTGCGGGGTGGTCTGTAAGCCCTACGTCTGGACGTAGCTGGGTCATCAGATAATTGAGTTAGTGAAGTACTCAGAGACGTGGATCCCTGCATGAGAAATCTGATAAGATCAGCTCTGAACATGTATCAGAGAGAAAAACAACAGCTGCAAAAGGAATGAATAAAATCTACTTAAGTCATAGAATTCTGTGGTGTCCTCTTAGATCCACAAGCAAACTGATAATGCAATCTTTACAAGGTGGCAAGCAGACACTTTCACTTGGAAACTGTCACCCTGCTCCATTTTTTAGCAGATAACTTTAGCAGCAAGACAAGAAAGACCATCATGAAAAACTTCAGAGGTTCTCACCTGATTAATGATTTATGAAGAAAATCTAAAACAGTTTACAAAATCTGACATTAAAAGGTCACATTCTGTCTCTTTAACTCTTCAATACCAGGGCTGGCAACAGGAAATAAAATAAGCTCTTTAAACTATTTTAATTCTTCAACCATTTATGCAATTAATCTGATTCAAGTGAATTCTGAAGTGGAAAACCTTCTCTCTGATTGAGAATGCATCGGATGTTCTAATTCTGATTATGTTAAGTGCATAAGAGGTTGAAGAGCTATGTTGATTCAAAGAAGATCCTTTTTTGATCTATTGTGGAAGCGTTCCCACAACTCTTTCAATCATGATTATGTTGTTTTCAGCCTCATTTTTTTAAACTGTTTTTTTCTAGGACATAGTTTCTGCAGATTAGCAAGAGTTCGTTTAGAATTTGCGTCCGAGTTGTGGACGGGATTGTTGGCCTGGGCAAACCCGCCCCCCTTCCACTTCCTGTTGCTGAGAGCTCTCTGTTTACATGCTCTCCCACCCCCAATAGAAATGGCGAGCAATGTTGGAGCTGTCCAGCCATACAGTTTTGAGCAAGAAGCCAGATCAAACAAGGAAAACAAAGACGTACATCAGGGGTGTCAAACATCCGGCCCGCTGGCCGCATCCAGACTGCTAGATTGGTTTAATATGGCCCAGTCATTAAGGGAAAAACTTGTAGGGATGTTGAAAAAAAGCAAGTTTCTAGCCCATTCCTGTGACAAGTTATGGTTCTTAAAAGAATAAAGAAATTACTACAATGCACAATTCCACCACAAGGGGGAGCAAATTCAAAGCAAGACTGGGATAATAAGAGATCTAGCAATGAACATAAACAATTTATTAATAAGCGATTAGGTTACTAGGTTGGTTGAAACTTTTTTTTCAACTGAGAAAAAAACAAAGCTACAGATAACTAGTTTAGCATAAGTTATTTTACTATTATGTTACTGGTCCGACCCACTTGAGATCAGATGGTTTGAATGTGGCCCCTGAACCAAAATGAGTTTGACACCCCTAACTTACTATGACCTAGTCGTCTACAAGTGGATGTATCGGAATGGAGCGAAGCAGGGAGCTCATGACCCGCCCACTATATTCACACCAACTACGATCTTTCACTGCATTCTTTCCTCTCCTCTTAATTTACAACCATTCGAATAAAGAAATACTCAGAAATCAAATATTAAGCTTCTTTTTTTTATATATATATCCTCCAACATCAGAAAAATGTAAAAAGAACATGTTAGAAACACCATCAGAATAGATGTTTAAAGGGTTAGGCTATCCACCTCAGGTGAACCAGTTTGTTTGTGGAACAAATGATGCATAGCAAATGCTCCATTCATTTTAGTAATGACTTCAATGAAATCCTGCCTGATCTAATATCTCTTCTAGACATTTACTTGATTCTGATCCTCATCACAAATGTGTTCTAAAGCCGCTCTCGGCTGATACTTTTTCATGACATTTTATGGTAGCAACCTATATTAGCTTGCGCTAATATCACAGTTGGGTTTTATCAGCGCAGTCTGAGTCTGACTGTTGTTGTCACTTTAACAGACGAGCTCAAATGTTTGAACTCCAGCTGATAAAATTAAATAGATATAAAGACTGAGCCATGGCTGGATCAAACTTTCATTCATCCTTTTTTTTCAATCAAATGGTGCAGCACCAGGTCATGTTTTCTCTGTATCTGAGCCAAGTAAAAGATGAACACAGAAAGATGGTGGTCAATCTGCGGGTAAAGCTCCTGCTCTCCAGCGGTGTGCTGGTAGCTTGATGGAAATCCTTATGCAAATTCAACGTAAGTCTATTTATAAACATGAAATGAACTATATATTTTTTAAAAACAAAAGAATAAGAAAAACAGATGCTATTGCTTTTCCTTTCCAGATCTTTAACAGTCAAATAAATAAAATCCAGCAATATTATTTGAATATTGGGTCATTCCTGGAAGAAGTTGCATATACTCATAAAAAAAAACCTGTAGTAATCATTGCTGCAGTTCAGGTCAAATTACACACTAACAGCATGCTGTGTGCTGTCTCTACCATGCTAAATTGCTGACTATTAGCTGCATGTGTGTGTTTGTATGTAAGTGTGTGTGTGTTCACACTGCTGTACTGTCTGTTTGTTACTATTACTGCCCGTCTTTTATGCCATTTGTTAACAGCAATGAATTTACATTTTCCCCTCACTTGGAGTAATATTCACAGCTGAGAAACACACAAAAAAACTTTTAAATAAAACGTAAAAAAAATTCAAAAAGATGTTTTTAAATGGTTCAAAATTGTCAAAAAAAAAATTGAAAACATAAAGTCGCATTCTTTGATTTCTGTAATCGTAGCACAAAGCTTTTTCTGACATAAGGGAAAAGCAAATTGCATTTCCTGTCGTATTACAAAACATGTTCAAAACGTGCTGTCGCTGAAACAAATGCCTCGCCACTTTCTGCGTCGTGGTTTTCAGACATCAAGTGCCATCAGCTGTGATAGAGATGCTTGAAGAGTTTACATTCAGGCACTGCATGGGAGTTCTTGAAAGGAGGGGGAAATATGCAGGAAAGAATGACTAAAATGGAAAAAAAAAAAAAAGAAATGATGAATAAATATATGGTCCTCAGTGATAAAGTGTCACACAGAGAATATGCACTCTGTATGCAGCGCTTGATAGTCACACACCACTGGGCACATTAGAGGTACATGGGACTCATGGCAGGGCTGGGCTTTTATCCACCCATGTTTTCTACTGGAGGACAACCAACTTAAAGCCACAGGCAACATGAACAAAGACCAATACAGACAGTTTTAATTGGCTGTTTTTGGTTATTATGTGTTACTAAAATATATACAAGTATATGAAGCCTTATTTTAGGATTTTGCAGTCTACATCTGGTGTCGTTTATTGGAAAAGCAGTATATTCAAAGTACATTTGTGACAAATGTTAAACCTAAAATTCAGTTACATTCACATTGGTCGCATTCAAGTAATAAAAATAAAATCAACTAAAAAATTTGCATTACCTCCGATGATGCTAGTGTGAATGCTTTTTGTTTAAATCTGGTTGCTGACAATGCTGAAGCAATTTACTCTAATTGCTGAAGGGATTTGCTGAAAATGCAAAAGCTATTTGCAAAAGTTGTTAGAGTTGACATTTCGCTAAATGCCAATTTTCCAAAAACAAGTTATGTGTTGCTTAAATCCGAGCTGAACTCTAAATTAGCCCTAAAAACCTAAGTTGATGCCAACTTAGCCTTAAAAACTAGCTCATTGCTAAAATACTAACACATTGCAAAAAATTCTAGCTCAACTTCAAAATGGCCAAAAATTTTCGGTAAAATTATTTAAAAAGTGCTAGCCTGTTGCTAAAATGTTAGCTTAACCCGTAGATAAAAAATTTGTAAAAATGTTAGCCTTTTCCAAGCTAAGCTCCAAAGAAGCCTGACAACCTTAGTAGATGGCATATTACAAACATAGTTAATATAAATAAAGCTTAGCGTAAAGTACAAAAGGGGTTTAAACTCAATAAACCCTTGTTGGGACAGTAAAATCTGCCCAACAAAAGAGGCTCACAGCCCACATCTATTTGCTCAGCCGTCGGACAGGACAAGTTAGAAAAAAGAAAAAAAAAAGTAGATAATAAATTAGCCAAAAACGTCAGCATGTTGCTAAAATATTAAATAAAATTAGCTAAATCAATAAAACAAGCTAACATAATGCGAATATAACAGCTCATTGCCAATTATTTAAAAATTACTGTTAACAATGGTTTGTTTCAAAGCATTTCACACTTTTTGTAAAAAAATGTCATTCACTTCCTATCGGACATATTTGTTCAACATTTCAAAAACTAGAAAGTTTATCAATACAAAAAGTTCAAGCAGTAATATCCTGAACGAGCTGAATATTTTGATATCAGGATTGCTGAAAGTGTGATTGATTTTTTTATGTGCCGAAAAAAATGCAGGAGCAGGAGAATCAAGATTGTGTGAATGCTTACTGAACATTCACATGAGTTGAAATTTTCCGACTCTCAGAGTGCTTACAATGTGTATCCATTACTCTTTCACTCCTCACTCATACTTGGTGATGGTAAATTACTGATGTAGCCACAGCTGCCCCGGGGCAGGCTAACCTCGTGCTCCCACGGCAAGCGTTACAGCTCAGGTGTGACGCGGGAGCGGTCTAGCTATGGCAGATGACTCTGCTGCCCCCCTCACGAAACTCCTAACTCAGGTAGGTTTACATGATAACCTGTCATTTATTACAGGTTAGGTTCTTAATAGCCCCAACTTCATAAAAAGTGCTGTGACTCAGCTCCGGCATCCGGCGAAAATTTTAACAAAGCGGATTCAGAGCAGTGGAGAGGCTGGATCATATACAGTGGAGGTTCCTCTCGCACTTTTAAAGTTACGTACTCCGGCGGTCACATTGGAGTTGTAATGCTCGCCATGGGAGCCCGGGGTAACAGAGGCTTGGTTGCCAGTACGCGCCTCTGCAGGGATCCTTCGATCATTGGTCGACCTGCTCAAAGTACTGCCGCCCAACTGATCACTTTAAATGAAAAGTTTATGAGTAAATCTGCAGAAAATGTTAATCAGTTCAGTTGCTCATATGAGGTATCAGTACTACCAAGCTTTTAGCAAATAGGAGACATACAAAAAGAAGAAACTGCCTAATGACTATCTTTTAATATTATGCGCCTTTCTGTCCACATCTTTTATTTTTTCTGTTTGACAAAATTTTTTACGATTCCCTTTTTATCCCTTTTTATTTTGACTCGCCAATTTTCAGGTGACTATTTATCACCTGCCAACGTCAACAGTCCAATAAAGCAACCCGCAGTGTAGAGCAAACACAGGTAAAGCGTTTCAAAACACAGGCGAAACTCAAAACCGACTGGCTATGTGAGTCGTTTTCCTGGTTCAATTCAATGATTTAGCAGATTTTATTTGCAGGAAACAGTACAGCACCCCACTGACACAGTCTGTACTTTGGCCTACTTTTCTCGTCTAAACTATCAGATCCATCTGCTTTTGCTTGAATTCAGCCTGTTTTGTGTGCATGTATTTGCCTCGATATTGACTGGTAATCTTCCATGAAATAAAACAGATTTATTCGAATATTAAAACCAGTTTGTTGTCAATTTCTACCGAATAGCAACAATCAGTTATAACTCAAAGATCATTAAAACCTGTATTGACGATACACTGATAACTATGGTGATGGCCGCTATTCCAGCTTTACCCTATAGATTAGATTATGTTATTTGAACGGTAAATTTCCTCTGATAATCGGGGTTATATTAGGACACACATTTTACTACCTGTTTTTCTTGGTTACTGCAAACTGCAGATAAGCAGCACATCTGTCAGTGGCTGAGACTTCAAAACTTAGAATAAACAAAGCTTTAGCAGACAGTAGAAGTTGGTGATGTCTTTTGGCACGGCCTTCCCTAACCACTTTAATAAATTAAACTAATCGGTAGCTGAAGACAGACAATGCTTAAAGGGATTACTCGGTCTCTATATTAAGTAACTACTGGCATTTTGGAGGATGGAGCACACACTGCAATTTATGCCTTAGTCACGTGCACCCGTATGGGGGTTGACCATGGAGGATCATAGAAAGGTGTGGCCGCGTCTTAAGGTGAGCACAACTGTGACTTGTTGTTGTATCATGAAAAATTAAAAGTTCCATGGTCAAGTGGGTGGGAAGAGTATCATGATGTATTTGTAAGTTACACTTATTATGTCGTACGATGTCCTTTACTCAGTACTCCTTACTGACTGTAAATGATTAACACATGGGATGTGCAGATGATATGCAAGGTTCAGTAGGATGCCACTCTGTCCAATTTCCTCATTTCTTCACACGAGGCATGCTCAAGAGTTGGGAGAAGTGTGCACACCTTTCACTGAACGTGCACTAACAAGTTACCCGTACATTGTTTGGTGGTGTTGACTATATGATGTCCTTGCATCTCACCTATTTCACCCTACCGTTGTGTGTTGCATAAGCATTTGTTAAGACTTGTCACCTGTAGCATAGCCCTAAAAATGTCCATGAACATTTTTCTGGTCTACCATCTTCATATTTTGTGCAGGCCGTCTGTGTTTGTTGTACAGATTTGCACGTTTTCGCCCACAGACAGTCCATATCCAACCCTTTACCCAGATGTAACTAAAGGTCTTAGTAAAAAACACATTTTTAACGTGTGTGAGTAAATGCTAATTCTACTCCATGTTTGGTGTTTCTTTATTTCTTAATTTACTACCAATGAAACCTTTGAAACCATAACAAGTTCAAGATCTTAAGAGAGAGCTGAAGTGCCTTCCTTCTTTAAATGTTCACTTTGAAAAGTTAACAAAAGTAAGCAGGGAGAATCTAAAAAGTGGGTTCTGAGATCTAAAATAGGAGATAAGCGATCCTCACGTGGATTTACTTTGTTTTTGCCAGTGAACCGAGAGATATAAATGCTTTTAAAATGTTCCATAATGCGCTTGTATCATTGCTGTGTTTTCCAAGTTGTAATGGTGCGCAAGTCCTCTTATTTGATCCCTGCCCCATTTATGACGTCATAGGTAAATAGGACTTAGTCAACCAACATTTGCAGTTTATATAGACAGTAAATGAGGTAAAAAATTGTCTGATGTGGTACAGTCTATCTATCTATCTATCTATCTATCTATCTATCTATCTATCTATCTATCTATCTATCTATCTATCTATCTATCTATCTATCTATCTATCTATCTATCTATCTATCTATCTATCTATCTATCTTAAAATTAAAATTTTAGGTATTTTTTAAGAGCAGACAAAAAATAAAAAATTAGTTGGAAAAAGGGAAAACTTGTGACGTAGAAGCTACAATGGGTGAACCATAAGCTCCCCACTCCACTCCACTTGATGTCGACTAGATCCACGTACATCTACGTTTTCCTCATCCGAGCTCAAAACGTAACAGCTATACAGCTCCGACACTGCTAGCCATTTTTGTTGCACGGCTAATGCTAGCTTGGGGGTGTGAGGGGCTTTAAGCTAGCAGGAGAGCATGTAAACAGATGGATGATGGGATGTGACGGTGGGCTGACTACAACGGTCCCGCCTATAGCTCAGAGGCAAACATCTAATGAACTCTGCAGAAAGTATGTCCTTGAAAATGAGTTTTTCCAAAAAAAATTTTGTTTTTTGAAAAAAAAAAAGCACAATCATAATCAATAGAACACCGAGAACACTTCTACAATAGATCAAAAGATATGTAGTTGTAGCAAAAGATCTAAGAAAAACAAATAACCACCTTAGACGTACCTTAAATCTTCAACCGTTTACATGATCAACGTGAATGATTGTTTAAACGCTTCCCTACTGTAAAGTGTTACATATCAGCGCAAGGCTTCTTTTCTTTGCTTAGAATCCGCTGCAATTTCCTCAAAGGTCGAAGAGTTGAGGTAGTCGAAAGAATGTAAACACTGGAGCTAAAGCTCAAAGGGTTAAACCCAAATGACCCCAATCTGTGCGACCCGTATTGACCTCATGCACTCATTTCCCATTAATGATCTTATTGATGCCCTCGCAGGGAAACAAAGCAGGCTAACCTGAGTTAGCGTCAGTAAGCAGAGTAACGTGGCTAAAAGATGAAAGGCCAATTTGAGCTTAAGGCAAGAACTGAATAGAAAAACATTTAGCTTACTTATTTACTTTTTCTTTTTGCCTCAATTTTTGTTAGCTTGGGTTGTGAAAGTGAAACAGTTTATTTTGTGCTTTTTGAACATTTTTCCCCTCAAGCCTAAAAGGTGGTAAAATGAGTTTAAGTGTTTTCAAACAAGGTCAGAGAGTTTTTTTTTAAACATTTTAACAAAAAAAAGAAAAACTAGTCAATCTAATTCTAAAGTACATCCTCTTCAAGATTGTAGAATGCATTTACACGCTCCTGTAGAGTTGTTAATGCATACTAGTCCTGCTGGAGTCTAAAGAGGATGATCTACTGTGCTGCAGTTGCAGTGTTGTGGGTTTGTTTTCTTGCTCAGCACAACACCTTTCAAACGCTGTCTACCTGAGCAGCCTGTTGAAATCCACACACCACCACACTCACAAAACCTCTGGATGATAGTGATTGAAGGCGTCACTTTTCCCGTCAACAATCTGAATCAAAATGAGTTTTATTTTTATAAGATTTTGCCCTTTTTGGTCCCGTTTACACCTTTTTCTTTAAAGAAAATATTTGCTGTCTTCCAAAAAAAAAAAAAACGAACAGGAATTTAGGAAGAGGGAGCAAAAACGGTCTTAAAAGATGATTAGAACCGGCCCGAAACAGCAAAGTGATATAGACATGAAAGACGGGGGTCTGTCTCCTCGGGCTGTCTTGCTGAAAACACAGCAAGTAGCTCATTTAAGAGAGAAGTGGTGATGCAGAGGGGGGGTGGGGGGTGGATACTGCTGCAGTGAACCCAACGATGGAATAATCTGGTTAGGGGGGAATAAAAAAGGAGAAAAAAAATCTTTCTTTTATAGTAATGCGGAGATAAATCTAATGTTGTGCTGCTTCGGTGTGTGCAGAAGAGGCTGCACAGCAGCAAGTGAGCAAGCCTTATTTAAAAAGTTGAGGTGGTGATGCAGGAGTAGGGGGATGTGGAGGAGTGGGGAGGGGGGCTTCTGCATGCCCCCCCCCCCTTTCAGAATAAATCTGAGCAAAATATGTAGTTGTGCAGCACAGAATAAGCGCCCCCCCCCCCCCCCCCCCCCACACACACACACACACACGCATGCATGCCCCTGCAACTGGCTGCATAAACATGATTGCAGATCTATAACAGGCGCACGCACAACACGCACGGAGACAGATTGATCTTACCACTTGGGTTCTTGTTTTTCTTAAGACTCTTGCCACAAAGACACTGCAGCATATGCGTTCCTTGGCTGAAAATGTTCCAAAGAAACCACATTGATTTGGGCGAAGAGCACTCCACAGGCTTAAACACCCAGATAGAGATGAGATCCGTGCGGTTGCATAATAAGAAGAGGAATAACACAATGGGATCCCGAGCAAGGCTACCAGTTGGATCATAGAAAAATATCCAAGTCCTCTGCGCTTTCATTCACGTGACTTGACAGTCAGCGTGTCTCAGAGTTCGTCTCTTCTTCTGGCGATGGAAGGATGAAGGATGCCCCCCTCAACTACAGCAGAATGGAGAATAGACTCTGGAAATGGCATGTGTCGCACCAGAAGACAGTAAACAAACACAACTAACGGGGGGAACAGTCAACCACGGTGGATTTCCGAGGAGATCATTGCCTATGAGTTCATCACTCTGAGGAGAGGAGGGTGGATGGGAGGATGCATCCTATGCTGCAATGATAGCCCCAACAAAGCAGCACATAGCCCCGGATCCGGTCCAATAGTGGCTCCTTTGGAAGCAGCTTTTTTTTTTTTTTTTTTTTTTTTTAGGGGGGACGCTGTGCTCCGTGACGGTCCCACGCCGCAGCCTCTTTTTTTTTTTTTTTTTTTTTTTTTTTAAGATCCCTCCTGCCGGAAAGAAGTGCGTTTCTCCCCCTCCGTGGGGTGCTCTGCTCTCCTCCTCAAGCCGTGTCGGCGGCGGGCTGCAGGCGGCTCTCAGACTGAGAAGTGCGGGGCGCCCGCAGCGAACATGTGCGTGGATTCCCTTCAGCTTACGGGACCTCAGTTAGACGTGGACGGGAAGGAGGGGTTCATTTGAAAGATCGACTCTCTGTTACGTAAACACGTGGCTCCTGCGCCGCCGTACAGATGCTCAATGAGCTGTCCCGAACGTTGGAGTCTCGCTTCGACTTCATATTCGACTTATATTTCTTCAACTTTTTGCATTAAAACCTCAGAAAATGTTGCATTGCTTATGGACACGTTCCAATATGAATCAGCACAATGGAACGAGACAAGTCATAGAAAAACAATAGAGGGGAAGATTAAGGCCACCTTGAAAAAAAGTATTATACAAAAATAAAGTTGAAAAATTATGAGAAAAATGTCAACATTTTACAGGAAGAAGGATGTAAAATTATAACAAAACTGTTATGATTTTACAAAAAAATGTGTTGATAATAATAATTTTAAAAAATTACTGGTATAAAATTATGAGAACAATTTTTACAAGAATAAAGTTGTAAAATTCTGAGAAAAAGTTAACATTTTATGAGAATAAAGTTAGTAAAAGGATTAGAGAAAGTGAAAATTTGATGGGAATAAAGTTGTAAAATTATATTTTTTAAAAAGTCAAAACTTAACAAGATTAAAGTTGTAAAAATGTGAGAAGAAACTCTGCATTTTATGAGACTGAAGTGGTAAAATAATAAAGAAAAAAATTCATATTAAAAGGAGAAAGTCATTAAATTATAAGGAAAAAGTCAACATTTTATGAGAATAAAGTTGTAAAGTTATAAGGATAAAGTTATAAGTTATGAGAAAAAAGTCAAAATTATGAGAAAGAAGTCATCATTTTATGAAAGTCCAAGATAATAAGAAAAAATTCAACATTTTATGAGAGTGAAGTTGTTTAAAACAACTCAACATTTTTACAAAAATAATGTCATATAAAATGATGAAAACTCAAATGTTATAAGAATAATGTTGTAAAATTATTATTTTTTATTCAGAATTTTACAAGATTAAAGTTTCATATTAATACAGTCACGTTATGAGAATACATTTGTTGAATTATTCTTTAAAAAAAAAGTAAAACTTTAAAAGAATAGAAATGTTTGACAAAATAATGTAGCATTTTGAAAATACTCAATATATTATTTTTTAAATTGCGGGAAAAAAAATGAAAATTCATTTTCAAAAGTTTTCATTTGAAAATATTCAACATTTTATGATAATTATGTTGTAAAGTTATTTTTTATGAAAATTAAACATTTTACAAGATTAAGTTTTTATATTATGAAAAAAGTCAATATTTTTTATATTAAAGTCTTAACTTAATGAAAAAGTAAACATTTTACAGGAATGTTGTTAAGTTTTAAAAAAATATGCAGCATTTTACGAGAATAAAGTTGCAAAATGATTAAATGAAAGCAAAAGTTTCCAAAAATAAAGTTTTGAAATTGAAGAAATTTATAAGTAAAGTTGTAATTTTTCAAGAACAAACTCATAAATTTATGAGAAAAACATTGTAATTTTTCAATGAAAAAACATCCTCTTTTAAACAATAAGTTTATTGAGTACCTCTAAAAACATTATGCACCTATATATATCCTTATATGTCCTACAATATAATATATATATATATATATATTATATTGTAAGATCGTCTGGAAATCCACTCATTTTGGATCTAAATTTTCCGAAGAATCCCAGATACCTGCAAATTATTTTCAATGGTCTTGTATCTAAAGTAAAACAGCGTTCACTCACTATAAAATAAAGTAGCTTTCTTCTTTATTGCTAATTCTGTTATGCTATGCTAATTCTGAGTAATCACAATGCACTCTACATCTCAGAAACATGATGTTTGTTTTTGTTGTTCATATATTTTTTACTAAACAGACTTTTACCTCTTGCAATTATGACTTGACTTACATAAATTCTCATCTTATATAATTGATGAAATTATAACTTTATGATTGCAAAGTATTGATATTTTTACTCATAATTCCACAAGTTTATTCCTGTGAAATGTTGACCTGTTTCTTTTGCTGTTACGACTTTATTTTTGTCTATTAATCAATTCTTTTTCTTTCGTGGTGGCCCTAATACTCCGTTGCAGAAAACCCTCTCACTGATCGTGTTTTTCTCCCTTCAGCCCCACAGGAAGAGCGAAGCTTCAGTTTGTGTTGCTCACAGCAACTCTTTCCCTCTAATGACCACTTCTCTCAAAGGTCCTAAAGACATCAGACACCAAAGGAAAAGATCCTGTTTTCCCCTGACATAAAGCACACTAGAGTACAGACAGTTTCACAATGACAGATTAGAGCTGATGTCATACCCATTGTTTTTGTTTGTTTGTTTGCTTATTTTGTGAGATCAAACACAATATGTTTTTTTTCTTAAAATGATCAGCAGAAATTCAATTTTAATAGAACTATATATTACATTATATTATTAGAATTATATATATATTTTTTGTTTATTTTCATTCATTCACTAAACCTGCCTAATCCCTTTAGGGGTCATGTGGTTGCTGGAGCCTAGCCTAAGCACTTTTGAGTAAAGCTTGGGCACACACTCCATTGCAGGGCCACACACACGTCGGAACAATTTTAAAGCATCACCTTATGAGGTGTGTTTAAGGACAGTGGGAGACAATCGGAGTCCTTGGAGAAAACCTGCATGTACAAGGAGAACACGCAAACTCCATACAGAAAAGTTTTAGCTGGGATTTGAACCAGAGGCTTTCTCATTGTAAAACTATGTTCACAACGCCCTCGGTAAGAGGGGTCAAACTCTCGTCAAAGCTGAGCTATGTACAATTTTAATACAGTTTTCAGGCTCTACGTACAAAACATGTGGTCAAAGTTTGACCAATCAGGGACTTGGATTTGGAAGTGATGAATGGATGATCTCTCCTTTAATACATGGAATTGCCAACCATTTGAAAACTGATCATGGAGAAAAAAATTAATAAATTCATACCCGAATTATGTGACAGCAAGTCTTTCATATATTGGAAAAGAGCTTAAGAGTCCCTCTCCTGATGAAAATCATGTTTTTTGAGTTTTTAACATGTATGTCTGGTATATTTCTTATAAAAGAGAACAAATGTAAAAAGAAATCATTTCGTTTTTGCATTTCTGAGTATTTCTTCTTTCAAATTGCTTTCAATCAAATTGTCCGAAGACAAGCTGTGTTTGAATTAATGATCTTCTTTCCATCACAACAGCTCTGCTGCACATGCGCTAAGGCTCGCGTGTCCAGCTTGGATCCTGGGGAAGAGAAGATCTTCTGATCTTCTTCTTCTGATGAGCTGCTGTTCGCATTTCTGTGGTCAAATCAGCCGTCACTGGACTTTTTGTGTGAGTTTCATACAATATTTATGGTGGCAGGGCTGAGAATGCTGGAAAATCTTCACGAGCCTCCACGGAGCTTCTTGATGTGACCACGAAAATGTGAACGGCGGCTCAATTGACTGCAGTTGGAAAGGATTATAAATCAATGAAAGAACATTTTGATGTTAGCTTTCATTATTTTCATAAGAACTCTGCTCTGAGAAACCAATGGATTGAATTTATTGATTACAGCAACCTCAACTAACATTGTAGAATTAGCTAAAAGAATCTTTGGTGAACTGGAAGGAGAAAGAATCAGGATTTTGGAGAAAGTTCGGTCCATGAAGATCTTCACTTCCGAGCTGACATCCGGAGCAAAATGATACGGCTGGACATTACCAACATTGCTTGATGTTTTTATGTAGCAGCAGTGAAGATTTACGCTAGTCAGACGCAAGCTATCAGACAGGGAAGGGGGAGTCAGCTCAGCTCCAAAAGCCACGCCCCCTCAAAGGAGATTTTGGAAAAAGAGGCTTCAGATCAACATGCACAATGGCTTTTTAAGACATTTGGGTTATGGTATCTTGGTCAAAAACTTCATAATCATAATTAAAACACTACTGGGAACATTTCTTTTAATTTAAAAAATGCACCAAGCATCTTCCAACTGTAGGTGGGGGCAGGCATGGGCTAGTATCTGGTAGCTCGGGTAGCTCATGAACGCAGGCCACATGCTCAGTGTGAACGTATAAAACTATTTATCTTTAGCCTAAGAACAGTGGTTCAGTCTCAGAATAGATAGTAGTCAGCTCTTCTGCTTTCATTTAAAAAAAAAAAAAGAAAAAGCCTTCGGTGATCCTGAATCAACTCAGGTTGCCAGTGTTTGATGCCACATAGCCTGGGTCAGAGTCTAATGACAAAAAAAAGAGAACGTCTCACAGAGGCTTCATCAGCTCTGATTTTCAAAGCGTATCTCAACCTCCTTTTGTTGCATAACCAGGAAAAAAGATGCAGTTTGTGAGGAAAAAGAAAAGAAGAAAAGCATCTACCGGTACTCTTTGCTGGAGATGATAAAATTTCTGAAATTGTGTTGTGCATCCAACTTGGAGTTACCATATTAATCCACTTCAATGACCCAGTTTGTGGCACCCATGTCTTGTCAGTTGTCTGCAATAGCTGGTCCTTGGGGACGTGGGCCATTTTGAAACAAAATGCTTCCTTTACACTGCAAGAAAATGTTGCAATGTCACAGTTAAAGCCGTTACTATTAAATCCTTGTTAAAGTGACTGCAATTTGCTCAACCGATAGAGTTACAACAATGAATCTTCAGCATACTTGTACAAATGTATACGTGTATCTATTAATAAACTTGTTCTGCAGGGTTTGATGGACTTATTGTGTAATAGGCTTAATCGGAGACTAAAGCAGTCTGGAACTTTCTCCGTCTGCGGATGCCCCTCGTGTCATTTCTGCTATCGATCCATCCACTCTAATGTAAAATATCATTGCACCCTGGAGGATATCAACTGACCATTTTGTCAGGGATCATTAGAATACATCTTTTTGATTGCTCAGGCTGCAGTCGGCAAAAAGTGGCTCCAGTGAGCCTCTTTTCTCCTTTAGAAAAATTAATAAATCAAAGATGAAACGGGAAGGAATTAATACCAGATTTTTCCTGTAAGATTTGAGGTTTTTGATTATTTAAAAGGAGGATTGAACAGACCAGAGGGGTACGTTGTCTAGATAGTGCATAGATGGAAAGAAAATATTTAAAGAGTTTGGAATGGGAATCTGCATTCAGTGCTGTTCTAATGGTAGTGGGAATACCCTAAAATGAAAAGGATAAAAACACTTACTCCAATAGTACACCCTCTGAAAAGCTGAATGGTGAATTATGGGATGCTTCAATATGAAATGCTGGCGAAGGTTCTCAGTCATTCAGATCGCGGTAATTTAGAGAGCATAAAGTAGGAGGAAGTTGGATTTATTGGATATGGAGAATTTTCTGCTCTCATCCAAGAAGCTCCATCAGCTCTAAGTGGTTAGTATTGAGTATCCGGCTGAGAAGATGCTGGCCCAGTCAAACCCGAGTCACATGTTCAAGCGTTCACTTCCTATGAAAACACGTTAAATCCGCATTTTGGGTTTCTACGTTTAAAAGTCTTGTGCTAATGTATTACTATGAACTATATAGATTGTTTTGGGTACTCTAGGTCCAAAAAGCACAGCCAATGAATTTGACCTGTCCCTTCAAATACCCCTAAAATAGGAGGAATAGGAAGAAGCCGGACGGGTTGGAGAAGAGTTTGGATTCCGCCAAAGTCTTTTTTAAATATTGGATCGTAGCTGTGAAAGAAAAAGCCTTTGCGCAAGACTTGACTGTTCAGACCAAGCCTCTTTGAAATGTAGGTGGGGAACGTGTGCAAGAATGAGGTACAAAGTTTAGTGTAAACTCCAGGGCTGAACGTGTGTTCAAGAAACAGCATTTTGCGGATCACATGCTCGATGTCAACTAGTGGAGTTTTAGTCCTAAACAAAATAGTCTTGATGTGTTTTCTGTTAGTTATTTGCAACAATGCAAAGATGACTCAGCACTTTCAGTTCTTTTGTTAAAAAAAAAAAAAAAAGAGACTTCTAATGCAATGACACACCGCTACATTAATGATGGAATATGATTTAACAATAGGTGTGAGATGTGGAGAGACATTTGAAATATTCTCTTATCTAAAAATGTCAGCACAAAAAAAAACTGTTTCTTTTCAGTTTTGTCATAATATTCTGTAAGCAATGACAGAATCACTTTTATTTTGTGTTCATTTTAACTCATCATTGAGGATATATATTTTTATTATTTTAATGATTGTCTGTGCTGTATGTGTCTCCTTTAACACACTATTTTTATTTTTCAAATATTTTCAAAAGATCTACCCTTTAGCCAGGTCGCATTAGAACTTAAGAATTTGTTTTCCTAATCTCTCTTGCCTTGATAAATAAAGGTTAAATAAATAAGTAAATCTGAAACTGAATGCTGGTTCAATGTCTTTTCATATTTGACTTCTTTTCCCGATCCTCCTAAACCCTCTGAACATCTCTGCTCTGTCTCTTTCTCTCTCCCCACAGTCTTCTACACCTTTCTTTTCATTCTTGCAGACACTTTGTTGTCATGCTTTCTTCCACCCATTCCAATCGTCTTGTACACAACTGTTCATCTTTTTCTCACACTCTCTATTGCTCTGGCCTGTTGGACCCAAAAGTCTCCAGCTTTTAGACCTCTGCTCCCTGTCATCTCACCGTTCCCATTTGACTTCCTCTCATTTACTCAAAAAAACTTGACAGATCTTCATTCATCTCCTTTGAAACTTCAGTTGTTCTAGAAGTTCCTTCACCTGCTCTCTCTGCAGATCACAGTGTCATCTGCAAACATTAGGATTATCCTGTTTTACCGCATCTGTCAGTCTGTCCTTTCCTACAACAAACTGCTCAAAGCTGATACTTTGTGCAGTCCTGTCTCCACCATGAGCTTTTCTGCCACATCCATAGAGCAACTTATTGCTCTCATACATTGTCCTGCACAACTTCAAAGTACTTCTCTGCAACTCCAGACTATCTCATTCAAACCACAGCTCTTCTCTTTGTATCTTGTCATAGACTTTTTCGAGATCTACAAAGACACTCCAGCTCCGTCTGACCTTTTGTTCTCTTCCGGAAGCATCTTCAAAGCTAATATTGTATCTTTTGTCATCTTAATTCTCATAAAACTGTACTGTAAATCATAAAAGCTCACTTCTGACCTTGGTTAGGGAACACTACTCTTTCCCATAACTACATTGTGTGTCTTATCAACTTTATTCCTCTGTATTCTTGTCACTTCTTCCTTCATAAAAGGGCCCTAGACCACTCTTCCTCCATTCTTTAGGCATCCTCTCACTCTTCAAGATCTTGTTAAATAGGCCGACGCTCTACATGTACGGAAGTTCCTCCACAGGTATTCTGTCAGGACTAACTGCCTTTCTACACTTAATCCTCTTCGATGCCTTCGTCCTTACTGATCCCTGCTCTGTGCTCTCTAACATTTTCCTCATTCATCACCTCTTATAATCTTCCATCTTTCCGTCCCACTTGTGGAACCTGTCAACACATTTTCATTCCTGTCACCTTCACCTTTGTTTCTCAGCCTTGCTCTAGATCTACTTCTCTCTCCTTTGTGTCCAACTTGTCATACAAATCCTTGTACACCCTTTGTTTAGTCTTGTGTCACGTCCACCTTCACATCGTGCTGACTCTCCTTGTTCCTTTTCTTCTTCACGCACTCCTGAACTTCTTTCTTCCACCACAAAGTCTCTTTATCTGCTTTCCTGACTCCAGATGACGCACCGAGTCCCTTCCTCCGAGTCTCTCTGATCTGTGTAGCTCTAGCTGTCCAGTCATATGGAAAAAAAAATTCTCCTTTCAACTCAAACTTGTTTCAACTCTTCCCTTAAACCCTCATAGCACTCCTCTCTTCCAGTTCCACCCCTTGGTCTTCTGTTTTGCCCCTTGTCTTCTTCATCTTCTTCCCCACCGTCAACACCACCCCGTGCTGTCTGGGTACACCGACTCTCCCCAGCCATGACTTTGCAGTCGCTGATCTCTTTCAGATTACACCCACATAATGACTAACGTGGCAAAAGACAGATAAAACAAATTGAGAAATCCCACACATATAATAACCCGCTTCTCTTTAAAATCCATCGCTGCCAGGAGTATTCATTACTGCAGAGTGATAGGGGCAAGGTCACTTATGAGCCATTTAGAATTCAGGAACCCTCCACAGCAAGCCAACCCACATCCTTTGTGGAAAGACTTTTAAATTTACACTTCTGTCCATCGGGACACAGAGTCATACGTGGAGAGCTATCTCATGTCTGTGGTGTGGTTATGATCTGCAATTTAGCATATTTTCTTTTTTATGTTATTGTGTTTTTTCAGTTTGAAACAGGTTTATCTGTCATGAAGGCAGGTTCATATCTCCTTGTAAAAGTATTTTTTGGTATCAGTGTTTTGATTCATTTGCACATTTGGTGTAACTAACTTTTTTGTTTTTTATTAAAAAGAGACAAACAATGAAAGAAAGGTATAAACTGTGACTTGTCAAGAGGTTTTATTGCTCAAAACTAGAGCTTTCAATTAGGGCATACAACACACAATAAAAAAGCATAGCATTTGTTTCAAGGGTGTAAACTCTATCCATATATATTTTACCTAAAAGTAAGATGACTCGTACTTTTAGGCTCTTTTGATTTAGCGTTTAAACTTCGTACGGAGGCATACGCCAAAGAAAATTCTGGTGAGGAATATGGTCACATTTTGGGGTGGTTCCTAAATATGTCTAAGATCGGCACAAGCAGATGGATGATACTGGAAAGACGACTGCACAAAAAGGAGCAGCAAGCAAACGAGTTCCTGGAGGAGGTGCAAAGAAAGTGAATGACAAATTAGAAGAACTGGTTTGAACCACTGATTATTGACCAAAGACAGAAAGGTGCGCGTATCTCCAGGAATATGATCAGCATGAAAATAAAGAGGATTTTTTGATACAGAGATTTATTTCCATGGTTTGGTAGGGATTGATGCTCAGAGCACAGGTTTTTAGAGAGATGCTTTAATGGACCAAAAGACCACTTTGGTGTAGTTTTTTGTGAGGAATGAACATGACAACTGAAAGCTCAAAATATGCGATTTTGCATGACTTAGGCCTTTTCATTGATAAATTGATTTATATTCCTGCAATCCAATCAGATCAATCTGCCTGAGGCAAGTTGGCAATCAAATCAACCTATACCATTATACAATCGTTTTATAATAAGATAAATCGATAACGGAGCTTAGTAAATTCCATTTGGATTGAGGTATGGTAGATCTGTTTTGCTATAACAGAAAACAACCATGTGTCAATGTTTCATCACACATGTGATGCAGCAAAAAATGATCAATCATCATTACAGTCCAATGTGTTTTAAACATTTTTAATATTGCAGACGTGTGACGTAATATTCTAATAATGCTCCATTTGTATTCTTTTTATGTGGAAAAACAACAGTGGACTGAACTTTATAAAACTAAAATGTGAATGGATTTGTCATTCCTTCTTGTTTACTTATTTGTTTTTACATATATTTAATTTACACTTGATTATCTAGTTGGAAATATAAGAAATGTGGAAAACTTCCTCCACACTTCAGTACCAGGTGTTTGTCTCTGAGTCACACCTGTGGAATTTTTGGAACAATATCAGGTCAGAGAATCGGATTGTACAAATGGAACCAATATAGACTATGAATCATTCCATGATATGAAATGAATTGTTAAAATGAATTGATATGTAAATGTTGTCTTTGTTTTGATTATAAAAAGCTTCGTATAGATCATCAGTTCTAGATTTGTGTCTGTTGCCACAAAGAAGATGACCAAATGGAGTTCTTGGGTGTATCTAAAGAGATTGAAGACAAATCTACATTTTTTCTTTGGGGTCATGTAAAACATGGCATTTCTAATTAGTCGCTCACAGCGTCCAGAATGACCACTTTATGCAGTGAATATGTGAGCAGAAATGAATTACTGCAGAAGAGACCACTTCCACACCAAGACAACTCCTTATCCCGCCATTCAACTCTCCTTTATCCAACCATCATTATTTTAATCTTTACAATTTATGAATTTTTCCTGTAATTTTTTCCTTTATGGTAACATGCTAGAAATATTCATTTACTGAGTTTTGCGGTGAAGAAACGGGTTCTTCAAACATAAAGTCAAACATAAAGTCATGTGTGGTGATTGAATTGATTGGTTCCTACATAGCAAACAAGATAATCAATATTTAGGCCATTCTATTCCCTCTTTAACCGCTGATGTGCAGGGCAATGAGCCAGTCTGTTCTGCTCTGTTGCTGTTTCAATAAAAGAAAGAAAGAAACGTAGCCTTAAAGGAAAGGAAGAATAATCCCTGAAAATCAACTATTAACTGAAATCAACAGATTTCCTGAGTTCAAGGCAGGATCTGTATTTTTTTCTTTTGATTGGATGACTTCACTGCAGCCTGGAGGATTTCAGGAAAATTGGACCAACTGATGACTTATCAAAAATAAGTTTTAGATATGAAAATTATTAAAAAAAAAAAAAAAAAAAGATATTGTGTAAAAAAAAAAAGAAATGTAAAATGTAATAGTGCTGCTTGTAATCAGCCTTTAAAGAGGATTGATTACACCACATCAATTGGAAATCAGAAACTTTGACTTTTGCATCAGTTACTATTTGCAGACTATGTTGCAATTCAGATTTCGCATGAATAAGAAAAAAAGAAGATCTTCTTAAACAAAAAGCTTTAGACTATGACCATCAAAATTGGTGATATTTTGTTGGTGATTAAGGATCAAAAAAAAAAATATACAAAATGTTCATATTCTATTCAGAGTCATAGTTGAAGTTTTACTATAAACATTACAAACCTCTTCCATTTTAACAACCATTTCATAATTGATGACTGTTGACTAGGGCTGTAATCTTTTTAATATTTATTTTAATATTTTAAATATTTATTTTAAATATTATTATTATATACTTTTATTTTGTTTTAAGAGCTTAAGAGACTAAAAGCATCAGTACACGTTTCCATTTCTGCATTCAGAGAATCACAGTTAAGAGCAGCAACTGTCCCGAACAGGAGAATATCTCTGCTCCATAACAGGGACACTGGTATGGCAAGCCAGAGGGATCATAAATCATCAGGAAAATCTGGCACAGAAGTGCAACGTTTTATGGATAACAATTATTAGATATTTATATCTTTTAATAAACAATTAATAAACAAGTAATACAATAAAGTAATTTAAAATTTAATTGCATCTGTTTTATTGATGATTTAATTAGGATATGGGGGGGTGTTTAGTATTTTAAGGGGTACTCTATATGGATTTGGGATTTTCAACACTATTTTTAAGCATTTTTTTCTCTCAGTTTTGTAGATTTGGTCTCAAAACATGTAAATGTATCAGAAACTACTTGTTTTAGCATTTTCTTTGTGTTCAACGTTTAAAGATGTTTATAGACCTCAATGAGAAAACATTTTGATCCTAAATATTAGCCAATTGTGTGTGTGAAATAATTTATGTGTTTTATTAAATATATTTTGAAGCATTTCCAAAAATTAATTTAGCTTTTATCTTGTTGTTATTTGTTGTTTTTTGTTTTGTGCTGGATGCTCTTCCTGACACAGCCCTGTATTTTCAAAGTACAGGGAGAGCAGACACAGTTAGGCACCTGTGTGTAGATTAAACTCATTGTACGTTCTGGGAAGTAAACCCTGGTTTCCTGCATGCCAGTCCAATGTGTGTCTGGAATAGAAGCCTCCAGAATAATAATCTTTTGCGAAGCAAATAAAATATTTTATTAAAAATGCACAAAGTGATGCAGGAAGAGAACATTAACATAAATTAGTATTAGTATTAGCTCCTTGCAGTTCATTAATCTAGAAGGGATTCTTATCAAGCTAACTGCAGTCATCTTCATAACTCATTCCACTGTTACATAATGGGACTGGGACTATTTTTTAACTTGTTAAGCCTGCGTCTTTCATTATTGATGTCCTCGCATAGCGCAGATCTATGCATTCCAGGTCCAAATGGGACTGAGCTCTAAAAATGGGGCAAACATCCTGTATACAAAGCAGCGTTTGCCAAAAAAGTTACCACCACGGACCATTACGGAAAGCTGAAGCTTATTTGTGATTCAAAGAGTCCATTCTTCTGTGGCTCAGCAGCATTAATGGAACAAAAAGGCTGTGAGTGTAGTGCCTTAGCAATTCAACCATCCATTTGCAGGGAAATGTGTTGACTTTAAAACAGTTTTCTGCATGCAGATGGAGCTATTTAGAATTGCCTCTGCTGGTGGGTTTCAGACGGGGGAGTCCCGCCGCTGCTCATTTTTGTTCTTATATATTTTGTAAAATGAAAGAGTCAAAAGGACATTTTGTACTTCTTGCTGTTTTTCACAATAAAGTGTTTTGTCATATTTTCCATAATGCAGGAGTGTCCAAACGTTTTGCCGTGAGGATCAAATTTGGAGAGGTGAAGAACCAATCAAAATGAAATCCTTGAACTCTTATTATAACATTAAATGCAAATTAACTGTTAGTGAGAGACTTCTCATGTCTTCACATAAAACAGAGTTATATCTAAATACATTTTACTAAAATTATTGTAAATCAAGAAAAATTAAATTACCTGTAATTAATTATTTAACCCTCCAGTGTTTATATCCTTTGATTTACTGTAAACTTTGCTACCGTTAACACGATCAACGTCAGTCCAGCAGATTCTGAAGGAGAAAAGTGCTGCGAGCATTTCTGAAAAGTTACAGTATGTTCAAGATTTTGTGTGTAAGCATTACCGGCGACCCCTCAGGTGTTAAAGGGTTAAAAAAAAATAAAGTTACAATTTAAAAAAATTAAATAGAAAAATTAAACAAATAAATAAAATAAAATAAAATAAAATAAATAAAATAAATAAAATAAAATAAAATAAAATAAAATAAAATAAAATAAAATAAAATAAATTAAAATAGGAAAACAACGTTTGTCAACATTAAATGGGGGTTCTTAAATGATGTTACACATTGTTCACTAATTAAGGCTCATTTTAAGCTTCCAAATTTAAATACCTGTGAATAAGAAAATTAAACAAATTGTATCTTATTCAGAGCTGCAAACCACTGGGGTTTAGTTATAGTTTTATTTATAGATATAGATGTAATCATTTAATTATATATTTATGTGGTGTTTTAAAATTACTAAAATAAAGAAAATATATACTGTGCAGTAAAATCTACTTGTAAGCAACAAAAACTGCAACTAAAAAAAGTTAAAACAATTTAAAATTAAAAGAGTAAAATATAAAAGGAATTAACTGGTAAAACGTTAACTTTGTTAAAACAAAGAGCAAGTAAAATGATGAAATAAAATAAAAAAGGCAGTGTCTACTGATACAAATAAATCTGTTGTTCTTGTTTGGTCTCTGATGGTCAAATGGTTGTTGCCACAGGTAACAGTGGCTTAGCCAATCACAATCAAGGTATTATAGTTCTTAAAAAGTGCTGGAGGCTGAATATTATCAATTTCATGAGAGGATATTCAGGTGCAGTGGAAATTTGAACGTGGGCTGAATTTGGCCCACACGGGCCAAATTTGGACATGCCTACCATATTGCTTTTTAAAAATCTCCCAATTAGAAAAAAATAACACATTGTGTTTTTTTTAGTCAACATTTTTAAAAGTAATTTTATCTATTTATGTTTTAACTCATGTTTTAACATGACTGGCTTCTTTGTGTCCCCATTTAAACCTACTTCTCGTGCCTTTTTTTTTTAAATAACTGGCATTCTGAGGATGTCTTAGTTGTTCAATAAAAGATTTAAAAAATCTGTTTGTATCAACGGATCTTTTGGAAACGCAAAACAGTCCAACAAACTAATCAGTTTTAACAATTCTCCTCGAAGGACTTCAGAATCAGAACAGTTTTCTTGGAAAACGTCTGACTCCTTTACGTTTTTAGAAAGCAGAGTTCATTTATCAGAACTCTTTGATCGCAGGTGTTTCTTTTATAATCCTAACAAGCAAGCAGGCAGGGAGAGTCACCGTGATGCAGCCACCTCTAAACAGGATCTCCCACCGGGACCCGTTACCATAGTCACAACCATCACACAGATTAAAACCTGACCTTGGGGAGTTGCACAGCCTCTTTCTTCTTGCTATGTTTGTGTCCACAGGCATAGAGAAAGTAGGAACAAAGTGAACAATGAAAGAAACTTCTAATATTTGTCAGCAGAGGTTTAAAAGTTCAGAGTGAAACACTTAAAACAACTTCAACTCACAACATTTCCTTGAATTCTTCTAAAACTCCTTAGACACACGATTAGTATCAGTGATTTTAATAACTTTCAGATCGGAGCTGGTTACATCTAAAAACATTGACACTGACAGATCTGAAAATGTTTGTGAGATAATCAGGTGTTACTGTGCTTCCTGCGTCCCAAAGAGACTGTTTCCCGCTGCACCTGCTCACATCACAGCGCATGGAAGATCCACCACAGAGACTGCCTGGAACTGCTTAGATCCCCTGCCATTCGCCAGAAGACATGAAAACAAGCTTCAGTAAATGCATCATTATCTTCCTTCATAATTAGCTTACAGATCCGTGTTTTTTTTTTTTTCGTTTCTCTATTCTATTGTAAATGCAAGGTGAAAAAAAAGTTTTCATTTGTTTTGTTTTTGTCCAGCCTTTGAAAATCATTTCTTATCTGTCTTTTCACACTGTTTGCTGACACTTTTTTACCAAATAAGAATATGAGAATAGTTATAATAAAAAAAATTATGAATAAAGTGAATCAACTTAAGGCTAAAAGTTGACCTTAAGGAAAAATAATCTAATAATCCAAGTTTTCCCTGCAAAGCCTAAGATTCTGTTCTGTTAAAAAAGGGAAAGATCACATTAGATCAGTTTTGACTTTTTTTTCAAAGATTCCAATACAAATAAAATACAATATTAAATGGATACACTGCAAAAACTGTCCCCTTAGAAGTAAAAATATTGTAAGATATTGTCAGATTTTATTTAAATAAGATCAAAAAATCTGCTGATGGGGAAAGAACAAAACAACTAAGATTGTTAAATCATCGTGCCCCTGATCTTCTGTTTTTATCTGACCCTGATTTATCTTCGATTCTTGATTGTTTACCGCCTGGACCTTGACCACTCTGATCTCAGCCAATGGCTCTATGTGAATTCGGTTTTAAGCTGTTCAAAACTTTTGATCGGTTGAGAATTACACTGTTTATGCATATTTTATGTGGTTAATATATACATTTATTATGTAAATCTTAAGTATTTTTTGCAAAATGCATGTGCAAATTTGGGGCTTTCCATGACATATGTCTTAAGGACTTTTGAACTTTTATATATGGCACACATTTCACATTAAAATTACGCAGTTCATGCACAGATCACTGATGAATTGCAATAAAACAGGATAATAATCATACATGGTTCATGCACGACTCAAGTATTGTGTGATGAATATATAAATAAGATAATCTTTCACCGCTCTAGCACTATATACCAACACTGACACCAGTAACCAAGAGCAAATGGTACGTAGCAGCAGTGTGACACGGCCTTTTCATTTGGTTTTTGCAGTGTAAGCCTTCTTTTATCACAAACACTTCACTGTTCCAAGTTTTCCAAACAGAAGACTTTGTTGTCTTTTTGAATTACTGATGATTCCTTGTATTTCTGAAACCAAAATGGGAAACAACAAAAGCTCCTCTTCTATGGAACCAGGAAAGGAGCCATTTGGTTCAGTAGAGAAACCTCACATTAATCTTTAATGTAAGACAATAAACTATATAGTTGATGAAAACTGGGGTTAAGGTGGATCTGACTGACCCTTAGCCATGATTCAGTCGGGTTTTCTAGGATCTGCTCATTCAGTCACTGAAAACCCACAATACATACATGAATATAAGTTTTCTGAGCTGTAATTCACCATCGATCCACTAGGGGCAGCAGAAGGATTTGTATCTCCTTGAAATCTTTAAAAAGTTTAGCTACTTGTTAGAGAATAACTCATTTATTAGTATTTCCTTTTTTAATGACTCATCGCTGTATTAAAAGAATTCAGAACTTGTTGATAATTAATTATTTATTATAATATAATTAGAGCATGTTAAAAATTAAATTTGAATCAGTGAGAAAATATGGGATTTTTCCCTCGTAAAAACTCATCAATGTGTTTTACATTTTGAGCTAACATTGTTTAGAGCAGAAACGTACAAAATCATTCAAAAATATCATAATTGATACTTTCTATATTTGATAAAAATGATATTGGTATTTTTTCTTGTGGATTTTATCAGATTTAGAACATTTAATTGAAAAAAGTCAATTATGTAATAAAGTGGACACTTACAGGGTTAATATGATTTTTGTGAATCATACTTTTTGTTGCATCCCATGTGGAATAATATATGATCAACACTCAGAATAATTTAGGAGGATTGTTATTTAATAAAGAGTAGGCTAGTTTCTCTATATCCTATATTTGTGCTCACTCAATCTTACATGAGCTGAAAAAATTTGTTTGGTGTCACTTCACAAGTGGCTTAACTGTGAGGTTAGCAAAGGTCTGCAAGCCGCGGGTGAGAAACAGCGTTTGGCAGTCATTAAGAAATAAATCCGTTTGGCTTCATCCATAAACTGCATGAATTCCAGCTTTCATGCGGAGGCTCGGTTTACCAGCCAGGCGCTCCCGTCTCCTTACACCAATTAGCCTATCTCCATGCATCTGTGTTTCCTTTTGCAGAAATTACTTAACAAGCACATCATTTAAAACCATTAATCCCTTTTCTATGAGGCTGTCGTCGTGGCAACCGTGGGTAATTGAAAGAAAATCGCAATATCCAAGCTGTGGTCGGCTCAAATAATGAAATACATTTTTAGGAAAATTAGATTGATACAGCTACACATTGGGTTAAATTGGTTATAGAGATTGAGTGAATACCACAGGTTACAATTGACTGCTGTGATTCATCTTTTCCGAGAAGGTGTGAGCTTTTTATCACCTCTTATGATCATTATTCACTAAAAAAAAAAAAAATTACATGTGAAGGATGTTAAAGAAAGTCTTAAATGAGGGTTTTAGTTTTATATGGAAATAAGTAGTTGTTCAAAAACAGCGTAAATAACATATATTTTTATTTTAATAAAATTTACATTTACATACATATAATTTAGTGTGTCATTAACCATGTAACATTTATGTCAAACTCATTTCTGAGCATTTCCCTGAATTAACTTTAAGTTATCTCGTTCAGCAAATTAAACTTTGCAAAATAGTTTTTAACTTGGTAAATTAGTATTCATGTTTTATTTTTTATTTCTACATATTTTAGTTTATTAAAGTTCCGACATGCATTGTAAGCTGTGTTTTGGTACTAATTAGCTCAAATTAAAGATCCACTTCAATGAAAATCAAGATTTTAGTATTTTTTAACATGTTCTTGTGGCGTTTCTCTCATGATGGAGGACATGTGTGAAGAAAATCAAGATTAAAATTTTATTTCTGAATATTTCAAAGTGTTGAAGTAGATTAAAAAAATGCAATTTGAACTGTTGATCAATAATGCGGATAATGTTAGATTTCTGTTATGAAGGGTTGTAAAATAGCTGGAGATTGTGTAAACAGAAAGGTGATGGGAAGTGGGGGTGGGCATACCCCACACCAATAGTCCCGCCCACAACTCGGAGGCAATTTTTTAATGAACTCCTGCAGCATTTCCTAGAAAACAACTGTTTCTTATTTACTACTATTTTAACTAAAAATACCACTAGGAACACTTTTACAATAGATCAGAAGATTATATTAATTATTTAATTTAAGTGAAATAATTTATGTTGTAGAGTTTGTGCCTCTTTCTGACAGCAATATGAAGTCTGGACTTCTTTGTGCTGACAGCCTTCCTCTTCCATTCCTCCTTTTCTCTCAGACATACCGATCTAGGCTCCCTTTTCCTTCTCAAGGAACTGGTGATGCTTGTTGATATCTTTTCTGATCTGCCTCTCCATGCACAGCAGCTTGTTAGGATTTGTTCCTCCTGCCTTACAGAGACTGCTTTTTCCATAGTTTGTGATTTGGGTGAAGAAACACTCCACAGATAAGAGATGCAGTCATCTGCTCATCTTCACAAACAATCCTGGTTCTTTTAGAGAATTTATTTAATCCTGTTATTGTCTGTCCATATTTTTTTATTCAATTCTTTCAAGGTAAACTATTCTCTACAGTGACCTTGTCAGGATTTCTCTTTAGACTTTCTGCAGTCAACCTGTGGAGACAGAAAATGTCTACAGCACAGAGATGCAGAATCTCCTGATATTCCTAAAGACATGAAAAAAAAATCACATACAGTATCTCTAATCTGACCATAAACAGGGTAAATCAACAGTCACTCTGACTCTCAGATTGTGGCCATTTAGTCGAGATATTTTCTTTATGTTTACTATTTATTTATTCATTTATTATCAAAAATATGCAAAAAAAAAAAGTTTTACTGCAAAAATTGAGGCAGATCTGGAATTTGTGAGGAGGATAACATTTTAAAATAATATTCAATTGAGAGTGATTTAGTGTTACAAAGTATCTAAAAACAATAAACAGGTTGAACACACTTAAAACAGTTTTTGAGTGTGGAAATGTAATCAAAAAATGTAACCTAAATATAAAAAAACTCACATTCATTCTAATATAAAAATGTAAACTAAATATTAAAAACAAAAAAAAAAAACATCTTAATTCTTATATAAATGAAATATAAATCTAAAATACAAAAAGACATGCTCTTAATATATATGTAATGTAAATATATTAAAAGAAAAAATTAAAATGTATATATATATATGCATTAATATGTAATTATATATATATATATATATATATATATATATATATATATATATATATATCTTATTCCTACAATATCTTACTTCTAATACAAAATGTAATGTAAATGTAAAAATATACAAAAAACATCTAAGTTATATAATAAATCTAATATGATTTTGAACTAAATGCAAAAAGAATCTTAATTCTAAACTGAAAATGTAATCTAAATACATAAAAAGTCATAAATGTCATTTAAATGCAAAACATCTATAAAAGCATCTTCCTACTAAAATCTAAAAATGTAATCTAAAATCAAAATGTAACTTAAAAAAATGTTTCTATTCCTTTACCCACCACTAGATGGAAACAAAGTTCCATCTTGAGCTTAATAAAGTCCCTGCAGTTTGTCATAAAGCTCAAGCCAACACAAAAAAGTTGAATTTAGAGACTCAGATGAATCAAATGAAGTAAGACATAAATAAATAAAAATCAAGTAAACATGTCTTCCTGGGTGTTGATCTGAACTGTCTAACAGCAGCAGCTTTTAGAAAAACACTTTTTGGGTGGAGGTTAAAAACTATTATTGCTTGAAAGTTTGAGTGGCAATTTTAGTCATCAAAATCGTAAATTGATCACCATTCATGTGGGTGTGCTTAATTTGTTTAAAACAACTGTAACAAATAAATACAGAGTATACAGAGTATACATCTACAACAACTGTTTTAATAAACATGTCATGATCTGTGTTCACTTTCCAAGGATGAATGAAGATGCTACTTCAAACTGATACAAAGAGAGAAAAGTAATGTAAATAAATAATTAATAGCTCTTCAATTTGAATTGAGTTTTTCCACTAAATAAGAAGACCGCTTTATTGTTTTAAAAAAATATATATTTAAGTTGTTAATTAGCAAATCTTGGATTATCTTAAGGGGTCAGCAAATTAAACAAACTGTAGGTTAAATTTCAAAAACGACTATTGCCATCTAGTGGTTTGTTTTAGTAATTGCCTCTTAGTTTATTTTACACGTGGCCATGTTTCTTTTCAAGAAGTACTTAATTTATCTTTTTTCAATATACAAAATGTGAATGTTATCTATTTATTTATTCATTTATTTATTTAAATTGATGGTTAAATTGGCAGCCATGCAGCAGACAATTGATAAAACAGTTGATAGAAAGTCCTTAAGCGTTTTTAAAGCAACGAAAGAAATGGAAAATGTTATGTTTTGATTTAATAATTAGATTGAATATTAAAAAAAGTGTCTCCTTGAAATAAGATTCGATAAATCTGACAAACCTAAAAAAGATTGTTCATTTTTTTCAGTATATTTACAATTCCATCAGGATTTGAATGTTGTGTTAAATTTAGTTGTCATAAAATGTACATTTGACAAGCTATCACTTTAGAAGATAAAGAACAATCGGCCTTTGGGCATGTTTGATTCCTATAGACCAGGGGTCACCAACGTGGTGCCCGCGGGCACCAGGTAGCCCTCAAGGACCCCACAAGGGGCCCTCAGATCTTTTCTAAAAATAACACAACTCACTTGTGAGCTGCACCTAAATTAAATTTTCTTGCTGTTGCTTTTTTTATAAATTACATTCACATTTACAAAGATTTGAAAGTTAAAAAGTCTTAAAAATATGTTCATGATACATGAACTTTAGATAAGTTTAGGTGACCTCTGACCTACTCTTGTTCAAAGATCATTCAATTTGTTTAAATGCCATCCTTATTTCAAAATGTATTGTTTAAAACTGTGTAAGTTGATTTTTTTTACATTAAATTATTGATAAACATAGTGAAAATGGGACGTTTTTCCATGAAATGCAAGTGATCATCTGAAAATTTAAATTACTGAGATTAATAAAATGCTCAACATTGATATCGGTTTCCTAGCTTGTTGTCATTGTTGTTAATTATTATTAGAAATCCGTGTCTTTTACATTGAGAGAGTATCATTATATCATAATTAATAATGTAAAGCTACCTATAACTAAGCAAAAATTGTTATTTCAAAATGGTAGCCCTTCGTATGACTCTGTACCCAGGAAGTAGCCCTCGGGTTCAAAAAGGTTGGTGACCCCTGCTATAGACGATGCAACAAATCGAGTAAATATTTGCTGCTAATTTACCTGATAACTTTGCATAATGTACTCTATGTTAATGTGAGAATGATAATGCAGATGTTTAATGAATCTGATTTTAGAGTCATATTTCATTATGTGATCAGTCACACTTTTAGTTTTAGTTTTAGTTTCTTTTACATTCTTTAGTACAAACCTATGCACTTTAACTTTGACAGACAATTGCTAGCTGTCTGAAATGCTTGGATGTGAGCATTAATGGATGTTTGTCTAATTTTTTTTTTTTTTTACATTTGCTTTGTTTAAGGTATAATAAATTGACACTAACAAGATATGTTCAAATGTAGCAGATCTGATTGTACTAACTTCACACCAAAAGTGTTGATTCTAAGGGCTATGCGATGAGGGCTATGAGATACATGTTGATTATTGTGTTATTAATCAACAGTTGTTATCTAAACAGTGTGGATACAGCAGGAAATTTTTATTATATAGTGCTAAGATAAATTTAGTGAAGTATATAGCCCAAATTAATCCTCAATTCACTATTTTTTATCCTTAAGTCAATTAAAACCAGTTCTTCTTTAAGTGTTTTCTAAAGAGCAAAGGGAGCCTAAGTGAGGTGGGGAACATCAGAACTGTCTTGACAGAAGACTGGTTTGCAGCTGTGCTGACTCCCAGATCTTCACCTTTACCCTGAATGCCACCCTGCTGCAGATGAGTGTCTTGTATCTGTGCAGAAGTGTTGTCTCTCTGCACCATGACCCTGTGCAGTTCTGTTGTGCACAAACATGTATGTGCACAGTGCACATTGGTGGTTGGAATGACCTACATCCCCTGCATGTGCAGTAAGAACAGGCTGAAAGTCCCTGTATCTGCAGGCTGAACTTGTAAAAAGAAAAGACTGTGCACAAGTTTATCTTTATGCATGCATTTCTTTTAGACAGTTAGCTTACCTGATACGTAAACATTTTAATTTGCATTTTGTGAGCTATATCCCAGCATCCATGGATATTTACTGATGAATACAATGGTATGGTTGTGAATTATTTATTTAATTTAAATTCCAGACGCAAGAACAGCCCAAAGAGATGACTAAACACACAAACAAAACAAACAAACAAGCAAAGAAACAAATAAGTACAGAACTAACTAACTAACTAATTAACCAACTAACTAACTACATACATACATACATACATACATACATACATACATACATACATACATACTCAATACATACATACATACATACATACATACATACATACATACATACATACATACATACATACATACATACATACATACATACATACATACATACATACAAGACAAGAAGGAACACCAACAACAGCAACTAGATCAAATTAAATTATTACCCATCCCACTTACCCTGCCATAATTAATTATCTGATTTTGAGGGCAATTAACCTATTTATAAGATAATACCCTGTTATAAACCAATCAAAACTATGTAAAATAATAATAATAATTATTATTATTATTATTATTTTCTCTTGATTTTTCTTTTTATTATGGAGTCTCGAAAGAGCCAAAAAGAAATAAATATATACACCATATTAAATAAATAAATAAATGTGGCATTAAATAAATAAATGTATATAAATAAATAAATGTGGCAATAAATAAATAAATGTTGAAATAAATAAATAAATGTTGAAATAAATGTGGCATTAAAATATTAAAAGAGCACATTTAAGTATTTCATGACATATTTATTTATTTCATTGCCCAGTGTGGGTCAAGAAGCCACATTGAAATAAATATATTTAATATGAAATAAATAAATAAATGTGGCATTAAATAAATAAATGTGCAATAAATAAATAAATGTTAAATAAATAAATAAATTTGAATAAATGTGGCATTAAAATATTAAAAGAGCACATTTAAGTATTTCATGACGTATTTATTTATTTCATTGTCCCTTGTAGGTTAAAAGAGCCACATTGAAATAATATATTTAATATAAATAAAAAATAAATGTTGCATTAATAAAAAATGTTGCAATATATAAATAAATGTTGCAAATAAATAAATGTTTAAATAAATGTGGCATTAAAATATTAAAAGAGCAGATTTAAGTATTTCATGACATATTTATTTTATTTCATTGTCCCTTGTGGGTCAAAAAGCCAAATTGAAATAAATAAAAAATGTTGAAATAAATAAATAAATGTTGAAATAAATAAATAAATGTTGAAATAAATAAATAAATGTTGAAATAAATGTGGCATTAAAATATTAAATAGCCATTAAAAAAGCCATTTTTAACATTTCATAATATATTTATTTATTTCATGATTTCATTATACATTTCATGAAAACAGGAAGTGGACACGCCGTGAAAATGCAAAACTGTCAGATTCTCTCGTCAAACTCAGTGGGCGGGCCTAACTCTCATGTCTCTGCTCTGTTGATCTGGCCTGGTGCAAAGTTTTTGTCTGAGTCCTCACTCACATACACGCTGCAAACATTGTTTTAGTGAAACAAAGAACTTTTGTTCGGGTCACCAAAATCAAAATGTTTTCTCCGTCCACTTCATGCATTCTCATTCCCGACTCATCGCTTATCGACGCATGGTTAAAGTCCGTCCTCGTGGAAACTGGAAGCGCAACCGCAGACCCGCAGCCGAACGGGACCGACCCGGACAGAGCGATGCTCGGTCAAAAATGAGAGGAGCTGGCGATCTGACTGAATCAAGTCTACGAACCACCAGCACCGGACGGGAGCACGTCACCCCAATTCACTCTGGACGCGGAAGCGCCGCGAAGCGCAGTCCGCTCCGCTCTTCTGCTAGAACTTTGTTTGTTTTGCCATCATGGTGATGATTTAAAAATCTAAAGACATTAACCGTTTTCTGCTAAGAAGAACCGCTATCTGCTGCTGTTTGCACCCAAAGCCCCGCCCACCGCTCTGTCGGCTCACTGGATCTGTGTGCGGGCGCGTGTGCGTCCCTGTCCCGCTCGCAGGTGTGTGTGAGTGCTGCTCTCGCGTCTTTTTTTCTCCCCAAAACCAGCAGCCCCGCTCCAGAGTCTGCTCACTACGTTGATCTGTGCGCGCTCATGTCAGTCTGTGTTGTGTGTGTTTTATAAATATTACACTTAGTTTTTTGCTAAAGGAGCTGCTCTCTGTCTTCCTGTCGTTTTTTTAAACTCCCGAAACTATTCACCCGCACCGGAGTCTGCCCACGTTATCTGCGTGTCTGCATGTCTGTCTGTTTTGTGTGTCTCTGTGCGCGCACACAGAGACACTTTTTACACACACACACACACACCACTGCGAGCGCGTGCGCACGCACCCCACACACCAAAACAGGGACCGCACACGCGCCCGGACACAGATCCAGTGAGCCGACCGAGCGGGTGCGGCTTTGGCAAACAGCAGCAGATAGCGTTCTTCTTTGCAAAACACGGGTTGATTTCTTTAGATTTTAAATCATCACCCATGATGGCAAAAAAAACAAAACAAAGTTCTAGCAGAAACGCGGAGCGGACTCCGCTTCGCGGCGCTTCCGCGTCCAGAGTGAATTGGGGGTGACGCCCCCGTCCCGTAGCTGGTGGTTCGTAGAGTTGATTCTATCAGATCCGCCAGCTCCTCTCATTTTTGACGAGCATCGCTCCGTCCGGGTCGGTCCGCTTCAGCTGCGGGTTTGCGGGCCGCTTTCGGTGCTGTGATCTAATTGGACAGCCAACTCGGTACATTTTGACAGAAGAACTCAGAAAAAAACTTTGCACCAGGCCAGATCAACAGAGCAGGACATGAGAGTTAGGCCCCGCCCACTGAGTTTGATGAGAGAATCTGACAGTTTTGCAATTTCATGGCGTGTCCACTTCCTTTCATGAAATGTATAATAAAATCATGAAATAAATAAATATATTATGAAATGTTAAAAATGGCTTTTTAATTGCTATTTTAATATTTAATGCCACATATTTCACACATTTATTTATTTATTTCAACATTTATTTTTATTTCAACATTTATTTATTTATTTCAACATTTATTTATTTATTTCAATTTGGCTCTTTTGACCCACAAAGGGACAATGAAATAAATAAATATGCCATGAAATACTTAAATGTGCTCTTTTAATATTTTAATGCCACATTTATTTAAACATTTATTTATTTAATGCAACATTTATTTATTTATTGCAACATTTATTTATTTAATGCCACATTTATTTATTTATTTCATATTAAATATATTTATTTCAATTTGGCTCTTTTAACCTACAAGGGACAATAAAATAAATAAATATGTCATGAAATACTTAAATGTGCTCTTTTAAATATTTAATGCCACATTTATTTCAACATTTATTTATTTATTTCAACATTTATTATTTATTGCCACATTTATTTATTTAATGCCACATTTATTTATTTATTTCATATTAAATATAATTTCAATGTGGCTCTTTTGACCCACACTGGGCAATGAAATAAATAAATATGTCATGAAATACTTAAATGTGCTCTTTTAATCTTTTAATGCCACATTTATTTCAACATTTATTTATTTATTTCAACATTTATTTATTTATTGCCACATTTATTTATTTAATGCCACATTTATTTATTTATTTAATGGTGTATATATTTATTTCATTTTGGCTCTTTCGAGACTCCATATTTTATGGCACCTATTTATGAATTTAATACTTTTCTATTGTTAAGTTTTTAATATACATAGCGTAGTTTGGCTGTGATCAATTCAAGGTACCATATGAAGCAATAAACTTAAATCTGAACTTAATACTATTATTAATTATCATATTAACAATGTTTAACATTCCTTGCATTGTGCATTTTTTAATTGTATTTTTTATGAAATTAAATGAAATAATAATAATTAATTAAAATAATTATAATTTTATTCGATTCTTTAAAAAATAATTAAATTAAATTAAGAATAATCCAATTTACATGTTTTTATTATTATAACTATAATTATTCCTTTTGAAGTAAACATTTTAGTGAAATTCGCATTTGAAAATCAGGGTTGAAGTAAAATCACACAAGCGGAACCTTTGAGCCGCATCGACTTTTCTTTACGACATCATTTCTTGAAACACACGTTACAAGGAGAAGCCGCGGGTTTGATTTTTCGCCGCTAGCATGCTAGTTAGTGCTTTGTAGTGTTGTGTTTTTTCTTTAGTGAAGGAATGACGCATTTATGAAATTTAGGAAATCGACTTAAAGAGCTAAAAATGAATCTCGACAGGCTTCGGAAGCGCGTGCGGCAGTACATTGACCAGGTAGGAATATTTATGTTCATAAGTAGTGCAAGTGTTGTTAGCCATGCTAGTTCTCATGCACACTTAGTGGAATGGATCTTCGAGTTTACCTGTTTAGTTATTTTTTGTTTCAGTTCGGCGAAGATAGTTCAATGAAACCATATATTTGACAATGTTTGTGTTTGTTTAATTACAGCAGCAGTATCAAAGTGCTCTGTTTTGGGCCGACAAGATAGCATCACTTTCTCATGGTGAGTTAAAGGCGGTTATGTTCCTCTTCTTTGAGAGATACACCGTTACTTAAGTTTGAATCTGTACACCGGATGTATTGAAGGAGACTTAACTGGCTATCCAGAACATATTCTAACTAACCATCTGAAAGCTCATAGCAAATTAAAACGTACCAAAAAAAAATCGTTGTAATGTTAAACAAACAAGCTAATTTAATTGTGTGTAGATCCAATGAATTTATCCTCTCGTGGGTCTTCTGACACGTCATATTATATAATAACACGTTGTTATTAGCAGTAATTCACATTTATGGTGACTTTATTTCTCAAAATGTACAAAACTTCAAACTTGTAGTACTTTATATTTGCTTCAGAACTTTAACCAACAGGGTTTCGGATGCAGCAATTGGATATATTTGTTCATAAAGACCTTCTCTGGTGGAAGTCATGTTTTTAACATGTTCCTTTGGCATTTTTCTCATGATTGAGGGCATATAGAGAGAAAAAAAAGCTGAAAATGTAGTATTTCTCAATATTTCTTTATTCAAATTTGTTGAAAAAAATGCAGTTAGAAAATGTTTTTAGGAAGCCACAAGCTCCCTGCTCTGCTCCATCCTGATAGATTCACATGTACGTCATGTATGTCTTCATTTTCCCTCATCCAAACTGGCTCAAAACTGTATGGCTGGATAGCTCCAATATTGTTCACCAGTTTTGTTGCATGGCTAATGTTAGATTGGGCATGTGATTGGCTGTAAGATAGTGGCAGCACTTGTAAACAAAGGGATGATGGGAAGTGGGGAAGAAGCATTAACAAGTTCAGAACAGGTTGTTATGGTAGAGTTTATAGGACACCATAAAAGAAATAAAATAAATATATGAGAAAAGAAAAGTTGTAAAATTATGACAAAATTATCAGATTTGACTCAAGTACAATTGCATAATATTTAGAAATATAGTCCACTTTATACACTTTAATGCAATTGTAAATGTGTGATTTAAAAAGTTGCAATTTTACAAGGAAATAGTCATGCTTATTCAAAAATAAAGTTGGAGTCTTGTGAAAATAAAATTAAACATTTACATAAAAAGTTAAGCAGATTCAGTGTGATGTCCATCTGATTTAATAGCTAAATGTGAAAATTTATTTTTAAAAAACGGACCTGTTTCTTGGGAAGATTCAACTACTTGATGCACACCTTTAAAAATGTATTCCTCTAAAGTGTTGAATTTTCTTTCCGTAATTGTAAGTCTTTTTTCTTATTATTTTACATCTTTATTCTTATATAATTATTAATTTATTTTTTTTTTGTTGTTTTACTATCACTGCACCTAAACTACCCCAAAGAAGTAAAAGAAAACGATAAACTGGGTTTAACAGCGTAATCTGACAATCTTTTGTCTCATCAAAAAAACAAGTGAGATCCAATAATGAAAAGAACAATCATGTATTGTTAAATTCATGAGTTACAGAGTGCTTACTTACAAATAGCTTACTACGAAGATAGTATCATAACGGTTTATAATCTTTTCATGACACAGCTTTTCTCTTGTGTTTGTAGAGGACCCCCAGGACATCTACTGGTTAGCTCAGTGCCTTTACCTAACCTCCCAGTATCACAGAGCCTCGCACGCCCTCCGTTCCAGAAAACTTGACAAGGTATGTTATTGTCCTGCTGCTCCAAGTTCTGTGTCAACCTTTGAAAATTAAGATTACATCATGTTTATATGGTTATATAAATGCAGTTATAGATTATTCACTACTTACATCACTGCATGGTCACCAGCACAGCCTATTATTATCCTTTGGTGACACTGGATCTACATATTTTAACCTTATGTATTTTAGATTTTTTCTATTCAAAGTGTATTTTTTATTTCTAATCTTGACTTCTATATATTCTTTTAAACGTCTTAGAAGCAGCATTATTTGGTTGTGCACACACAAGGAAATTCTGATTTTAATACTTCAGAACCACATTTTTAATTTCATTTCATTTTAATTTTTTTATTTCATTTTAATTTTTAATATCATTTTCTCAGAAACACAAATTTTTTAACTAACAGTTTTATCATTTTTACCTCTAAAGAATGTAGAATCATGAAGTTAAGATCTTTTAAGTGTAAAGCTTCTGCTTTCTTGTCCATTTTAAATGTTCACACTTTTAATATTTAAAATTCTAAGCTATTATTGAAAAACTTTTGACATAAACACGTTTAAATCCTTCATATGCTTAGTCCAGCAGTTGGTTTGATGTTTATATCAATCTGCAGTATCCAAACCTGTTGCTTTATATCTTGCACAGTTGTATGGAGCTTGTCAATATCTTGCAGCCCGGTGCCATGTAAGTAAAAGTGCAATTTCCAATACTGCACATCACTTTTTTGTCAACTACTGTATTTCTTTTAATAATTTTTCCATATATTTTCAATACTTCCTTAGTATGCTGCCAAAGAGTTCCAGCAGGCCTTGGATATCCTGGATGCAGAGGAGCCTGTTAATAAGAAAATGCTGGAGAGGAGTGGGAAGGAGGACAGCGAGGCAGAATCCACTAAAGACTGGGGCATGTCGCCCGCCTCTGTAAGCTCTGCTCGCTTATTTACATGTGGAGCTGCTGGTGCTTTTGATAATGTAGTCCAGTAACTGGTTAGCCTTAGGGTCTCGAGTCTGCTTGCTTAAGAAATGTGTTCCTATAAATAACATAGTATTTTAGTTCCTGTACTGTGTTCCCTCATTTATTGCTGGAGTTCTAAAAGTTACCTCCAAACATGTGACATTTGTGAAGTAGAATAATAGATGTTTTAAAGCATTCTGTACAGGAGACAGCACGAAGAAGGTTATTTGACAAGGTGAACAGCCAATCAGGGGGCTTTATAAAGAAGAAAAGTATCCAAAATTGCTCTGAAAAAAATCTGTGAAACAGCAAGATGAACCGCAATATAGCGAGGAAACGCTGTATACCACCCAAAAATATTTGTTTAATTTGAATTTGGTTGTCATGTTTGCAGAATAATCATAAAGAGAACATACCAACAATTCTGAGCTGTCATGTTGTCTAGATTTGTACAGATTCTTTTTGAAAAAAATTAGCCTGTGCTGCAAACGATGTGATTATTTCCCAAATTTGGAGACCAAACTGAATCCCGCTTGAGTCATTGAAGGGATGCTCCTCAGTGGGTGAGAGTAAAATATGTTGTCACTGGGGAAATGTTGTCAGAGTCAATTAAGTGAAAGATGTAAAACTGTCACTGTACCCCCCCACTCATCTGGACAGGTCAACAGTCTTTGAAAACTTCTCCCCAAAACAAGAAAGAAATGAAGCTTAAGAGTAGAAGTTTCTGCAGATGTTCTTTGCATCCTAAGATTTCTACTCAATAGTTAATAAAATAACGACTAAAGTCTGATCAAATCTGGCCTGCCTTTGATAACGATTTATTCTAAACTACAAAATGACTTTTGATGATTGTTTTTGTTTTATTAATAACTAAATTACTTCCTTTATGATGTAACACTATTGAGCTAGATTTGCTTTTCAGCATCAGTGTCTTTTTTTTTTTGTTATTTTCTCCTTTGAAAATGTTCAGATCAGCAGCTCCATCTGCCTCCTGCGGGGGAAGATCTATGACGCCATGGACAACCGGCCACTGGCCACCTCCAGCTACAAAGAGGCCTTGAAACTCGACGTGTACTGCTTTGAAGCCTTTGACCTTTTAACATCCCACCACATGCTGACTGCACAGGAAGGTGAGCTGGACAGTCAGCAGTGAATTTCATTCACTCCATTCCTGCTTCAAATACAGTCGTTTGTTTTGATGTTTTTACTTTGCTGTGAAATGTTTTTTTTCTTTATCTCCATAGAAAAAGAATTCCTCGACTCGCTTCCTCTGAGTCAACAGTGTACCGAGGAGGAAGAGGAGCTGCTGCACTTCCTTTTTGAAAATAAATTAAAAAAGGTAACTGGACTGTTTAAAGGTCCTATACAATTAACACAAATCAAATTTAACACGAATGTGTCCAAAACCACAGTCCTTTCTACTAAATATACGTCAGTGTTTTTTAACAAAAATGTTTTAATAATGGTTTTCATCTTTATTGAAAATACCCAAAAATCTCAAACTTTAAATTAACGTTTTTTGCCATGCTAACAGAGTCATTAAACGTCACAAAATTGATCAAATAATTTCTGTGATATCCTTAATTTCTTATTCATTACATTTTTTAATTCAAAGTGTGGACCATATCTAAGATAACATCTTGTCAGATGTTATTTCTGTAAATATCAGTGTTATTTTTTATCAAGTTAAAAATAAATTTAAAATTTTATCTTGAAAATGGGAGCATTTTACTTTGAAGGCTTATTTACTTCGGTAATGGTAGCGCATTCTGTTATTTTATTTTTTTTGTTTATACATCTAAAATTGAAAATTTTCTTGCAATTTTTAAGCAATAATTATATACAATATACATATATTTTTTTTTTTACAAAATTACATTTTAAAGATCACAAATCTTCATACTCAATTTTTCAGGAAATATCCTAAATATCCGAGTACTTGGATACAGGCCTGATCTGTTATAAAGTACATTTCCTCAAACTGGAAAGTTTCTGCAGAATCAATTCATTTCATTGGAGCAGAGGAAAAAGTGAAAAATACAGCGCAGGTGTCATTAAAACAACACATATTGATTTATTTTTGTCTTTTTAGATGGTGATAAATTTCAAAAAAATTGAAACCCATTTTCCTAGTTTAAAAAACAAAACAAGTCCCTGATCTTCCTCTTCTTCCCTGCAGTATAACAAACCCAGTGACCTGGTGGTGCCAGAGATGGTCAACGGCCTTCAAGACAACTTGGATGTAGTGGTGTCTCTAGCTGAGAGGCATTATTATAACTGTGATTTCAAAATGTGCTACAAACTCACATCCATGTAGGTGGACTCACCTCTCATTTTGGTTTTGGTGGAGTACAAATCAACAAAACGGAACAAAATCAGTTCTTCCGTTTGCTTTGTCATTTTTTAACTGTAAAGGTTAGAATTTGTTCTTAACATTTGTTTACACATTTAGATTTACTATCTATATTATATTGTATTAAGTGTAGATTTAAAGTTTTTTTTTTATTATTGAAAATTTACTTGAGATTTTAATATTGATGTTTTGATTTAAAGCATTTGATTACAATGTAACGCACTTTGATTTACATCAGGATGAAAAGTGTTCAGCATCAGTTTGATTTTATTTAATTGCTCGCTTTTCAATTCAATGAATGGCATGTGCTGTCGTTTAAGTTCAGATCCCATACTCTAAAATAACAAGCTGTGTCTTGTCTGCTGTTCAGGGTGATGGTGAAAGACCCCTTCCATGCCAGCTGTTTACCTGTTCACATTGGAACGCTGGTGGAGCTCGGCAAGGCAAACGGTAAAATGCACCACACACATGAATGGAACTCCTCCTCTTTGTTCTTCTGATTAATCCAAACAGTCAATGTTTTCCCCTCTGCAGAGCTGTTTTACCTCTCCCACAAACTTGTAGATTTGTATCCCAACAATCCAGTAAGTAGAATTATTGGCATTCATATTCAGCGGCTAATGGAAGGATTTAAAATATTGATCAAGTATGTTGCCAGGTGTCATGGTTTGCTGTTGGATGCTACTATCTCATGGTTGGCCACAAAAACGAGCATGCCAGAAGATACCTTAGGTATGTACCCACACTATGAAACGACAGTTCTCTGTTTAGTTCCACGTTTGTTAACTGGTGTCTTTGCTGTTGTGAATATTTTGCAGTAAAGCCACCACCCTGGAGAGAACCTACGGCCCCGCGTGGATCGCTTATGGTCACTCTTTTGCAGTCGAGAGTGAACACGACCAAGCCATGGCTGCATATTTCACTGCAGCTCAGCTTATGAAAGGGTGAGTCCATCATCAAAGTCTTCTGGTTGAGGTTAACTACCCAATAATAAGAAAACATCTACTGTCCAATTACAGGAGAGAAATTTGAGATCTTCTTTTTGGCTTTTTCAGAATTGTCTTTTATTATGTAAGATAAGCAGCAATAACATTTACAAGCAAAGAGGCCGTTTAGTATAAGTACAATAAAGTATTAGAGCCACCATGAAGGGGAAAAAAATACTGTTTGAGAGTAAAGTCATTGTAGTATTTAAAAAAAAAGAAAATAAACTCATGAAATTATAAAAATTAAGCCTTAAGTTTTAGAAGAATTAACACGTAGAGTTATGAGAAAAAAACAAAAAATTTACAAGAATAAGTTTGGGAAATTGTGAGAACATAAATTGCAATTTTACATGTAAAATTATAAGAAAATAAGTAGCAATTTCAGAAGAATAAACTCGTAAAATTATAAAAAAAAGTCTATTTTTTTTACAAGAAAAATTTTCACATTTATGAGAAAAAAAGTAGCTATTTTACAGGAATATACCTGTGAAATTATTAGAATGAAGTCTTCATTTTTGGAAGAATCAACTTGTAAAGTTATGAGATAAAAGGTAAACATTTTACAAGAATAAACTTGTAAAATTATGAGACAAAAATTGTAATTTTACAAATAATTAATCGTAAAGTTTTGAGTAAAAAAAATCATAATTTCTCAAGAATAAACTATTAAAACAATGAGGAAATAGTTGTTTTTAAAAAAAATGCCATAAGGCTTCACAATATTGACCTTTTTACTCATAATTCTACAAGTATTCTTTTAAATTTTGACTTTTTCCTAATAGTTTTACAGCTTTATTCTTATAAAGCTTTGATTTGAATCCCATATATTTATTATTTAATTATGGTGATCCTAATACTCCGTCATATATTAGACGTTTGAAAATTAAAAGTTGGAGTGCATTGAGCACAGAGCCAATGTTCACTGGGTTTTACTCTGGTGTTCTCTCTGCTTTCCTCTTTAGCTGTCACTTACCCATGCTGTACATTGGACTGGAGTACGGTCTAACCAACAACTCCAAGCTGGCAGAACGCTTCTTTAGCCAGGCTCTTAGTATCGCTCCAGAGGACCCGTTTGTGATCCATGAGATGGCTGTGGTTGCATTTCAAAATGGAGAGTAAGTATGCAGGCATAAATACTGATCAAGTCCTGCATTGAGTATAGAAGAGAACTAGACTAATTGAGACTCCTCCTCCTCCCTCACATCCAAACAGGAAGTACCTGCTGGTTCCAAGAAGCCAAAATAGACTTCTATAGAGAAATAAATGGCTATTACTCAGTCATTCTATTAGTCAGAATAATCATTCTTGTTCTGAAACATTTTTTTTTATCATGTTTTCTTGTTTTCATGAATTTTTTTCTTGTCTGGTGATATATTAAAAAGAAAAAGGTGTCTCAGACTGCTTACGTATTTGATTTAGACAATTTATGAAAATATAAACTTTAAAATTTTCTTTTGATATGTTGGCTCACTCTTCACATCCCTCTTCACAGCTGGAAGACAGCAGAGAGGTATTTCCTTGACGCAATGGAGAAAATTAAAGCCATTGGGAATGAGGTGTGGATTCATGTTGTCATAACTATCTGTGATTTGATAAAAATGTGAAAAATTTCTGCTGAATATGATGGGGTTTTTTCCTTTGTTTTTATATCAAGGTCACTGTGGACAAATGGGAGCCTTTATTAAACAACTTGGGTCACGTCTGTCGGAAACTCAAGTAAGAATCAAGTCTGTAATGCTAATAATGCTATAACTATTGAGTATTAGTTTAAATCTCCCTAGAGGATTCTTATAAGCAAGCCCTTGAAATGCATTGGTAGAACCATCAAACTTGATCATGAGAAATGTTTACATCTTCATTTCAACAGATAGAAAAATTACCTAAAACTTGAAAAACAAACGTTCCATTGTGGAGTAAATGTGTTGTTTGTGTTTTGAAGACAGCGACGGCTTTAATAGTAATAAACACAAGCCATAAAATAAAACCAAGATTCACATTTAATCAGGAAACTGTAGTTATTTTGTTTTAAACAAACTGTTTCTACAATGCAGTTGATTCAAAATGATTATCTTTATTGACACTAGGAAGTACGAACAGGCTCTGGAGTACCACCGTCAAGCACTGGTGCTGATCCCTCAGCACGCCTCTACTTATGCAGCAATAGGATATGTGCACAGCCTCATGGGAGACTTTGAAAGTGCTATCGACTACTTTCACACAGTGAGTTTTAAAATTGCATGTTTTTTTTTTCTTTGGCTTTTTCTGGGTTTTTACCCTCATTGGCAACAATTCTGGGGAAAATATGGAGCATGAACTACATCAATCATGCTTTTTTTTGTTAGTAATAGCCAAACAACAGTACTTTTCATCCAACTAAAGAAATTTAAAATGTTTTAACACAGCACTGTTTTCCACCAATACAATTTTTTATAATAGCTTCAAACTGAGAAGGTCATTGTGGTTGCTGGAGCCTATCCACTCTATAATAGAAGAGCAGGGTTACAGCCTGGATGGTATTGTGCTTTTTTAACTAAAACAGTGAATAAATGAAAATATAGTCTTTCAACAATGTCTAAAGCCAAATAACTAAATACTGGACTGCTTTATAGTGTAGGTAGAAAGACGGTTGTAGAGAAAAGGATAGTTGGATGTTTATTGACATACTTACCAAATAACCCAGTAACTATTTCAAATCCACATTGAAAGCTATAAAAGCAGAAAACTCTCAAAGGGAAACACGTGTTAAATGGAGTTTCACACATTAGAATGAGAAGTCTTGCAGCTGCTTGACTCTATTATTGGTGTGTCTAGAACATTTTTGTGTTGACATTTGTCATCTAAATTGTAGTTGCTCTGATTTATTTATTTAGAATTAGCATTTGTTGGTGCGACCAGGAGGAAAGATGTGGTTGGTTTGTCTTGGCTTCAAGTTTTGTTTGTTTGTCTTTAACAGGCACTAGGACTGAAAAGGGACGACACTTTTTCCGTGACGATGCTCGGACATTGTATCGAGATGTACATCGGCGACACAGACGCTTACATAGGTTTGTTTTATCACAAATATACTAGAGAAAAGAATAGAATTATTATATTTTCATTATTAGATTATACTAATAGTGGTAAATGTGCTTTTCCGAGGACGGTGTGAACGTAGCTTAAGTCACACCCCAGCAAAACAAAAAAAGGCAACTTAAACTCTGAAAATTGTGGTAACTTTTTACTCGTATTAGCCTTATTCTTGTTGGGTTTTTTTTAAAATAATGTTGCTCTTTTTGTAAAGGCACAGACATCAACGACAAGGTTAAAGGTGACTTGAACACTCCAGCGCTGATGAAGATGCTGAACACGTCAGAACCCAGCGAGACTCTAGCAACATCGAGGCTGGAAGAGACTAATGTGGCGTCGCTGGAAACCCCCGTGTCCAATCAGGACAAGATGATGCTGGACACTCCTCTGCGGCTCTCGCTAACCTTAGAGAGCGACATGTACGAGAGCGACGTGATGTTGGAAACGTTATCGGACACCAGCACATGATCCGATCCTGACAGGAGGCGGAGCTGCTCTGAGCAACAGGTCGTCAAATGAACACACTCTGAAACCCAAGGACAACATTCAAAGCCACAATCTCAGCAGATGTAGATTCCCCCGTTTGTGCACTATGGTTGTCTGATCAGCAGCAGAACTTTGAGCATGAGCCTGTGATGTATAGCACCTGCTGTACAGCAATTTAGTTAGCGAGAATGCACTTTAAAAGGACAAAGAAACAGTTGCCTTGGGTTCAAATGTTTTTATTTTAAAACTTAGCTCAAAAGATCCTCAACTCACTTGAGAAAAGCAGCACAACTTTCATCGAAGACTCAATAGTCACTTACCTCTTGTGCCAGGACACTTGTTGCTTAACCTGTGGAATTTCAGCCTGAGCAAAGACATGTTTTGATAACAGTTTAAATATTCCTACAATAAACTGTGCATTTAAAGTGGTTTCATTTTTTTATGCTTTCCCAAATCTTCAATACTTTCCTGTGGGAATAAAGCTGCACAATATGAGGAAACTGTGCAAAATTAGTGATCAGTATTACAGTGACGATATGGCTGAACGAAAAGCAAAACCACAAAATACATTATTTCTATTTCACTGTAACGGTTTCATTTCAAGAAAGGTTTACATAACTTAAGCTTGTCTATACAGGAGGCGGACGTCTAACATAAAAGGATGCGTCCGATTGATCAAATGTGTGAAGGACTCTTTAAATCCCACTCTGATCGTCTTTTAATCTAGTTTAAAAGCATTCCCAAAGGTCTTTAATTGTGATTATGCCGTTTTCAGCTTTTAACTTGTGGCATGACTTTCATTGAAGTGGGCCTTTAATAGTTTAGCCATGAGATTGTTTTAGCATGTGTTTAACCATTTAAACTAACCATTGATTCCATGTTTTGTGATTCACGTATTTCACAGGCTGATATTGTGATGATAAATTTGTAATTAATTTTGTTGGCCTACTGGAAATTTTTCTAAACTAAAAATTATTTTAGCATTTTCACATAAAACAATGTTTATTATTAATTCCCACGGGAAAACTCTATGGAGTCCTGGACATGACATTTTTAAAAAGTCAAAAAGATGTCCACTCCAACTCACATTTTTTGTGCATAATTTAGCATTTTGGGTGCATAAATTAGAATTTTGAGCTCACAAGTTCGCATTTTATTGTTTTTTTATTTTTAATTTTTTTTCTCACAAATGAGTAATTTCTGAACACTTGTATTGTGTGCACACATTAGCATTTTGAGTGAACAATTTAGTGTTCTGTGCTCATAAATATGTCTTTTTTTAATATTTATATGAACAAGGTGTAATTTTGTGCACTCAACTTTGCCTTTTTTAGCATTTTGTGCACACAAATAAGAATTTTTGCGCACAAATTAATGTTATGTGTGCATTAATTAGTATTTTGTGTACTTAAATTTATGTCTTGTGTGCATAGAATAGCACTATATTAGCAATTTGAGCACACAAGGTTGTATCTTGTGCACACAAGTTAACATTTGTGTGCATAAGTTAGCTTTTAATTGTATTATGTGAAAACAAATTAGTATTTTTTCCACACAAGTTTGCCTTTTTTAGTGTTAATGCACAAAAATTGGAATAGTTGCCCGTAAATTAGTTTGAGTGCATTAATTTGTATTTTGTGTGAATAAATTTGTGTTTTGTGCATATAAACTAGTATAGTATGTGAGCAAGGCGGCATTTTGTACACTCAAGTTGCTCATAAATTAGTATATAGTGTGCATTAATTTGTATTTAAATTGTTGTGCACTCAATTTAGCATTTTATTAGCATTTTTTAAAGCATTTTTACGCACAAATTGTTTTTTTTAGCAGGATTTTGTGTGCATACATTTATACTTTGTGTGCATACATTAGTATAAGTTGTACGCTGAAGTTGGTATTTTGTGGCAACAAATTAGCCTCTCTATGCGCACAAATGATCTCCAACTTCATGTGTATGAAGGCAGCTGTCATCTGTGTCAAGTGAGGGGAGGTGAGCTCATGCTCTAAGGACAGCATCTTCTCCCTGTCACGTAGGTGTAAGGGAGGGGATCACTTTGGAGATCCGCTGGGGAGACGTCTGGGCACCCAACGATGCAGCAAGCCAGAGACACGTTTCAAAGACTTAGTTTAATAAAATATAATTGTCCATAAAAGCTAAAAAGTGTTAAAAACATGTAAAAAGCCACAACAATAAAATAGGCGTAAGCTCCTGTCCATAAAACCGCCAACTAAAAGAAAGAAGAAAAGAGTTATTTTTTTTTTCTTTTTGGACGTAATCAGGAAGTCCACTCCACTCTTCTGGGTCACAAGGTTCTCTCTCTCCACCTTGCTACCCCACCAGCAAAGAAAAACATCTAAACAACTAAAGCATGCAAAACAAAGCAAAATAAGTGTAACGAACCCCAAAGCAAAACAAAATCAAACTCTTTAAAGAAGATACAGTTCAAAACAAACTAATCAGCTGGTGGGGTCAACTTAGCTCTCACGAGGTGACGCCGAAGTCCTCCCGCGCCCAAGAGAACCAGGAGCGAGCAGGTGGAGCTGCTCCGAATATACAGCTTCGGCAGGTGATCCCTCTGAGCAGGGCGTCGGCGGCGGTCCCTTCCGTCTTCCGTGCGTAGCACTCCGGTGGGCGACCCTCTCGTCCTCCGTGCGTCGTAGCACCGGCAGGCGGCCCTCTCGTCCTCCGTGCGTCGTAGCACCCGGGAGGCGGCCCTCTCGTCCTCCGTGCGTCGTAGCACCCGGGAGGCGGCCCTCTCGTCCTCCGTGCGTCGTAGCACCCGGGAGGCGGCCCTCTCGTCCTCCGTGCGTCGTAGCACCCGGGAGGCGGCCCTCTCGTCCTCCGTGCGTCGTAGCACCCGGGAGGCGGCCCTCTCGTCCTCCGTGCGTCGTAGCACCCGGGAGGCGGCCCTCTCGTCCTCCGTGCGTCGTAGCACCCGGGAGGCGGCCCTCTCGTCCTCCGTGCGTCGTAGCACCCGGGAGGCGGCCCTCTCGTCCTCCGTGCGTCGTAGCACCCGGGAGGCGGCCCTCTCGTCCTCCGTGCGTCGTAGCACCCGGGAGGCGGCCCTCTCGTCCTCCGTGCGTCGTAGCACCGGCAGGCGGCCCTCTCGTCCTCCGTGCGTCGTAGCCCCCAGGGAGGCGACCCTCTCGTCCTCCGTGCGTCGTAGCACCCGGGAGGCGGCCCTCTCGTCCTCCGTGCGTCGCACCCTGGGAGGCGGCCCTTTCGTCCTCCGTGCGTCGTAGCACCCGGGAGGCGGCCCTCTCGTCCTCCGTGCGTCGTAGCACCCGGGAGGCGGCCCTCTCGTCCTCCGTGCGTCGTAGCCCCCAGGGAGGCGGCCCTCTCGTCCTCCGTGCGTCGCACCCTGGGAGGCGGCCCTCTCGTCCTCCGTGCGTCGCACCCTGGGAGGCGGCCCTCTCGTCCTCCGCCTTGCGGCGTCTGAGCGCCTCCGCTCCGACTCTCCGTCCTCTTCCACCCCCTTTTTCTTCCCCTCTTCTCCACTCCTTTGTGAAGGCCTTTAGTCACAAATAAAAGCCCTCTCACTGCAGTAGCCACGCCTCCCCACAGGTGTTCTCAATCAACCCCTTTCAGCAGCATCCTCTGACACTCCCCCCAACTGAAAATATTCTAGTCCCTAGAATCACTTTTAGTCCCGCTGAGGCCTTTTTCTGGTTTCCGGCTGAGAACTCATCTCAGGTGGCAGGATTTCTGGGTCCCCCAACCCGAGTCTGGTCAAGAGAAGTTAGTCCCTCTACCATGTCTCAGCTCCGCCAGAATGTTTGTCATGCCTATTATTTGCTCTTTGGGGTCAGAGGATCGGAAGCTCAGCACTCCACTTGAGGTTTCCATTGTACAGTACCTTAAAACCCAGGGGCAAATCATGAAACACTGCCTCATTGCTGGCGAACCAGCACTCCCGTTGGCTTGCCGCATTTTTAAAGCACCCAAACACTCAACCCAGCGGGTCACATCCTGCCAACAACGCCAAAATTTGTCACGTAGGTGTAAGGGAGGGGATCACTTTGGAGATCCGCTGGGGAGACGTCTGGGCACCCAACGATGCAGCAAGCCAGAGACACGTTTCAAAGACTTAGTTTAATAAAATATAATTGTCCATAAAAGCTAAAAAGTGTTAAAAACATGTAAAAAGCCACAACAATAAAATAGGCGTAAGCTCCTGTCCATAAAACCGCCAACTAAAAGAAAGAAGAAAAGAGTTATTTTTTTTTTCTTTTTGGACGTAATCAGGAAGTCCACTCCACTCTTCTGGGTCACAAGGTTCTCTCTCTCCACCTTGCTACCCCACCAGCAAAGAAAAACATCTAAACAACTAAAGCATGCAAAACAAAGCAAAATAAGTGTAACGAACCCCAAAGCAAAACAAAATCAAACTCTTTAAAGAAGATACAGTTCAAAACAAACTAATCAGCTGGTGGGGTCAACTTAGCTCTCACGAGGTGACGCCGAAGTCCTCCCGCGCCCAAGAGAACCAGGAGCGAGCAGGTGGAGCTGCTCCGAATATACAGCTTCGGCAGGTGATCCCTCTGAGCAGGGCGTCGGCGGCGGTCCCTTCCGTCTTCCGTGCGTAGCACTCCGGTGGGCGACCCTCTCGTCCTCCGTGCGTCGTAGCACCGGCAGGCGGCCCTCTTGTCCTCCGTGCGTCGTAGCACCCGGGAGGCGGCCCTCTCGTCCTCCGTGCGTCGTAGCACCCGGGAGGCGGCCCTCTCGTCCTCCGTGCGTCGTAGCACCCGGGAGGCGGCCCTCTCGTCCTCCGTGCGTCGTAGCACCCGGGAGGCGGCCCTCTCGTCCTCCGTGCGTCGTAGCACCCGGGAGGCGGCCCTCTCGTCCTCCGTGCGTCGTAGCACCCGGGAGGCGGCCCTCTCGTCCTCCGTGCGTCGTAGCACCCGGGAGGCGGCCCTCTCGTCCTCCGTGCGTCGTAGCACCCGGGAGGCGGCCCTCTCGTCCTCCGTGCGTCGTAGCACCCGGGAGGCGGCCCTCTCGTCCTCCGTGCGTCGTAGCACCCGGGAGGCGGCCCTCTCGTCCTCCGTGCGTCGTAGCACCCGGAGGCGGCCCTCTCGTCCTCCGTGCGTCGTAGCACCGGCAGGCGGCCCTCTCGTCCTCCGTGCGTCGTAGCCCCCAGGGAGGCGACCCTCTCGTCCTCCGTGCGTCGTAGCACCCGGGAGGCGGCCCTCTCGTCCTCCGTGCGTCGCACCCTGGGAGGCGGCCCTTTCGTCCTCCGTGCGTCGTAGCACCCGGGAGGCGGCCCTCTCGTCCTCCGTGCGTCGTAGCACCCGGGAGGCGGCCCTCTCGTCCTCCGTGCGTCGTAGCACCGGCAGGTGGCCCTCTCGTCCTCCGTGCGTCGTAGCCCCCAGGGAGGCGGCCCTCTCGTCCTCCGTGCGTCGCACCCTGGGAGGCGGCCCTCTCGTCCTCCGTGCGTCGCACCCTGGGAGGCGGCCCTCTCGTCCTCCGCCTTGCGGCGTCTGAGCGCCTCCGCTCCGACTCTCCGTCCTCTTCCACCCCCTTTTTCTTCCCCTCTTCTCCACTCCTTTGTGAAGGCCTTTAGTCACAAATAAAAGCCCTCTCACTGCAGTAGCCACGCCTCCCCACAGGTGTTCTCAATCAACCCCTTTCAGCAGCATCCTCTGACATCCCGATGGTGTTTTTCCACCTCTGGAGTTCGAGTGTTTGTATCTGGAGGAGGAATGGGTTGTACTCCGTCCAAGTCCACAGGGATTTACACAAATGAGCGCGTCTGCAGGGATCTGGACACCTGCTCCACGCTCGTGTCCAGCAACCTGAGGAGCGCCGTCTCCACACCGGAGAGACCCCGAGAGCGCGCGGAGACCAGCAGCGGGAAGCAGATGTTTTTAAACGGTGAGAATGACAGACTCAGTTAAACATTTGAATCTATGTTTTGTGCAAATAATCTTAGATATTCCTGTCCCAAATGAAACTTTAATAAAAATGTGTTTTGTCTATTATTGTTCCGTTTTCTTTTCCAGTTCCCTCTCGAGATGTTCAGGGGTTGTCAGTGATCCAGTCCTCCAGCTTTGAGGGAAGCACCGTTCCCAGTACCCCGATCACCAGCGAGGGCGAGCGGATCTCGTAGATCCAGCTGCCTGGTAACACACCACGCTCCATACATCTGGACACAACAGCGTTTATGTTTTTCTTTATGTCGATGTTTTTTTTTTTTTTTTTTAAATTCTATTTTTTACATTATTGTATTATTCTACTCGTAACACAATGAGTGTAGTTGAAGGTCACGCACATCATTATATAACTAAGCGCTTAAATATTGAATATTTTTTTAAAGTTAAACATCACCGTGAGACCAGCATTCATGTATTCTCGCGATATTGGGTTTACAAGCTCTCGCGAGAACACAGCTCGCAGAAGGAGATGGGGAGAAATGAGGTCTGAAAAGGACCAAATGGCCGTGGACAAGGAGAAAAGCGTCGAGATACAATTTAGGGACATTCCGAGAGAGCAGGAGAACACGGTCGGTAACCTAAAGCAAAAAGAAGAGAAGAAGGAGGTCTTCTCAAAGGTGGGTAAAGCAGCGTTTTGGCACGCGCCGCATTGTTTACGCTCGGTGAAGAAAACAGACATGGAGGAAGTGGCGGAGACCGGAATCATTTCAGCACCAAGGACAGCGAAAAAGACAGAAAACCTAGGATTTAGGGGGATTAAAAAATATATATATATTTTCAGGGAATGATTCATTTTAACCTTAGAAAAATCACGCTGCCTAAATGGTGAATTATTGTTTGGGCGCCACATCTTTTAAAAATGAAAGGCTGAAAATATCTACGTTTTAACCAAGGGGTCTGCAACCTTAAATTCAAAAAAAGCAATCTGAAACCATTTCTCTTAAAAAAAAAAAAAAAAAAAAAAAAAAATCAAATGAATTACCTCCTGTACCGCATGATCATCCCATTAAAGTTAGTGTACTCCTGTGAAAATTTTGAAACAATGCTAGCCAATAATTGCATTTAATTCGTTTTATACCATATGTCTTTGGGGGCTGTCATCCTTTTCCCTGTTGCGATTACTAGAGTACAAGCATGAATTTATTGGTTTATGATGGAATAGAAATAGTATACAAATAATACATATTTATTTATCTTAGAAACTCCTTTGTGAATTTTAAAAAACAAGCAAAATTATTGCAAACTCAGTAACTTCACTTTAATTTTTTTTTTTTTTTCATTTTATTTTTCTTAAGCCACCATGGAAGGATAAAAGAGCCTGATTTAATAATGCAGTCTGAACTCTTGTCAATACATGTAACCTCCAGTTAACTAGAAAAAAAAAATATTTTAAAAACTAGTCAAATAAAATTTTAAAAGTTCCACACAGAAATACTTTTGTTGTAGCTGTAACTATTTAACTATAATGGTTTATTTCATGTCATATCCTGAATTGGTCCTTTATAGGTTTATTATTATTATTCATTTGTATGCATTTCCACAGGAAAAACATAAACATATTAACATTAAAACAACACAAGGCATGTTTTGTGGAGGAAATGAAAATGAGCAGAATGGAGAAAACTTATTTTTCTGCCCCTTTTATGTGCAGCACAGACAAAAAACAAACAAACAAACAAATAAATAAATAAAAAAAAAGTTACACATACAACCAACCAATTACTATGTGGATTGACATATAATAATTGCAGGTGAGAACATAAGTAAAATAAACATCAAGATTGGGAAGTCTTTATCTTATTTCCACAAAGTTTTGATAACTCAACGCAGCAACAAACTAGGCAATTAATTGTATTTTTCTAGTTTTTTCTTTTTAAACAAGTGTTTTGAATGTAAATGGTGAGTTGGTTACTTTGATTGTTTAAGATTGTTCCGCATTACATCTTTCTTTAACTTTGTTCTGAATGTTGGCAAAGAGAAAACTTCATAACATTTGAAGTTACTATTTTCTTACTGTTACTATTTCTTTTTGTGAACGTATTGTGTGCCTTTTGTGGTAGACAGCTTTGATTAGCTTTGTGCATTAAATTTAACATACTATGTCATTATATTTCAATATTTCTAATTTACAGAACATTGAATTAGAAGGATCGTTTTAGTTACTTACAGAAATGATTCTTGCTGCTTTTCTCTATTGAATGAAAATTGGATTGACATATTTCTTCCCCAAATTTCACTGCCATAATTCATATTTGGAGCAACCAGTGAGTTTTATAACAAATAGAGCGCTTTACTGTCCAACGGTGATTTCACTCTGTGAAGAGCGGTAATTGTTGTTGCCAACTTAGATTTAATATTAGTAATATGAGATCTCCAAGTGAAACTTTCATCAATGATAACACCCAAAAACATAACTTCTTTTACTCTATCAATATTAGTACCATCTATTTGAAGAAATATTCTGAGCTATCTTCCTGTTGCTGAATACCATAAATGATGGGGTTTTTTTCACAGATCAGTGATGATTTATTCACATTAAAACATTTTTTTTCATTTTTTTCAAACTTTATTTAATTTTATGAGTCTACTTAAACCCATTGCAAAGATAAAAATGAGACAAATATAATATATATATATATATATTTTTTTAACTAATGTTAAATTAGATGACTGCACGGTGGCACAGTGGTTAACGCTCTTGCCTCACAGCAAGAAGGCCCCGGTTCAAATCCTGGAAACTGAAACACCATCAGTGACCTTTCTGCATGAGGTTTTCATGTTCTCCCCATGTATGCATGGGTTTTCCTCTCATCATCTAAAACTATCCATCATAGGTTAATTGTGACTCTAAATTACTGCTAGGTGTGAGTGTGTGTGTGTTTGAGGGCCTGCGACAGACTGGCGACCTGTCCAGGGTGAATCCTGGCTTAGCCTATCAGTAACTGGGTTGGGGTCTTGCACTCCCGTGACCCGAAAAGGGATAAAGCGGCCAAGAAATGAATGTCTCAAATGAATGAATAATTTAGACAGTTAGTGTAGAAACCTTAAACAAACTCATCAGAGCAGTTCATAACCCTGCAGTGACTGATTGTACGCAGGTTGTGATCAGAAGATTGCCACCAAACCTTTCCAAAGAACAGCTTGAAGAACAACTAAGTCCACTCCCATCCTATGATTACTTCGAGTTCTTCTCAGCAGATCAAAGGTATGACATGTGTTCCAAAAATCTATTAATTTTTTTCAATAAATATGTTTTATTTTCTTAATATTATTTTCCTTTTTTGCAGTCTTTATCCCCACCTTTTCTCCAGAGCATATATCAATTTCAAAAACACTGAGGATATCGTGTTGTTTAGGGATCGATTTGACGGCTATGTCTTTATTGACAACAAAGGTATGGCTTTAGTGTTCTCGAAACACATTTTTATTTTGTTTATAGCAATAGCCATAAATGTTGGAGCAGACGGCAGTACTATGTACAATACAAACTAAAATGTTCTCTGCCACTGACAGGAGTTTACGGACAGATTTATGGCCTTTAAGTTCAAACTATTAATTTGATTCTCACTAAATAATAAAGTTCAAAAACGTCCTCAGGTCAGGAATATCCAGCTGTGGTGGAGTTTGCCCCCTTCCAGAAGATTTCCAAGAAGAAACTGAAAAAGAAGGATGCCAAAACTGGAAGCATTGAAGAAGGTACTAAAATATTATTACGAATTTAGCAACTTTAAATATTTTTTTGCAAATTGCTGCATATTTGCTTTTGCTCAAATTTTACTTTATGACAAATATAATTTTGCTCACGTGAAAAAACTAAAACCTGAACAATTTTCTTTAAAAAAAATGTAAACTAAAGTTTTTGGATGTTTTTACACTGAGCTGAAGGACACTCAGTAAGAACAATATATTTTGTTTATTTGTTATGGAAGCTCAAAAAGTACAAATCTAGCTCAAGTTAATCTATTGTTCAGTCTTACTTTACACATAAAATTAGATGTTGAAAATTCTTTCTGATGCAGATATGCATCTAAAATATTTTCCATGTTTTATGAGTTGAGTAAAACCATAAGTATTAAAGCAAGCACAAGTATCAGGCAAAAGAAACGCTGTTGCCAAGTCACTATTTTTGAAAGTTTGTTTTCCCAACTATGTGAGATGTCATAGCCAAGTAAAAAAAATGTTTAAAAATAAAGATAATAAGCTGAAATAAAAACCACAAAATAATTTAAACTTTTAATTTTTTTCATGTACATTTCTTTTAAGACCCACTTCAATGAAAATCCTCTTTTTGGTGTTTTATTGTGTTCTCGTAGCATTTTTCTGATGATGGGGAACAAATATAAAAAGAAAATGTATGTCTTTTGAGTATTTTTTTATTTGAACTGTGAGTCAGGAGGAGATGGAAAAAATACAATTTACAAAAGAACGTATTTGTGACGTAGAAAGTACAGGCCAGACGGGCCACAAGCTTACTGCTCCACTCCATTCTGATGCATCCACTTGTATACAACTAGATTCATGTACGTCTTCGTTTTCCTCGTCTGAACTGGAATCTGGATCAAAACTGTACTGCTGGATAGCTCCAGTCTAGATTTTTAATGATCTCCTGCTGCATTGCCAAAACTATGTCCTAGAAAACAACAGAAGTTCTTTTCAAATTTTGGATAAAAACAGTCTAATCATAATTAAAATATCAATAAGAATGCTTTTAAAATAGATTAAAAGATGATAGGAGTGGGACTTTGGTTGATTTTGTGTGTTAAAAGCGTGTTTTTATTAAATAAACAATTAGAAAAGTAAACGCTTACATATACAGGGTTTGAAACTTCCAGAAATAATCACTGAAACTTGATATTTTCATACAAACAATTCCTCTCATAATTTCATTTTCAATGAAACTCTTTTAGACCCAGAATACAGGCGATTCCTGGAGAACTATTCCTGTGATGAGGAGAAGTCGATGGCCAACCCAGAGACTCTACTGGGGGAGATAGAAGCCAAAACCAAAGAGCTTATAGGTACACAATGAGGATTATGAAGTAGAAATTTGCATGCCTACTTCTAGGGCGTCTTTTACGCCATAACCAAATATTACCTCTCTAATTTTTTTTTTTTTTTTTTTTTCTCCAGCCAAGCGAACAACACCCCTATTGGAATACATAAAAAATAAGAAAATTGAAAAACAGGTGATAAAAAAAAGAAGGTCATAATTTTTTTTTTGTTTAAAATACTCACAACTTTTCTTCTCAACAGAGAATAAGAGAGGAGAAAAGAGAGGAGAGAAGAAGAAGAGAGCTCGAGAAGAAGCGACTTAGGGAAGAGGAAAAGAGAAAGAGGAGAGAAGAAGAGAGGCGCAAGCGAAAAGAAGCAGACAAGCAGAAGAAGCTGTCAGATAAGGACATCAAAATTAAGGTACGCTTTGAGTTCCTGCTGATCTGTTCACATGTTCACCAAGTTCAGTCTCTGTTATCTCTATATCCAGCTCCTGAAGAAGACTGATAGAGATGATGATGCCGATTCAGACCGAATGAAGGACAAGAACGACTCTGGGGAGGCAGAGAGGGGCAGATGGGAGAAAGCTGGAGGACAAATTAAGTCAAAAGAATCAAAAGAAAAGTAAGAAGTGAATATTTTAGAATTATCGAATGTGTCATTTATTACATCTGCAACTTTGTCCACTAGAGGGCAGCACGAGAGCGAGAAGGAGCAGAGAGAGCAGCACGGCCGCAGGCAGAGAGACAAAGATTACCGCGGCAAAGATGAGGAGAGGAAACGGCAGCAGCACCACTACGACTTTGACAAGTTCATGAGGAGGAAAGACGAAACCAAGTGGGGAAAAGGCTACTGCCAAGACCGGGCCAAGAAAGAAGGCCACCACCACGGCTTCTCTTACTGCGCTGACGGTGGAGACAAACTAGGAAAGGAGGAGAGGGAGGAGCTGAGTAACAGGAAGGAACGCCTGCGAAACAAGGTGAGCGAGAAGGTGAGCATGAGATGACCAACGGTCGCGACGGCTTTTTCCATGTTATGAAGATTTCTGAAATGTCTCAAATATTTTGTTTAAAGACTCACTCCAATAAAAATTGTGTTTTTGATATGTTTTTTGAGGAATTTTCTGATGATGGAGGATATATTTAAAGAAAATGAAGCCTGAAATTGCATTTCTCAATATTTCTGAATTCAAATTGTTGTAAATCAAAAATCCTGTTTAAAACAAAAGCTTAGGTGGGATGTGGAAGCTGCTACGGCAAGCTACAAGCTCAATTTCGATGCAGCCAATCGATGACTAGATCCATGTGCGTCTTTGGTTTCCTTGTCCGAGGGTCAAAGTGGGACTTTAATTTCTTCCCTTCAAAAAATAATTTAAAAAAAAAATGTATCTATGCATTAGAAGCAGATTATAAAAACCTAGATGTGAAGAAACAATTTCTGATAATTTTTTTATCGGTTAATCTTTAACTAAGCTGAATACTAAGTAAACAGGTAAAAAAAAAACATATTTTTTTGCTTGCCAAAACAGCAGTTCTTTTTCATTACTTCACTAAAATGCAGATGAACCCATTTAAAATACTTTTCCTCTTTCATCATGATTCATATTTAATATGAAATGTGGGTTAGCATCATGTTTTTGCAACTGCAGAAAATATAAATGTGAGGGTTTCGTTCTCCAGACTCTCTCTGCTTTGAATTAATCATCTAGCAGGTGTCATCCTACTATCCTTCCATCTTAGGTTTTCTAAAGCAACGAAACTGAAAGCAAAAAATGAAACTGGAGCTCATGGATCATGTTTACCTCTGCATAATCATTTTTTAATTCCTTTCACATTTTTACCTGAAAGTTACACCTTGTTTGCCCTTCCTGTATCTCTGCAGGACCGTCCAGCCATGCAGCTCTACCAACCCGGGGCTCGCAACAGGAAGCGCATGAGCTCATCCAGCAAAGCCTATGACTGCATCCATTTGGGCCACTCACCCGAACATGAAGCGGATCATTGCTATGAGGTTGTCACTATGGTAATGGGGCTGGATAGGGGCTTTGAGAAAAGCAAAGATGAACAGTAATTGTCAAAATGTGAATAGGAAGGAGAAAATAAGTTGTTTTTTGTAGGGTCATGTTAATGTATTGACAGGTGGGTGTCATTTGGCTTTTTAACTTTAAAAGATACAAATACCTTAAAAAACAGACTACTTTGTTGTAACGTTTTGTTTGTGTTATGAAAAAACCATATGGGACCCACTCGGCCTTGCTGGCTGGGTACTGTTACATCTCAGAAAATGAAATATCTTGAAAGAGTTTAATATTTTCTGTCTGATTTAAATTTAATGTAGAATTATTACACATTTGTTTAATTATAAACACAAAATTTAGTGTCACAGAAAAATAAATATCATAACAGACCCCAAAAAAAAAAAATTTAAGCATGAATTTCAACTTTCATGAAATAAACTTACATTTATGTTTATGATTTATTGTTCACCTGTTTGCCACTTTCCTTGATCCGCTCATTTGGTTTGGCAGAGTTGTCCTTCCTGACACAATTCTGATCTTTATCCGGGCTGGGGATCGGCACAGGGATACCCAGACCTGACCCCCCTTGTGGCTACATAAGGGCAGGACCCAAAGGTCAAGAAAATAAAGGTTGCGTTAAAATTTCTTCACTACTTATTGCAGTACGTTTGCCATTCTGTTGTGCTGTGCGAGTCTGCAATTACAATCAAGGCCATACAAAGTCTCTGCGAAAAACTGGTGTGCATCTATGCTCTCAAGATTGGCAAATATAGACTATAATGCACTGCGTTTTAATGATTTTTCATGTGAAAAAAAAATGTATTTTAACTTCTTTTTTAATAACAATCCAAGTTTTCATCATCAGAACACAGTGGATTAAGAAATTATAACAGTATATATTTTTTTATTTTGACGTTAAATTTGGTGTTTAAAAAAAAAACTAACAGTAGCAAGCATGGTGAACAAACTACATTTAAAGAGCAACTGCCAAGAGCAGGCTAAAGTTCTTTTTAGGAATTTCCCAGAAGCAAATTTGTAATGAGCTCCTGCTGCGCTACAGAAAATGTGTCTTAAAAAAACAACACAGGTTTTTACTTTCGCTAGAATCATAATTAAAAGACCACTGGGAACTATTTTTAATAGAAAAAAATATATAGTTGGAGTGGGACTTAAAATTCTAACAACACCTTCACAGGTGTTTTGAGTTAATGAGCTGATTAGGGTGTGACATGATGGCATTTTTCTACAGTATTCTATACCTGAGATGCTGAATTTTAATTTTTAAAACTATAAATTATAATATTCAAAACAGAAATAAAGACCTGTATGTATGTGTTTGTATGTACAGTGGTGTGAAAAACTATTTGCCCCCGTTCTGACTTTTTATTCTTTTGTATGTTTGTCACACTGAAATATTTCTGCTCATGATCTTAATTTTGCTAAAAAAAAACATCTCGATGACTGCCAAGACTCTTGGGAAAAAATCTTGTGGACTGACGAGACAAAAGTTTAACTTTTTGGAAGGTGCATGTCCCGTTACATCTGGTGTAAAAGTAACACAGCATTTCATAAAAAGAACATCATACCAACAGTAAAATATGGTGGTGGTAGTGTGATGGTCTGGGGTTGTTTTGCTGCTTCAGGACCTGGAAGTCTTGCTGTGATAGATGGAAGCATGAATTCTACTGTCTACCAAAATATCCTGAAGGAGAATGTCCGGCCATCTGTTCGTCAATTCAAGCTAAAGCGGTCTTGGGTGCTGCAGCAGGACAATGACCCAAAACACACCAGCAAATCCACCTCTGAATGGCTGAAGAAAAACAAAATGAAGACTTTGGAGTGGCCTAGTCAAAGTCCTGACCTGAATCCCATTGAGATGCTGTGGCATGACCTTAAGAAGGCGGTTCATGCTCGAAAACCCTCAAATAAAGCTGAATTGCAACAATTCTGTTAAAGACTTGTTGCAAGTTATCACAAACGTTTGATTGCAGTTATTGCTGCTAATGTTATGTTATGTGTGTTTGGTTTGGTTTTGTTTCACCTTTGCTTTCTGTGCAGGCAGTCTGTGGGTCCTACCTGTGATCTGCAGGTGACACAGCTGTCTGCACTTACCTGATTAGGCTGCTCCCTATTTAAGTTGACTGCTTACTTCCCTCAGTGTTGGTTCGTTTTGTATGTTTTTCCCCTGTGCTCATGGGCTTTTCTGGTTTAAATAGTTTTGCAGCACCTTTAGTTTCCCTCTGTTGAGGTGATTTTTTTGTTATTAAAGACCTGTTTTTTGTTCACCTGAACTTAGTCTGGTCCTTGCATCTGGGTCTCTGTCTCCCAATCCGTGACAGGGTTGCCCAACCAGTTATTAGGTGCAGGGGCAATTACTTTTTCACACAGGGCTATATGGGTAGGGATTTTTTTTCTCCCTAAATAATAAAAACATTCATTTAAAAACTACATTTTGTGTTTACTTGTGTTATCTTTGACTAATATTAAAATGTGTTTGATCAGAAACATTTTATGTGACAAAGAATAAATGGCGAAGAATAACAGCACAAACATTAGGGTTTTTTTTAAATATTCATTAGTATTAATATGTTTTGTCACATCCCATAAACTGTCTGGTTTCAGCTTTAATTTTTTTTAAATAACTTTGTCTGATTAACTAGCCGCTGTTTTTATTTTCTTGTAGAGGATGGTGTCTCATAATTAGCATACATCAACTGACTATCATTTTGTTAACTTATGAAGGACCATTTTGCTTAAACATTGCTATTGTCTGCTCAATTTGAGTCTCTGATTATCATAAATTGTATTCCAAGTTTAAAATAAATAAATAAAGAATTGTCAAAAAATGGATGTAAATAATACAAGAGAAACTTTTTTAAGGCAGTGATCTGTGTCCTGTCCACATATTTGCCTGTTTTCCTAATTTTAGTCTATTTTTTAATGTGTCACAATATAAGATTGTCTGTGAGCCAATCTTTGTCCCTCGTGTAGCCTGGAAGAACACGTTCTCTGTCCTCATTACCTTGAAATAAATTCCAGTGAAGCACTAAAAGAGAGAAGTACTCGTCTATGGTCGGTTGCATGTGTTTCTTCAAATGGGTGCAGTCGTATTCTGTGTGTAAACCAAAATGGCTGAACAAGAATGCAACGAGATTTTGGGTTATATTTGCAGTTGAGTGACTGTTGGTGAGGCGTAAAGTAAACTGCTTTAATTTCATGTCAATAAGCTGCATGAGTTAACAGTTGTACGCTACCTCATGAAATGTTCACACGTTGAGGTTCAGGAGGGAAGATTAAAAGCACTTTTTGTCTGTTGAATTTACCGTAGAAGTACTTGCTGGGAAACGATATAGAAACTGGGGTTTGTCATTTTCACAGGAGATGGTGTCTGTTACACTTTTACCCAGATAAAGCAGAACTATCATCATCAACAGGAAGCCAGAGACAAAAGCGAACACACACACACGCACACACACACACAATGAACTTTTGAAAGCTTGTTTTTTTTTTTTTTCTTCACTGTTTCCAAAAATTCCTTTATTACAGCCTGTTTGTGTAAGTCTGTCTGTATGTTTGAGTTATTCCTTCTTTTTTTGATGAAATACCACAGAGGAGTTATAAATGATCATTTCTGTCTTTTCGGTGACACGCTATTTATTATATGTGAGAAGGCGAAATGTGCTTATAGCAAAAAACTGATTTCTTGCGTTTTAAAATGCCATTTTTTATTAGTTTCAATTACCATTTGGGGGAAAATTGTGACATAGAAAAGGAGAAAATGTGAGTAATTTCTGTAGACATGTCGACAGGCAGGGGGAGTCTTCCACGTGGCACCGACTTTATACTCATTTTTAATACTTACGGATACGTGTAGTCGTTTCTACAGTTGGATCAAGTCGTCACATGGTTTGTTTCCTCTCTGGCACCGTAACATTCAAACCTCATTTCCCTAGCAGCTGCCCTCTGCCTCAACATCTGTGCTTCAATCAGTAACTGACACACGTATGCCAGCCTCCTTTGTCTGCCTCGGACTTCACAAAGGTGAGTTCCAATCTTTAAATGAATTCTGGTTAAAAGTTGTGGTAGTTCACAGTGGGAGCACATGGTGAGTGATTTTCTTTATTTATTTTTTGTCGTTGTTTTGCGTTTTTATTTTGGATATCACCTGATATGTGAAAAAAATGTACGTGACACTTCTCTTGATGGCACATTAGAGAACATAAGACAATAGAAAATGGGCGACACCAAACATTTCCCTCACAAAAACACACATTTTTGATGTTTGATATCAGTTTATTTTACATCAAGATCTAAAAAATGAATATTTTTGTATGTTCCAAAACACAAATAAATATATATAAACGAAAGCTTAAGAATTATTCTCTGTTTTTACAAAAAAATGTTTTACTTTTTTTTTTTTTTTTTTTACTAACTAAGGTTTTTTTTGTTCAAGAGTTTTGGTACTTTCCACAGTTGAACAACATGTGGAAAGTACAGTAACCCTTAGGGATACATTTCTGCTTATTTGTGGTGTTGTGGTGAATTCTGTCACCACTAACATTTTCCCCGTGATATCAAGGGAAAGTGATCATTTTCGTTCTGATATCCTGACAATGAGTTTTGTACCTGCTTCCTTTCACAATTTAAGAAGTTAAATATTGTTTGGCTATTTAGAAATAGCTGCTGTGTAACTGCATTTTTCAAAGTTCAGTTTGTACGCCATGTACTCGACAGTTGGCAGCGGTGACCACAATTCTAACATACCCTCTTCCTGTGTGAACGCTCCACCCCACACGTGCGTCAGGAACATAAACAACAGCCTTGACTTAAAAGCTGTCACGTTGAAATCCGTATCAATTTCACACCTTCTGTCAGAAAAAAGTACAGATTGGTTCTCGGGTTTTTTTTTTTTCCTTTTCAGTCGAGTGTCACAAAAAGGAACTACAAAATGCAAAATCTAACCTTTTGATGTGTTAAACTCTGGCACACAGATTAAAAGGCCGTTCCCATCCCAACATGACGAATGCCAGCAGCAGAATCCCTCTGGACAATGCCACCCTCTCCCTGTTTCAGAATGCAAAGATCAGCATCGTCATCTCCGTTATTTACATGATCGTCACTGCCATCAACTTATTGGGAAATGGCTTGTCCATGTGGCTCCTTCTGTTCCGTACCTCCCCAAAGACGCCCTCCATCATCTTCATGCTTAACCTGACGCTCACGGATCTGGCCCTGGGATCTGCACTGCCTTTTCAGATTTACTACCAGCTAAAGGGATACCACTGGACTTTGGGTTCAAACATGTGCAGGTATTTCCAACAAACATCAGAAATTTGCTATGAAAACAGTTAAGTCATGTGTTTGACATAATTTGTCACTGGAATTTCAGTATGAAGGCTTTTTTGTACTTTATTTTGTTAGTGCAGGGGCGAAGCTACAGGGGGCAAAGGGGGGAAACTACACACACATACACACACATTTTGGAGTTAACGTTAGTATCATTTTTTGTCAAAGATTAAAAAACATGATCAAAACCAACTTATTTAAGCATTAAAAATGTTATTTCATTATAAATAATATTAAAAAACAACAACAAAACAGTTTTAAATTTAATTTTAAAAATGGTCTTCTACTCTGCTGTTTTCCTTTTTCTACTTTTCCAAAGTCTTACACCCGACTCCTGCCTCACTGTGTAAAACTATAAAACAGGGGTATCAAACATACGGCCCGCGGGCCATGTCCGGCCTGGCAGCTGGTTTAATCCAGCCCAGTTGTGAACAGAAAAAAAGGATAGGGATGTTGAGGGTGTCAGAAATGTGGAAGATAGTTATAGAACCCCAAGATGCAAACTGTAGAGAGAACAGGTTTATTGTCAGGATGGCGGAACAGGAGCAGGTCTTGAGTCTTCACATGGAGAAGGGCAGCACGGAGTGAATACTTGAAAGGAAAACCAGAATCCGCCACAGTATGAGGATCAGAGAGTGAGTCTGATTTACTACTCACTCTCAGGCTGGGCAGATGGCGCAGGGCAGGGCAGGGCAGGGCAGGGCAGGGCAGGGCAGGGCAGGGCAGGGCAGGGCAGGGCAGGGCAGGGCAGGGCAGGGCAGGGCAGGGCAGGGCAGGGCAGGGCAGAACGAGACCAGGAGTAGCAGAGGACTGACAACATTCTGGCAGAGAACAGGTGGAGAGCAGGGCAATATAAAGGGGAGAACGCAGGTGAAGGCAATCAGGTGATTAGTGGCAGTCAGAGCTAAGTCAGGAGTGCCAGAGTCCTGACAGGGGGGGGGAAATAGCAAGTTTCAAGCCTATTCCTGTGGCGAGTTAGGGTTTTAAAAGAACTAACCGAAATACACAATTCCGCCACTAGAGGGGGCAAAAAAGAGAAACGAAATCGGTAAATAAACAAAATATCTTTGTCCATAGCCCTCTCTTGAGTTTATTATCAGGATTGCTTCCCTGTCATATGTAAAATATTCAGTATAAAATTAAATAAACCCTTTTTTTGGTCAAATACATTTTGTTTGAAATCCTTTGGCTTCCTTGAATGAAAGTGTAATTATAAGTGATTTGGCCACTAGGTTGGTTGAGGCAATTTTTCAACAGAGAAAAAAAAACTAAACAAAAACAAAGCTACAGATAAAAAGTTGACTAAAGGTTATTTTGCTATTGTGCTACTGGTCTGACCCACTGGGGATCAGACGGTTTGATTGTGGCCCCTGAACCCAAATGAGTCTGACACTCCTGATAAAAAATGTTCTAGATCTGTCTCTGTATCAGTGACATTAGTATTAGTGTTTAGCAGGAGTCAAACAGAGTAAACAAGATTTAAGGATACAGACTGTTAAGCTACGCTCACACCACCCTCGGCAACGTTCATTCAAGTGGCCACATCCAATGACAATTCAAAGTAAACGCGCGCAAATGCATGTTTTGGGCTTCCTTGTTTAAAACTCTCGTGCTCATGTGTTGCGAACCAAGTTTCTGCGACCAATTTTGGATTCCACGTACAAAATGCGTGTCATTTGGAATGTGCGTTGACAGTTAAACCAGGCTGAACTTTGAGCAATCAGGGACTCAGATACGTTTGTGACATATGGATGATGTCCCCTTTAATTCACGGAAGTGCCAACCGTTTGGAAATGGCTCATGAACATGGAATCATTTGTTTGTTTATATTTTATTTAACCTTTATTTAACCAGGTGAGCTGTTAAGAACATGTTTTTATTTACATTAAATTGGACTATATGACACGTCAACAAGTCTTTCATCAGAGTAGAGCTGTGAAAGAAAAATCCTGGAGCAAGATTTATGAGATTTGCACCGCTTTGATATCTTACACCATGCCTCATCCAACTGTAGGGGGCAGATGTGTGCTTGTAAAAAAAAAAAAAAAAGTAGTAAAGGAAGAAGCCCTTCCTTGCTTGTCTGTGAAACCATCGTGTCAAGAAGAATGCGTTTACCTGCCTTTTTTGTTCTTATTTTTGTCAGTATACTGAGTAGTTCCATTTTTATCCTAAACATATGATATTAAATAAGATTTACTTTTGATTTTTGCAGATTAAACTAAGTTTATTCATAATTTTATCTCTAGGAAGTCTTACTGTTTTTTTTTTTTTTTGTTAATTTCCTTGTTTGAATTTCTTTACAGTTTCATGACCCTGGTCTTCTACACCAACATGTACTGCTCCGTCCTTACCATGATGGCCATTGGTATCGACCGCTACCTGGGCATCGTCAGGCCCATGATGTTCAGACAAACTCAGAAAAGGAAGTCCATAGCGGTCATCAGCTGCTTTCTGATGTGGGGTGTGGTCCTGGGGGTTCTTTACCCTCTCATGACCACAGACTTGACCTATGACATTCCTGAGCTTAAGATTATCACGTGCTTTGATGTACTGAAGAAATCTATGCTTCCTTCCGACTTTGCCTGGGCCCTCTTCCTCTCCGGCTTAGTGTTCATTCTCTTCTTCTTCCCTTTCTGTGTCACAACCTTCTGTTATGTCAGCGTGATCCGCAAGCTGGCCAAGGATTCAAAAACAGTCCAGAAAAAGAGGGCCATACGTTTGGCCATTATAGTTCTGCTAGTCTTTGTTATCTGCTTTGCTCCAAACAACATTCTTCTGCTGATTCATAGTATTCTAAGACTCTTCTATGACAAGTCTGTCTACATGGCCTATAAACTGTCTCTTTGTTTCAGCTGCCTAAATAGCTGCCTGGATCCTTTCATTTATTACTTTGCTTCTAAAGATTTCAGACAGAAGTTGAGAGCGATAATACGTATGCCAAGCTTGAGCAGTGGAGACTCGATGAAGATGGAACAAAAAGAGACTCTGTTCAGTGGTCAGTAAAAATTGGGAGATTAGAGGAAATGACTGTGTCATAACCACCCAAGCTGGTAAAAAAAAAAAAAAAAAAAAAAAAAAAAAACAAAGACTTGTGTAAGACAGTCTCTGTAATTTTTTTTTTTTTTTTTTTACTGTTGTAGAGCAGTTGTAAAGCTCTTGCAACATCAATTGTGGGCTGATGTTTCAAAATGATCAAGTTTCTGGATGTTACATAGAGCTCAAACAAGCAAAAAAAATATTATTGGTTTGACTCAAAACCAAGTACAACTCAAACTGTGTATTTTTCAAGACTATTTCTTATATTTGAAATAATACTGTAAATAAACACTTCTTTTAAAGTCCTATATTTGTGCAGCTGTAAATAAATGTAAATAAATCATGTTATTTTCTAATTTGTCTCTGTTAATCTGTTGCCTTTTTAATTTTTCTGCTTGTGTTCTGAAAAGTGTTACCCCTTGTGATACAGTTGAGTTGAACTTCTGTTTTTTTGCCATTATTAAAGCTTTGAGAACATATATTTTTTTACATTTTTACCAAGCATTTCTTTTTTTTTTTTTTTTAACTGTGGCGTCAAAAGGAAATCTGTCTTATATTATGCTACTACATGCGGTGGATGTATTGACAAAAGGCTCCGCCCATTCTGTGTAACGTCATCTTTACGCATGCGTGAAGTGGTCTAGCAAACTCTCACCACCACTGACGGTCTTTCCGGACTTGTGCAGGTAAGATACGGAAAGTTATTTATTCGCTGCGCTGTATTATGCTGGGAAGGAAAAATAAAAAAAAATGTATAAATGTTAAAATATTGTTAAAGGACATCTTTTAGCGCTATATATTTTTTAAAGCTTAGCCTGTTAGCTAGGCTGAATAAACGCTCCAGAAGAAACTTTCGGTCAAGCTAGCTGCCATGAATCCTTAGCTCATTTAAAGTAGGACAACGGGGAAAAAATATATTTTATGGCTTCACATTTTTGTAATAAACCAAAAAACATGTATGTTTCGTTGACTATGAAAACTTTGAAAATTGGGATTTTTTTAACATGTTTGTCGTTGACTAAACGAATATTAAAGCTAAATTTTTTAAGTATGGCTTTATTCGAATTTTTTTTAAATTTTGGTTCAGCAAAAAGTTTTTGTTTAGAAGAAAGAGTTTTATTTAGATGAGACTTAAAAGCCTTTAACATTTCTGCAGGAGCCACAAAGTTCACCTTTTAGAAAAACAACACACTGATTATATCTATGTTACTGTTATGATAAACGTAAATAAAACAATGTTATTGCATAAATAGAAAAAAAAAAAAAAAAACACAGAAAGTATCCTTTTTCAAAAAATATAAAATCATTTATGACTTTTGTTTAAAGGTTCATATTACTTTTCAAAATAAAAGAAACTGCATAACCAAGGATAATCTCATTGCAATAAATGTAATAGTAAGTCATGTTTTATCAGCAATAATAATAATTAAAAAAAAAAGATTACATTATAGTTCGCGGTGCTACTCAGCCATACATTTTTGAATATAACCAAACTGTATTAAATCAGCTCTAATTAAATGACTAGTACTGTGTTTTTTTTTATCCATAAGGCACACTTAAAATCCTTTAATTTGTTTTAAATAAAAAATAAAGAAAATCTGCCTCATAATCCAGTGCACCTTGATTCCAGTTGTGCTCACTGACCTCCCATTGATTTTCTGTGGTGCACAGTGATCTGTCAAAATGCTTTAGTTTGACTAGTTGATATGTGTTGTCCTTTGTTCACTTGAGTTGTTTATTTAATTCACAGATGCTTCTTACAATAATAATTAAAAAGTATATATATTTTTTCCTTAACCAGAAAGCAACAGAGGAGGTGTAAAAGAGCTGCATGTGGCTCCAGAGCCACAGGTTGGAGATCCCTGGTTTAAATTACCCTTTTAACTAATTGCATGATAAACAGATGCAACAGAACCAAATTTTCAAAATATAATGTGTGAAATATACATAGTCAAATAAAACAATATGTTTGTTATGTAAGCAGGAACAGATATTGGTCTTTTTCTGTGTGGGAGGCCACCTATGTAATGTTTAACTGTGTGCACTCACAGGTCAGCTCGAAACAAAGGCCACCATGGTGCTGAACCCTGTCATCTCCAAGCTCGCTGGTAAACTGGTTGTGCTGGCCAGCGCCTCTCCTAGACGACAGGAGATACTCCGCAATGCTGTATGTTAAGTTTGGATAGTGTTTATAATGTTTTCTACAGGTTGAATACAATTTTTGTGCAGTCTTATTTATTGTGAATTAATTTAAAAAAAGTACAAGTGCTTTAAAGTCCCACTCCCACTTTGATCTATTTTCTAGGTATCTCTCTACATTTTTGAGGACATAGTTTTTACAAATTCACCACTGAATTGTGCACAGTAAGCCTGCCCCCACTTCCCATCATCCCTTTCTTTACATGCTCTTCCACTAGCTCATTACTCGTGCAACAAAAATGGCGAGCAAAATTTGAGCTATCCAGCTGCTGTAGGCTCCTAATTCACAAAGATCTGAATGAAGAAAAACTCTCAATTTAATCTCAGTTTTCTTCCATAATTAGAAAAATGCCACAAAAACGTATATTTGTTATGCATGTGTTAAAATATATTTTTTTATGTGTGGTAATTTTGATAATTTAAATCTCCATTAGTTTTACGGAGAAACCAAACCTGATGTTTTCTGTCTTTATGTCAGGGTTTACGCTTTGAGGTTGTACCGTCATGGTTTAAAGAAACCCTGGATAAGGGGCTTTTCAAAGCGCCTCACGAGTATGCTGTTGAGACTGCTAAGCAGAAAGCCCTGGAGGTGGCGAGGAGGATGCCATTTGTACGTTTAAATCTATTAAAATGAAGAAAAAAACCCAGAACTATTGAGCTTCTATGACATATTTTGACTTTAATTATTTTAGAAACACCTGAAAACTCCTGACATAGTAATTGGGGCAGACACAATTGTGGTAAGTCATCATAGAAATTGAATTACTTTAACATTTTTGTAATTATTCTTCCATTAACTTTATTTTGATTCTTGCACAGGCTGTGAACAACATGATTCTAGAGAAGCCAGTGGACAAACAGGATGCTTACAGGATGCTTTCAAGGTCAGAATGAATTGGATAGTTTTGTAATACAATTATTTAATTATGTGTACTGATTATATTTGCTATATTTTTGTCTTTTTTCCAGTCTGAGTGGTAAAGAGCACAGTGTTTTTACGGGTGTTGCTATCGTACTCTGCCATGACAAAGACAGTAAGTCTGAAATCTGAGCAGTTAAAGCTGCAGTTTACTTGCAGGTGACATTTCAATATTAACTATGTCCCATCCTTTTGCTGATTTATACGTTAGATTTTCCTGAATTTAGTTTTTTTTCCCTTAAAAGAAGGGCTCATTAATTTCCTAAACTCACATTACCTTTCACTAGATCAGGAGGTGGACTACCAGATGATGGCCTTCTACGAAGAAACAAAGGTGAAGTTTGCTGATCTGTCAGAAGATATGCTGTGGGAATACATCAATAGTGGTGAACCCATGTGAGTGTGAACATTCAAAACTACACCTTCATTATAAAATACATTGATCTTTTTCCCTCTCAATCAACCTTTCAAAAAAGGCGCATAAAAAGTAACAATCCTAAACTCGTGAACCTGTTGTAATTTGGACTTTGATGTCTGTCTTTTCTTTACATTTGTGTTTAACCATTTAGGCCCCCCATGTCAGTTTTGGTCTAGTTTACTCTTAACTTTAAATCTAGAACTAACATGGCCAATGCCTGCAATTTTTCTTTTTTTTCCATAGTTTTTTTTTAAATAACTTGGATGTGTCCTGATCATTCTCTTGTTGTCATTTTTGTCACTGGTGTTCTTTGAGATATTTTATAGAAAGATGAAAGAATAAAACTTTATTGATCCCACAAAAGAGAAATTCTTTTGTTATTATAGCTTTATTAAAAACAGCAGATAAATAATAATTAACACTAAAAAATACACTTAGATCAGGGGTGTCAAACTCAATCGCACAAGGAGCCAAAATGTAAAACACACATCAGGTAAACATTTATTAAATGCTCTAAAACTACATTTCTAAAGCTTTAAAACCATAACTTTTAAAAATATTAATGAACTAAATATATGGGATTATCTGCAATAATGCTTGTGTGAATGCTGTAAGCTGAATATGGCCTCTGAAGATCCTAGTGCTGACAGCTGAAGATACTGAAATTGATAACTATAAATGCTGAAGCTAATAGCTGAAAACACTGAAGTTATTGGCTAAAAAAGCTGAAGCTGATAGCCAGCTAGAATATTAGCTAAATGCCAAATTAACCTAAAAAAAAAAAAAAAAAAAAAAAAAAACACTTAGCTTAGCCTAATCAGCTGGCATGTAGCTGAAAAAAGTTAAACTTCAGCCAAAAAATAGCCTAAATTAGTCACAACAGGGAATATTAGCCTAACTCCAAAACAACCTAAAAAACTTATAAAAAGCCTAAATTGGTCAAAACAGCTAGCATGCCGCTGAAATATTTGCTTAACTCCAAAATAGCCTTACAAACCTTAGTAAATGCCAAAATAGTCCAAAAAGCTTGGAGAATGCCAATTTTAAAACTTTAAAACCGTAACTTTTTAACATAATTATGAATCATAAAAAGGGAGGAATATTATTCCAGAATAAATCAACTTAACCCTCAAATACCTTTCAATATTTTACTCTGCATAAAATATGTTTTGTCAAAATTATGCTAGTTTGAAATGAGCACAAGATAATTAATAACAATAGAATAAAATGATCCGGAGGGCTTGATCTGACCCCCGGGGCTTGACTGGGACACATGTGACTTAGATGATATTAATAACAACAACTATTGTCAAGTGTTTAAAGAGGGGTTGTAGAGTCTTTTAGCTGACACTGAGAAAGGTCTGTGAGGTGTTCAAGTCTCTTCAGTTCATGATAATGAAGAGGACTGTCAATGATAGATCATTTTAACATCCTCCTCTCACCCACTGCAGTCACAGACTTTAAAGGACGTCCCAGAACAGAGCCAGATGTCAAATCTCTTCCTGGTTCTGTCTAGGCATTTTTTTTTTCTGTACATCTGGCCAACTTCTTTTTAAAAAAAAAAAAAAAAAATTGTGCTCATGCTGTATGATATTCATCCATCCATTTTCAAAATCTGCTCAATCCCCTTTGAGATCGCGGGGTTACATCCGGACCTTCTTGCTGTATGACAAAGGTGTTAACCACTACACCACTGTGAAGCCCACTGCATTGGATTCAAATGATCAGAATTAGTCATGCGTCGCAAATGTTTATTAATGCAAATATAGCAACTGTGATGTTGGCTTGGTTGCTTTTATTTGACTACTTATAAAAAAAGTTGGAAAAGTGCTCTATAAGTAAAATTTGATTTTATTTTGATACGGCAACCTTTAAAAAAACAATTAGAGTAACAAGGAAAAGGATTCAATCATTTCCAAAATTCCATCCAAACAATAATATTTTCATTCAGTATAGATCTACTGTAGATCTAATCTTTTGAAATTCTGTCTGTGGATTTTGAACCTCAATTTATATAAAATACAAAAATTAATTCTTGAAATGAATGAAACTGTGGGGCCTCAATCTGTATTCAATGACAGTTACATTTTTATTGGAACTATAGAAATGAATGCATTTATTTACATTCTTTTTAGAAAGGTATTTTTGAAATGAACATGCACTCTTACAATTCAGAAACTGCACTCTTTGCATCTGGCCTCTTCTCTTTTTGCTGATTTGTTTACAGGAACTCGTTTTGTCTCTGTTTTTTAGGGACAAGGCAGGCGGCTACGGTATTCAAGCTCTCGGTGGCATGCTTGTGGAGTATGTCCACGGAGACTTCCTGAATGTTGTGGGTTTCCCCCTCAACCATTTCTGCAAGCAGCTTGACTTTATTTACAACCATTCCTCTTCCTTTGCCGTTGAGAAAAAGGGGTCCGCCCACCCACTCCCCAACGGCTCGCTCGGAACCTCAATACTCGACCAGCACGGCTTGCAGAAAAGCTATGAAGCAGAGAAACATCGCTCACCCGACAGCTCCTCTCCTAAGCTAACGCAGCACATCCAGAACACTTCTACAAACAGTCCCGCACATAAGGTTTCTCTGTCTTTCTAGGCCAACAAAATCTGTCCTAATTATGTCACTCCCAACTTACAAAAACAATTCACTCTCATAGGTAAAAAGGACAAGCTATGAGAGTGGAGTGGGTTCTCGGTCAAGGGTCAGCAACTCATCAAAACACAATGATGGAGAATCGTGTAGAATCACACCACTGAACAGACGACAGGAAACGGAGCAAAGTGGGACAGAAAACCAACCTCAAACACAAGATTTGAAGAGAATCTGTGAGCTGATGGATGGATTCAAAGCATCTAAGGTAAATGGTGTTTAACAACAATATTGCTAATTGAAATCCTCAGTAGTGATTGGTTATTGAAGACTGTGCTCTTTTATCTCATAAGAATCAGAATTTTCTGGTGAATTCGGAAGCTTTGTTCCACAAGAGTGCAACCTGCATCTCCTTCCCTTTCAACTATGTTTTTACACCTCCATTTGAGGATTTCTAGAGGGTTTAATCAAGTCCACAAACTCTTTCTTTGAATAGAATAAACCTCTTGGGATCAATGTGACACTTTTTCCTGCAAACTTTAAGCTTTATGCTTGAGAGATTATGCTATATTTTAACCCAAGAGCTCAAACTAACAAATTCATCTGACAGATGCTACTACTTCCTCTTTCAGGAACAGACTTGTTACAAGACATTCAGTGTTATTAATACATAACACCACAGATGCTGCAATACTACATAGCAAGTTTTCAACCTTCCCTTTCCCTCTTCTGATGCGTTCATGGACAGTAACAGAAACCTCTCAACTTTAATTTACGAATGGGTCAGCATGCATTTATGTTGCACTTTTTGAATTCAATCACAACTCACTTCACAGAGTCAGAAACCTGAGTTAGTTGGTCGTTTAAGTTTAACCGACAGTTCATTCATAGCTCTACCTCATCTTACCAAAGTCATTACTGCAAATTCTACTTTTCCTCTTTGAGCAAGCAAAAACCTCAATGCTTGCACAACTTTGAAGTTAGCAGGGGTACGCCCAAATTTTGACATTTCTTTTTTTTTTTTTTCCTAGTTCCACAGTGGTTTTTCTCATTTTTAGCTCCTCTATTCTTAAATGGTTATTATTTTATCAGAAAAACTAGAGTCAAAGTTTTTAAAGAATAGTTACAAAGAAGAGTGTTTAAAGACCCACTTTAGTGTTTTTAACTTGTTCTTGTGGCATTCCTTTTATGAGGAAGGACACGTATAAAGAAAATTAAGTGTAAAACTGCATTTCTGACTGTTTCTTTATTCAAATCTTTTGTGAATCAAGAGCAGATGAAACAACGTGTTTTGAAAAAGAGTTTATTTGTGACGTAGAGTATACACCGGGTGGGCCGCAAGCTCCCTGCTCTGCTCCATTCTGATGCACCCACTTATAGACAATTACATCCATTTTTATTTTCCAAGAAAAAACAGTTGGGTTTTTTGTTGTACCTGTAATGCTAGGTTGGGGTTTTGAGGGGCGTTTCAGCTTGCAGGAGAGTTCTCAGAATTGGGGGAGAGGTTACTCTGTGCCATTAGTCCAACCCACAACTCATCTGCAAATTTCTATAAACTCCTGCTGCTCTGCAGAAATTATGTACTATTAAGCAACAGTTTCCCCATTTGGAACGCTTTTAAAGGAGATTAAAAGATGATCAGAGTAGGATTTTAAGAATGCAAAAGTTATGAATATTTACCTTATATATATGCATGCCTATGTGCATATAGGACAAATAAAGTTTATTTTCATCCTTTTCCAACCTTCCAGGCCCTTTTCACAGCCTCCAGGTTTTGCGTGTTCGACTTGTTACACAACAAACCTGGGCTGGATGCTGCACAGGTGGCTGAAGAGATCAAAGCGTCTGTCAAAGGAACCGAATGTCTGCTGGAGGCGTGTGTGTCTCTGGGACTGTTAAAGATTAAAGACAAAGGTCAGTCAGATCTCTTACTATTATTATCTGCGACGGAGTATTAGGGCCAAAAAAAGATGTAATTGATAAAGGTTAATAAAGTCTTAATATTCGGAGGGAAAAGTCAAAGTCCTCTGCGGAAGGATCGCGCCGTGCAGCGGTTCGCTTCGGCGTCTCATCTATTTTGTGCTCAACCCGCGAGCGATCCACGTCGATTCTGGCAGGAAGTTGCATCAACATACTGCGGTTTATTTTCAAAATATAACAAGGTTTTTCACAATAAACACACAGATTGAGTGATCATGTTTTTGTATCTAAACAGACTGTAGAGGTGAAAATAAACGTACAATCGCAATACACACGTACAAACGCACACAAACAAACAAACAGACATACACACACCCAAACACAGATCAGCGTAGTGGGCCGACCCCACCACGCCGATTTTGGGTGTAAAAAAACAACGAGAGAAGCAGAGAGCAGTTCTTGTTAGCTGAAACATACTGTAGGCTAATATTTTTAGGTTATTAATTTACAAGAACTAAAAAAAGCAGAAGCGCCTGTCGACTGTTGCAAAAAAATGTGCGTCTGGTGTGAAATGCAGGAGAGAGCAGACGCCGCATGCACTCCGCTTCACGGCGCTTCCATGTCCAGTGTGAACCAGGCACTAGCCTCCATCCACATTACATGCTGACTATCAATGCACCAATTTACAGGGATGCCTTAAGACTTTAGGGTTTATCACAGGAATCTATGTCCCACAATGCATTTGGATATCTGTACCTATACTGCCGACGGTGTAAATGGCCCGCCAGAAATCCACTGCTGTGGGTCAAGATCTTCTGAATAAACACGGTTCTCTGGAAATTCTTTTCAATGACCTTCTACTTACTGTATATCAAAACAATGTGGACGCACTAAAAGATTTACTATTTCTTTATTTGTGAAACCGATGCTAAAGCATTGAAGTGCTGAAAGAGAGGGTTAAAATGCCCTCTACCTATCTCATCGTGACGGGATATTTATCATTTTTTCATTAATATTTTTTGTTTCTGTTTTTCTTAGAAAACAGCCCGTTGCCTCATAAAAATATTTTTGCCTTGCAAACTCTCAATTTGCAATTTATTAAATTATACGTAACTTTGTTATGGTAAAAAATTGACTTTTTTACTCATAATTCTCTCTCTTCTTAAAAAATGTTTACTTTTTTTTACTAATTTTATGATTTTATGTTCTTAAAATTTCAACTCTTTTCTCATGTTATAGGTTTGTTCTCATAAGATTACAACTTTTTTCTCATAATCTTACAACTGTTCTTGTAAAATTATGACTTTTTTTCTCAGTTTTATTACCTTATTTTTGTGGAATTACGACTTCTTTTCATAATGTCACAACGTTATAACCGTATAAAATTTCAGTTCACACAAATTACAATTTTCTCATATTGTTATAAATTTATTCTTGTAAAATTACAACTGTTTTCTCATAAAATTACGACTATTTTCTCATTGAATTATTATTTTATTCTTGCAAAATTAAAACTTTATCTCATAAATGTTAGGACTTTATTCATGTAAAATTACATTTTTTTCATAACGTTATAACTTTATTCTCATAAAATTATGACTTTTTTTCTCAAAATTTTTCAGAATTTGTTTTCATAAAATAACTTTTTCTCAATTTATTTCTATTTTTGTAAAGTACAATTTTTTCTTTATGTTTTTGCAACTTTATTTATGGAAAATTATGATTTTTTTTCTCTTAATTGTAGGACTTTATTCTCATAAATTTTTTTATATTTAATATTTCTTCAATTACTCTAATTCTCTGTCATAATTATCAGCTACTCATATCCCAAATTTATGCATATTTATATTGCATGTTCTGTATATGTAATCTAGTAAATATTTAATGTTTTTTGTCTGTTTTTCTGTTGTGTTTACCTCCAGCACACCCAAAGTCACTGTTTGAGAACACAGAGTTAGCTACAAGTTTCTTGCGTTCAGAAGCTCCCTTTTCTCTGCACGGATACATTCAGCACTGTAGTGAAACTCTGTGGCCTCTTTATTCACATCTCGAGAGCGCTGTCAAAGAAGGAGTCAGCCAACACCAGAGAGTTAAAAGACAGAAAGAATTGTGTCAGGTTAGTGTTTTTCAGATTCATGTACTGAAGATCATTATGTTATGTTATGTTATGTTATATTATGTTATAATTTTGTGTTTCTTTTTAAAGGATTCTGTCTGCAGCAGCCAAGAATTGAAACTGAGATTTATGAATGGTATGCATAGCTTTGCAAAAATCACAGCATCAGCTGTAGCAACAGCCTTTGATCTCTCCAGGTTTAAAACAGCCTGCGACCTTGGAGGTAACTGTGCAAAAGTTCTCTTATCTATATTTGATACGATCTAAATAAAAACAAATCCAATTACTCATGTCTCCTCTGGATGTCTCAGGATGCACTGGTGCCATGGCCTATGAGCTCGTCAAAGCCCATCCAGGAATGTCCGTAACCGTGTTTGACCTGCCTGCTGTTGTAGAAATGAGAGAACATTTCCTTGATCATAACGCAGACAATAAGGTGTCTTTTGTTGCAGGTCAGTTGCTATATTTTAGAACATATGTATTGCTTTTAAGCTCCCATCACTAAACGTTTCATCGTTTTCTATCAACAGGAGACTTTCTTGAAGATGAATTGCCCAAAGCGGATTTATACATTCTGGCAAGAGTGCTCCATGATTTGACCGATGAAAAGCTGCATATTCTTCTAAGTAAAATTGCACAAACTGCTTCTCCAGGTAAAAACGAAATGTACAGATATTTTATTTTTTAGGTATACTGCGGTAATTCCTCGTCTCTGTGACCCATTGATGACTTGTTGTCCACTGATAGACTACAAAATCCATATACGTCTTATAATAATCTTACAATAATTAGTATGGGACTTTAAATCCGCTGTTATCTGAACTTGTTTCTCACATCCGCACATACCAGGCTGTGGACTTCTTCTCAGTGAGATCTTTCTGGACGAAGACCGAGGCGGTCCAAGTCGTGGACTGCTGCAGGCCCTCAGCCTGAGTGAGGGTAAACAGAGGAGTGCCAGCGAGTACAAGCTGCTTTTGGAGAGGCACGGTTTCATCACAGCACATATCAGACACACGGGACACCTCCTGGATGTAATGCTGTCTGTCAAAGCATGAGGCTCAAACAAAACCTTTCCTCAACCTACAAATGTCGGTGAAGGTTCTCGTTCATTATGACTCAACTTCTAGACTCACACTACAAATACATTTGCATAAAAATAGATAATAGATTAGTTTTTAAACATTTGAAGATTTAAGTAACATTCCCGTTTGTACGGTTTTTCAAGCTGTAATTGAACATCTCTCTTTGATCTATGGTATCTGAAAATGTGGACGGTTACACCAACATGCACCTTGGAACACCTTTATGAGATCTCTATTAAAAGCTGGTGTTTTCTTCATGCCTCAGGTTTTTGATTCATCTCTACACACCTTTACGCTTACCAATTCTTCCGTTTTATAGAGCATAAATAGCAAACGTTATGCTCTAAATTTAACCTATAATGAACATGTTATAAACTGTGAAGCATTTAAGGAAGTAACAAACAGGCAGTGTTTGTATGTGTTGTTTGAGACTCGTGAAGTGAGCCATTTTTGTAAAGGAAAAATGTGGTTTCTATGTTTTCTTCAACCCCCGCAGGCAAATCAAAGCAGAGGAGAATTTCCACTAGGTGTCAGATGTGGTCATGACATTTCAGACAAATTTGAAGGTATGATTCATCCAGCCATCCGTTTTCTGAACACACTTATTCCCACGACCACGGGGTTGCTTGAGCCACGGCGGGGTATAGTTCATCAGTCCATTGCAAAGCCAGACAGAGAGAAGCATCACTGAAAACTGGCTAATATTAAACCAAAATAAAATTGTTTGATTTTTAGTCCAGCTGCCACTACTGGACCTTTTTCCATCCGGTCCTTCTGCTCACCTGGTAGGTGTGGCACCTGCTGGCTAATTAAGATGGAGGAGGCCCCACCAAGGCAGGCCGGGGGCAGAGCAGCGGGCTGAGGAGCTGGGTGGTTTTTAAGTCTGGGTGGTGCTGTGTGTTTCGGTTTCTTTAACCCTCTGTCCTCAGCAATCATAGATTGCTGGGTTTTGTTATTTTAGTTTGGGGTTGGACTTTGGTAGTCTTAGTTTGTGGGCTTTGTTTTCTGTAGGTAATTTTGATTGGGCAGCCATTAGGGAGCTGCTGACTCCAATGGCCAGCAGTCTTCTGTACTTATTTCATGTTTGGCCAAGGAGCTAATTCTCTTTGGATTGTCTTTTTGTTTTAACCAGAAAACTAATTATTTTTCCTTTTGAGGACACAGTTGTTCTGTTTCCCTTATTTAAAAACTGTGTTCCTTTTTCTCACTGCTGTCCAGTTTTTCTTATAATCCAATTTTTGTTTTTCCCCCTAGACTTGAGCCAGGTCTGCCCATTGGGGCTGTAACATTATTTGTAAAATAAAACAGTTACAGTTCCATTTCCCCACTGGCATCAATTTTTAACCACCTGGAGCAATGTGGGGTTCAGTGTCTCGTCCAAGGACACAAACTAAACTGAACTGGACTGATCTTATGATCAGAGGTCGATCATAGTCGATCTGTATGTTACACCATGAAACTGAATCGTGTGGTAAGTTTGTAGAATCCTTACTGCATATGTTTGCATATATCTGTGCTAATAGTGCCACGTGTTGTGCTAATCTCAGTACATTTAATATTGTTCTATTACATCACACCAGGCTGAGTGTAAGCCAACTGAAAGTTATTTTGTCAGCATTACTTGTTTATTATCAAATTTTTTTTTGTTGTTTACTCAAATACACAACTCAGATATCAAACCGAAACAGCGATGACACAAAAATAAAGGTTTGACCTGAATGTGGGTAACTCCCACCAGACAAGAGTGGGAAATCATCTATTTTGTGGTTAGGTTATCATGAGACAAACTTGTTTCATGACGTGATTTTAAACTTTTTCAAACCACTGCAAACATTTTGGCCCAGGGATGCTTTGGAAAGTTTATCCTTTCAGGAGAACTTAAGGTGGTGATAAATAGCTCAATTCTATGAAATCTGTCAACATTAGTTGACAGGTTTAATGTGTAGAAACCTCAGAAAAATCCGATTTTCTACGTCTGTTCTCGTGGGAACCTGCTGTCCCCGTTTGCACTGATGAGTTTGTTACATCCTGTTTGTGGTTTAGGTTTTGCTGACTCTGCATTATTTAATATCTGCAGATACTTGTTGAATTATTGGTTTGTTTTTCTGTGTACAGGAACTTTCAAATTTAGGGAATTTTATTTTATTTGAACGCCACCTACAGTTTGAAAATTGATTTTTTGTTAATCAAAAAAGACAACTTATGAGAGCAATACAAGATACGTTTGGTTCAAACAAACAAAAAATCAATTTTATACATGAAAACTCATCTTTATAGGAGGAAGAAACCCACAACAAACCCAGATTATCAGTGTAAAAAAACTAATTCAGGTGTTGATGATCAAAATGATAATGTTAATTTTTGAGTTAAAACTTTTTCCCAAAAGTTGTTTCTAAAAACTAACGACATTTAAATTTTTTAATGCACTACAAAAACAGAAAAAAAACCTGCTAATTGGGTAAGAAAACATCAGAAAACATTCTAAACTGCAGTTATTTTGCTATTTAAAAAAGTGATATGCAACAGAAGGAAAACAACCTGAGTGATAAACAATCCTTCTTGTTAGGAGAACTTCTAATGTGAGTACAGCAGTACAGTCATGTGCCAGGCTTTTGTTTTTGGTTTCATTTGCATCTTTTAAGACAGAAAATGACCATTTGTCTTGAAACAAGGGTCTTTTTAAGATTCAGTTTTGTGGCTGTCCCATCCGTTACTGCAGGTAACTACACTGTCTATAGACTTCCTGAATCAGATGGTAAATATATAACTTTCCCCTCTTTACACACATTAAAGTGCGCATGTATGTCAAAAAAAGGGAAACAAGTTTGTTAAAAAAAAAAAAGTGAAATAAAAAAAACAGTGAGACAAATAATATATAAATATAATTAATATACAACAAAATTAATTGTTCTATAAGTGGTTTCTGATGTGCAATGCAACATGAATATAAAAATCTGCATATGTTGTGAAACACGCTTCAGTATGTCATGAAAACATCTTTCTTTAACTTTGAAAACGATGTCCTTCAGCTTTTATGTTGAAATAGAGAAAAAAAAAACATTTATTTAATTTTATGTTTTGTAAGTTGCCTTCATACATGGATAAATTTGTGAATAAAAGTAATTTCCTTTTTTTTTACATTAAAAAATCAAGAATAAATGTATATTAATATGGTATGTCAAATTGTCTTTTATGCAAAAAAGGCAAATTTTCCCTTTTTTTAATTAAAAATTACATAAAAAATAGACTTTTACCTCATTTAGTGAACACTAACAATTAATTTTTCTCCCAAAATAGCACTGGTTAAAGATTATGACTCCAAACAAAAAAAACATCCAATATTTGTAAGCAAAACCAAAACATTTGATTAAATTTGCATGTAAAATAACAATTTTTAAAAGTTTTAAATGAGAGGTTATAAATTAGTTTTCGGTTGACATGTTTTTCTTTTTTTTAAAAACCTACAAAATAAAAGGTCAAACCGTCAAATCATTCATTTCTACATCTGTCAATGAACAGAGGATGTTTAGTGTGAATCCTTCACGTCACTGAGCAGTAATATTGCTGTTTTTCTTCTCAAAGCCCTCAGCGTTGCGGTCATCTGGATGATGGCTGTGGCTCGAGTGCGTGCCTCCAAACTGTCAGCGCATGATGATGCAATACGGAAGAAGAAGATGATTAAAGAGCAGACGATAGCATCTATGTAGTGTTACCATTTATCTGAAATGTACAGCAGTGCGTCAAGTTTCCTCAGACGTGACCTCATGTTTGCTTTCTTAAAAGACAGCGGTTGATGGTGAGGGCCAGACATCAAAAAATCTTTTTTTTTCCCTTCTCAAAAGTGTCTTGTTTTTTTTTTTTTTTATTTGAGATCAACCCTTTCAAAGATTATTAACATGTGTATTAGCCTCTCCCATTTATTGGTGAAGTAAGACTGCAACGCTGTTTCTTTCAGGACGCCTCAGTTTCCTGCTGCGACACCAGACGCCCTCAAAAGTCGGTTTCTGAAACACTTGAAATGGGATGGAGCCTGTGAAATAATGTCGCTACATTTAGGAAAGTGGTATTGACTAAATGCAGTTAAATTCCCTGACACTCTCCTTTGATTCCTCACAGATATGCATCTTGTATTTCAGTTCTGAAGCAGCCAAATAGCTGTGGGGAATGTGGGAATACCTTTGACCTCTGAAAACAGAGAGTGCGTGCAGATTACCCTTCATTTTGGACCTTTGCAAATTATTTTCATAAGTTCGCTTTTGAAGGTAGTCTATGTTATTCTTGGCCGTTTTCTTGACAGTGTGGCTTCGATTTTTAGCGACATTTATCTGACTTCCATTACTCTGATTTTGTTCCGTGGATGAGGAAAATGAGGGAAGTTGGACTAAAGTTCAAACATGACACTAAATGTAAATCACATGAGATTATATATATATATATATATATATATATATATATATATATATATATATATATATATATATATATAGTGCGTGTGTATGTGTTTGTTATGTTGGAATTTGTCGTATTGTACTTTTGGAATTGTTAAATAAAGTTAAGAAAACTTTTAGCGGGAAAAGTTTAGCTTATTTCAAAACATTATGGTGAGAATAACTCATCTTATTCATTTTTCAAATGACTTCTTACTGAATTGATAAAAAAAGCCAAATTCACTGGCTGATAAGTAATGCTTTATAATACAGTTCCACCATGTTAAAAATACATGGATCAAATTTGAGACATAGCTTAAATATCCTAACTTGTGCTGTTTATATCTATAAAAAATTGCTTTTTTTTGGAGATTTAATCAATTTGTTAAAAAAAAAAAAAGGCTTTTGATTCCAAAAAAAGTTGCATTTTTTAAGTACATTCTTTGGTGTTTTGGGCTTTACAAGGTTAGGCTTAATTTTCTTGTCCTCTATCATGAGAAAAATGCCACAAGAACATCGGTGTGGGTCTTTAAGACTCACACGTCTAACACGCTGAGTCAAAAACCCCACAAAGCTTTTCCAAGAAAACATTTGCATATCTGTCCAGTTCCAGCATTCCAGCTGCACCCGCTCACCCTCAAATTCCTCCACTTTGGTGTACTAATATCGAGACTCTGCGAGTCCTTAATGAAAACCATTCAAGTCAATCACGTTTAGCAGAGACCAAAGGCCAGTGTAATTTTGGGAAAATTGCTGAAACTCTATAGCAATCTTCTGTAATGCGATCTTGCTTATTGAACACTGGCTGTACTGTACGTGTCGGATAAGAGCTCAGTCATTTTCTCCAAATGCAATCTTGACAAGCAGCATGGATGTCCACCTGCAAGTAATCATCATTCTCGTGTTAAGTGCTTTGATATTAAAATGACTGATTTAGGAGCATTTGCAGCAAGTAGATAGCCATTGGAAAGCGCTTCCATATGGCGATAGTGAGGATAAGCTGAGTGTGTGAACCTTCCATGTTGTGTTTACTTGTTGTAGAGCCTCCAGTGAAAACACATTGTGGTCCTGACTCCAGCTGTTTGGCATCTCTGACAAAAGAACAGCCATTTTATTTATTCATCTGAAGTGATGTAATCAAATCCTGTTAACTAATGGGAAGGTTAAAGTTTCAAAAGATTTACCCTGATCGTTTGGAGTAAAAAAAAAAAAAAAAAAAAGAAAAATCATGCAACAATCAAAATGAACACATGGGGGCACCGTTGGCTAAAGAAAACATCCAATTTCTTTAAGCACCAAGGTCGATGCTTCTCAGAATCTGCTCTTCAGATCTGTTTGACTGCTTTAAATGTTTGTAAAATCCAACCCAGCTTTTGTCCTCACTCTTTACTGAAGATTCACTTACCGGAAAAGACCAAAACATGATCCAAATCTGATTACAACACTGCAATAATATAAATATTGTAATATATAAATCATAATTATATTATTTAATCAATAAATAATATGATAAACCATTGTTTTATTTGTGTTTTTATTGAATAAAAGTAGCTATAATTTCTATTTACTGGATTTCACAACAGATAAAAATATTATTTAACCATTATTTTGTTTAGAAAACGGGTCATTTTGGACCTGAACACAATATGAGGATTTAGAATGATCATAGCAGAAGAATTCCAGGTTTCATCTCAGTGCTGACTGTGATACTGCAGCAAGTATTTTATCTAACAAGCTTTAGGATGCATAGATCAGTGTTTAAACTGCTTTTCTTTGCGGCCCGGTTCTTTCATATTTAACCCCCTGACACCTATAGATGAAAATATGCAATTTACCAAAACTTACCTTAATTTAGCTTCTGTACCATCTAGGTCAAAAACGCCACTTTATTTCGTCTGCTCCTGACTCACACTAATTTACCAAAACATTTTTAAGATTGAAAATGAAGTAACTAGTGGTGGGATTATTTAAATTCGCTTCATCCCACCGCTTTTCAAACAATCAATCAAACTAGTCTTTAGCTAATAATTACTCAAAAGGGACATAAGTGTGTTGTTTTGTTGTTTTACTCTCTAATTAATGCATTTCATTATTTCTATGAGTTTGAAAAATGTGTTATTTTGTCTTTTATTGTCTGTAATCTATGCTTGAAATAAATTAGATCAATTAATCAATCAATTTAAAGAAAAATACTCATGAATGCAGTATTAAGCTAAACAGTTTTTGTCTATGGCCTCCAACATAAGAAATGTGCCACATGCACATATTAAAAACACCAAAAACACAATTATCAAGGAATTTGATCTTTGAAAAACTGTTATTTCACAACCAAACATAGACCAGAAAAACCCTTTTTTAAAGGAAGAAAATCTATTAATTCTTTCCCTCAATGTTTTAAAAACTGCTTCTGAGCATTTCAGGAACCGTTGGGAAATGTCTGTTGTCATGTAGAAGAAGTCATTAAACTGCCATGAAGGTTTAAGAAATATTTGTCTCCATGTCTGAAAACTTGATTTAAAGAATTAAATTGTGTTTAAAACATGTAATTGTGGCATTTTACACCCAATTAAGTACATATAAAAAGAAAATTAAGTTTAAAATTGCAATTCTGCAGAGTTTTTCTTTATTCCAATCGTTGTGAATCAGGAGCAGATGCAGAATTTTTGTGTCTTGTAAACATGAACATGCATACCGTAATTATCTGAAGTTGTGTATGTTTTTGTGTTTTTAATTTATATATATCAAATCTTTGTTTATCTCACAGAGTTTACATGAAAGAAATAAAATATCATGTATAGATCGAAATGCCGCTGCCATGCAAACACTAACTGCATCACATTAAACAGTTTGTTGACTCTTTAATCAACCAGCTGGACGTGCGATTTGACATGTACGGCATTTGATTGTTTCAAATAGCCATATTTAACGTTGTGTTATGTCAAATACAAAACAAACAGTGTCGCCGGTTGAGTCCGAAACTCTCCCGCCGACTTTGTCAGGCTTGAACAGAACCAGAACAGCTGCTCGCTGAATAACAAACCTCCTCTAATCAGTGTTTTTTTTTCCTTTCTTTTTTCTGAATTGCCTCTCAAAACTGAACTCATGCTTGGGCACCTGTTTCAAAGAACGGGCTTGTTTATCAAAGTCCTCCTCTTTCAACAAACAGAATGAGCGCGATGATAGCTGGCTCCTCAGCCCACATCTGATTTCAGCAAATGTGCAATTGTTCAAAGTGAGTTGTGCTTCATTGATTTGTTTCAAGGCAGAGGAAAAATAACCTGAGGGCTTCTACCAGTTCGAAATAACAATGGAGTTCTGCTCTGCTGTTTGTGGCTCGCTGGCCTCACTTCAGTTGGGAGAACATGGAGGATTTTTCGGCGCTCATTTAACTACTACAGGGGACGGTGTAAAACACTCGTTTTTATTTATTTAAAGACTTCATTTGAGCCTATATTTGCACATTTGAAGCGGGTAATGAATATTCTGGTTGGACTTTTATTGAAGAAAAACTGTGCAAACTTTCAGTTTCTGAAGGAGCTTCATACCAGATTTATGTGTAAGTGAATAACAGTCAAAATGCAGGAGTTAGAAAAGGTGTGCTTTGATTTCCTGCAGACAAACACCACAGCAGATAGAGCATGTCTCCCCTTTAAAAAGCCCCCTTTTCTGTATAAAAAACAGGATGTAATGTGCTAACTCATTTGCATGAAAACTGCTTGTGCCTCAACATAAATGTCAGAAAAAGACAACATCTTACAGCAATTGTACTCTTTATGTTAAAAAACAAAATCTTATTAACTTCATTTCAGCTGCAAACAAAGACTTTTTATGGTCAGAAAGATGAGTCTTTCTGTCTGAGTGTGGGATCTCTTTCTGCGATACAGTAAATGGGCGGAGCCTCTCCGAGCTGAGATGGTTGGTGACAAAGCTTTCATCCGACCCTCTTAGGGCTCTTTGTTGTTATTTTGGGATCTCTCATGCGTGCAAACCGAGCGATGCACAGAGGTAGACGGGCAGTGATTGTTTTTGGACGTGCTCCTGGATATGCAGAAAATTACAACTCACTGTCATGTTTGTACATTTTCTGCACACAAATGTATTTGAGAGACAGTCAGTTTATTCAAAACATTGGTTGGAAAATTCAGCGTAGATGCAAATATTTGTGTGTAGCAGAACTGCTTCAAACTCTGTTTCTTCAAAATAGATAAAGATTATATGGTAAAATTAAAGTATAAGAATATTGAATTAGAAATAGTTTCAAAATGTAAAAAAATCCCTTTTAGTTTTGCTCTTTGAAAAAAAAAAATTAAAAATCCAGACAAAACAAAACTTCTTGTGCTGGTTTATTATCGTTAAATTAATTTATTGTCATCTCAAAACCTGGAGATTTATTCTAAGGAATAACTCAGACAATTTTAGCACCTAGAACAAAAAATATGTAATTCCTGAAGTGATGTGAGAGACTGAACACTTATTCTGGAAAAATGTGCAAATGATTTCACTCATGATTTAGGAGTTAATACAACGAATAAAGAGAAAAAAAGGGTCAGGCAGACTGTTACTCTATAGACGTTATAAAGGGTTAAAGAAGCGCTCTTTACGCATGACTGAGGCATCATTCCCCATGTTGAGAATCGTTCAGCTATCTCAGGAAGAAAATACACAATACCTGTAACTCCCAACCTTGTTTGCAACAAGTAAAGTATTGCTAAACAAGAATTACTGTGTCTACGCTAGGCTATCTTTCAACAAGGTTAGCAAAACAGGCTAACGTTTTGATGGAGCACCGTGAAACCTCTCAAAATCCCTTTGACTTAATTTAACCAGAAATAATCCACATATAAGGCGTAACGCTGTAATTTTTTGAAGAACTTTAAGGCTTTTCTCATAGTGCAGAAAATACAGTAGTTTTGTTTGAGTCTGCGCTTTTAAGTGGATATTAACACAAACTAATTGTGTAAATTAAAGCAAACAAAAATCTAGAAGGTACACAGAGGATGAAATATCTAACTTTTTTAGCCTTGAAGAAGAAGACTGCACTGGGAGCAAGATGATGGTTGTTTTCAACACAGCATGTGGATTAGATTACATCACATTCTAATTAATATTTTGTTGTGTATTAAAAATTAACGTTCTTTTCTCTGTCTTTAATACAAACTTCAACACACTCTATTTATAATTGGTTTTCTGCTAAATTATCTTTTTTAAGGCAAGCAAATTTATATTGTTCGCTATAGTTTCCTTGAGCTAACAGCATACTTAAATTAAGGTAAATTTAGCTGCTAAAAATATAAATACATATGATAAAAACAACAAATAGAAGTGTTCCAAACAGATGCCTCCCTGTTGTTCTCCAGCATCCCGACAATGATAAATGAAAATCAAAGCCTCTGCCTATCTGCTCAAGTCTATTTGATTTCCAGATTCAAACAGAAACAGCCGTTGTAACCTCTGACTGTGTAAGATACAAAACAAATATTTAGCCTATCAGTGTTTTATGGCGATAAAATATTTATGGGGTTGGCAAAGTTGTCATTGTGTCTGTCTAGCTGCCTGTTATCACCGGCGGAAGGTGCTGCCGCGGTGGCCTTTGACACGCATCACAAGAGGGTGCCGTTTAAAACAAGTTAGGAGACATCTTCCTCTCGCTGCGTGAGGATGACCTTTGCTCCTCACCCCTTCCAGCGGCAGTTCCTCCTCCAAACAATAACAATCAATTCCCCCCACATCTGACGGCGCCTAAGAACAACTTATAAATGATATGCATCTCCTGCTGGTCCCATGGCAACCGCTTTGACTTTATTGTTGCATTTCTTTGATCTTGCAAAGCTTTGATTCATTTCTCTTTCACCCTTTTAGCTAAACATATCATGTGAATTTGGAGCTTTGTTCCTGACAGGCCCCGTCTTACCTCGCTCTCTCCACAGGCTCCTGACGCCTCCCAGAGGAGCCGCGGAGGAGGAGAGGAATTCCACTGGATTCAAAGACTTTGCCGGGTTTGCTCTTGACTCCTCCACCCCTCCCCCCCCCCCCTCCCCCGCGTTGACCTGCTTCTCGTGATCTCCTGGCCGGCCATCTTCCCGGCCCTCGGGGACTCGGCCGTATGCATACGAGCCCGTACACCATTTTTTATTAGAGAACTCATTGGAATGTGGAGTTTGAGGACGAGGAGAGCAAAGTGTGCGATTAACGCATTTGCATAACATATGTTGGTGATTTCTCAAAATGAACGTCAAGATTTCATTGAGAAAGCTGCGTTCACGGGAAAACTGTTAAAACTTTCACTCATTGAAAGCGTAATGAAAAATTAAGAGTCTCCAGCATCTGGTTTCAATTATGGCAATATCCTAAACATGACCAGTTTCTTAATTCAGCTGCCCTCATTCTGCCTGCCAGACCTCTGGCACTCATTATTCTGGTCAGGTTTCTGTGACAGCCACACAATGTCAAACTTTTTTAATCGGGGCCCTCAGGGAGGTGTGCCATAACTTTATTCAGTTCATAATCGCTGCTCATTGTTGACTTTTATAGAATAGTTTGATTGTTAAAGCTTTAAAAAGAACAACATTCCTTTTTTTTCAATTGTATGATCCTCTCTTATGGTCAACTGTTCAAGCAGAATAATATTCAAATGAGTGGGGGGCTTGTTGGGTCCAGCAGGAAGGAGCATCTTTAAAGGGAAAAATCTGGTGCTGGTTTCATCTGTCACAGTTAATAAGAACCACGACCTGAAACAAGAGAAAAGTTCAACGTCTTAGGAAATGTAGCGTATCACTTCTCCGCTCGTCATTACTCGGTTACCTTTGGTGTGCGTGAGCTGGCAGAGGCAGCGCAGAACATGAGACCTGCAAAAAGCCCCCACGAAAATGCAGCGGGGCAAGAGTGCTGACTGTGAGCTGGACGAGCATGAGGCAGATGGTGCTCTACATTTATGAGGTTTGTACAAGGACAAGCAAAGAGGAGACGATATGAAGCCCACTAAAGATTTTTTTAATATAATTTAATGACATCCACAAAAAGAAATGTGCAATATCTTTTTTTTATGAGATTTACATATTTTTAGTCATGAAACATTAGATGGTTTGTTAAGTTTTTGTTCACAACAATGTTAGTTTAGGATACGAAAATACTGGCATGAATGTTCAGGAAAAAGGCATTTTATTTACCCACTGTCTCAAATTTGATACAACATAGTTTTAATTGTGCTATAAAGAATTAATTATTAACATTTTTTATTCCTCCAATCCAGAAAGTAGTCATTTAAAAAATAAATTAAGCATGAGAAGAGTTTTTCTCACCCTAAAGGTCTGAAAATTAGCTGAAACTTTTACCGCCAAAAGTGTTTCTGAGATTTCATGGAGGCAGCCTTTTTGAAATGAGCAGGAAAAGCCCTTCTGCTGCCCCTAGTGGACTGATGGTGAACTGCAGGACAGAAAACAAGAACCAAGTTACATTCAATGGGTTTTTACAGAATGTTTTGATCATGCTATAGAGATGGGGTCTCAGAAATACACGTATCAAATGAGACACAAATTGTTATATAGGTTTAAGTATGGTGGCCCTGATGTACAAATCACACCAACAAATCACTTAATGCAAAAACATTTAAAAAATCACAAAAATTGAAATGAAATGTTTTGGAAATCAAAAATAATTTTCAGAAATGTTAAAGAGTACACATTAAGAAAATAGAAAAGGTAGATAATACGGGATTGGACGACGACTTGATTTTTTTTTTTTTTTTTCACAATTATCTTCAATCTCTGTGTACCTATAAAAGTTTTATGCTTAGTACGGAGCATATCCAGTATCCCTTCATCACAAATAACTCTCAGTTATCATAAAATCAATGATGTCCCATAACTACCATTTCCTGTTTCTTCTTTCTTTTTATTTTTTTGAACATTTCATTTTAATTTCTGGAAATAACTTTTTGAAATGCTTCTTTTTTAATTGTGTTTTAGCTTTTTAAATTTTGCTTTGATTTCTAAACCGTAACGTTATTTTTATTAATATTTATTTTGCTTTTTTAATTGTGATCTTTAACATGTTTTTGCGTTGGCCCTTCAGGGCCATTGTGGTTAGACAATTTGGCATCTCCTACATGATGTTTTCTCCACATGTGCTGTTAAATAAACACCACATTAGTTATCGACTATAAAACACAAACTCCAAAGAGGGTCACTTGTTAGGAGCTTGAACAAACCTGTCTCATAATAACTTTTCTCCATCTACAAACTCATTTAATTGACTATTTAAGAGATTCGTATGAAAAAAGGAGGCACTCGGCTTGTTAAAAGCTGTTTCAAAACAAACCTCGGCTCACCTTGAAGGAGCCGAGCAGAGAAGTCAACTATCACCGTACGCTGTGCACTCTTAATGATGCTAAAGGTGGGAGCTGTCCTGCTTAAGCAGGTGCAACAAAGCTAACAGGGTAATAAGGGAGATGTCAGTCAAGCTCCGTTACACTTTTATGAGTGTGTGGCGCTTTCAAAACAGAGAGCTTTTGTTCTGCTATCACCTCACTCTCATCTTTAAATCACTTAAATGAAGCTGAGTTCGTTCTCCTAAAAGACAAAAACCCAGAGTCACTTTGTGGATTTTATACTAAGCACTCCCATGATGCCGTGCATTAGCTCCTCGGCTGCAGTGCATAAGTTGAAACTGTGACACTTATGGGAGGCAATTGGAAAATACAGATTTTTCTAATACTCTTAAATCTTTAACACATTTTGAGGTTTGCTTTGTGGAGTACTGCAGCTTGTTAAAGCTGAAAAAAGAGAAAAAAAAAATAAGAAACTGAATCTTATTTGTTTTCTCTTACAAATGATACACAAAGTAAAACATTTGGAGATGATGAAGACGACAGGCAGTCAAAAACTGACATTGACATTTTAGTTCAACTTTACCTTGTAGTCAAATGTTTCCAATGTGTATTTTTCACTTAATGTCTTACATGCCTGGATGAGTCAGCTTTTATTTTGGCAGCGTGCAGGAAGAGAACTCTAAAACGAAAAAAAAAAAATTACTGTAAAAGTTACAAAATGTTTGACTAATTAGCAATTTCTTAAAGAAAATATGCTTAAAAGGAGGATTTTGGTAGAGTGACCGGGATTTTTTGGAAATGTGGCTTTAATTTTGTCCTACTTTTTCTAAGATTATGAAGGTTAAAGAGGTCAATCCCCTGGTTTAACCTCTGGAAATGTCTCACATTTAAAAGCATTTAATGAGTTTTTTCTTCAAATTTCTTAACCATCATCTAAATATACAATATTTTATTTCAATAATTACCTTAAACGAATAAAACACTTTAAATGAAACTCAATTCGATCTATTCCAAAAAATGTAAATATTCAAAATATAGTTTAGATAACATAAAAAAAGGTTATTTTCTGAAATTAGTTGACATATGGTATGAGTTGGTGTGTATCGTTTTGATGGGTACATATCTAAGGATCTCTGATAGGAGGGTTAATAATGCACAACAAATGCTTCAAAGTCAAAAAACGAAAACACAAAAGCAACAAAATAACAAAAGGCGTTTGCTTTAGATCACCCTACATCACTTATTAATAACACAATAAAAGCACAGAAAAATCATGGATCAAATGAAGCAATCACCTCAAACTTTTACCTTCCAAGTGTTGTATGACTTTTGACCAATAGAGGGCAGTATGAGTATGATGACAAGGATCACAAAGTTTCACTTTGTTACTGAGTTGGATACTCTATAAATAGTGGATCTTCTGAAACGTGATACAAAATGTAATTACAATGTTTGCCAACATATTAGAAGAAGACAAAAGATTTTGTAATATTTTTCCAACTCAATAAGGATGCGTTTTTGTTTTTTTTTTGCATTACAATTAGTAGGACTTTATTTATTATCCAACTGTTTTTAAACATATATGTTTGTTTTCTGAGCTAAAGGTAATATTTAATTACATATTTTTACAATTTTAATATTTAACCCGTGTTTTTTTTTATATATAACCACAAAAACCACTTTCCTTCTGATCTATATACAGTTTGGTTTTGTTCTGCATCAGAAAGCATCTCCTCAGTTACGTTTTATTGGTAATCAATGTTCAATCTTCTATATATATATATTTTTATTGTTTGTCTTCACTCAGCTACATGTGCTGTTTCAAGCCGTGTTTGAAGAGTGCATGCGGAGCCCGAGGATAGCTGGAGGTGAGCCGAGCCCAGACGGATGAACGGCACCTGTGTGCCGGCGCAAAACCTGGGGGTGAGACCCCCAACGTGACCTCTGAGAGGAAGACTCGCAAACAAAACCAAAATCACACAGACAGGTGCTTGTCTGCCCCCCTTTTTTGTGATCCAGGATTTCCTGCAAGTCATTTTTTTTACATAAATAACTGGAATCGCCAAAACTGAGCTGTTTTTCTCCTTTTTTAGACTGACAGTACATTTCTTTTTCTCAAAGTCTCACTTCTTACTGTACCTCTTCTTTATTTCTCTGAAGTGCTACACCAAACAGCTGCCTGATTAATAAGTTAGATTCCCTAAATATGGCTCAGAGTCATGTATCTTTTAAACTACTTAATAATGATAATCAAGATTATCAACAATGTACCAATTACATCTTTACACTTTCCTCTCTTAATTATGTATCGCTCTCCTTCTCTGTGGATAAAAGGACGGCTTCCTCAGTCTCAGGTGGATTGTTCATCTTAAGTGTTTATGATGGTGGATTTGTATCGCAGTTACGCCGTGCTCCCTTAAAGAGGCAGTGAGCTGAAAAGAGGCCCCACTCAAAGTGTGAATCAACCACAATGGAGTATGTTTTATTTATCGCAATGTTTTAGCCTGTGTGTGTGTGTGTTGGGGGGAGACCTAACATGCATTACCATAAAGGCCTCTAGACATCACACAAAAGAGCCCGCCATCTCGCAGCCGAACGCACATGCCGATCAGCACGAGACGAGCAGGCCGCTTTGCCGCAGCTGCTTTTTCCCAGCGAGCGCTTTCAGTAACTGACAATGTCAAAGTGTCTTTGTCTCCTTAACTGTCCCTGAAACTGTCGCGGCACGAAGCATGTAAAGTGAGTTTCTCTTTTCCTTTCTTGATGGTGGGGAAATTGTTTTTTTCTTTATCTCTCTCTTTTTTTTTTGTTAAATATGTCACATCCTTTGTGTCAGGGCCCTGAGGCGCCTCCTGGTGCTCCTGCTAGAGGAGGAGGAGGAGCATCTGGAAAGCCCAGCAGAGTTTGACCACGTTGTACCTGTGCTCATCTTCCTCTACTTTATCACAAGTTCAAAGCTGTAAATTTCACACAACCGTCATGCGATGCGCAAAGGACAACGCCGAGCAGGAACAGATGTGGGTAAAGTTGGATAAAACAAAAAAAATGAACCCTGCAGAGACCTCCTTCTCTTTCTGTTCAATTATTTACTGCCTAAGAAAAGAGGCACGGTAACACACTTCCTCACAGAAATGAAGAACATATTTGTCTAGTCTTCATCTTTGCCAAATAGCCGGAAATAGAAACAAAATACCTGCAATTGGTAGCTGGCTCTGGTGTTTTGTACAGTGGCCCTGAAGTGCCAATCACATGCAAAAACATTTTAGAAATTTAGTCAAAATTCCAGAAACTAAAACACGGTTCTTAAAAAGTGAAACAGAACGTTTTGGAAAACAAAAGTAATTTCTAGAAATCAAAATAAAATTAAAAAAAAAAAAATGAAACGAGAAAACTGGATGATGATATCCAGTCTCTCTTCATGCCAAATAACTTTTTGTTGACATGATGGACAAATGTAGTCATCTAACCAACAAAGACTGATACTATCTACTTTCTCTGGTTCCTTTTTATTGAATCTTTTTAATATTTTGTTTTGATTTATGGAAAATACTTGTTTTCCTAAATGTTTTATTTTTAGGAAACCAGAAAAGGTAGATACTATGGGACGTCACTGATTGGATGATGACATTTATCCATCATTTTAACCAAATGTTATTTGGCACAAAACAAGTCTTAACATAATCAACGATGTGCAATAGGTGTTAATGGAATAAAGATCATAGTGATCATAGTGTCTATGAGTTTTAAATCATACCTGATATGTGGTTCCGTCTCTGTCGAAATATGTCAGGTATGATTGAATTTGCTGATAAAATAATCAAAAAAGTTAATGTCCCATAGTTTCTACCTTTTCTCGGTTTCTTGTTTTGTTTCCTTTTTGACAATTTGTGTTCCGGAAATACCATTTGTTTTTCAAAAGTGTAACCTTTCAACACTTTAATTTAATTCCAGCCATAAAAATTAAGTCGATGCCATAAGTCAAAGTGGTTTGTCTCATATTTGCGACAACAGGCATTAATGGGTCAATTTTTACTTTTTTTTGTACCTAAGGTTTTGGTTTCTGGAATTTTGTTTTTATTTCAAATAGCCTATGTGATATTTTTTTTTAAAATGTGTTTGTTTCTTGCTTTTTATTAAATGGGTGATTTGTTGGTGTGATTTGTTGTTCATGGGCCACCATAGTTTTGATACTTTGTGGGCCAAAAAAAAAAGAAAAATTCTGGAAGTGGCAACAAGCTCAAATGTTTTCATGCATTTTCTATGGCACTTTAAGTTGCAGTTCTTCTTTTCTGTTTCCATCATGGATGGGAGGAAGGAAAAATTGTATGAGAAAGAGCAGGAGCAGGAAAAAGTGCTCCCTTATTTAATTTGATTAAAGATTAGAGAGAAGAAGAAAAAAAGTCACATTTCCTCCCTGACACGTCTACCTGGCGCACTCTGACACCTGATTTTCATAAAGAGATGTCACAGTCAAGCGCTGTGGTAATGTCAGTAATTACTCTGAACTCAAATAAATAAATATACTTACTTCTTTTTGTGAGCCTGACAGCTTTTCCAACATCCTTGACTGAGAGAATTACAGTGTGTGTAGGTGTGCACCTCTGTTTTGTACCTGTGTGTTTTCGATGTGTATCTTTATGTGGGTGTGTGTTTACTTATAGTGAGGCACTTGAAAGGGAGAAATTCAGACAGGATGAAATTTTGACAGCTACAGTATAGATTCTTTCCCGTCTCTTCATCTTTTTTTTATTATTATTTTTTTATTTTTCGACTGTGATAATCTGCTCGGCTGCGCGCGCTGCAGCCAAGAACTCTGTTTGAGACTGATGCGGTTTGAGATACAGCTTTGTAAATAATAAGGTTAGAGTTTCTACACAGTTGCTAGTGCCGCGGCAGATCTTGCTCCTATTAGTGACAATTGGCTGTGACCTCACTTGCTCACCCGTGCTGTCATCGCAGCAGAGTGTCTTCTGCAGCAGCGGAAGGCGAGGCGGCCATCAGATCATCCACTCTGATCAGAACAACAGATATCCCCACAAACCAAAGAAAGTACAAAGTCTGGACACAAACATCAGGGTTTTTTTTTTTTACTTCAACATGAATTATTTACAAAATTAACTTTTAAAAAGTATTCAAAAAATTAATGTTTTTTAAAAAAAAAGTTAAATATTTTAACAGTTGGAACACAGAAATGTGTTATTACATCTATAGATTGTTCTTTACTGAACCTCATTTGCAAAAGCAGAATCAAATCAATTCAAAAGAAAAAGATTAGGTCTGTTAATAAATAAAAATTATTTTTTGTATGATTATATCGGCAAAACCTGATGAGTTTCTTGTGGCATTTTTCTGATGACATACACAAATAAAGTTAAGTTGCATTTCGGAGTATTTATTGATTCATATAATTGAGAATCAGGGGCATATGCAAAACATATATTTATATGATTTGAGAGGTAGTCATCAGAGTAGAGGGAAGGGGGGGCGGGGTTGCTCCGCACCAACGGTCCCATCCACAATTCAGAGGCAAGTTTCTAACGTACTCCTGCCGCACTGCCGTAAGTACAGTATGTCCTAAAAAAGAGATTTTTTTTTTTTTTTTTTTTTGCGATTTTTGCCTAAAAATGACACGATCATAATTAAAAGACCACTTTGGCGATAGATGATCGGAGAGGATTTTTACATGTTTTGAGTATTCTTTTCTACAAATTTTCTTTTGTTTATTGACTTTCACGGCAACACAAAACTCTTGCTGACTCAGCCTCAAATCATTATACTTCCACCGCTGTGCTTTCCTGTCTGCTCAACATTTTTTAATTCTAATACCACATGGTTTCCTTTAAATATCGTGCTGCTGTAAATATGTCTAAATGTTTTTGTTTATTTAGATATTCTGAAAGAATACCAATAAAAAGCCCATAACCCTTTAACAACCAAACCAAGATAAGATCAATAAAAAACAAATTCTTCTGCTGCTTATTGTTTTTGGGGACTAATACACACAATCAGTGTATTTAATATATTTTCTAAATGCGTTCTTTCATTTGGTTGAGGCAGCAGCTAAAGGGTTAAACATCACTTCCCTGCAGCCATACATACTTGAGCAGTTTTTTTTCTGTCGTGAACTTTTTGAAAGCCTGACTGGGCCTTTAAACTTGAAACAACCAGCTCGCTTTTTGATCTGATCAAACTCTGGCAATGAGAAGCTTTTTAAAAGTTTAATTGCAGAGTGATGCAGATAAAATGATGCGGTCTTGTTGTGCTTCTTGTTTGGCTTTTTGCCATTAGATCATGAAAAGAATTTCATTGTTTGAAGTTTGATTAAACATCAATTTTATTGAGTTTTTGTGCATTTAATCTTCAGTTTTGAGCTTAATGCACAATTAATATATAGTATTTGTATTTTTTTTTTGTTTTCAAGCAGTATTATAAATTTATTTATTTTTTCATTAACCATTGAAAGTAACTTTTTACAGCACAGCAATTCTTAATTAATAAATGGGCAGGGAGAAAAAGCAAATGAGGACAGAGAAACGAAGCAAACTTTTTACAGTGTCGTTATTAAAGCTTTTTTGAGTGAACTACAAAATATTGTTAACAAACAAAAAGTTTTTTTACATTATAAACTACGCTTCAGGAAAATACGATCAAACAGTGCAACATAAATTGGATCACCAAAATGTAAAATTATTGACAAAGGTTTACGTTATAATCAATGTTAGTTACCGGGCATTTTATTAGTTAGATAGATTTTCATAGCAAAAATGATATGAAATAAATATTCAATTTTCAGTAAGTACCTATTTTGTTATATTTGTGCACTTTTTCTGTGTTTTTTTTAAACACCGAAAAAGTGTTTTCTTTGAAAAAAAAAAAAAACACAGCTTCTTAGTAAATGTTCACCTTAATAAAAAATTATAGTACATGTTCTTACTTATACAACAGTAACACCTAAACCTGGAAAGCCCAGATAAAACACACTCATGAGTCAAACCAACCTGTTTTATTTGATTCTGTGAATCATTCAGAAGGAAAGTTAAGTGATAAAATACCAAATCATCATGTAAAGCAGTTTCTTAACAGTTTTAGATCTTGAGATCTGGGCCTCTCCAAAAACTCCATCAGAGGGTGTGCCTGGTCGGGCCTTGTTTACATCACTCCTCTGGGATCCCTCTTTCTCTTGGGTGCCCCTTTCCTGGGCGACCTCTATCTTGCTCCCCCCTGGACCTCCCAGGGCAGGGGCAGGTGGTTGTCTGGAGTAAGGAAGGGGTCTCCCTTGGGGGGCCCTGGCTCGTACCTGGGGTGGAGCGGGTGGAATGCTTGGTGATGCTGGGTGGTGGTGGTCTGCTCTTGTAGGGTTGGGGGGGCTCTCCAGGGGTGGGGCCTCACGTTGGCTTTCCTGGTGCAATGGGGGGGGCTGCTCTTCCGGCGGGCGGATTTTCTCCGCGGCTCCATGGCGAGTGTTGGGGATTCGAGCTGCTGCTGCTGTCCTGGCAGGGGTTCGGGGCATGGGGATGACCAGACGCTCTCCCCCTTTGTACATTCCATCATTACTTACATCAGCAAAACATAAACACTCACCTGAGCACAGGTGTCAGCTCACTTTCGGACTAATAGAATGCGGGACAGATTGAAAGGCTTTATTTGTATCAGTTTGTATGATTAAGTCTGTGAGTTGAAGTTGAAGTTGTATTGTGTACATTTTGACTAGTTTAAATGTGGAGACTATTTTGACCAACAGGTGTGTGTGTAACTACAGAGTGTGTGTGTAGACAGGCCCCGCCCATTCTAGTTTACTATCTAGACCTGGTTTTTTAATGATGTTGCTTCCCTTTGCTCCCATCTTCTTTCTTCTCTAAACCCCCCTCTTTGACATCCCCTTCCCAACCTCCCTCTTCTTCTCTTCTTCTTTTCCATCCGGCACAAAAACAAAAAAAAAAAAAAAAGAAGAAAGATACAAACATAATCAATATAAATAAAGTTTTGCATGAAATACAACAGGGGTTTATACTCTATAAACCCCTGTTGGGATAGTAAAATCTGTCCAACACTAGAGGCTTTCAGCCCGAATCTGTTTGCGCAGCTGTTGGACAGGACAAGTTTAAAAAAAAAGACAATATAGTGCGGGACTATTTAGTGCCATGGATTTGAAAACCAATGCCGACACCATGCTCACTACTTCATTTTCATTTTTCTAAACGCTTGATATGTCACTGATTTCACAGAGTAAAAATCAAATCAATATAAACCTTTCACAACGTATATTGATGTTCTAATGATGAAAATGTGGATGTTTTAAAAGGAAAATATATACACTTTTTTTGTTGGTTTTTTTTTGCAAAAATTGTTCGACTGCAATGTACTGTCGTCTTTATTTGCTTATGTAGCGAACATTGATGCACACTAGTTTTTTGCAATGAATTCTGGGAAATTGGCAGTGCACTTGATTTTTGAATTTGTAGATTCGGACAGCACTAGAAAATGGTGTAAATGGTGAACGCACTATGTAGTGAGTAGGGGGGAGATTCAGACATAGCGACAGTCACAATTGTTCAAGCAGCATCAGTCTGATTGTTTTATGTGTTGTAAACAAAGTTTGGAGTTACAGGTATTATGAATATGCTAACGCAGCTAATATATGGCAGCGTCCCACAGTCTGTTTCTTTTTTTCATTTTACTAGCATGTTTAGGAGTTAGCGTAGTAAAAGAAAAAAATGTTTTAGCGGTATCATTTTGTTTCCTTGCTTGTTGCTAAATTGTAATGTTGTATTGTAAAGCTGCTAGCGCAGCTAACATGAAGCGGTGATGGACTGTTTTTTTCCTTTTCTTCTTTTTGTGTTACCAGCAACATCGGGAGTTAGCATAGTCAAAGTAACATTTTTTGCAAACAATGTTACATGTGTCGTGAATATGTCTTATTGGCCGCTTTGCCCTTTTGGGGTCGCGGGGTGCCGGAGCCTAAAGAGGCTAGTGATGGGCGAAGCCAGACTATACCCTGGACAGGTCACCAGTCTTTCGCAGATACTAATAATTAGTAATAAATAGTATATAGAAAATAAAGCACAGTTATATAAACTGTTGATGAACGTTGGGAAATAAGTTAAGCACGGAAAAAGTTAGCTGGTAAAAATGCGAATATTTGGGATCTCCTCCTCCTCCTATAGCCGCATAGCCAAGCACATCATGTCACAAAGAAGCTATAGAGTTATTGTGAATGCAATTAATATAGTCTGACTGACTGACAGACTTATTTCTGGCACTTTTGTCTCGCTAAATGCGCCTTATGGCTCAGTACACCTTAAATGTGACATAAGTTCAAGAATAGACGATTTATTCATGTGCATGCTATAGTGCGAAAAATGCTAAACTTGGATGCATTAAAAATCTGCTTAATGCTTTATTACTTAAGGTTACGAGAAAATAAAAGTGTAACTAAGAGTAATGTTGACTGAGAAAATCTTTGACCTTAGCCCCTGTCTTTCTGTGGACATCATCACACCCCTCCTCCCTCAGCAAACAACTGAGTTTTTAAGGCCTACCCAACTTTATTTCCTCAATCTTTTGTTTTCTTCCTTCAGCTGTCAATCCATGAATCCTCACATGGCTAGAAACAAATACTGTACCTTCATACTCACAATGCCTCTCAAAAGTTCCTCAAGCAGCTGCAATTCCTCGGTGAGGTAGATGTTCAGGATGCTCTTTACCAGCCCCGCCGTGCGTTTCACGGAATGAAACTAGCATCCTTTCCTTGACAGAGCACCGCCATATAAATTATAGATGGTAAAACAACCTTTAAACATGTTCATTAAAGACAACGCCTCCGTAACAAAAAATCAGCTCATAAATATTTCTTTCAGGCAAATCTCAACACATCACCCCCCCCTCATCCTCTCCTCTCTGCTTTAACGGGGTACTCTCTCTTCCCAGTCAACTGGAACGTGTGATGGGGGAGAAAGAGACAGTGCCTCAGCGACCTTGACTTGAGACAAGCAAGAGACACATGCATGTCTGGATCGACTTCGCTTCTGACGGCTGTTAGCTAGCTGTTCCTCCAGAAGCAGAGCTGCCTGCCTGCCTGCCTGCCTGCCTGCTGATGTGCTATTACTCGCTCTGGAAGAGTTGCTTATGTGGAGGATGACACATTATTATCCTTTAATCTCAGTCTCAGCTTGTTGAGCATCAAATTGAAATATCCTGAACAGATGTAAAAACACATGTGAGCCTCGGCGCGCAAGCTGTGGAGCGCTTTGTTTCATCTATGCGTGATGTGAGCCTTAAGGAGAAGCTTTTTAAAATTTCATCACTATTCAAAAGGATAATTAATACGTACCCCCAGGCTTTGATTATGCGATACCCAGTGTGTAGCTCTGGTGTTGCCATAATGAGCCACTCATCAGTACTCTGTGCCTGTGCCTCCCCAACAAACATACAGTTTGCATAAGGTACTTAAGATTCTGTAAAGGTACAGTCATGTCTGTGTGTGCTTGTACACCATATACCTGGGCCTTCATATATTTATACACAGATGCTTGCATCATTGAGTGCAGGCGATACGAATCCTCTTCTAATTTACAGCACAAAATGCTGGAGTTTAGATCGCGCTGCATGTTGCGGTTTGTTTACAAGAGGACCCCTGTCAGCCTGTCAGCATGTAGCCAGAGCCGTTTCCTATAAAGCCTGGCACTGCCTACCTCCACACACACACGCCGGTGAGGAGGTGGTGGTGGTTGTTGGTGAGTTGATGTGAGATGGACAGGCAGGTGGAGACTGACAGGCCATAGAATACGAGGGGGAATATTTGAGTTCACACATAATGAGACCTGTCAATTTGAATGCCTCAAGGCTAAGAAGTGAGCAGGCGATGGCTGACAACTGAGGCAGCCATTTCTACTCTGAAGAAATATTTCAGGATAATACCTCACCCTTGACCCCGTTCGGTCTCAAAACAACGGCCATTACCGTTGTATGGATATGTAACTGGATTTTTGCAAGGTTTTGCACAATTCCATTAAATTGCAAGTCTGTTATCTTTGCATCCACATGAAAAGATATTGTCGCATCCTTGAGGTGGAATCTCTACTTCCAAGTTCTTAAAAAAAAAAAGAAAAGTGCTGCTTCTCCTTGGAGATGCTCAGGGATCATGGCCCAAAGTAGTCGGGCACATGGGGAATAGAAGGTGTCATCTAAGATTTCCCCAGGATCACAGATATCCTGTGATGGTGCTTTACCCTGTTAAGGGTTTAACATGTTCCCCCAGTGTTAAAGTGACACGCGAGGGGGGCACTGGGACCTGGTGACAGCAGACGGACCCACGTAAGATCGCTGTCGCTAAATCCAATTCCATGCTTGACACTGGGCAGAATTAGCTTTGGACAGGTGACTGATAAGTTCTTGGGGTGCTTTCCCGCCAGATAGATCTGAGCTGTCTCATGAAAAAGGCCGGACTTTTCATGTCTGCTCGAGCAAATTGAGCTGTAGAGGATATTCTAATCGGAGTTCCCTTTGATAAAGGAGACAAGCGTTTGTGTTTATTTAAAGAGAGGATCTTATCAATTCCAAATCAATACTTTTCCTGCAGTTTAGGCCAGTTAAAATATGCATTTGCTTCTTTGGAAAGCAGAGAAAATCATTGCATTTGGCTGCATTTCATTTTTTTTTTCAGGGTTACCGCTTTATTGACTTGTGTAAATGAACATTCAGCAGGGAAAAGGATGGATTTTCAGCTATTAAATAATAAAAGAGGCTGCAGCAGCAGTAGAGATGGATATAAAAAGAAGAATTAAAATAATACATCAAAATTGTGGTTGCTGTGGCCTTCTTTTTTTTTTCCTCATGTCCTAAGCTCCTCTAATTTTTTGAGTGACAGTCACGGTGGTACTCAAGGCCTCCTCTTTTCCCCTCCCTCCATCTACCGGTCTCTCTGGTCGACGGGTGTCAATCACAACTTGGCCCTTACGCAGATTGGCAACAAGTATCCTCGTGCTCACAGAACAATTATGACTGGGATGAGGTGAAAATGGATTCCCGGGCCGCGTCTTCATTCTGTGCTCCTCTTCCCCTGGCCGCCGGGGTCCTGCCATGGGAAGCAATTATCGCTAGATGCCAGCTGACAGCCCCATTCTATTGCCAGTGCGATCAGCCCTCATCCTCGGGCTTTCTCTAGGCAAATAGCATCCTGAACGCTCAAATCAAACCTCTTACCGACTCCTGGCTTCTGTCAGAGAAATAGATGGTTCCCTTTGTTCCCTTGGACAATATAGTGGTGATAAGGTAGATTCAGAGGCAGAGAATAAAGTGGTGTTTTGATTTTAGGAGCACTCAACTCAAACTGCTCCTTTACCCCCACAAGAGGGACCTTTGGAAGGCTGTGAGGATGTCACACACTTCTGTATTCCCACAAATGGAGAGAGGTGAAGAAACATTGAAGCAAAAAACTGGCCCACACATCATATTACAGTCGGTATAAAAAGTTAAATTGATTTTAAACTTATATTATTTCTTTCAAAAGTACTATTTTAGTACCAAATAGGAGGAAAGTTGTGTTTTTTGGTGTTTTTAACATCCCTTTGTGACACTTTTATCACGATTAAAGACATAAAAAAAAAAAAAAAAAATGAAGCTCAAAATTGCACTTCTGGGTATTTGAGGAAGAATTAAATTAAATTTCAATTCCATTTGTATTCCTATAGCACAAAACAATTCTCATTGGACTTTGAACCGGTAATTGTACAAAAGCAGAAAGTCAATCATAAAATGTAAACAATAGCTGGTTGCTAAACTAAACTAAACTGGTTATCACTGCCCTTAGATCATCCTTCTCTTTAAGGAAAGACTCATAAATCAAAAGCTGATACCAGAAATAAGAAGAAACCTCAGGCATATCCACATGAAGGATAGATCCGCTCCCAGGACGGGCAGGCGATGCACCAGGACTGTTGAAGAAGATTTAGCTCCACAGCTACATGTTTGAATAGTGTTCATCTAGATAGGACTGGGGAAAGTTGGAGGCGAGGTCAACAGCCAGGATGAGCCAGAGGCGCGATCCACAGCCAAGAACAGCAGCACAGGCGATCCACCTGGAATCTGAAAGGGGGGCAACACCTGAATTGCACTGCATCAAACAGAAGCATAGAGGGCTAAATAAAAAGAAACATAATAATGAGTAGAGGAGAGGAGGATGAAATATTTTGGAAAAAGCTTATAGGCAAGCCGCGAGCTCCTTGTCCCACTCCATTTAAATGCATTATTTGGTAAACAAATTCATCCGTGTTTGTTTCCCTCGTCCGAGCTGGTATCTGGATCAAAACTGAACGGCTGGCTAGCTCCGATACTGCTTTCCACATTTATAGGTTGTTTTTTTTTTTTTTTTTTTGCGATTTGAAACACAGCAAGACAACTATGAAAAGGTAAATAAATTCAAGGAGATGCCAAAAAAAAAGAAGGAAGAAAACCCAAAAGGTTTATTAAGGCCTCTGCATAGTAGTAACACAATGACCTATAAAGTGGAATAATAGTGATAGATGAGTGTGTATATATATATATATATAAATATATATAAATAAGCAATGAGACAATGAGCTTACTCTATGCCAGCAGTCCAACCTACAACACAGAGGTAAATTTCTAATGAACTACTGCCGCTCTGCAGAAACTACGTCCTAAAAAACAGCTTTTTAAAATATATATTTTGGCTAAAAATGCCATCATAATAATTTAAACGACCACTGGGAACATTTTCAAATTAGATCAAAAGATGATCAGAGTTGGTCTTTAATAATTGTCAGAGGAAATTTGTACCCAAATGCCCAGAACATAAAACAAAATTTACTCAACCAGAATTTAGTTTTTATGTTATTTTTTTCTGGAAACTAGCAAAAATTTCACTTTTGATGCACTGAAGACTGATTGTAAGACTAATGCTTCTAAATTAACAAAATATGATACAATTAATTAGTTATAAAAGTCAAGCAGTCATCTGCCACTTTGCTCATTAATTGAATAAACACATCAAGGCAAAGTTCAGTTGATGCTTTAATCAGTTTAATTAATGCACATTGTTCTGTTTTCCTCTCTTTCTTCCCCTTGCTCACTCTTGCCGTCTCCCCGCGTACATATATTTGTGAAATAATAAATAAATCAGAATACACCCTGCCACCACCTAATTATCATGAAAATAAAGCAGCAACAAAGCATGGTGGGACTGTTAATCAGTGCCAGATCGTGGCAGAAATTCCCAATGTGTTCAGAGGTGTCCACTGTGCAATTAGAGAGAGGAATGATTTGGGAAACGATTGAAGAGGAGAAAAAAAAAGGGAACACTGAAGGATGGGGTGTCATTTATGCACTAGAAATTAATTTTCTTCTCCCTTTTCTCAAACAAAGTGGATCCATAAAGAGGCTTTCACTTTATGTTTCACATTTTCCCTCAATGCCATTTATCAATTTATAGAGATTTTATGCAAACTGTCAAACTGTTAAAGGATGAAAATGTTGTCATACCAAAAATGTTTCTAACAACAACAAACTCATAATTGTAAAAAAAGAAAAAAAAATCTGCAAGCTTTTCAATTCAGTTTACAGTAGAGTAATTAGAAAAGGACAACAAAGTTACATTCACTCCGCTTTCAGCAACACCTTTGACAAAAAGTCTATATTAACATCTCTGAATGCGTGTTTTGGGTTTCTGCGTTCAAATGCAGCTAAACAGAAGTTTCAATTAGTGTTTTTGGGCTCAATGTACAACCATTGAATGGATGCTGAAGGCTTAAACAGGTCAAAGCTTAACCAATCAGCAACTCGGATTTGGTAGTGACGTATGGATGGCATCTATTTTAATTCACTGAGCGCCATCCATTTGAAAATCGATCATGGAGGAGAAATGAATAACTGCACTTTGTGTTCGGCCAGAGTTGCATGACACCAAAGGAAAAGCCTGGAGCAAGATTCACCAGATTTGCTTCACTTTGGTATTTTGAATCAAGCTTTTCACCAAGCAAGTATCAGGTAGTGACGGTTTAGTGCAGTGCTTATCAATCTTAATTCTCTTGCACCCCCCCCCATAAAGAACTTACCATTTCATAACCCCCCTGCAACTTTCTGCTGCAAATATCATTGATCATTGGTTTCAGTAGTCAATTTTCTCAAGTTACACATAGATGTCTTTAAAATATTGTACCTTTATTATCACTAAAGAATAGTTTAAAAAAATCTAAAAAAAACCCTAAAAATAATCTGTTTTTATTAATATTGTAATGTTTATTTTCTTTGTAGTATTGAATATATATATATATATATATATATATATAATATATATATATATATATATATATATATTTACACATTTGAATGTAGTGAAGATTCAAAGGATGAAATGTAAACATATAATTTCAGTGACAGAAGAGAGTGTGAAATTAAAACAAAACACAAAAAATAAAGAAGAAGAAGACAGGCAGTTTTTTGGTGTCTTATTTTTTGTCTCTCTCTTTCTCTCCGTTTTTTTTTTTTCCATCTCCGTTAAACGTTTTTCCAACGCAGTTCTTGAGGTTCAATAAAATATTTCCCCGCTCTGTGTGTGGATGTCAAGGTCACTGACGGTGTCCCCTGATCAACTGTTTTGGTTGTCCCGTGGCCCCGCCCCACCAATTGAAAGACACTGGTTTAGTGTGAACACCATATGCTTAACGTGCATCACATGCATAGTGTGAACAACATTTTCTTCACAAAGATCAAATATTTCAAGCATCTATGGTTTCAGCCAGATATAACATAAAACAACAGTTTTGGTTTAAGGACCCCTCTATGTCACTTTTTGACGTTTTGGGTGTCCCCAACTTGTCATTTTTTGGCATGCTGGCTGTTCTTAAAATCAAGGGTCCGCAACCCTCGGGACACAGTGTCGCATGTGGACCGGTACCAGTACCCCAACCCAGTACCAGTACCTTAACCCTAACATGGTACCGAATGCGATCCCGGATCTGAACCGGTTCCAGTTTGGTTGGGACCCATGACTTAATGGGAACAGCCAGCACATCAAAAGATCAACAATTTGGGGACACCTGAAATGTTAATTTTTAACCCGGAGGAGGGGTCCTTAACCAAACGTCAATAAGTGAAGATTTGAGAGTGAGAATGTGTTGTCCAAGTGGAGGTGGAGGTGTCATGATTTGGGCTTGTCAATCTGTTTAGTCCTTGCAGGGATTTTTTTTTCTTCTTGTACTCATGAACTCTTGTTTCTTCTAAATTGAAATCATCCAAAGTGATCTGAAGAACTTAAACTCGTACTCTGATTATCTGAAGATCTATTTTAAAAGTGTTCCCAGTAGTATTTTAATTATGATTATGTCAATTTAAAAAATTTGACGTTTTCTGGGTCAAAGTTCCTGCAGTGTGGCAGAGTGGTGTGGACTAACCCCCACATGAACTTTCCTTCCGTGTTTCTGAGAATTTGGAGCAGGAAACTCTTTTTCCAACAGCATTTCTTTCATCTGCTCCTGATTCAAAAGGATTTGAAGAAAGAAATACTCAGAAATGCAACTTTGAGCCTAATTTTCTTTAAATAATGTACGGCCTCCATCATCAGAAGAATGCCACAAGAGGGTAATTGAAAACACCCAAAACATGATTTTCATTGAGTGTGTTAAAAAAAAGACAAAGAATTAAATGAATGACCAGACCAAAGACCAGAACTCAAACTAATCAAAATGGTTCATATGGACCAAATAAGATGTGTGAACCAATACCCACAGACCTCAGTCAAATGTAGCAAATCATTTACTATTGGACAGAACTGACTGGAACGAATGAAAGCCTCATTCAGATCCTTATTGTTAAAGCTTATTGAACTTTCTGACTACAACTTTATTATAATTAATTAAGAAACAGGTTTTAATTACTTCATCTGAGGTTCTTACAGGACCTGGAAAACTATTCAAAGTTTTTCCTTTTTTATGACGAGACTCTAGTTTCTTTCATACAATCTGTTCCGCATGAATCAACTCAAGCATATGTTTTAGGGAACCACTAAAACGTCATTATTAAACAGTACAAATATATGGAAAAAAAGTGCAGCTTTGATGTTTTCTTTTAAGGACAACATGTAAAAGGCTTTCTGCAACTTTCAATGTCTAACAATCAAGTTAAATAAACGTATCTACTGAGAGGTTATGACTACCATGGACAACTTTCCTTATAATCCTTTAAATTTGGTTTTAAAAAAGCCGTTTTTAAAATCCAACATTATTTGATGCATTAAAAGTGTTGATGAAAATGGTAAAAATTAAACTAAAAATGTGTATTTTCTGAAAGGCAATAGGCTAAAATGCCACAAAAAAGCAAAAACAAACAAGAGCAAAGCTGCCTTATTATCAGAAAGCCCATTATCATAATGACCTGATTTGCCTAAACCGTGTCCTTATTAGGCCCAAAAGTCTCTCTGTCCCCTGCGGGTAATGAGGAGCCAGGCTGGGGCTCTTCCCCGGGCTCTGACATGTCTTTTATTACCCTCACACTAAATGGAGGCAACGATGAACATTTCACTTCCGTCTGTATCCTTGATGTCAGAAGGGAAAAGTTCTGTGCCCTCTTTTAATATTTGATTGTTTTTTTTTCTATCTAATTTGTTCCAATTCATCATTTAAAGCGGTAATTTGCTCGTTCTGTGACATTTGTCCCATTTGGATGCTCTGATTATTGGACTCTGATAGTATTTTGGTCTTTGATGTCCTTTTTTTTCTTGTTTTGTCCTCACTTTAGCCATAAAACTTTTTCTCTTTCCACTCCAGATTCTGAATAAAGATGATTCGCTGAATAATTCCCAATAATAATAAAAGATAAAAGGTAATTTTTTTTTTTTTAAATAACTTGATCGCTTTTTTTATTTCTTAGTAGGGGATGATTAGTTGGATTTAAGGAAAAGGGAAATTCATTTGAAAAAGTTCCGAACAAGTTTTCAAAAAAAGTAATTTTCTATACGTTTACAATAAAGGATTGATCCTGAAAATAATGAGCTCCTTTTTTCGGCATCTTTGATGTTTCAGGAACTAGTCTGAAAGAAACAACATCAAGTTTGTTTTTTTTTATACACAAATGTTGAAAATATGACAAATTGGAAACAGCAATCAAAAAAGGCAAATGAGTTGTCCACATTGAAATGGAGACAGATGGATCATTTTCCTTAAAAAAATAAAAATAAAATAAAAAAACAACCTACTGTCTGTCTGTCCATCTGTCTAAATGTGGTTTACTTTGTATGTATCCAATCAATAAATAAAAAAAAAAAAAAATGTGAGGGAATCATATTCATTATTTTCATTACATGCACCCAGAAATTGCATCAAGTTTATGAAATATTTCTTCCTCCTTTTCAAAGGCTTGTTAGAGCTTGTGTTCAATTACAGCTGCAGCTTCAACATGCTGTCAGGTCTCTTTAGCCAATCATTAGCCAGGGACCGCTCCTGCCGGCTCCGCAGAGCCAGCCAGAGAGCGACAGGACTAATTGTTGTTCGTGTGGCTAAAGGTCGACTAATGAACCAGTGGGCCGACGGAGGCTGTTCGTTATGATGGTGGCAAAGGGGGATGGGGGGGGGGGTCTCAAATTGAGGGAGAAAATCACAAAACACAGTGATAAAGAGATGTAAAAATAATAACAATACTAACATATGTATATGCATGGGTGGCAATAGAAAATAATTTATTCACAACGTTGATTAAAGAAGAAAAAATACAATTGATCAAATACGTCTGATAGTAAAGAATCACATAAAAATGAACCAACATTTTCTGAGGATAAAGAATACCTATTTTAGTTAGTTACTTGATGAAAAAAAATCTGTACTTGATCTGATAAGAACTGGGGTATGACAATAATTACGAGTAAAGTAGATGAGAGTCAAATAAATAGAGAAGAAGAGAATAATGGAGAGTAGAAAAAAAAGAGAATAGAATAAAGTAGAATAGAGTAAGAGTGACCAGGATGGATAGGATCAGGAATGAATCCATCAGAGGGACAGCACATGTTAGAGGTTTTGGAGATAAAGTCAGAGAGGCCAGACTGAGATGGTTTGGACATGTTCAGAGGAGAGACAGTGAAGATATTGGTAGAAGGATGCTGAGTCTAGAGCTGCAGGAAAGAGGTCTAGAGGAAGACCAAAGAGGAGGTTTATGGATGCAGTGAATGAAGACATGAAGGTGGCTGGTGTTAGAGTAGAGGATGCTGAAGACAGGCTTAGGAAAAAGAGAGTAGAAAAGAGGAGAGAATAGACCAGAACATAGTAGAGAAGAGATGAGAGTACAAACGAGTTGAAAATAAAATAGAAAAAGAGAAGTGAAAAGAGTAGGGAAGAGTAAAGTATAGAATTGAATAGAGTAGAAAAGAGAGGAGTACAAAGTAGAATAGAAGAAGTTAAAGTAAAAGAGAGCATTGAAGAGCAGAGCAGAGTAGAAGAGTGTACAATAGAGCTAAAAAGAAAGAGAATATATTAGAAAAGAATGGGGAAGAGAGTAAAACAGAGAAGAGTAAAAAGAAAAGAGGGGAGGGAGACTAGAGTAGAGTAGAGTATAATAGAAAGAGTAGAGTAGAGTAGAGTAGAGTAGAGTAGAGTAGAGTAGAACATTTTTACTGTCACCAGACATATATATATATATACATATATATATATATATATATATATATATATATATATATATATATATATATATATATATATATATATAAAATTATCATTTTGTTTAATGAATCTATTTACTTGATCTATTTATGACGATGAATAATTACACTCTAAAGAGGGTAGCATCATCTTCTTCCATCTTTGCTTATTTTTCTTCCTTTTTAAATCAAAGTAAAATTTAAAATGTGAAATGGGTTTGATATATCTTTGATTTGTCTTTTTTATTGTTTAACTCCATTATTTTAAATGCATGAAATAAACAACTCAAAACAAAAAAAAACAAACAAAAAAATAACTTTAATAAAAACTGATTTGTTAAAAAAGAGGCTAAGAATAATTGGCCTTTGTGGATATGATTTAAAACTATACTTAACTATACTTATTAGTTCTGTAGACCATTTTGATGTATGGACATCTTCATTTAGAAAACTCCCTATTTGTAAAGAACAAGGACATTTTGACTGACTTACTTGTGTTCCTAAAAACATTTCAAAATCAGTACAACACCAAATGTTTCTGGAAAAGGAAATCTACAGAGAAGAAAGCAAAATACACTATTTCCTGTATCTATGACATCATATACAGCTACTAGTTCAATATGAAAACACATTTTCATTGATATAGTACATTTGCATTTCATATCTTGAAAATAAAATATGTTAAGACAAAGTACACATTCAGCCAATAACATATATGAAGTAGAAGCTTCTTGGCATGAAATGCTTGAGTGAAACTTTGTAGTGCAAAGGCCTGCAGCTGAACATTTATGTAAAGATGTGAGCGTCAGCTCTCCTCTCTGATTGATGAGAACAATGCTGCACATCTTTTATGTTCATGGGGCCGGCATGTTAAACAAGATCTACGTGATGTCTTCACGTTCCTCACACAGACTTCATGCTGCTAGAAAAACTCCCCACCTGGAGTCAAAGCTGCTCTTTGTTGATTTTTTTCTTCTTTGACTGCTAAAGTAGGTCTAAATTATTCCCTTTTTTTCTCTTTTTGTTGGAAACATTGAAGGAGGGACTAAAACACACATCTCACTTATTGTGATGGTTGATATATGAACTAGTGAATCTACACGGAAAAAAGTAAAATATTGGAACAAGTTCTCTAATTTATTGGATTTTAAAGTATTCGTTTTCTTAGAATTAAACATTTGATTTGATGGTTTACTCATCTGTATTTAATTATCTAAAAAATAATATTTTTAGATGTAACAAATTATTGAGCTTTTGCCATTTGATTTTCTTTTACTATTTGCCGTGCTCTAAGAAGGTGTACTAAGACAAAATGACCTGGAACAAAAAATTAAAAGATACTTACAGTGCAGGAGAGTAAAACATAAACACAAGAAAACAGCAAAGTGCCAATAAATACAGAAATACAATAAATACATTTAACATAAATATGCAATGCCAACTGTTGCCCAACGTTTGTGCTCAAATAGGGCCTCAAACATACGGTGACCCTGAAGTGCAAATCACACGGAAACACATGGAAAAACATATCAGAGATTACATTTCATTTTGATTTTTGGAAATTTTGTTTGTTTACCGAAAAACATTTCTTTTCAAAAATTATTTCTAAAATGTAATTTTTTTTTTATTTATTTGTTTATTTATTTATTTTATCAGATATTATTTATTTGGTTATTAATGAGTTATTAACCTATTATAAGTTTTAAGATTATTTTTATTTTTAAGTTTTCATATTATTATTAATTGTATTATTTGTTTTGTTATTATTTATTTTTGTTTTAACTGTCGTTTTGATCTTTAATATGATTGTACGTCAAGTGATTTGTTGCTGTGATTGGCACTAATGTGGCTCATATAAAGAAGCTTATTTTGCTATTTAATTTAATTTTCCTGTATTGCTACACTGCCTTTTTTTTCTTTTTAATTCAAATTCTAATATGAAACATTAATGTAACAGAAAAATAGCTGAAACACTTTCTATGGTCAACTTGGTTTGTGGAATTTTCTCTCATAATTTTTTAAGGAAAAATGGATCTGGATCTTTGTGGGTTAGTTGATATTTTGGGCTGTTTCCAGGCAGAATATCTTCTGATGCTATTATCAAATAAGTTCTGCATTCTTAAATAGATCTTACATAAAATTCAAAGTTAAACCATCAAAATTCAAAGCTTAACCTTCTAAATTGTAAATATGAATTTGTGCAAAACATTTGAGCTGTTTGTACTCATCTTTATGTGAGACTGATTTCAATTTAAAGCATCATGAAATGATTTATGCAGAATATAATGGACTGATTTGTAGTCTAAATGTACTTAATGTCCAAAGAAAAATGCTTTAAAAACAAATTCTGGTTTTTAGTTCCTTTTATAGGGGTTTTGGAAGTTTGCAAACAGACGACCAAGATCCTGTGTTTTCCGTGGCTGAATCATCTTTATTGAAGTACATCCAGTATTCTTCAAGCACTATTTTTCATTGACCTCCAATAAAAAAAACCTTTAACTGGACATAATAAAGCCCTCATCATACTAAATTCTGATGAAGAGCAAGAGTTGTATTTATGACATTTTTACAGTTATATTTCAATTACTTTATATTAAAATGTTAATTTTCTAACACAAAGATTCATAAAAGGACTGATTTTGTAGAATAAAACACTTAAGTGATGCAAAACTGATTGAAAATGAAGTGTGCTTTTTATTTTTAATCGCTCTTAGCAATGATTAACTTTAATGTTACTCATAAATGGACACTAAAAAGCATATCGCTACATATTATGTCTATGAACATATCACACAAAATTATTTAAGTTGCAACAAAAGAGTTGCTCCATCATTTCTAAGAATGTTTCCTTTATTTATAATAGAAATTGCTAGCTGGGCCACAGTTGTACAAACATTTTTAATTACTATTGATGAAACTGACGTAAGCCGGGGAAGACGCCGCATCTCCAGCTCCTGGATCCGTGTCGTTTGATGTGCGGCGCGCTTCGTCTCGGAGCGCGCATCCTTTGGAGGTCCGTGTTTTTTCTCCCTTTTACCCCGAGAAACAGCAGACCCTCCTACTGAGTCTGCCGATGTCACTGCATTTCATCAGAATACCCCAGACTCACCATCAGTCTGAACCAGTTCAAATAGCTCCGCTCCGTCTCTCAGCGGCTGACACGGAAACACAAGTCCTAATAAGCCCGTGCTAAATGTGATAAGCTGGTGTTTTGCCTGTATTATTATTATTTTTTTTCTCCTCTATTCTTCTCTTCCACCCTGGTGATTTGCTCACCCCGGGCGATGTTTGCTTTTTTGTTCAGTGCAGACTTCACGCCACAGAGCAGAGCAAACACATTTCTGTTTCAATTGGTCCCTTGGTGTCACAGTGGAAGATACTTGGACAGAAAAGAGATTTTTTTTTTAGCACCGCAAATATTCAAGTGCTAAATCGTGGCGTGCACTCAGCGGAGGCCGACTTTAGTAGTTTTAAAGAGGAACCCACCCCCTCTCGGATGGAAACTCTGACTGGAGGCTGAATTCAAAATGCTCATGAAAATTCAACGGTGGGTACCTGTGCAGAGGTCAAACCGATGTTTTTAGGATGTTGCCAAAACATGTGAAAAGTATTTCTATCCAGAGAAAGGCGCCATTTGGTTTGGGTTATGAGAACGGACACATTGCGAAGGAAAAGGGACGTCTGCGTTATATGCTTTTGTTTCTCCAGCTCTTCATTTCTCACTTCTTCTGAGCATTTAAAGACAATGAGTCACTTATGAGTGGAGCACTCTATGTCCGTCTTCCAGAAGGGTGGGAGTCGGGGGCCACTTTGACCAGCTGGTGGATTGCATAGCCAAAGAGATGAAAAGCAACTCTCTGCAATTCACCAGAGTGGTACTGATGGAACCTTTTAAGAGCAGAATTGCTTTAGTGAGTGAAAACATGGCAGGCACTCTGGCTGATGTCATATCCCAGCTGTTACCTCAATCAAAGCCGGTCCCACCACGACTAAGTGAGTCTCAGTGCGACGCATTCCGCGCAACGCGCAGTTGCTCGATAAAGGACGGGCAGCCTTTTTGAAGCGGCTGGTTCTCTTGTGACCCCGCTGCCAACCAGCAGGTCTCCAAAGGCCCGCTGGTTTAAAAAGAGCCAGCCTCAATCACCACATGCTTGGACTGGTGATGATTCCCGTCCCCTTGTTGCTGTTAGTCCATCAGTGTTCCCTTGTATTAGCCTCCATTTTCCGTCCAGACAGCACTCCCATGCAGCTGTTGAGAGGTCGTCCCTGATGTGAACGGCGCCCTGCCCCTCTGTTAGGCATCCATCCGTCCTTTCGCGTGTATACCTAAGCGCTTTTGCCACATGACATCTTCTTTGTGGTTTTCACAGTTCGGGCTGCTGATTGAGCCCCTCTTCTCCGGCAGCGGCCGACCTCCTGGAATGTTGATTGCGCGGCAGGATCGCACAGGGGACTGAGAGTCCAAATCTGAGCAGTGAGTTTACTGTTTTCTTGTGTCAACAGCCATTTGAGCCTCCCTCTCACCAGAAAGGGCACCACATGGCCAGCACACAGTCTGAAAGGACAAGCAGTTATACCGTTTTGACAACCGGCACCAGAGAGACCTGAGTCTGACTGTCAGTGTGTGCCTGTGAGTGTTTGTGAGAAGTTATGGATGTAATTGTCTGAGCTTTTTAGAGAAGCCAGAATGGCCAAAACAGCAGGTATACTCTTCATAACTCGCCCAGGGCAAGGTAAGGCATGTTGCTGTTCATAGATTCAAAGCACAAGAGCCCAACAGGCTGAATGGAGAAGAAGCTGACGAATGACAAGCACATTAGACCTCATTCAGAGCGGACCAGGGGCTGGACAACTACACAGCCTGACAAAGGATCATGAACATGTGACATATGTAAGTGTGTTTTATGGAGCTTTATTTTTGAATGACTAAATCATCGTAAGCAGGTATGGAACCAATCAATTCTATGACTAATTATTCTATGCTTGATGTGTCCATAAAGGTATACATTTCTTTTCTTCATCTTGTATTGTATTCGTTTTGCTTTAATTGTTTTAAATAAACCATTTTCAAATCCAAAAATTTAGCCAAAATCAAATAAGCCACCCCCCCCCCCCCCTCCATTACGGAGTCCCATGCATAGTTTTTTCCGCAAGTCCAATCTTTTTCCAGCTGTATTTTTTTTACTTTTCCTGATTCACAACAATTTGAATAAAGAAATACTCCAAAAAGCAATTTTGAGCTTAATTTTCTTCATATGTGCCTTCTATCATTAGACAAAGGCTACAAGAACATGTTTAACCCTTCCGCCATCTTTGGGGTCCAGATGACTCCAACCATATATTGTTGTGTGATTTCTTCCATGACAAATGTGGACAAAGGTGGACAGGATTTTATGTCTGCCATGGACATTAGTGAAACTCAAAAATCAATGATGACCCCACTTTTAATGTAAACAAGCCAAGGAGAGCGGAAGGGTTACAACACCAAAAACAAAATTTTCATTGAATTGGGTCTTTAAGGGGGTTTGTGAAAGGAAAATTATTTAAAATGCAATAAATGGCAAATCATCAGGGATCTGTAGCACTGATCTGACGGTCAAGGCTTTGTTGCTTATGTCTATATATTTATATAGATAAAGAATTAAGAAACATCTCAATTACACTCAAAATTAGTTTTATCTCCTGTTTTTCAAGCATTTTTGCTTATATGTAAAAAAGTTAGTATACCATTTTCTCTGTGTTACTTTACGTATATTCAGTTGCCACAGACGCTGTGCATAGGTCAGTAAAGCCCTCATGTGGTAGCTCGTGGTACTACACCTAGCTGGCTTCCTTCCTGGGTTGTTTTGTGTGTCTTGTAAGATAAAACTTAAAAATTGGATTTTTGTGGATCATCAAATAGAATCATATTTCTCCCAGGGCGCCATGCAAAAAAACAATTAGGACACTATGCTCTCTACTTTTATATCATGAAGTGAGAATCTAATCAATACAAACATTTCTCAACATCTGTTTAAGATTCCACTGAGTTCTGATGATATAATGTTGATTGATGGTTTATTAAAAAATTACATTTAAACAATTTTGTGTTGCAAAAATTGCTCCAACATAATGCATTGTGGTCTATATCCGCCACTGTAAGCTGGCTTTTCGCAAAGACTTCTGGGAAAATTCTAGGGCACTCGATTTTTGAATTGTAGATTCACACAGCACCACAAAATGAGGAATGCATTCTACAGTCAGTAGTGAAGGAATTTGGGCACAGTCTTAAGTGTTTGCTACGACCCGTCGCCCGCAGCGTACCCATAGAAAAAAATGAGCATGAACAATTTCGGGTTTGCAGAACAGTCTTGGACTTTGATATTTTCTGCGAGTCATCTATGTGCCCTAAACAGGTTTGTCCACTTTATGTCTAGACAGATTTACCCATGAGGGTGGTTGTGACTAAGCTACTAAATGTATTTAAATATGTTCCTGTTAGGTGTGTAAAACTCATTCAAGTACATATTCTCAGAGAGGGAACATCTCAATCCCTCTCTTTTCTCCACTTTTTCAGGGGCGTAACAAACGTGTGAACTTCAGGAGCTGCAGCTCTCGATGACAGTGCAAGGGCAGAAAACTGTCATCTCTGACTTTACCAGGAATCGCAGTCTAACAAAGCACAGTTTACTTATTTACTCAAACACTCCTCAGCAAGTCCAAAGCCTAATGCAGCTGTGAAAAAACAGACACAACAAAGAGGAGGCCCTTTTATCATTTTAATTATGCTGCTTTTGTTTCATTTCCCCACTGAAAGTCAGCAGAGAAACTGGTGAAAGAGACTGAGCGGGCGTGTTTGGAAGCACCCCGGTGATTCTTCAGCAGGTACAAAAGGCTGATATGAAGGAAGTAGCTTTTATTAAATTCAATACATATACACATTCCTGATGCATAATTTATCGCCACTCCTCCAGCATTAGAGGCAGCACTGGAGAATTACTTCAAACACATCACCATAGTTTGGGAATTTTTCAAAGCGTTCAAGTGAAAAAAAAAAAAGAAAACGCAAAATATTTCAAATTTGGGGCAGGAATTAAAAACCACACTGCGTTTAGGAAAAGCATGTGTGCATGTCAAGGCAACACGCCTCATTTTATCGCTTTTTTTAAACACCTACTCTTGTTTTAAACATGTTCTTGTGGGATCTTTCTGATGATGGAGGACAAATTTAAAGAAAATTAAGATTAAAATAGAATTTATTTATTCAAATAGTTGTCAATCAGGAGCAGACAAAAAATGCTGTTGGAAAAAGCTTGTAGCTGTGATGTAGAAGCTACAATCAGCAGAGTCAGAAGCACGTTGCCGCGCTGCATTCTGATGCATCCACTTGTAAACGATTAGATCCATGTACCGTATTTGCTCTTGTATAAGTCACAGGAGCTGAAAAATGAGTAATGAAGAAAACAACCAGAGTGAAGCTTGCACTTTTAGTCTGAGGAAGAAGAAAATACAAACAAGAATAATAATGTCTCTATATCGATTGAAAAAATGATAAATATGATAATTTCCAAAGGAGAATGATCAGGTTCTCCTCCATGCTCGTTTTTGGAAACACTTCTTCTTCTGGGCTGCTGTCAGTAGCACATACTGATATACTCAGACCTACAGTGCCCTCTAGTGGTTGTTAGTGGGAAATAACTGCTGTTACAGTGAATTCACTCCAAATGTGATTCATACAGCAGAGGCGTCCAGTGCAATGTTGAGTCGATCTACAGATCTGAGGTTCCGATTAGAATGTCAGGCGCGGTGACTTTATCGGTGTGTCGGCATGGCTGCCGCACAATTTGATTATTGGCAAAGAATATGTGCCGTATCAACCAATCAGAAACTCAGGTTTGGATCATAACATGTTCAATGATGCAATCAGTCAAAAACAAAACTAAGGAGAATCTCATAGTTCTCCTCATGACCTTTAAGGTGGATGTCTTATTTGCATCAAGACAATAAAAAGAAAAGATCCTCTGATTTATTTTTATTTTTTCCTCCTCTGACTGATGTGGGTCAGCAATTCTTTAAACTGAGTCAGAGAAACAGAAAGATTGCTGAAAATGACTGTCATTGAGACGCAGCTCCGCAGCAGGATTGAACTTCATCATAGCACAGAGTCTCTGAATGATCTCATGAACCCAGACATGAAGACGTGATCACCAATGCTTTTGTGGAACTCTTCAAAATAAATAAACCTGATTTTAATGAGGAGATATCTTAGGAATGCAAATAAAGATTTATTTGTAATGCAAAAAAAGTATCTATTAGTCCGTAGTCTTTCGGTGGTTTGCCTTGACAATAATTGGGGGTAGAGGGAGGCCAGTCCATGACACCATATGATCCAGGTGGAGAATGGGACGGAGGAGGGCCGGAAAAACTGTAAATGGGATACTGATTGGCTGAAAGGAGTAGGCGGGGAATTTAGCTATTGGGTTAAAGTAAAAGTTTATTTGATGAGTGGTATGTATGAGCACAGCCTACCCAGAAATGACTTAGATCTTCCTTATAAAATTACTCCCAAGTTTCAACTCTAAACACACTCTGTGATTTTCATGTAATATTTAATTTTTAAAAATCACATATAAGTCGCTCCTGAGTATAGGTCACACCCCTGACCAAACTAAGCAAATAACCATGACTTATACTCAGAAAAACACAGAATGTCTTTTGTTTTCCTTAAATGAGCTGGCATCTATAGGTCAAAACTGTACGGCTGGATAGCTCCGTTTTTTGCAGCACTGCTAATGTTAGGGTGGGGCTGTGAGGGGCTAGCAATTTAAACAGATGGATGATGGGAAATAGGGCTGGGCTTACCCAAATGCTTTCTATTTTTTTTTTAAATAACTTTATTTGAAAACAAAAAAGAGACATAACATACCAGGGGGATAACAAATACAACTGCAGAAAGATATTACATCCTACAAAGGCATCATGACAGATGTTTGCTTTCGAATGGGAGCTTCTGGAAACAGTAAAAACATACTAATCAATTTCTTTCAATAAAACAGGGAAAAAAGGTTTATAGTGCGTGAATTTAGATTTCAAATTTTGTAAGGAGAATAACAATATTTATTACATACTCAAACACTACAGATCACAATTTAGAGGTGTATATTTAATGAACTAATGCCCTTCTGCAGAAACTTTGTCCTTGATTTTGGTTAAAATCGAGATTATGATCATTAAAAGACCACTGGGAGAGTAGGTCTTTAAACAAGAAAATGAACAATTTCTGTGTTTAGAAAAAAAACATAAAATGGATTTTTCTTTGTTACTTTGGAGCAGAAAACATTCTTCTTCCTGACTCGTGTGTCCACTGTGTCAGACAACAGGTTAATGGGGCAAAACAACTCAATTAAATAAGTCAACAGTTTGCGGTTCTCATCATTAGTGGTGCAGCAGAGCAAGCCAAAATCTCTCACATTCCAGACAAAAGCCGGCCATCTGTTCCCACTAGTGCACAAAACATCTCTTTCATATCAAGTGTTTATTGTTGCAATAGATTGATGCGCTTAATATCGGCCCTTCAGAATGACAGATTAGAATCACCTCTTAATCAGCGCAATTAGCAGATAAATATCAGTAATGTAATCACGCCGGCAATTTCTTTTTAACAATAATAAGATTTACAAATGTAAGTGATTAAGTAATTAGCTCACATCTCTGAAGATTACAGTCCTCTGGACTCTGGTTTTTCTGAAGTTACACTTCAGTCGACCGCCTTCATTTTAATGTGAGCAAGATTTGTGTTTGACCCGAGCATAAAGCAGTTTGCCAATGACCCCCAAATCCCTTCAAGTGATTATTCTTTCTTTTTTTTTTTTTTTTTCTTAAGTGCACCATTTTCTGAGAGGGCAAAAGTACTGCACACAAGGGAGATAAATGCCGTACATTTATTTCAATTGAAATTCAATTGTATACTTGATAAAATAAAGCCAGGCTGCTGGATGATGAATCTAAACACTTATCAAGGATTTCTTTGTTGCTGAGAGAACACTGGCCTCTGGGCAACTCTTGGTTTCAACATTCTTAAGCTTTTTTTTTCTTATTTACAAAGTAATTTGTCGGTTAGTGTTAATTTCCTAAATGCAACATAAAAGGAGCACAGTGTGGTGAGAAAAAAAAATTAAAGGGGGAAAAATCATAAAAAACAGCCGAGATTCAGGAAAATTGCTTCCATGTGCCGGTGGCTGCCGGAGTGAAAGGAAGTGAAGTGCTTCTTAAATGCCCCTGACCCACCGAGACTGGGCCAGTTCAGTTTGAAAGGCCCGGCTCTCTAATGAAGGCCTAATTTTTATTGCCACTTCATTGACTTCAAAGCAGTTAAGCTTGCCAAACATAATTTCACTGGAGGTATTTTCAGGTGCACTGCAAATAGTTCATAAATAATTTCCCCATTAGTGCGGGCAATGCGTTCTTTTGGGTGAATGTTCGGTCTGTTCGGTCCCGAGCGCGCCGCTCCTCCTCCCTCCTGACCTCAATCTCCAAACTTGACCAGCCGCGCACCGAGCGGCATCATCCCTTTCCGATCCTTACACCTCGTCAGCCTCAAACCTTCATCCTCTCAGAAGTTAAGGAGTCAAACGTTGCTCAGCGGCTGGTTTTCTACCGTGAACTGTATTTGTTTTTGTCGTGGAGATTTAAAACACGTCAGGCCCGAAGAGGTTCAATCAACATTCAATTATTGCGTGTGACCACACTGCCTCTCTGAATGGGAATTTGAATAGATCACAGGAGTTGCAACATTCTTGGGAAACGATGGTTGTCCAACCCAGTCACTTTTTCCTGATTAGTCCCAATCCAACTAAAGCTCAACAATCTCTTTGGCAATTCTTTTTTGTGTGTTTTAAACCAAGCAAAGTGTATTTAAGAGCTAATTAATTGCTATGTACGGTGGCCCTGAAGGGGAAAATCACACCAATAATTAAGAATTAATGTCAAAAAATTCTAATAATAGACAGAATTAAAAAAAATGAAAATAAATACATGTGGGACATAATTTTAAAAAATCAGAACATAAAACACAATAAGAAATCATAAAAGTTAGGCACTTTGGGACATTACATATTGGATGATTTCTGATTTTTTTTTATGTTTGAGCTTTTTCAAATGCGTCTTTAATGCCCACATATTAGTAAAGATTTCATGAAAACTTTCAGTTGAAATGATGGACTAACGTCATCATCCAGAGACATCCCATAATAGTACATATTCTGGTTTCTATTTTTTTTTTTTTTAATCCAGAGAAAAAGTATTTTACAGAAATCAAAACAAAATGCTAAATATATTTTTACATTGAGTGATTTGTTGGTGTGATTTGCACTTCAGGGCCACCGTAGTTTTTATTTCATGGTCCTTCAAGGGTCATTCAAAACCTAAACCAACTTTTTTGGCTTTAAAAGTGCTGACAGTTTTGGCAAATTAAAACAAACTTGCATAATTCTAAAAATAATGGTCTAAAACCGTCTTTGTGCTGCTCTCTACAGGTTGAAACGAGGTATTATAGTTGAATTGGTCAAACTATAAAAGTCCCACGTCATGATCTGCAGCTCTGGTGATGATAACAATCACAGAGAATCCTCCCAGTCCCACCTCTCAAGATTTTTAAATTTCAGCTGTGGGTGGAGTCAGCCTCCAACTGTCCTGTTTGGTGACCCTTAAAAAATACTGAGGATGAGTTTCTTAAAAAATGTAGTGGCTTTTTTTTTGTATTTCACAAGACCTAATCACACAACCAATGACCCCTAAACAAACCCGTGGACGTCTTAAATACAAGCTTTTTTTTTTTTTTTTTTTTTTTGATAGGGTCACAACAATTCAGTTTGATCATTACTGTCCTGTTTTTGAAGGCATGCAAAGGCACTTATCCAAAATGCACTGCGTTCATTCAAATCAACATCTTAATGGGTTCTGAAAGCCTCCCAGGATCCTGCAATCACAAGACTAATTTAAAACAAACTAATAAAAAAAAATCAATGCCATCAAAGCACATGTGTTTCCCATTTGCGTTCCCAGAGAAGTTTTGGAATCTTGTGAGGCTGTGCTTTGACTTAACAAGCCGTTAAACCACTTTTTCACTTCTTGTTCAATGCACTGTACAAAAAAAAGAAAAAAAGAAAGAAAGAAAGAAAGATGAGTCTTTTGATAGGAAATAACACACAGGAAGCTCCAAAATGAGTTGGACAGCTCTACAATTGATTAGGCACCAAATCCTTCAGACATGAATTCCTGCAAGTATTAACCATCTCCTCCCCCCACAACAAAGCACACCCTTTTTTTTTTTTTTTTTTACATTCAAATGCTATTATTGTTTTGTAATTACATTTCCTTCCCTGCAGCAGACTAGAAACAGGAAAGATGGAACACTTCTTTATTGTAAGCAGGGAGGTATTTTGCAATAAACTGGTGAGTTGTCATTGTCCAGATAACATGTTTTATGTGAAAACAGGGCATAAATCACAGCAGCGATAACGGCTTTCTCTGTCCTGTTTGTTTTTCTTGAATTAGCTCTAATTTTTTTTGCAACTCGTCTGACAGAAATGACAGTGGAGAAAAGAGTCTTTGTTTTCTTTTGTTTTACCACTCAGTCCAAAGGGTTTTCTTTTTAAAAACATTCAAAAATTATCGTTGACATCTTACCGATATTTGATTGTTGATATAATTTATGCCTGTATAATTGGTTTTCAATGAAAAAAGGGTAAATTAAACAAATAATATGTAATAATGTGCTGTTTTGTTCATTAGAAAAAAGGAAAAACTGAGAAAAATCTTAAATTCGAACTGATGAAAACCAGTGTTTTATGTTTAATTCATTTTAAAAGGCATTTTTTTAATATAAAGCATTTAGTTTAAAGACATTTTTGCTTCAATTTACTAGAATTGGAACAAAATAACAATTAAAATAAACAAACCCAGAAAGTTTAATTTAAATTAATTCCGGATGTTCAATTCACATTGTGCAAAACCAGACTAACGCCTTAATCCTGGAGAACCCAAGAGTTCTTTTCTCCGGGCTTTTAAGATTGATTACATTTTATGTTTATTTTTTTAATCATTATGGAAAGCAGCAATTACCATAAAAAAAAAAAAAAGAATAAAGCCAAATCTGACCCTATGGGTTTTGGGTTAAAGTAATAAAAACAATTGTCTCAAAAGAAAGATGCTTCATTCTGATTAAGGTTACTCACGTAAATCACAGAAACTATGATATTTATTCAAAAATAAATTTGGTCAATATTTTTAGCAACAAAAACTGACATGAAGCTTAAACTAAATGATTGTGAGAAGGGTTTCACTTCAGTCACTGAGGGTTTGAGCCCCCTACCATACCAACACACCCAATTTAACCACGTCAGACCTTAAATAGTATGGTTCTACAATTTGTTTTAATTCATTTTCTGTCTTAATTTACTCAAATAAAAAAAGTGTTCATGTTGAAAATGAGGAAATAATATTTATACCATCAGTATTTAAAGTTGTTGAGTTTTTTCTTGTAATATTATAGGATTTTATATGTTGTAATTATTTGTTGTCTCCTTTGTTAAGTTTTTAATGCAGTACTGTGTTCTAGCTCTCTAACTCCAGATTTGTTTTATTTTTTTAAAGCTGCTTGCTCTTAATAATCAAAGAGCAGTCAGCATCAGTGACAAGATTGGTGTTAAAATGTCCCCTGATCACCATCCAGTGAACTTTTATACCAGCTTTGTGTTTAGGAATGTCCCTAAATTCAAGCCTAATAAACAGTGCAAAATATTATAAACTTAAGCAAGTCAGAAATGAAGAAAAATTTAATAATTGCTGTTTGTGCCCGGTGGGAGTTCTATGACACCAAGTCTTTCATCGGACTATAGCTGTGAAAGAAAAAGGCGGAAGCAAGATTCACGAGATATTTGCCAAACCTCTTCTATCTGTAGGTGCTAGTAAAAAGAAGAAGTCCCTCCCTGCTTGTCCAGTGTGAGCACCACGTTCAGTGCGTTCATGCCTGATGTGTTCATAGCATCAAACTTGATTTCCTTTCACCGACCGTAGGTGTTTAAAAACAGCTCTTCATGTTTTGTAGCTTCTGGAATTTGAAATCTTATCAATAGTAAAAGATTGATGGGCTTTATGATTCATGGCTTCAGCTGTTCTAATTCCCTTACACATGCAAACCATCATTAATGAATTGTTATTGGAAGAAAGTGACCCCTCAGTATCCGTTCTGCACACTTGGGAGCTTGTAACGAGCTCCTTTTTTCAGCGCACATAGTCGTCTTTCTGTCAGCTATTAATCTTTTCCCTCACATTTTTAAACGCTGTTTCCAAAACAAGGTGGAAAAGTTAAAGTTTTCTGCTCCCGCAGGTGGAAATGTTAGCACTTTGTCCAGTTCGGGACCCCCACGTTCCTGGGCGGGACATAAAAAGCACCTGTCCGTCTGCAGCAGTTGGGATTAAACAGGCTTGGAGTTAGTTTGATTTTTGATGGATGGAAATGTGTCCAAACTGACTCCTGGTGCTTAAGCAGGCCCAATTTTAGGCCCCAAGGGGCCCTGAGCCATGTCCTTCATCCTGTCCTGCCAACACCCGACAGGAAATGAGGGCTTCAGGGGGTGCTAGTAAGAAGACGGGAGGCCGAATCACTGGTATACACAATGCTAAAAAAAAATAAAAAATAAAGGATCTAAGATTCATTGTGTCAATTAGCCCTGATATGTTTTTGTCTTTATTGCAATTTCTTCTGTTTGTTGACACAAAATGCGTTTGTCTGAACATAACGTGCTAAAATTCCCACTCGGTGACTAGCACCACTTATCTCTTTGAAAGCTGCTTCTCTTCAAAGAATCCTCTAAAAGTTTGGGGGCTTTTGTCTTTGTGCGAAAGCCTCCCAAGCAGAGGCGACCGTTAGAAGTTCAGACGTGATTAGTGAGGAAGAGCGGCACAACACTGATCTGCATCAAACAACCCCACCACACACACAACCCCTCCGCTTTCCTGATATCTCCTCCAGATTTTTCACGAACACTTTCTAATCATAAATAATCACAGACAGAAAAGACACTCAATTAGATTATTCTCCAAAGTCCTGACATTATAGGAGGGAAAAGGCATTTCTCCGGTCCTTTGCTGACTTTCATGCTAAAGTATAATTGCTCTCTGGTGATTCCATGCCAGTTCCAGGCTCGGGGTTTAACTTGCCTTATTAAGGGGGTTTCAGCGTAGCAATGATTTACTATGCCGAGTTCAGACTGACTGGAATGAAAGGGAAGATTGGAATCATCCACATAAGAATATGGAGATTAGATCGGCCCTTGTTTTGATTATTGTGCGACATGGTGTGAGCGTGTCTTACATACTCGCGTCAGCATCTTGTACCCACACTTTTCAACTAGTTAGGCAGCTTTTCTGAGGGAATAACAGCCGGCCTTCACAAAGATGTTGAAACATTTGACGTGTTACTTCACACGCATCTTCAGTCAATACATAGCTGAGCAGTGCAATGACGTCCTTTTAAGAAAAATCTACTGTCAAATGCGTTTTCGGTCGTTTGCAGTCTTCCAAGAGATACTAGAATCACAAATGTGAACATTTCAACGTTCAGATGTCCAGGAGATGCCTTCAGATGCAGCATTTGATTGCGGTTCATGCCGTGATAACAGTCACTTTCTAAGAAATTATTGTTTTTTTGACACCTCCTACTATGACCTTAGCTGTGCAATAGGACAAATACAACAATAAGATATGCTTGAACCCTATAACACCAGAGCTTTTTATTGACATTTTTCCAGGACAATCCCAATTCTTCAACCATTTGTACAAGTACTGTATTTCCAACTCATTTATCAGCTGGTTCCAGTTAATTGGAAGTATGTTTGAGGAGTTACGAAAGACCATTTATATAAGAAATGGACATAGCAAGTGTTGAGGTTCCCCATAGGAAATGTCTTACCTCCGGCCCTCGTGAAATCAGGTCAGAGGCTTTGCTGTCACTTCCTAATACGTCTACCACCACATCGCAACCGATCGGCACCCCTCGCCAGTGATTTGTCTGAGTCGGTCTGAGTCACGTTTTTAGAGCAAGTACTGTCGCCAATCACAAGTGAGTTTGTTCCGGCTAGTTCAAATCCACACCCCTCTCACTGAAAAGGCTCATGAGAATCTGTCAATCAAACATTAGAGGCGGGGCCAGCAAGCTCCACATGCTTTTACTGAGGCATCTGATTGGTCAGTTTATAACTTGAATAACTGGCAATAGAGAAAAAATAGATTTTTAAGAAATTGGGATTAGAAAGAAGATGTTAAGAAGAATGTATCAGAGCGAGAATGGTTATTCTGACACATATTACATATTACTGAGAAATAATTGTCGATTTCTCAATGGAAGTCTATGGAACTTTGGCCTTCTTGAAACTAGCAGGTACTTCCAATTTGGAACACGAGAGGGGAGGGGCTGATTAGTTCATTAATATACATTTCAGTGGGAGCTACAGTTTGACAAAGTGCGTGTGTTATTTTAGGTGTTGCTGCCAACATCTCTGGTGTTGAAGGATTTATCCAAATATTCAGATTATATTAGCAATGAATGTATTTTTGCTGCATCCCGACCAAAACCAAGGCACAAATTAGGTTTCTTTATCCCTTGTTTGATATTTTTTCAATTTACCTTGCTTATTTCAACTGATGAAAAGGATGGTAACTTTTGTGTGATGCATGGAACACAAACCCAAGTACTAAACACATATCGAATCCTTTTTGGGTTTTTTTTGATGGGTTTTTTTTTGGTGCGTCACATGCCTGATGTGAACGTAGCTTAAGGTGACGGTGTGGTACACCCTGGACTGTTTGCAAGTCCATTAAAGGGACACACAAAGACATACAACCACACACTCGGATTAAAATTTAAAATCTATTTGTCACATACATATACATACATTGTATAATATATAGGGAATTGTATTGCAGGACTGTCTAACAGTATAAGGACAAGATAACGTTAGCTGACAGTAATTTAAAAGAAATGCAAAATATTGAAGTAAAATGAAATAAAAATGTAGATCCTTAAAATTCGCAAGTCCACAAAGTTTTGTGTCTGTGTCATCCAAAGCTTTCATTGTTTATTCTAAACTAAAGTCTAATTTAGGATCACCAGTTTACCTATGAAGGATATTTTGAGGCTGTGGGATGAAGCCAGAGGGCCCAGAGAAAACAATTAACTGTATATAGAGAACTGCACCGAAGTGACCCATCCCCCTTGTGTTCCAAACACGAAGTACCCGCTCATCCCAAAATGATGAAATCCCATAGACTTCTATTACTCAGTCATTCATTTACATATTTTTCACGTTCTTGCTCTTTTTTTCTTTATTGAAAGTTGTTCCAGTTACAAACTGAGACGCTTCAGTAAAAGTGGGTGAATGTCGACCTCCAGGCCTCGAGGGCCAACGTCCTGCTGGTTTTCCAGAAATCCTGCCTTATCTTCTGCTGATTACCTGGATCAGGTGTGTTTGGCCAATAAGGAGCTTCAAAGGCAAGTTGATTGGAAAACATGTAGGACACCGGCCCTCGAGGCCTGGAGTTTGACACCTGTGGTTTAAAGGATAATTTCTCTTGAGCCCGCTATCAGCAGAAGGGATGTGGCCTCCTATCATCCTCACTACTGATTGGATATATTGGTTTCCATAGAAACGTAGACTCAGACCAACAGGGGCAATCACGGCTTGGTGAGGGAGTCCAGCATCAACATGGCGATGGATGTATCGCAGAAAAATGGCGACTGGATTGACTTTATTTGGTTGGAACAGGAAGTAAGTCATTTTCTATGGGTGACCTCTCACTTGCTCTGTGCAGTTGACTATATACATTCAATGGAGAAAACCCAAACTAGAAGAAAATAGAAAGTCCAGACAGAAGTTTAAACAAGGACCGTCTTTCTTTAAGGTGAGGGTGCAAACCACTGCACCACCATGCACTCCCAAAATCCCTAATTTAGTTTTAACCAAATTTGTACCTAATCTATAATCCTAACCTAAAACATAACTACAACTTTCATTGTTATGGAATGATCCCCACATTTCTGACTGTAATGCATCGCTTTGATAAATAGTTTTGCTCAATGCTGAGGACCTCTAATCGTCTGTGCTATCATCTGACTTTGTTTTTTATTCCATTTGTCGATTACACTTAAAGTATTTCCAGGGACAGCATGAACATGGATGAGCCAACAACGTCAGCCCAACAGATCTCATCAGGGATAATTGGAGTGATTGGTGTGGCTTTGGAAGTGGTGTGTGGTTGTTATTGGCTGGCAACGGAAGGCTAGATTTTTGTTTCTTCTGATGCCAGCTGAGATCCTCCTTGCCCCGTCCGCTCGTTGGGAAGAAATTGCATTGACCCCCTTCTATCTATTGCTTCCATATGGGAGCAGTTATCTCTCTTGCAAATGGAAATGAGACCCAAAATTGCAACAAATGGGGCCATGCCACTGAATGCAGATGTTCTCCGCTTCTTGCCCAGAGTGCTCATGCCCTGTCAAATTAACTTTAACCCCTGCGTCGACAGAGCAGACATCTCTTTTGCGAACCCTCCGCCAAGGCAATTTGTTTGGAGTCAAGGCTCAAGAAGCAACTGGACGTCCACACGTGCTAAACAAGATGTGATGGTATCAAACACCTGGTGGGGATTGGTTATCGTCCACTGGAGGGGCCCTGGTTCAGGCTGCTAAGTCTTCCTCCTGTTTGTGGAGACCGTTCAGCCTCTCTGCTGGATTTCCTTCTCTGTTTTCTGGAAGGCCAATCTTGTACTTGACAGTGAACACCTGCTGGTGGGGTAATTCTAAGGCTGAAGTCATGGAGGGATGAAAGAAAAGCAAGAGAGGGGCTCAGAGGAAAGACTTCCCAAAGCTAACAGGTGCTTCCTTTGTGGGACTGTGGGAAAAAAAAAAAAAAAATCAAGACTGGTAATGTATGCTATCCCTTCATCAAGCCTCTATCTTTCTCACTCCACACCCCCTCCTCTTTTGAATAATAAGAAAACCCTATAAAAGTGGCCTCACAGATAATTTACCAAATTGGTTAAATGTTGCTGAGAGCCTGGAGTGGTAATATGCTTCCATTCAGAGCAGGCAGAGGTCAGAGGAGTCACTGGTTAGCGGGAACCAGACAGGAACACAACAGCACTCTGATGATCACTCACGGTGCCCTGTGGGGCTGTTCTGCAATGACCAACACGTCTGAGCGCGTTTGCCGCTGCATACATCCCCACAGCACCAACCTTGTTGTGCGCACACACACTCTCGGCCGGTCTTTTTGGTCTTAGACGTGTCTTTGGGTCATTTTCTGCGAGTTTTATTACATTCATGCATCTACATGTGCTCTTAAAATGAACAAATTCCTATTTTCTTTCATCCCTGCCACCATCTGCTCTCCTTTACCGACACTGATTATGGTTAATGAACGCTTCCAAGCCAAGTCCCTCATCCATCTCAAAATGCAGAAAATGTCGCTGCTATTCCTCCACACGAAAAACTCCTTTCGCTTGCACAAATCCATCTGTTTGCCCCACACACAGCAGCAGCAGGACAAAACCCAGCCAATCATCCTCATGGCTGTCAGCTTAATGCACACAAATATTACATGCATGTAGAAGGCATGCAGAATTGGAGCGTACAGGTGCTAACTTATTTAGCCGGTTCTGTTCCTGGACCCGGCTAATGAGGAGCAGGTGAGTGCCTGTTGCTTTAATCAAGTGGAGAGTTGGCGGCGCTCAGATTTGCAGCTTGTTGAAAGGGCCGGTTGTACACATGGGCCTCATTATGAGGTTAAGGCAAAATCAGTCAAGAACAATTGTTTTCCCACTCCTGTCGCTAAAGTGAAATACTTCTATGTCTTTATGTCAGCCAAACACACACACAATAATGCATGTGTGCACAAACTTGGTACAATGATGCATTTCAACCTTTCTGAGTTGGTAAAGGAAAAATTCTCCTGCAACCTTCTCTGCCTCCCCTATACACAACAAGCACGTGTCAGTTTAGTAATTGCAGCAAAAACAGCAGCAGAAGAAGCCAAGTAATTCTTCTAAAGAGATCAAGAAACTTTTGGTCTTAATTTTTAAACTCAGTGAAGAGGGTATTACCAGCTCATATTGCTGTTTTATGAAAAAGATGTTTGGTAACATCAAATTATCAAATCAATCTTTATTTTTTTAGCACTTTTCCTACAAATGTTCCTAAAATATCTAATAAGAGCATTACAGAATTATTTTATTTGACAAAAATAAATGCAAGAGTCAAAGTAGCGTTGATTGTTGATTATTAATATCAGTTAAAATAAAGAAAAACAAATTTTTAAAAAAATCAAAGGTTTTTGCTGCTTTTTAAGTACTTTATCATTCTATTGAACAGAGAACAAAAGTACCCTAAAATCTTTAAACTATTCTCTGGTATTGGTGTAATGACAAGAAATGTTGTATAGATTTTTTTTGGTTATTTTTGACAATGAAAATCCAGGAAAGAATTTTCTGAGGCGAGGACAAGTGTCCACTCCAGTCCAAAAATATTCTTCATAGGTAAATTGGTGGCTGTAAATTGCCCCAGGTGCATGTGTGTGGTTGTGTGGCTCAGCAACAGACTGGTGACCTGTTCAGGGTGAACTCCTGGGATAGGCTCCAGCAACCATGTGACCCTGAAAGGGATTCAGTTGTTGTGGGTTGATAGGACAAGTGTCAATAGACATTGTTTTTTTAGTTTACTTTCTCTTGTGTTTGTATAATCTTACATTTTATGATGCCTTATCAGTCACTTGAGCCTGTTAGGTATTAGAATTCTGACTACAGAATGGTGGGTGGGTGTGATAGAGATGCCCTACGTGGCATCTCCAGATTTGGATAGATCCCTCCAGTACTGTTCCCTCACAGCGGTGCCAAGCCATGTCTTTGTTTACACAGTTATTAGTCCATATTTGATGTTTTCATATGAAGGGTTGAGGTTCATGGGGGAGGTTGGGGGGTGGGTCTGAAGTTGATTGACTGGGTGGGTGTTAGGATGAATATATGTATATGTAGGGTGGGTGGAGTTGAGGTGGGGTGAAGGTAGGATAAATATGTGTACATGACTTCTTTTTATGTCTTTTGTGGTTTGAAATGTTTTGCTTTTATTGTACAGCGCTTAAACTGCCTCAGAGAATGAAAGGAATTCATAAATAAAGGTTGATTTGATTGATGTTTGACTCTTTGTATTGTTTCCTTTCTTTACCTCATATTGGATGAAGGTAGGATACACAGGAAATGTCGACTGCAGACTTCTCGGTGAACTGGAAGAGCCAAAACGATCATGTACAATGTTGTACAGACAACATGTTATAGCAAACACTTGCGCTCTTAAACGTAGACATCACATTTTGGGTTACATCCCCACAGCAATTAATTCTGCTTAACTGTGTCCTTTTGACTGTGTCAAATATTAGCTCGGACCTTGAGAAGGCCAAATATGGAGTAGGGGAAAAGCAGACATGCTGTACGCATTTTTCATTTTTTCAAAACCCCATTAAATCCTTCTAGCTGCACAAGGGGGCCTGTTAGTGTTCATATGATAAGTGCATCCTAACTATTAGTCCATGGTGTTCATACTGGACTGTCACTACCAAATACTAACACTTGTCCACTGCCTACAGTATGAAGAGGCTTGATGTGAAATGTCAAAGCAGTTCAAATCTTGCTCCAGGCTTTTTTTTTTTTTTTACAGATCCAATCCGATATGTGAAAGGATTTGATGTTGTATACTTCTGGCCAGGCACAAAGCATAATTATTAATTTGCCACCTGTGATCAATTTTCAGTTTTGTCAATTAAAAGGGACGCCATCCTTATGACACTACCAGATGTGAGTCCCTGATTGGTTCAACCAAAGTTCAGCCTTGTTTACTGAACCTTATTCACTGAAAAAAAAACTTTTTTGTGGGGGTCCTACAGGCATTTAAGTATGACTGGCACACCCAGTATGTGAAGCTTTTGCTTGTCATCAGTAAGGGGCCAGCGGATACAACTCACTAACAACTACTAAAGTAGAAGTTTCCTATCCCTGTACTAGAGTATGATGTAAGTATGACAGCCTCACCTGCACTTCATAAGTGTGCACTTGCAAATACTTCACAACATACTTACCGAACGTACGACAGTGGTACGTTTTATTTTCATGACATCCCTTAAAGTGACCAATGAGCCTTAAAGGAGTCTGCAAAATACACTTGCACTTCCCTTAAGGTGTAGCCAGTCCTCTCTTCAACCCTTCTACCAGACTACCTGTAATTGTTCAACTATAAAAACTGATTGGATTAGTTATAGTCGGCCAAGAAAACAAAAAGGTGCATGCAAAGCGCAAACCAAAAAACTGTCTTTTGTGCGTTTCTAAGGCGCTCCTGCAAACAACCCAGTCATCCAGGGTGCATAAATGTGCAAATAAATCCCTGCAAGTGTTGACTGAAACATTACAATGTTTAATAAAGGTTTTTTACTCTGCAGTGGAGTAAAAAATAAATTTATAAGAGAAAGAAGAACAGCTATTATCAGCATAATTATTTCACAGTTTAAGGAAACACGATTGATTTGTTCAAATATATCTTTAAATGATGTCGAAGTTTTTAGGATCTTATCTAAAAAATAATTTTAGGGAAAAAGTAGCTTGACTTGTAACTAATCCCAAGCAATCATTTTTGTTTTTATTTTTATTCTCATCCTCTCAATTCCCTCATTCAGAGCAAGGCTTTAGAGCTCATGCAAACCAAATCACTTCTGTTTACTGCAACAACCTAACTTCATATTCTGCATTTTTATGTTTTTGTATCCACAAGAGGGACTTCCAAAGCACGGCAAGCTTCCTCAGTCTAAACTTTTTTGACTACTAAGTGCTTAAAAACCCCACGATTTACCCCATCGCTGAACTTTCCGGCTGGGAGTGTGTGTGCTAAGTTTGCCTTAAACTCAACAATCTTTGCATGTGTTGAAAAATTTAACTCATCCCAGCAATGCGTCTGTGAGTGTTCCTGTGAACGGCGGAAGGTCATCTCTAAGCAGAAGCGCAGTTTTGCATAAAACTCAACAGCGGCTCCATGACAAAGCTGCTTAATGCGTCACTCCACTGACAGGCTCCCATCAGTCCTCATTAGGTCCAGCCATGTCAAAAGTGTCAGCCCGAGCCTCTCAGCATACACCAGCACCCCTCCCGAATGGAAACAGGTGACAGGAAGAGTTACTGTCATGGTGAAGGGACACTGAACTTGCACCAATATCTTTGTCTGCTGTTAAAAACTGAAAAATATTGTTAAATGACGCACATTTAGTAAGAATGGATTCATTTTTCACCTGCTTGCTAAAGCTTTTTCTCAGAGGTGAGTAGCATTTCAGGTGTTTGTACTTTAACACCTTGCATCTCTTGGGAAAAAAAAAAATGGCTGCTCTTCGACCTTTGACCCCCAACCTTGACATTGGAGAATGAAAGTGAAGGCAAAAGAAGTTCAAGGAGCCAAGAATAATGGAGGGTGAAAAGCGGTTAGCTTGATGCTTGTTAGCTGTGTCGGGGGAAATGTGATAACTGTGTGATGAAACTCAGAAGTCCTGTTTTGTTTGGATTCAAAACTTGTTTTATTGAAAATTATCTGAAAAATTTGACTAGTAGATGGGGGTACATTTAAATTAAGAAATCGCAAGTGTAATATTTTATGGTTTGTTCAATGAGTTTTGAGGAAAAATCTCATTCAAATCAGTAGTGAACAAGTAAAAGTCGAACCCTCCCCCCAGTTTAGAGTCAGTGCAGCTGCAGCCTGTAAAACAGAACAGAGTAGATGAAGTCACATACAGTCTAAGTTCATTTCATTTAGAAATGGTTTTAACAAGCTGTGAACATTGCAGGGAAACTGTTCTGGAACTAAACCCTCAGCTCCAAAACAAACATCAGATTCACTAAATGAGACACTTGGAAACACTTTGTTTGGTATTCTATCAAGCCTGATCAGCTTTACTAGAGAGTACGCACATGCCGGGAATTCTGTTGAAGTATCTGAAAGATTCGTGTGTGCTGTTGAGTTTTTTTATGCTTTTTTTTTTTTTTTTTTTTTTTTTTTACAAAGGGGCATGTGACACTCGTGTCCTTGAACACCTCATTCTCCTTCACATTCAGCCTGTGATATTCACATTGGACAAGCAGGAAAGGGCTTCCTCTCCTTTTTCTTCTGTTTACTAGCACATGTCAGACACCGACAGTTGGAAGGGGCTTGGTGGGAAATATCCAAATGGTGCAAATATTGCTTCTGACTTTTTCTTTTACAGCTCTATTCCAGTATATGGACTTGGTGTGTATTTAGACTGGACATATTCGGTCCACTTAAAGTGAAACAGAATTTGTATCCCCCGGAACAAAGTTTCAATCTGAATACCTGCAAACAAACCCTGGTCCGGGACCAGGAGCCACTCTATGACCCATCATCCAATCGGACTTGATTTCCAGTTCGCTCTGAGGGCCCTCAGTCCGAATACAATTAACTCAAAGAGTGAAATAACTGAACCAAAATGGCCACCATAGCCGGTAGTTAATGGACAAACGTGGAGCAGTGATGCAACAGCAGCTCATTAAAATGTGGTTGGATGAATGAAAACAACTTTTAATGCAATCCACGTACTGGACTGGTTACTTTATTTCAGGAAATCCTACAATAGAAAGCCTGCACAAATGTGATCAGGTGGATTTGTTTTAGACCTTTCAGAACAGGAAGTGTCTCCAGCAGGGCTCTGCTTTTTATAAGGTTCACTTCCTGTGGGTACAGCGGTGTTTCCTGTCAGACCAGTCGCCCTCTTGGTATGCACTTGTATGATATATGCCGGACTAAGCATCAAAGTGTCGGAATCTGCTCCTACACGAGTGTGTGTTTGGCTGCCCTGCAGGCCGTAAAGCTGTCTTAACCTGAGCAGTGATTAATACTCCCATCACTTTCTAAATGCTGCCCGCCTGTTCTCCAGCCTCCGCCTGCTCACAGCACTCCAATGTTTGCCTTTCCCAAGGCACCCTTCTCAGACGACAGCACAGGGTCAGAGGGAAAAAAGAAGCTTTCTTTAATTTGATAATTAGTCTGAGGACTCGGTGGGGTGAAAGAAAAGGATTGGCCTCATTAGCTGTAATTGTCTAATTGCCTTTCATCCTAATGGGCTGTAATTTTCACTTCATGGATTATCCAAATACCAAAAAGGTTCCTCTTATTTTTTTTTTTTTTGTGTATCTTGAAATCCAAATGCGAGCAACAAAGCGAAACCTGCTGTGGGTGCAGCTGGAGTGAGAGATGAGTGTGTTTAAATAGTAAGACCGGAAAATGGGTTAAAGATGGGGAGAAAGGGATACAGTGATGTTTAGAACTGAATATTTTGGTCAATTTGTCTAAAAACTTGTGTCAAAATGAAAGACACAACCGATTCTCCAACACTTATCTATTCTGTATATCTGTGTCCTTTTAGATAGAAAACTGGGGCCAAATCGTGAAATTTACTGCCTAAAAATACATAATTTTAGTAAACGTATATTCTATTATATCTCATAGTAGGCTATGTAGTCATATATTTTATTGTCTGTTCTTATTTATTAGCTAATCTTGTATCTTTTTTATATATACTTACTGCTCTTAGGCTTTGTACTTTATTGCAATATTTTTCACTACATTTGATTATGTCTGAATACATAAAATTTAAATTTGAACTTTTTGAGTTTTTTTTAATACAGAAAACCTATTGGGGGTTAACTTCTGATTCAAATAATTTACCAAGGGAACTTATTCAAACAACACTTCAAACCTGAACTTTACTTTTTTTGAGCTCTTTAGGCACTTTTGGTCATTCACAAAACAAAACGAATGGATTCCTAAATTTTTCTCTTATACATTAAAAATAACCTAATGCCACTAAAAATTACCTGAAGTACTTTTTAAAGAGTTATTTTTCATTAAGCATTTGGACATTTTATTTTGTTGAAAATGGAAAATGAATCAATTTTAAGGGTCTGAAATCAAAGGAATGGAATGACCCGAACTAATGCTGAAGAATCCCATTAATATTTGCTCTGCAGAACCATGTGGAGTTTGGTGTTTTTTAGGGTTGTAATAATGAATTTATTTCTATTTCTGCAATCCAAACAGACTGATCTCTCTAAGGCAGAATTGAATCTACCGTAGTTGAATCAAATCAACCTATACTATTAAAAAATATTTAAAAAATAAGATAATCAATATTGGAAATACCATTTGGATTGAGTCATGGTAGGTTTATTTTACTATAATGTAAAAATTACCATCACAATGGACAACACACACGTGACGGCAGCAAAAAGTAACAAACCATTATTACAGTCAAATGTGTGAAAACACTTTGAATTTTCCAGAAATGAAAGTCTGAATAATGTCTTGTTTGTAATATTTTGATGTGGAAAAAAAACTGTAGGGCTGAACTTTATCATACTAAAACGTGAATGAATATTTATTCACACTTGATTATCTTCCAAGAAATACAAAGAGTCTGGAAAACTTCACCTGCATTGTTCAGGTATTTATCTCTGAGTCACACTGATTGAAGTTTTGGCTAAAGACGTACTGGATCAATTTTAGGTCAGTGAATCGGATCACATCTGATCAGTTAAAAGGAACTAAAATAAACTATGAACTGGATTAGCAACCACATCTTTTATTAATTGAAGTTAAATTGAATTGTAACACCCCTAGTATTTTTTATGTTTAGGTATTGCATCATGGTCTTGGGTTTTCATGCTACATTTTGATTTAAAAAAGAAAAAAAAAAAAAAGATTAAGCTATAAAGCTTCATACATCTTTGCACGTGACACATGCAGTAAGATATGTGCTTTCACTGGATCTATGGGTGACAAGAAGCATGTTCTCAACACAAGACAACATGTTTTTATGAATGAAAATCTCATGATGTACATGTTTTGTAACGACTTACTTCTTTAGAAATGTATTGATCTTTTCTTCTCTATAAGTTCACCAGCAAACTTTCATTTTGGAACAATTTCCTGGGTCCTCTTAAATGCTGCCACCAAAGTGTTGCTATAAATAGTTGCAGCCACAAGATATTAAAGTTTATTTCCTTTTTTTATTTGAGGTTTGAAGAAGGGTTGCCTATAAAGAAGAACTATAAAATACATCTTTTCTTAACTTATCCTATTTTGAACTGGCAAATCTTTTTTTTTATTTTTAGTTTTTACAACTTGTCCTTTCCAGCAGTTGAGCAAACAGAGGAGAGCTAAAGGCTACGTTCACTCAGTAACTCAGGTTCAAGCAACCACTTCCAATGAAGAGTCTATGTCAATGTGCATATATGTGCATTTCAGGGTACTGTGTTCAAAACTCCTGTGTTCATTGGCCACAAGGCAAGTTTCTACGTCCGCTTTTGGGATCTATGTACAAAACCAATCCATTGAACGCCTTTGAAAGTTAAACAAGGTCAAACTTTGACCAATCAGGGTCTTGGACTTGGATGGATGACTCGCCACATGGCCAGAGTATGGCATTACTTTCTCAATGGAGGGTTTGGAATCTTTGGACACGACCAGTGTCGACCAGTAATTGCCCACAAATTCATAAAACAATCAATCAAACTTTATATTAATTTGATGTTCTGACTCTTTTTCTTAATAACTATAACATTTAAAAAAGTTCCAAGTGAATCATCCTAAATACATTATTTAATTCAAAGTTAAAATATTAGCATTTTGGGGATAATTTCTGCAACACATGCAAACTTTACAAAATGAGTAAAAAAAAAAATCAATGAAACTCCAATGGCTGGAACAAAGGTAAACATTAGCTCACCTTCTAGCATAGCTGTCAAATGTAATTGCAGGAAACTGTTTGCGTGGGGACTCTTTTTCTTAAATCAATTGAAATGTAATCACCACGGACCTCCATTAGTTTCTACATGCAGAGTGTAATGACTTTTGCATGTACGCGATACGGAGCTGTCTGACTGAGAGCTCCGAGTTGGGATTATAGCCCATCTGCTGAATAAGGCGGCAGGGATAGAGATGATTGCATCACAAGATCATCCATTAGTGCTGTCATCTGGAATTCGTGGTGGGACCACAGTGCAGTGGACTATTACGCTCATTTAGCAGCACACAGCCTTCAAAGCAGCGACAGTCTATCAGCAGGTCAGATGTGCATGAGGTTGACAATCCAGAAGAATCTGCAATTTGTGTTTGTTTTTTTGATTGATAAAGCATATAACACTGTTTGTTTGTTTGTTTTTTAACTTAAATCATATGATAATCATTATCTTGAAATCTGTTGTTCTAACTATGTAAACAATTCATATCACAATTCTGAGATCCTTATCTCATTAGAATGATCAATTCTTTCCTTAAAAACCCATTGGAAATAACATGGTGCATGTTTTCTGCCCTGTAGTTCATCATCATTCCACTAGGGGCAGTCGAGAGACTTTTCCTGCTCATTACACAAAAGCTGCTTCCAAAAATCTCAAGAACACTTCTGACGGGAAAAGATTGTCTAAAATCCAAAACTTTACATTAAGAATACTTAAAACAGAGTTATGTTAAGACAGAACCTCTTAAAATCGCTTTGACATCAATAAGCACAACCAGAATTAATCCAAATAAAAGACACAGTCTGATAGGACACTCTTTTTCTTTTAATTAAGACATTAAGTGCTCCTTATAGTCCAGAAAATATGATTGCCTAATTTTTTATGTAAACAAATAAAAACAAACTAAAGTATTTGTTTTCTATTTACTTTGTCTCAATTTATTGATTATCATTTTAAATTAAAAAATAATTGGTCCCACATTTATGTCTTTAAGTATTTTTCTAACATTTCAGGACAAATTGTAGTTCTTGATACATGATCAATGGTCAAAACATTTGATACTTTTATTTTGTAGAGTAGTATGTTTGCTTCTTGTCACTGCATGTGTGTCACATGTATGTGTTTTGGCAGAAAGCTCCATTTCCCAATGAATTTTCCAGCTTTTGTCAGCTAATGAGCAGTAAGCTGCTTGTACACTAACGAGTTTTTTTAGGATCCGCTGACTTGAATAATACCATAACTGAGTGGCGAGAAGAACAAAGACGTTGGCCTTGTTATTGCTGGTGCCTGATTGTTCTCAGCGTTCCTGTGAAGACAGCTCATAATATCATAATCTGCCATCCTCTCCTCCACATGCCCTCACCAGCACTCGCTTTCATGTCGGAAAGTCGTTCAAAGCCCAATCATTAATGTGATTTATTTCTTGCTGTGTATTATTTTGCTGCTCTAATTTGTTTGGGTTTTTCAGCGGCGGTGTAAATCAAAATCAAAGCCGTTGCCGCGGCTTTTCCCTGTCACCCCTGTTAATGGCCTGTCCGCTGGAGGTTCGCCGTGAAAAGAAGCAGACTCGCTGTCTACCTAAATCACCTTTCCATCCTTTCCCCTCATCATAAACACAAAGAGCTTATTGGCTACCAGCACAAACACCTTCCCTGACTGACCCCGAGCTGTAAATCAGGAGCTTTGTGCGGTTCCAGAGCCCAAAGAGTGAAAACTGGCAAAGGTGTTAATCAAAATATGACCATTAATTACAGCAAATGTTTAGCAGCAAACACATTGCAGCTCGACACCTTTTTCTGGCAGCGTTTTAAAATACAAATGGGAACAAATTCTCAAACGGGGAGATAAAGAGGTTGATTGTAGAGAACATGATTGTCACCTGTCCATCACGCGCGAAAGGCGAGCTGATTCTCACACGTTATGATGTGTAATGTGATTGGACAGTGCTTTGACAGCAAGCTGTAACCTTCAGCTGCCTGCCTTCTAAAAAACCCATCTCGTGGCTCTGGAAGAGATTTCAGTGGCACTGATCGGTGGGGGCATCGGCACTCATCATGTCAGATCCACTCTGCGTCTGTTCCCCGGATCTTTTGTCATCAGGCGTGTGCTTTCCGTCCTCTAGTCAATCACTCACGTGCATAAACTGAGCTGTTCAGATGTCAGAGAATGAAGTGGTGCGGCTGCGCGCGCTCACCTTCATTGTCGACTTGAGGCCGCCGTGTGGGCTTTATTTTATTTATTCATTTTTCTTCTCAAAGAGGCACACAAATCACAAAACGCCATCGTGCGGGTGCTGAACATGCGCAACCCCAGCCAGGAGAAAATTATTTGTGCTGCTCCAAATGAGAATTTGACCAACAAACACAATAAGGGCCCTATTACATTTCTCTTTCATGATGCTGAAAGGAAATGCAAACGAGATTAGATAACACAAAGGCCACAAGGCTCATTTCTCTCCTGTGTCTGGAGATGGCTAAACGCTCTAATGACCCTCTCTTCTTAGCTCTTCAGGCCAATTGTTGAACCCAAACCAACTGAATTCATGTCGTGTAAAATATCCTTTCACAGGAATTTTTAACACTTTTCATTCCATCACTAAATCGACTCTCTAGCCATTAGTGGACGAGGAGTTGTTCCGACAAAAAATAAATAAACAAAAAATAGAAGATCCAACTGTCTTCTGCAAGGTTTTTGATTCATGGTGTGGTCTTGGCAGTTGGAACAATTGGAAGAGTCTGAGCGGAGTTTAATGGATGAGTTTGGACTGAGAACAGGCAGCAGGAGAAAAGAGGGCTGCAGCGAGGGCCTCAACGTCACAGCTGCTCGCAGGTTCACAGCAGCTCCATGACTTCCCCTAATCAGATTGAAGCAATCAGCCTGAAAAGGTTTCCCATATGTCGTAGTAGCTGAGCTTAAAAGTTGAGGAAAGGAAGACGAAAAAAAAAAAAAGAAAAGGATGGGTGGGGGGTTTAGTAAAAGTCTGATAAAACAGCAAAAGAAAGGACGATTCGGGAAAAAGAAGTGCCAGGGTTACGGCCGGGCCACGGGCCATAGGGAGGTTAGGGTGTCTGGCTGCAATTAGCCAGTCGCAGCAGAGATTGAGATGATGCTTTGGGGAGCTATTGGTCCTCAGTCATAAGTAATTATTCAGTCAGAAATTACTGACTCTGAAAGCAACGTGTGGCTGCATCTGGTAGTTTACTAGCACATGTTTCCTTTCAACACCAGCAGCTTTTCTGCAAGATTCAAATCGGAAAATACCTCTCTGAGGAAGTGTTTTGTTTTCCTCCCTTTGAATGCCTTATTTTAAATAACTGTGCAAGTTTATTATATGTTTACTTTGTGACAAAATGTGTTGCCGTTTTTTATTGTCCCATCATCTTGACAAGACACGTTTACAGCTGCAGTGCTTTTTTGCAGAATCTTATTAACTCTGAGCACTTATGAGATGTGGTTACGCTTATTTAATTAAAAAGAGCATTTGGGAGTGTTTTTAAACTCATTAAAAAGGTTTTCATTTTCATCTGCTTTCAAAACTCCTTAAAAAATGGTCTGATCACAAAAACCGTTCAAGTGTTTCATAACTGCAAACACAATCAAAGCCTGAACCTTGCCTATTTGTTTGAGTGAACTTCTAAAATAAAAAAAAAATTAAAAAAAACATTTTTAATGCTGGTATGCCGTTTTTCAGAAGATAAGAAAAATGAAGTTAAAAATTGCATTTCTGAGTGAATAAGGAGCAGACGAAAGAACGCTGTTTGATAAGAATGCATTTGTGATGTAAAAAATGAAATGGGCGGGCCATAAGCTTCCTGCTCCTCCCCATTCTGATGCGTCCACTTGTAGACTATAGATCCATAAACATCTATTTTTCCTCAAAACCATGAAGTTAGATTTTTGCAAAAGAATTGTGTGTTCTAGAAAATATTTCTACTCGTCAAAAAAATTGTCTGTTAAAAAGTGTTGTACCTGTAATTAGAAATGTTTGTGTCTGAAAAACTGGTTTATAATTGCAGAAAAAATTGTCTGTTTGTAAAAGTGCTTTGTTCATTTTTTGTTCTTTTGCTTCTTAAAAATAAGCCAATTGGTCGCCTTTCGCTGTCATCTAATCAGTGTGCAAGTGTCTTGTCTCCTCTTCTTTTTCATGCTTTGTCTAAATTCATTCACTACTCACTACATAGTGCATTTACTATTTTCTAGTGCTGGCCGAATCTACAAAACCAAAATCAAATGTGTAAAAAATTTTCCAGAAGTCCTTGCAAAAAAAAAAAAAAAACTGTGCGCATTGATGGTCAATAAATTGGCAAATAGAGACGACAATGCATTGCTTTTGAACAATTTTTGCGAGAAAAAATAAATAAATGTACTTTTTTAGTGAACCATCCACGTTTTCTTGTTAGAGCACAGTGGAGTTAAAAATAGACTTCGTAAAATGTTCATGTTGATTCGATTTTTACTTTACGAAATCACATACTTGTGATCATGTGAAATCGTGACGTCACACTTACTGTTTAAAAAAAAGAAAAAGGAGTGATTATGGCATCTGAATTGCTTTTAAAATTCAAGGCACTAGATAGTCCTGCACTGTATAGCTTTTCACCAGTTATGGATTGGGTGGGAATTCGGACATAGTCAGTTTTCTATGACATGGATATCTTGCATCTGATATCAGCTCACTGATTGGTTGACAGTTTAATGCCTGGTTCACACCGCAAATGGAAGTGCTGCAAAGCGGTGTCCACGCAGGATCTGCTAAACCTTTAATTCAAGTCAAACAAACATTTTTTCTGCAAGGGTCGACAGGCACTTCTACTGAGCTATGGTTATACTTTTTTTTTTTGCCATCATGGGTAAATGACCTCATCGAAAATTCAACATTGTCCATCTTGACATGTTACATATCACTCTCTCTCTTGTTTCTTCTGTTTTTAGGCACCCCCACCCTCCACCCCCAGGCTCCATAGTCGTCCCACTACATTGATCTTAGTGTGTCTGTCTGTGTGTTTGTTTTTTGTGTATTGTGTGTTTATTTTCATCCGTACAGTCTCTTTAGATACAAAAATGTGATCGCATTTGTCAATCACGGTAATACATTGTGAAAAATGGGTTACATTTCAAAAAATGTTCTTCCTGCCAGAATTGACGTAGGTCGCTTGCTACTTGCGCAAAAATATAGACTAGTCAGCAAACGATCGCTGCCCGACAAACTTAGGTGTACAACACTTTGCTTCTGGTGTGAACAACATCATAGGTTAACAAGGGAGTTGAATAGAAGCGGCCTCCATACTGCGCTACTTCACAGTGGTTCCACGTTCAGTGTGATCCAGATGTAGGTACTTGTAACTTGGGTTTTGTAGCTATTAATCAATACATGTGCTCATAGGTGCGTCCAACGTTTCACTCAAGACATTTTTACAGATGGGAAATTTTTTCTGCACTTGTGAAACAGTTTTACAGTCGCACACATTTGTTATTCCAGGTTCAAAACTTTTTCACGGACACAACTTTTGTTCATCAAGTTCAAAATCTCTTTTACCGACCGACATTGTATTTTCTACAGATAAAAAAACATTTTTTACAGACGCACAAATCTTGTATTACAATATGAAACCTTTTTTATGAAAGGAAAAAAAATTTTGCAACAAATCTCTCTTCAAACAAAAACTGTACGGCTGGATAGCTCCGACATTACTCACCAACAGTACATTGATAGTGTTGGATTGGTGGCGTGAGGAGCTGTAAGTTAGTGGGAGAGCATGTAAACAGAGAGCTCTCAGCAACAGAGGACAGAAAAAGGGGGAGCGGGAGGTGAATTTCTCACAAACTCCTGCTGCTCAGCAGAAACTATATCCTAGATTTTGGCTAAATTACAATAAAAAAAAAAAAAAAAACTTAAAATAGACCAAAAAAAGGTTTTGAGTGTATTTAGAGATTTCTGCACTTATGCATTTGTCCAGTCAGAGTGTAGTTTAATTTTACTCAACACACACACACAAAATCCTGACTTAGAGTCTCTGAGCTCCAGATGTGGCCTCAACTCTTGCTGCTGGATGGTCTCCCACACCTCATTTGTGTCCACATGTAAGCCCAGTAACATGCATTACATGCACCCATATGCAGAAAACACACACGCCTGGCACCGACACAGCCGTATACACTCACAAGCACTTACAAATAAAAACAATAACAAAAAAAAGGAAAAAAAATCAATGTAACCTGTAATTTTTACAGGATTGATTTGAGTGTGTGTGACAGGCCAAATCCAATAGTTGCAGCAAGCCTGACAGGCCTGACATGAGTCTTGCCTTGCTGGCCCCTCAATTATGCATGGCCCAATGTTTCCCAAGATCTTAATTGAATCACAGTGTCTCAAACTTGTTATTTCTAATTTGTTGCATTTGATTTCTGACATCAGCGCTGCTGTGTCATGAATTATGCAAGCGCCAGGGCCTTTAATTGTGAGTGTTATTAAAATAAAGCTAATTGCAGATGAGTCAGATGTGGCGAGGAGGCAGGATGTTTTAAGGGGGGGGGGGGGGGGGGGGGGGTTATGCTCTGACATGATTTGCTGCTATACTGCCAAATAATGATTCGGCCTCGGAGCTTTCTGAGCTGTGGCTGTTTTGCGGTTGCATCTGCAACCTTTGTGTGTGTACCATGGTGCAGGATTTAATGGTTGAACCTCCTGCTCTATCGGTAGACTAAAATGTTGCAAATAACAAACATCCAACATGCTGCAGAGACGTGGACATACATATATATATATATAAAACTCCACAGTTTTAGAGAATTGGTATAATTCATCATTCTGCCACTATCATGCTACTTGTTTCACTTTTATTGATTATACTTTATCCATTTTAGTTTTTTCTCTTTCCAGGAATTGTCTGAGTGTCACCCAAATTCAAAGAAAATTGCTTTTTATATCGTCTTCTTTGGGTCTGATGATATTCAGACATTGACGTAAAATGAGAATCCTTTGAAATTGATTCTGTATAAGTTTTTATGTCTGGTAAAAGTAATAAAGGATTTTGATTAAATAAAAAAGTGCAATAAAGGGAGAAAAGCAGGTAAGTGTATGGCTGTTGTGTCCTTGCATGATTGCCAAAATACTAGTGACTTGATGTAAGATCTTAACTTACAAAGACATTTTTTTTTTTTTTTTGTGATGATGTGCTAATAACAAAACAAGCTACCTTGTAAAATAAATGTGCAATTGTACCAGTAAAGCCTAAACAAGCACGGCAAGGTTTTGAGCTCTGAAATGAACCCTCCTGCTCTATTCATAAGAGGTTTAACAACTGAACTGTGCCTGCAGGGCAATAGCTCAACACCTGACTGTAAGGTAGGGATCCTCACGGCTGTGTTCCATTTGGGACGCCGCAGATGTCTGGAAGTCATTTCAACATGTGAAAGGCAGGGAGGGAGGGCACACTTTAGTTTCATGAATGTTCAATCAATTCAATAGGATAGCTTTAAGTTTCTCTTTCCCCTTTTCAGAGCATTTATAGGCCCACAGGCGTTCACGGGCTGCATTCAAAGGCTTCACACAGAACCAGAGCATTACCATTTTGGCTGATATCTGTTATGAAAAGAAAGAAAAACACAGGAAGAAAGGCTGTTAAAAAAAAAAAAAAGCTAAACATAAAAATGTGTACTCAAGTCTTTGGTTTTTCTCCATCTTTGCAAAATTTATGTTTGCATTTTTTTTCTTGTGGAAAAAGTCCCCTTGGATTTGTGTACATCATTTTATATACTTTAAAACATTGTTTCTTACATATATTCAAGAACAAATGTTTCCCATTTGCTCTAACATTTTTATATCACGTGATATCCGAGTTAAACTTTGTAAAAACGACTGTGAGCCACATAAACAACATTGGAGAAAATGCTAATACAAAATCCAAAAACAAACAAAAAAAAGTTCATAATTATGGAAAATCATAATAATTTTCAAATATGCATTAACATGACTTTTTTTTTTTGCCATACTTTAGCTTACTTCTATAATTTCATTTGCTTAATAACCTATTTTAATATAAATCTTGAGCTTGTGTGTTTTGAATTTAAAAGAATCTTAAAACTGGTAGGGTGGAGCGGTCAACTTCTAATTAATATAAAAAGTTCAATTCCCATGCCTCTGACTCAAACTTTATTTATTTGTATAGCGCCTTTCATTCAAAAGAAGCTCAAAGCACTTAACAAAGCGCTCAACACTATATATCACAATTTTCTTGGTTGTGACGCTCAAACCAACATTGCTGTTTGTGGTTTTGTTAGTGTTGATGCATAGCCCTTCTGTCCCCATCAGTCTACAAATGTGTGTGTGTGAATGGAAGGATGGAGAAGGTTCCTGTGACTTGTTTTTCTCACATGTTGTTGTAAGTAGTTATTCCTATTTCTTGTAATTTACCATAGTCTTTTAAACCTCTGAAGAAACATAAAAAAACAGTGAAATTCCATTCATGGTATTGTACTTTCCACACTGTAGTTAATTTATATTGATTCGGTTGACCTTGTAAAATGCATCTTTTATGCTATAAAGTAACTGTTGTCATTTTGCACTACCAAATATAAACTTTAGTCATCTGCGTAAAACATGATGCCAGTGTTATCCATAGTGTTAACGTGCATTATCGTGTGAGCACATCACCTTAAATATTAAAGAAACATTTTTATACAATTTATTTTGAACGAACAACGGAAGTTTTTCTTTTGAAACCCAAACCTGTTTCCAGTTCTTCTCCTTTTTGCCGCAACATTGACACGTCAGTGGACTGGAAATTAGCTTGCATTGTGTTGCAGAGGGACACATGTCTGATGCAGACATGGCAAAGGTGATGTAAACATTCTGATTGATTGATTAATAAACCTTCAATTTTTTTGTCAATGCAACAGAGATGCAACAAAGACACACATGCAGACTGACCAGTGTAATTCAGCCTTAGCGTAATCACAATACCTGTAACCCGCAATCTTGTTTGCAAGGCGAAATTAAACGGTCTGTCACCGCTACACATTGACCAGATTAATGTATTAACAACTCCCAATTTAATTTACAATAAAAAACAGTGATACCGCTAAGACAAGCTTTACTGTGATTACGCTAACTCCCAAACTTGTTAGTTAGATGAAAAATAAAGCCAGAGTCTCACACCACTACATGTTAGCCATGTTAGCTTACTCACAATACCAGTAACTCCCAATCTTGCTTTCAACAAGTAAAAAAAACATACTGGTACCACTAAAACGAACGTTACTGTGATAATGCTAACTGCCAACCTTGTTAACAACATGTTGAAAAACACAGCCTGACACTCCTACATGTTAGCCGCATTGGCGTATTGACAATATTTCTACCTACCAACCTTGTTTATTACAATTAAAAAACAGATTGACCCCTCTAAAGCGAACATGACTGTGACTATGCTAACTCCCAACCTTATCAGCATGTAAAAAACACAGTCTGACACGTTAGCCAAATTAGCCACATAAGCTCAACCAGAACAAATCCATATTTTAGATTATAAGGAACCCTGGCCTATTTTCTTTGGGAAAAAAAAGGGCAGCTTATACTACAGAAGATACAGTATATTTACAAACTATCCTGATGACAATATCAAATATCAACAGCAACATATCAGTGTATTATATACATGTTTGACTGTTTAATGCACAAATACTTTTAATATAATCTGTTGTATTAAAGTGTGTATCCTACCACAAATTGCTTTTACTACTTGCACTGAATATGTGATCAAAATCTACATTTTATTTCTCTAACAAAATTACATGTTCCCAATGCAGTCCCAGGAGGCAAGTCAGAGAATTTATACTTTTGCTTGAACCCCCAAAACCTCCCTGTCACATGCTTGTGTCTCAGCCAGGATATAAAAGGCTTTAGTCTCGTTATGTATGCATGCTAAGACTGACGTGACCTGCCGATTCAAAAAGTCTGTCTCCGCATAAAAGTCCATGTCAATAGGGTGCCTTTACGGCTGGAATCTGTCTATATGATGAAGTAGCTAAGTATATTTCACTCGTGCTTCCAGGATGGCTGCGGAACCTTGTCTGTGGAGATGACAATTAGAGTCACTTTCCACCCCGGTTAGCTCAGACAGGCCCTGTCATCCAACAGGAGACAGGAATGGAGGCAGACAGAGAGTAATATGTGTACCAATGTGATTCTTCTTCACCTGGTGATCCTTGCGCTGACCACATAGGCAGAGGGGAGGCTTAAAGAAGAAGGAAATAGAGCCAAATGCACCTCAGCACTTAGACTCCACACAAAAGTTGAGTTTTAAAATGGTTATAGGCTGTCAAGTGAGTCAATTTTACTTATTCTTTTCATTATATCACTTTTCATTGACTTTCAGGGTTGTGTAACCAATGAGAGCCCACTGGTGCATCTTGCACCAATGATGTAGATGATTTATACAGGGATAATCAGGAACGCTGGGAAACTATGATGCACACTTTGTGAGGTAAACACTCATTGGGGAACAAACTTTCCTGTGTTGCGGTGCCATGCAGGCCAACCGCGCAGCCGACTCTCTCTGATCTCGGATCAGCTTTAGAATCAGGCTCTGCCTCTGTGTCTTCTAAACAAATCTGAAGCAATGCAAGCTGTCAAACGTTTTGGCACGCCGGTGCAACTGTCAGGTTGAAGTGTGTGTGAGCGATGTGCCGCGAGAGTCTGTGTTGCTGGCTCCCCCTGAAAAGATTAATAATTTACATGGGATTACTCAAAAAATTCCCGCGTTTGCCACAAACCTATGTAACATTGATTTGTTGAACTGTCATAATAGCACATCACTCAAAGTAAACAATCTTTGCCTCAGCGAGAGGTGGAAGAAAATGTCTCTTTCTGAGAGAATCGGAAACAGGGTGGAGGGGAAGATTTCATTCCTTTCTCGTGGTTTGTCTTCGAGTGGCTCTCTGCGAGCTAGGGAGGGGGGAAGAAGAAAGCGGGAGGAAAAGGAAGCTGTAATTGCTGTCAGTCTATACTGAGAACAGCCTTAAAGGCAGCTGCTTTTCCACCGCTCAGGAGGGAAAGGCGCTTGGGTTGTGTGGCTTCCCCTCCAGGCCTCTGGAGGATTTGGAGATTTCTCTCCCCTTCGTGTTTACCTCTCTTTGTCAACAGCAGCTTTTGGATGCAAAGGAATCAGAAGGCTATCACACTCAGAAACACAGAAGTGGGTAATTGAAAAGATTATCCCCCAAAGTGCCAGCAGCGGTTTGGAGTCTTTTCAAAAAGTGAGAACTCCCATTCAAAGTGTTGCACACAATCATCAAAATACAAAAGGCTTCCCCCCCAAAACATCAGTGCACAGATTTTGACATGTTTGTGTTTGCTCCACATTACTTGTCATCCCATTTTGGCAGATGTACTGTATATTAATTCAGGCTACTCCATTCTAGAGCCTGACAGTCTGTTTAGCAACATGATCCAGCTGCATGTAGTGGACTGGATGCTGACAAAAGATTTTCTCAGAACTTCTCCAGTCGCTCTCGTGACCTGAACAACGTGAAACTTGTAAAGATCATTTCTCAAAGTCCCTCTTCGATCCTCTTAGATCTACAGTATTGTAAAAGCATTCCCAGTGTTTTTTTAATTATGATTTAGCTGTTTTTAAAACCAAAACCAAGACTGAAGGCTCGTTTACACTGGAATGGGAACGCGTTTTGCTCTCTGACCCGGTAAGCAAGATATCGGGTACACACCAGGACGTTCCAGAATGATATTGCGTTCACGGTTAAAACGAATGCTGACGGAAAACAATGTAATTCACACGCCACGCCGCTATGCGCGCTGTGAGCCAGACATAATACTCCGATAATTTCTTGTCTGCTGCTCATGTCTATACACTATCGCTGCCAGCATTTTCTTCCAAAACTCCAAAGTAGTCGCGAGTGAATTCAGCATCACAGCTACCACCAGTGCTATCTCTTGGAAGTTTGCCATGTTGTTGCAGTCGCTGTTGTGACGAGCAATTGCTGCGCGCAAGGCTTATATGCGTCCTGGTCATGTGGTCATGACGTAGGGAATGAGCACATCCGCTTTACACCCTGACACCGTTCCTGACCGTACACACTAGAATGGGAGGGCGGTGGGAATGGGAACGTTTCGCAACGCTCCACTCTGGAAGGCATTCTCCAAAGTTGTCGTTCTGGGGGCCCTAAAACGCCGTTCTGGTCTAAACGAGAGGCCCAAACGATAACCAAGTTGTCGGAACGCAAGCGAAAACGTTGTAATGTAAACGAGCCCTTAGTTACTGCTGAGCTGCTGTAGTTCATTAAATATTTACCTCTCAGTAGTGGCAGGGACCGTTGATATGGAGGAACCCCACCCCTTTCCCCTCCTTGCTGTTGAGAGCTTTCTGTTTACAGGGATGTCAAACATATGGTCCACGGTCCACGTACCTGTGGCGAGTTATGGTTATTTAAAGAAATGGCGCCTATCCACAATTCGTCACTATGGGAAGCAAAGGAAAAGAAATACCGGCTTGGAAAGAAATCAAGAAATAGACAAAATTTCTTCGCAATCACACACCACGTCTGGGTAAGATGCAGTTAGGTTCCCTGCCAGCCTCAACGCTGTTAAATTGCTATAAAAATTATCAGGTTTGACACCACAATTATCAAAATGTTGTTGTCAAAAAGAGAATTATAACTAGAAAAGTTCAATTACCTGTGATAATGCTAGTGTGAATGCGTTTTGCTGAATGTGGTTGTTGAATATGCTGACATTTTTTGCTAAAGATGCTGAAGGGATTTGCTGAAAAGCTAAAGCTATTTGCATAATGCTAAAGTTGCTATAGGACTTAAAGTTGCTGAAATTGCAGAATGTGCACAAAAAAGTTGAATAATGTCTTGAAAACTCAAAAAATTGCTAAATATTTAAAAATGCAGAAATGGTATAAACTTCGAATTTACTCAAAACCTCAGTACATATAAACATTAGCTAAAAAAAGTGAGCACATTGCTAAAACACTGGCTTAACGTATACCACAGTATATGCCAAAATAGCCGAAAAAGCTAACGTCTTGCTTAAATAAGGTCTTAAATCGGAATTAGCCCAAAAAGCATCATTAGATGCCAAATTAGCCACAAAATTAATTATGGTGCAAAAATATTAGCTACACTAATCTTAGTGGCATTAATGTCCTCAACATGCTGAACGTTTTGATACCAATATTGCATAGGTTTCAAAGTGCGCAAAAAAAATGTAGGAATTTTGTGAAAAAAAACTGTAAAAAACTGCAAAATTTCACAAATTGTGTAAAATGTAACAGTACCAAAAGTACAAGTATGAAACAGCTTAATGTTTTTAACTCCATAAATTGCATAAATGAAAAAAAAAAAATCAATTAATTTTCAATGGGACTGAAAAATTGTATAATATCTCAAAATATTCTCTAATGTATAAATACTAAAAGTACAAGCAGGGATGTCATTATGCTGAATGTTTTGATACCAAGACTGTAGAAATTGCTGAAAGTGTTCTTAATTTTTTATGAATCAAAAAACGTACACAAAAGTAAATAAGAAATAATAAATAGAAAGAGGATCACAACGCTTACAAAGCATTCACACAATATAGCTCTAATAATAATAAATGGTTAGGCTTCTAGGGTGTTTGAGGCATTTTTTTCATTTTTTTTCCATTTTTTTTCAAACAAAGAAAACAAAAACAAAGTTACCAATAAAAAGTTGACCATTGGTTGTTTTGCTATTATGTTCACAGTCCAGCCCACTTGAGTTCAGACGGGTTGAATGTGTCCCCTGAATCAAAATGGGTTTGACACTCCTGGTTCACATACTCTCCTCCTAGCTTATAGCCCCTCACTGCCCCAGCTTAACAGTAACGGTGCAACAAAAATGACTACACAGCTGCATAGCTCTGATATTGCTCGTCATTTTTTTTTTTTTGCTACGCTAATGCTATCTGGGGCTTGTGAGGCTATGAGCTAGGAGAAAGTGTAAACAAAAGGCTGATGGGAAATTAGCGGAGGCTAACTTCCACGCCAACAGTCCCACTCACAATTCAATTTGTAAAGAGCTCCTTCTGCTATGCAGAAAATATCTCCTAAAAAATAATACAAGCTTTTTGATTTTTACTAAAAATGACATAATGTTGATTAAAAGACCACTTGGAATAATTTAACAATAAAAAAATATATAATTAGAGTGAGACTTTAATTAATAGAAACTACAAAAAAATACTACAATTTGAGCTTAATGTGCTCTGTCATCAAAAAAATCCCACAAGAACATGTTATAAAGTGGGTCTTCAAACATCTAAACTTGCTGCTAAATAAAATACTTTGATGCATGTTCACAGCTCTTGAAAATGATAACCCTCACATTCTCTTTTAGCGCTATGACTGACTCAATCCCTCAGTTTTTGCTAACATTAGAATTTGCTTTAAGTGTCGGCCACAGAGGTCAAATCCCCTCTAAGGGTAAAAAGCTGCAGGAAATTGCCTGCATTAGGAAGATGTATTAGCTTGAACAGATCTCATGACAAGCTGCTGAACAGGTCAGCTTACTGCTGTCCAATCCCCTTCACATTCCTTTCATCTTCGCCTGCTTCATAAAAAAGAGGAAGAGGAATGTGTAATTACAATAGTTTGGCATGGTTTGGAGAAAAAAATCAGTTCCTCAGATGAGTAAGCATCTTTGTTTTCCACTGAAAATGTGGCCATTTATCAGGAAACCGTGTTCTGTCTGAAAGACATTTGTCATAACTTCCGTCTTCATGCCAAACAGGACATGTCTGAGCTAAAGCAGACACTGACAAGCCAACATGTTTTTGTTTTTTTAATCAAATCTATAAATTGCAAACAGTCTGTTGAGCTAACTAGGAGTGTTTTCCGAGTTTGCTTAATTTGGTCCAGATCAAGTCCTGAACCTCATGTTTGGTCTGTATTTAGACTGCCACCAAGCAGACATTTCTGTTTCAATTAAAACTTGTAAACAAAACCATGTGACTAAAGATCTATTCAGTCATTGGCCAGGAATTACTAGGTGGGGTCAAAACAGGAGAAAGAGTTATAGCAGTCCAGTACTTTGCAATCTTTGATGGGATAGTTCACTTATTCATTCAAGCTTTATATTTCTCTGACCAGTTTTGAACGCCTTTTTATTTGCTGCTAGATACGACTAAGATATGCTGCAAGACAGTTACTGGGGAGATGACTGCTAAGAAGGTACGCTGATAAGTGCTAATGACATAGATTGTCGGGAAACCAGTTTGAAAAGCAATGTTGATCACATTAAAAGATGTTTTGATTAGCTTGCATTCATCCGACCATATTTAAATGAGTTGCTTTCCGTGTCTCATTGTTGCTCCTCGTTTGTCCGTGGCTCTCTGTTTCCTTCCCCCGACTACAGTGGCCATTTTGGTCAAGTTTTCCACTCCGAGCAAGGAGCCCATTCAGGCTGAGGAAACCGTAGCTCAGTCCAATTTGTCTAATTTGTAAACAAAAAATTATTTTTTAAAAATCAGAAGGGAAAATGCAAGACAAAGAAATAAATAAATGAAAACATAGAAGATATTATAAATTGTGAAATGCATGAATTAAGAAAAGAAGAACCTTATAGATTTTTGCCCATTGTAGATCTTGGAGAATTAACAAAGTCAACAAAAACAAGTATATTTTCATTTAATGTCAAATAAAATTACCACCAGTTAATAGAAACTCAACTCCAACTGAATGGAGACATTTTTTTGGAATGTCCCTGATATTACGATCCATTTTTGTCTATAGTGACTCCTAGCTGTTTAAGGGATTCATCTGCTCCATTCTTTTCTTATGGATAGAGATGGGGGCCAGAGGGAGATATGTGAGGTTTGAATGACCAGTTTATTAGTTCTGTCCACATTCAGCTCCTGAAAGCTGTCAGAACATCACCGGCTGAAATGATGGACAGACACATGATAGGATGAAACTGGGTTATTGACACTGAGCAGTGCTAAAATGACAGCGTCATCTACAAACTTAAAATACACTGTGTTGTGTTTCGGTAGGTGAGTGGCTGTATGGACTGTATGGAAAAGGGCTGACGACACACCCCTGGGGGGCTCCAGTGAAGATAGTAGATGATGTAATTGTTCCTGTCCTTACAGCCTGTGGTCCATGTCTGAGGAAGTTGGGACTCCAGCAGATGAAAAAGTACGGAAAAGTTGAAGTTGCAATGCATTTCAGTGATCTGGTGGAGTTGGGTGGTACAGAATGCTGGACTGAAAGTGATTGAGAGAATAGGCACAATACTGCCTGGTGATTCAAGGTGTTGAAAGAGGGGGTAGGAAATACAACTGATTCCCATTCCCATAGCTTTCCTCTGTAAGGAGAAAGATAAGGGTCTAATTTTATGGATTTTTTTTAGGCACTTTTGTAAAATGAGAATTCCATTTCACTAAAAATTGTTTGGCCTGGTAAGATTCTCGGATGTATGAGCACATGTTTTGCAGAAAATATAGACCAGGAGTTTCACAGTTAACTACTCAATGACCTGGGTTATATCTTCAACTAATTGCATGTCATGTCTGAACACAGAGTAAAAATATCCTACACATTCTCATCACATATTGACACATGGCTAAGGACTCTTCCACGTCAAAAACTGACGTTTCGGGTGTCCCCAACTCGTTGTTTTTTGATGTGATGGCTGTACTAATCTGGAGTCTGAACGTTTTACAGAACCAGTTCCAGACGCGAATTGGGTTGGTGTTTTGGTACCGGGTTAAGGTACTGGTACCGGCTGCAACCAGAGGTTCAGGACAGTACCAGACCCTAACCCGGTACCTAAACCCTAGCCCTAGCCCACTTGGTTAGGGTACCGAATAATGCTTACAACGTAAAATGTTGAAGAACTTTGAGGATGAAAAAACTGTGGAGAACATTTTCAGGTTTTGAAGTTAAATGATCAAAGACAACAACAATTTTAAAGCTTTTTATGTTGTTTATGTTACTGCATTTTGTCAACCAGAAGGTTGACCAAAAAAAAAAAGCACATAGCTTGTGTTAGGGTGTTGACAAACACTGTGTCTATTTAAATTTTGTATTTTTATCAGTTTTGTTGATTCTGATCTCCTGTTCTAAATAAAGGTATAAATGATAATTATTTAATACAAATAATTTCAATTTTCATACATACAATAAAAAGACTTACAAATAACAACAAACAAAATATTAAAAAGTAAGGTTTGATCTGTGAATCGTTAAGCTTGAATCATGCCACCTAAGCAACGATCCACAGTGGTCAGGTTGTTTAGTGACCCATTGTGGTCATACAGTTATGGTATGTTATGGGCAAAGAACACAGGTGCATTTTATTAATGGCATTTTGAATGTACAGAGATACTGGGACGAGATCCTGAGGTCTATCCTTGTGCCATACATCTAAGAACATCACCTCATACTGCAGCATGATTATGTGCCGCTCCATGTTTCAAGCATAGAAGCATGTTTGGGATGGTCAGGATCAGGGTGTTCCAGTTCCTGCCAATAACCAGAAACTTGGCACAGCCATTAAAGACAAGTAGACCAGCATTCCACAACCTGATCGAATCCATTTGAAGGAGATGTGTGGGACTGCATGAGGCAATCGGCCCATTGACATATATAGAGATGGGCAAAATGCTTACCAATCAATCAATCAATCCATCAATTATTCTTTATTAATCCCAAGGGAAACTGATGGACAACCTATACAAGATATATTGCGCAATGATGAGCATCACCCAGAAAAGACACATGAAGAGGATACAGGAATGGTGTCAAAAATCAAACATCTTTGATCTGCATCACAGTAGGATGGCATAGATTGAAGTACAGGCAAAATTACATCAACAGTGATATAACATAGACGAAAGATCCACACAAACGGGCTCCCACAGAAACAGTCTGAGGCACACCTGTGCAATAATCATGCTGTCTAATCAGCATCTTGATATGGCACACCTGAGAGGTGGGATGGATTATCTCAGCAAAGAAGTGTTTACAATCTTAATAACCTGAATCTGTGTTTTTTGGGTATAAATATATTAAGTCCGGAACCGGATGTTGATAATTCATGTAGAGAAAATAGTATGGTCAGGCCAGGGTGGATATTATATATGTTCACTTCCTTCCACTCCCTTTCACACAATCAACTTGTATTTTAATATGTGATATGTTATTTCATATATCATTACCTGATTGCTTGAAATAAATCATTTGATTCTCTCATTCATTTAATTCGATTTTTTAAATAATATTTGAGAGAAATGGTTATTTTCTAGAAAATGTTTAAGTTCATCTCACAACTGGGGCAAAAACAAACTTGTCGTGTTTACATTTTTGTTCAGTGTCTGTGGAACTGACAGCCTCTGAAACTGCATAGCGCCGTCATGTGACCATGGACCGAAGTCTCTGAGGAGAGTTTCCAACACTTTGGTGAAGTCGTGTCACTAAAAAGCCCCGTTCTTCTTGACATTTTATATGTTGTGGTGCATCCAACACAATCTTTTTGATCATTTACTGATACCATCACAAATATTTGGCAAATACGAACTTTTTACCACATGTAAACACACATTATGTCTGTGTATTTGTGGTAGGCTACATATTTTGCAAAAGTCTCAAAGACTTACATATCAGAGTTTTGAGGCAGAATGCACATATACATCGCTGGGTTTTAACTGTACATTGCTTTGAATAACCCGTCAAGTGCTGCAATGAATGTAAGCAAAGTTCACAGGATTCATCTGTGCTAAACAGGTCAACACTTTTTCTTTAGTATGTCAGCAAATCCAAAACGCCTAACCCCAAAAAACATTCATCCTTCTCCAGAAAAAGAACTCAAGCCTTCAAATGTTAATCAACACGTTTGAATTAGTTCTGAAAGTTAATGAGTTTTTAAGCAGCCAGTGGGACTTCCCGTCAATAAACTATAAACTCATTTTATTTTCTCTTTCAAATTCCAGTAAAGAGTACTTCCCCTTCGATGCGGCAGAGCTTTACTTTGAAATGCCTTCACTTTGATAAGAAATGAATTAACGCTTTGGAGAAGGCACATTGGTAGCAGGATGTAATGGGGCTCTTCTGCTTCCATTTGATACATATTCTAATTGCTGAGTGCTGACCCCTACTCTCGCTGATGAGCAGCTGGACAGATTCTGACCTTGTGGTGTGTGTGAATCGATGGGAAGTTGATAAAGCCAAGTTCATTGCTGCCTAACATAAAACAAAGCTGATTTGTTTACCTAGCTAAGCCTGCGCGTGTCAATCCCATTACCGGATGATTTATAGACCAGCACCCAATGAAATTGTTAAAAGCAGATTAGGTAGAGGCAACCATCACCACTAATATGACAAGCTGATGCGCTGTGACAGGTAACCAAGCAAACAAGTTCCTGAAATTCAGATTGAATTAGAATCCTAATAATCCTACAGGGAGTGGTAGATTTAATCAGGGGAGGGAAGGGAGGGAAAGCAGAAAAAGTGAAAGAGAAAAGAGATGGGGGTTTTTTTAGGTCTTTTGTGATTCACTTGTCAGGAAGCATCTCTCAGCCAGTGTGAACAGAAGAAAGCTTGAAAAATTAAGAGTGGAAAGCTGTCGCCATGCTAATACACAGTCAATAATCTGAAAAGGTTCTTTGATAGCTAATCCATTTTCTGATAAATACCCACATTTTCCTCTCGTGCAGAGATATTGTATCCCTACCTAGATGTCTGTGCTGAAAATAGTTTGAAAAACTGTTTCACAATATCAAATATCCCATAAAAATTGTTAAACAATATGCATGTTTTGCGTGTATCACATTACATATGAATATGGGACCACAAATAGAAAAATTAATGTAATTTAATGTGCAAAGACTGCACTAAAGAATACAAAGAACCCGTGTCCCTGTTGGCATGATAAAAGACTCGCCTAATGTTATGGATATTGTGTTCCAATAAAATCTTGGTTAAGGTCACGGTACAACTAGAACATCAAGTATTTAAAAACAAGAAAAGTAATCAGAGAACGTACTTTAGAGCCCACTAATATCTCAGAGAGTTTCTGCATATTCATCATTTGTCTGTTCAGTCCCTTTCCTCCACTGGCAGTGTCCTGTTTATTTGAAAATAATGAGAACAAAATGAGGACTAATGCTTCTTTTCCTGGACACATTAAACGGATTGTGTCTAAATTATGGTATTAATGTTTAACTAAGGTGTATTGTTTGGACATTTTGAATATGCATGAAAATCATTACATTTTGGGGACGGAAATTTGCCACAACTCGCCGCGCGCATACATTATGCATGTTTAATACGTCTGAACGCAATTAAAAACTTTTGATAGATATTATTCTCTCAGTTGAATATTGGCCTCTGCAACACAACCAAATGAATCAACCACATTTGCGTAAAGCATCTAAAAATGAGGGGAAATTCTTCCACTTAGTTCTGGGTAATCTTTTTTTGTTTTGTTTTACAAAATCTCGATTGCTTAACATCTTTAAAACACTAAAGAAATAAATTTCTTTTGTGCGCACATATCAAAGCCCTAAACTTTCCCTTATATCGCTTGCATAAACAGTTGATTAAACTTCCTTTCCGTGAATGTCAGCAGTCTTTTTCCCTGTGATGAAGGGGCATGAGGGAGAGGGGATGAGGGGAAAGACAGAAAGTTTCAGACGGGGACCTAATTAGGGAGCGCGTAGCCCGGTTCTTTCCCCACTCCTAATGAGGAGTTTATTATGGCACGGGCGAGCAGCGTGTGTCACAGAGGGGCCAAAGCTGGTGAGTGTGGAGCGTGGCGACCGACAGGCAGATCCCCAGCGTAGTGTGATTTTTCCTACCTGCAAATCCCCAACACATTGAAACCAGGCCTCGTTTGATGTGCTATTCTTTTCATGTTGAGGAACGGGAGGGACCGAGGAGCAGGGACCTAGTTGAAAAGAGACGGGGGGGCTTGGGAGGAGTTCCAGGGTCTATTAGACATTTTAATAATGTTAATTAAGGAATAATAGGGCTTGTAATGAGCTACTGGCTGCATTTTATTCGTCTGATTATCTCAGCGGCTCTCGATAAGCATTGTTGAGAGAGTATATAGTGATCAGGTTAAACACACAAAGACAGGCCTCCTTACAGTTTCATGCACACATAAATGCACGAAGTTGAAAACAAAGGCCTCGTTCAGACACAAAACAAGTATAAAAGAGTGGGATACAGACAGAAAGGCCCTGGTTTGGGCAATGGGGCACAAACTCGAGGCCTCTCAGGGCCCAACCCCTGTTTCTGTGTAATACAAGTAATGAAGTGGGAGACAATAACTACATTTTCTAGAGTGTTTTTTTTTTTTTGCCTAATTTGCTAAGGATGAGACTAGTGCTGGGTGAAATGGGAACAAAATTGTATAAATCATACTATAAATTGCTTTATATCACAATAACAATATATCACAATATACCACAATTTAGTATATTTTCAGTTATTCTCTGTAAAAATTGACAAAAATGTCAATACTTTTATTTTTCAAATAACTTAACTGACTCATCACCACAGATGAGAACAATTTTTTAAAATGCACAACAGTTTGAAGTCCCTCATTTTTGCACAAAAGTTCAGCAGTAAAAATAAACAAATAGAAATAATGGAAGAGAAATGGCATGATAGATACTTTTCTATCACCCACACAATATGTATCGTCATATCACCCAGCACTAGATAAATATTGGCTCCTTTGTTACTCTCCTTTCAACAATCATTTAGCGGTTGTTTCCTACTAAAAACCACTGGAGGGCGCTGTAAGTGAATGTGTGTCAGTAATTTCCACTGAAGAAGCATCGTCTAAAACAAAAAAGGAGGAGAATCTGAAAAGAGAGATGGAAGTACCGCAGAAAGCGCTGTCATTCAGACGCAGCTCCTGCAGTAGAAGGTAAACCTTATCGCAAAAAAAGAGTGAATGATCTCATGAACCCATAAATGGAGAAGCAATTACCAATTCTATTGTAGAACTCTTTAAAAAAAAAAATTTATCTCTCAACATCATCCATGTCTTTAATGCATTGCTTATATACAGTTAATGCTTCTAGCAAAGAGGCTAAAAACATGACGGTAGCCTTTCCCATATGCGACACGAGCGTCTAATTTATAAACATATTTAGGACAAGCATTGATCACGCTGAAAAGGGTCAGAGAACGCAAATCACAAATTATGATATGAATTCAATTAACAATGTTTAATTGGACTTCAACACTAAAACACTGACCCTTTTTTCTTTGAGATCCATTGTAAGGTGATCTTGTCTTTCCGTTCTCATGCCCTCCATTCCTCAGTCAGCTGAAGAGGCGAACAGCAACCACTAGTGGGCCCTATAGAAGATGCCCACTTTCCCACCATATGCTCCACATGCAATTATCACAAGCCTTGTGGCTCCTCTCCCTTTATATCTGTCCTGTTATCAGACACAGTGTGGATCAAGTATGCTGCCAAAAATATATAGGAAAACATTGAAAGATAAAAAATTATGTCAACTTCAAACAGACTGCATAAAATCCACCTAACATATTTTAAAAAGTCTTGGAAAAAGTGATCTCACACCTGAAGCGTGTGACAATCCGCCCAATTTCCAGCAGTTGTCACCTCCATCTCCTTTTACTTTCTATTGATTCTGAAATCAATTTCAGTTCCTCCAGAAGTGCCTCAGTGAAAATCACAAAAACATGCTTCAATGTGGAAAGTTCAACGGGCGAGTGAATCCTCGCACTCGGAGCGAAACAATGCTCCGAATAAATTAATGAGGTCAGTCGGGGAAGATTATCTTCAACGAGTAAGAAAAGGAGTGTGAACTAAAAAGCAATCACAGAGACCTTCCTTCAGATGGGAGATCGGAAAAATATTCCCAAAGCCACCTCCATCTGTTTGCGTTGGTGGTTGTAATGAAGTTATCAGTGGGCGTTGAATTTCTATAAACCTCCATCCAGTTTTGTAAAGATTCTCATTAAAGCTGTCCTCATTGTCATCTGGAGCACACATTCAGCCATCATTGTTCCCTTCCTGTCTTCCTCTGCGACACTTTCCCTCTGTCCTCTTTTCCGGGAACAAAAGGAAGCCTGGCTCCCAATCAGAGCCTGGTGAAGGGGGGATCCCACTCTGGTCTTAATCAGTGGGCCGCTTAATAGAGCAACACTTCCTAAATATTATTAACCTCATCTGTCTGTATTAGGCCCTAATGGCCTCCCGCTCTGTGTATTGTCTTTGCAGCAGCTGGTAATGTACATATATATTAATCCACTCACTCTTCTCCTCAGCTGAGAGATTGTGCAGCGCTCTCAGAACAAACGGTGCCCTTCAGAGACACAGGTTAGGAAGCCACTAATTAAATGTCAGACTTGACAGATTAAAATTATGAAATTTAAAATCTGCAAGTGGCTCTTTGTCATTGTCAAATTAAAGGCTGCACTGTGTGATGAAGGGGAAGGGGACGGTGAGCTCTAATGGATTGAAAGGGAATGTGCTTTAGCAGCAAGCAGCTCCCAGTGAATAAAGATTTGCCGCTCCTGCTGGATAGGTAAGAACGGCTGCATGTGAAATTTACCCCCCATATTCTCCAGAGCGTGGAGGTTGAGAGGTCAACGCTGGTGCCGCCGAGACCATCTTGACCGTTCCGTTTAGATTTTTCATTTCTCTGCTGACACAAATACCTGGCCACAAAACCAACTTTTCAAGAAAAGCTATTCCACCTTTGGCTTGCTGTTTGCCATCAGTGCGTTTATGCACAGAGGCGGTAGCCTTCAGAGTTATCTCACTCATTGCCCATCAAGCAGCAATGGGATTTCTGAAACACCACAAACAGACTCTAAAACCTTTGAAAGTCTAATGAGTTTATTTTTTTGTTAAAGTAGGTGTTTTTGTTGTAATTTGTCTTGATGTAAAAAATGTTGTTTTTCGTTCACATCTACAGTGTTTTTTACTGATTTTTTTTTTTTTGTGCAATTTTTTTTAAGAACTATCTAAGCAAAGACAACATCTAATGGTGGAACGAGTTACTGAAGAAATTTTTGATAAATAGAAAAAATTGTACCCCCCCCAACAAAAAAAAAATCTTAAAACACGAATAATGGAGCTTAAAAATTTCTTTTTAAAAATATAAAAAAAAAAAATATCATGAATTTGATAAAAAAAATTATCTTAAAAAATGAAAACAGAAAAAAATATATTGAAAAGTAAAATAAATCTAAAAAAACAGGAAAATTATATATAAAAAGTAAAATATATATATATATCCTTAAAAGCAAAAATATACACAAAGTTAAAGACATATATCTCAAAAAACAAAACATTTAAATAGAAATTTAATTTAAAAAAAAAAACAGTTCATTAGTTAGTTCAGGCCTAGGGCCCAGCTTGTTGCAGTTATTTACTTTTGTAGTTAAAAAACATTTGAACAAAAAAAATTAAAAAAATTAGAATGACTTGTTTTTTTAAATACACAAAAAATTTGAACAAAAAATACCCACTTTTTTTCTTATAGAATGCAATACGTTTCCATATAAAGCAGAGTAAAAGGGGAAGAAGCTATCAAGGATTAACATAAAAAATATTTAAAGCATTAACAGCTGTCCCTGGTAAGCGTCTTTGAAATGTATTAGATTGTTTCAATGCAGCGTGCTTTAAGCTCCCACGCATAGTCAAAGAGTGAAGCCGAGAATGTCAGCTGGCAGAAAATACTTGCATCTTCCAATTCCCCACCAGCAAAAACACCTCTGTTAACATAAAACAGCTGAACCCTGTTTTCCATCTGTTTCGAGGTGTTTGATAGCACATTTATTCTAAAGCCTTTTGTGTTCTTCACCCTCCAAACACTAAACTGTTCACAGGGAGAGCATCAGATTGAATCTGAATTTTATTTTTTTGTAATAATCTGCTGTTTAAGGTTCAAAACACCTTTGATTTACTGTTTTGTCTTAGAAAGGACAAATATCAACGTATGAGGCAGCAAACACCCAGCAAGGATCAAATCTCTACCAATATGACATGTGACAAGAACCAAATCAATTGAATTATATGTATGTTCATTTTAAATGACAGATTGGATTAGGGTAGCGACACACACTTTAAAACTAAAAGTGGGGGCCGAATGCATCACGGTAACTATGTTAGTGTGCAGAGAACCTTGATTAGCTAACAGAGTTTAATTAAAGCAGGGCTTAGAGGACTGTAACAAGTTCGATAAAACAAGAGAACAAAATGCACTCACAACTTGTCTTTGTGTTGATGTGCTGATACTCACACCAGAATTATAGTTACTCACTAGTTATTGAAATTTTGAACAATTCCTACCTTTCTGAAAAAAATATCTTAGCAAAAGTTTGTTTAGCTACTTTTGTAATTATGAAGCAGAGTGTCCACTTTTCTCTTTTCACTTAATAACAAAGTAAATAAATGTTTATTTACTTTGGATGGATGGATGTATGGATGTATGGATGGATGGATGGATGGATGGATGGGTGGGTTGGTGGGTGGATGGATGGATCAGATCAAATTTAATAGCTACATTAAAATAGTACTTTTAATAAAAGCAATCAAGACAAATTTTTAGATTGAAATAATGTATTGGAGTCAACCCACAGACGCTTTAGCTCCAACGTTGACATATTTTGACTAATAATTATTTTACCGATATAGATCACATTTTTTACCGATACTTGATATTCACATGGAATCGCATTACTGGAAATCATGAATGAAAACCTTCAAGGCTCAAAGGTGTTTCGTGCCTGTGAGTGGGAGAACCAGAGGTTAGTTTCATGTGTATAACTTGTGTAGTCCTGTGTTGTTCCGTCAGCACAAACTCACAGACATTCACTCACAACCACACCAGAAAACTTCTTCTGTCCCCTTGGGATGAGGCTCATCTGCCTGCCCTGTGGTGCTGTGCTCTTCCTGCTGAAGATTTTTTTTCCTCATTGTCAAAAGAAGATTCTCCAAGCTTTCTTTTATTGCCCTTTTTTTTAAAGCAATATTAGCAAAGAAATATTTGGGAATACAAGCAATGACTAAATTAGGGGTACAATTAGTAAATGCACCATAAACCTGTGAAGCCAAAATTTCTTTTTAGAAATTTGGATGGTTTTTAAACCCTTCAATGAAATTCACAAAACATTTTTCTTGTTTTTGATTAAAGTGGATGTCAAATTATTGTATTATTAGCAATTAATTAATTAGAGACAATTTAGCACACTATTAATTTTATCAGTGTTAATCTCATTTTTAAATCTATAACTATTGTTGTGTTCTCAAATAATAAACAAAGTTTCCAATTGTTTACTTGCATGAATGCTTTGTTTGCATTCAGCTCAAAATCCATTTTACTTGTGATGTCATCATTGTGCGACCGTAGTTTTTAACAGTAATGACCCATAGAAATGCCCTAGTGTCACAATTGTTATTTATTATGTAAAGGTTAAAGTCAGTCGAGGTGTTTTTTTAATTATAAATTAATGTCATAAATTAATGGGACACCTGCAGGACTGATCACACGGGACAGTTGTTCCATTATTCTGATAATGGACACTTCAAAGAGGCATTATGCCACTTATGTCAATGTCACTAATGATAGAAATAAAAATTTACTCTAATATTAATACTTCAATCTTATACTTTAGAATTTAAATTGTTTTCCACAAAAACCAAATAATTTGATCCAGGGTGCAACATGTTGACATGGTAACAGCTACAGAGCCTGCACTGACCTATACTTAAATGTAAATACCTCAAAATGAAGGTTCTTAGAATTTATAGGTTAAATTAAATATATATATATATATATATATATATATATATATATATATATATATATATATATATTTCATTCATCATTCAATTCAATTCAATTAATTCAAATAATTAAATAAATGTCTCAAATAATTAATTGCGAAAAAAATGAATTACACAACAGCACTTATAGGAAGAGTAAATTACAATAGGCTGGGTGCTTAGACAAGTTTGTTCTCAGTTTGAGTTGCAAAAATATACGCTAGTGTCCAGGAAAAAAACACTTTATTCTGCCACTATCTCAAGTTTGATCCACAAAATTTTAACATGATGGAAAGAATTAATTATCAACAAATGTAAAATTTGTTCATAACAATCTTTGCAAAAAGGACAGATGAGTTATTCTCTTAATAAAGTTTTGAAAATAAGCAACATTTTTTCTGCTAAAGTGTTTTTGAGATTTTGTGGAGGCAGACATTTTGAAAGCCCTTCTACTGCCCCTAGTGGAATGATGAGAAATAACATGGTAAAAAGCATGGAGCACATTATAAACAATGTGTTTTTAAGGAAAGTTTTAATTATTTTATGTATCAAATATGATACGAATAGTTAGATTAGATTAGGAAATTTTTTTTTCTGAAATAGACTAAAAAAATGGGTTTGGACAAACTTATTTAAATCCTCTTTATTTTATTCTATCTCATGACAGGCAAGTATTAAAGCGACTGAATGTTAATGTGGGTGTTTTGTGTTGTGTTTATCTTAGAAAGTGTTGTTAATCTATGTGTTAATACCTTCCCAGCAGTGTGGTGATCCATTCCTGATCTCTTGCAGTTCTGCCAGCAATGCCTGTGCTTTTATGTGTGCTTGCCTGCGTGTGTGTGAGTGTGTGTGTGTCTGCACAGCGGGGGTCAGGCAGGTCAGGCCTGACACCATCTTTAACTGTTATTTACTGTGATTCCACGACAAGACAGATACCAGCTCCTACGACTCCACTGATGTATGTTAAGCGCGCTCCAAATTACCCGCCTGATGGATCTATTGATGGCCCATTCCAACCTGTCACCTAGTCTCCATCAGCCTCTCAGTTATCCCCCCATTCCTCCGCCTCCTCCATCCACCCACCCCACTTCTTTCCCTCCACCCTGCTGGCCCGTCTGTCCCTGTGGGTCTGAATAAGAAATGAGCAAGCAGGCAGAAAGGGACCTTTGTAACCCGCGCTTTACTGCCTGCTACGGGACAATGGCCACCACTGGCGCGGCTGCAAAAGTTAAGCAGGCCTGCGTCAAAGCACATTCTGGCGCCTCATCCCTGGAGAATGGAGAAGGGCACTGCAGACCACAGCCACGTCTGCTAACGGCCTTGTCTTATCACATCATGTCATTTATTATTCCCTATTCAGGCTGCTGCTCCAGAAAGTACACCTGTCATGCGGGAGATTAAGATCCCCGAGGTGTCTGTTACAGGCCTTGTAATATGCAGTCACCTGTGAGCCGCGCTGTTAATATTCTACAAGCTCTGATTGAGGGGATTTCAGGTTAACACATGCCTGCGCATGTAAAAGGAAACGATGAAGGGAGAATCAACTTCTTGAAAGACTCGTTAAAGCTGAAAATCAACAAGCTACTCAATTTTAAATCTCCCTGCAGGCGTTTCTTAAAAACTAACCATACTTTGGAGCGGAGTTGATGATGGGCCCTATGGTCCCATTAGCTGAAAGATAAGATAAAGATGGTCAATATGGTGCATGTGTTCTGGTGAGCATGTAGTTGCCAGGTCTGCTCCATCAGATAAATACCACACTGAATCTAGTTGCGCTAATTGACTCTCGCAGGCATTACTGGGATTAAGTTAGGTAGCGTCCAAAGTTCATTACGCAGATAAATGCATCTCTTAGCTTGCTAAAGAGCCCCTGTGCAAACTTAACTCCCACACAATGTGCGCTAGAAAATGAAAAACAAGGGTTTCTGCAGCAGGGTTAAAATTGTTTAATTTTGTTAGTCAACACTTTGTGTTTTGTGTTCTAGCAAATTATCTCTGGAGAGAAAAGTACTTGAGATGCTTTGCGCAAAGCAGTTCTGGCTACGCATCTGAGAAAATTGGATTTTCTCATTTGGAGGCTGTGGATTATACATCTGTTTGACAAAAAGTTCCCTTAACAAACCCAAAACTTTGATTAATTCATCAAGAAAATTAGGGGAAATTAGCTTATCCTCAGCAAGTGGAAAATATCTAATCATAAGTAGTGAATATTAAAAAAAAAGAAAAAAAGTATGTTCTCTCCTATTATTGAGCTTAAGAAGCTACTGTTTACAAGCAACCACTTTCAATGAATAGTCAATGGTTATGTCAGAATTCCCACCCTAATCTTTAACAACTAAAGAACTATATAGTGCAGGACTATCTAGTGACCTGGATTTTAGAAGGAATTCGGACACCATGCTCACTACTTTTCTTTTTTTTAAATGTTAAGTATTACCTATGACGATTATATGAAGTGAAAATTGAATCAATACAAACATTTTTTTTGCATCTATTTGTGGCTCCACTGTGTTCTGATGAGGAAAATGTTTATTGTTTATTTAAAAAAATTACATTTAAGCATGTTTTTTAAAAAAAAAAAAAAGTTCAAATGCAATGCATTGTGGTCTATATCGCTAATCTAGTGACCATCGATGCACAGCGGTTTTTTGCAAAGACTACTGGGTAATTCCTAGGGTACTCAATTTGGAAAATTATTCGGACAGAACTAGAAAATGGCAAACATGCTATATACTGAATAGTGAAGGAAATTGGACATAGCCCATGTTTGTGTTCTGATGATCAAAACTTGGATAATTTACGAGAAAAAATAATTACAAAACATTTTTTTGGAAATATTGCTCAAACACAATGCATTGTGGTCGACAGTCCTCAATCTAGTGAGCATTGATGCATGTTGGTTTTCTCCACAGACTTCTCTGAGATTTGTAGGGAACTAGATTTTAGAATTTTAGGTTCCAGCAGCACTTCAACATGGCAATCACACTATATCACGTGTCAAGGTCTGGGACCAGATCCATCCCTCTGGTTAATTATATCCAGCGCTCCAGATCATTTTATATGATTGTTATTAACGACCTGATGTTATCTTGCGCCTATTTTTAACTTTGATTTTGACCAAATATATCTTTATGTAGAGAAAACTATTGAAAGATATTAAAGGTTTAAATTGATTCATTCTGGAATAATATTCCTGACAGTTTTTATTCACAGTTTTGTTAAAAATGTAGTTTTATTGTGTGTAATAAACGTTTATCCAGTTCGCCCCGTGACCTAGGGAGTGTTTTGGATTTTGGCCCCCTGTGTACTCTGTGTAGTGACTAATAGTGAAATTCAGACAAATCTTTTACATTTTGGAGTAAAGCTGAGAAAAAAAAAACAAAGTCTCCAACTGTTGGTGGAGAAACAGTAGAAAAAGAAGCCCCTCCCTGCTTGTCCAGTGTGAACACTTCAGGCTAAGTGTTCAAGAACCCGCATTCACATGCCTGTTATAAATGTAGCATTAGGTAAGGCATTTTGCAGCTGTTAATGATATTGATGTCATCATATATTCCAGACAAAAGCGATTTCACTGACATACATGTTGATTACGGCAAAGCAGTTCAGCCTGTGAACACTGAAACACTTGTTTCCTCGCCTCGTTCCCGCTTTCTGTATGTGCAGCGATGAGTGACACAACAGCAGGTGCTCAAAGAAACACGGAGAGGGCTTTCATTTTGCCACTTGCAGGACAAATTACCCGCACAAAGGGTCCAGTGAGCCAGCACCCCTAATGTAATTGCAACTGTTGACTCACGGTTTTCACCTCCGCGGACGCGCTGGTCATGGGGGAAAGAGCAAAAATAAACACAATCAACATAAATGAAAGCTTCGTTTTTTTGCTTTCCGTGCTGAAGATTAACTTATCAAGTGTGAGCACGAACGTGATTTGAGATTCAGAAGGGCCTGGACCCAAATTGATTTCAATCGATATGGTTTGCAAGGCGCAGCAGAAACAGAGGAAGAGAAAAAGGAAGGAGGCGGAAAGAAGGAGAGACTTTCTCGACGGGAGAGCGGGAGAGCACAGCAGCAGAGCGGTAGTCAAATTTCGCTGGTGTCAAATTAATTTCCACGTTATCTGGAAATTCAATTAGAAAGCACCCCCCCCCCCACTCCCCCTTCCCTCTCCTTTGTGAGTAAGAGAGTGTCGGACATCCCGGCGTGACAGATTACACTGCTCAGAGTGCATATCAGGCCGAAGTGTTGAGGCCCACTAATCCGCCCTCTAATTCTCAATTAGTGTAAAATGAGCCCATAAATCACGCAGACAGGCCAATCGATGGAAACGTTGTTTTAGGAGTGATTGGCAGCCTCCCCAAAGGTTACTGTTTAAGTTGGTTTAAGGTTACAGCTCTCTGCAGGCAGGAGGCAGGTTGTGTTTGTGGCTATGTGTGTGTGCTTGTTGGCTTGTGGTGGTTGGGAGGCTTGTGTGGGGGGGGTCGAACTCAATCTATATGATGCAGGGCCTTAGTCCTTTGGGGATACAGCAGAGGGACAGCACCAATTTTTAGCCCATCAGCCGTCCAATTTTTCTCCTTTTCATACCTGCTGTAGTAAATGAGAAACAAATTAAATTTCACCCCACTATCTCCACAGAAACCATTTAAATCCTTTATGGAAACCAAATTGTCCCCAGACAAATCGCCCCTGGTTCTGTGGAAATACACTATGGCGCTGCAACTGAAATAAATTTGTGTCACTCTGGATATGGTATTGTCTGTAATGCCATTCATTGGAGGATCCTGGTGAAAGAGAGAAGGAAATAAAATAAGGGGGCAGCCATCTCATGTGAAAGTGAGAGAAGGAATAAAATAAGGGGCACTTCTGAAGGAAACGGGTGAATGAAAGAAGACCCCGGCTCCCCTTCTCATTCTCTCCCCTCCTTTTCCCTCCCTTTCCTCCTCCTTGCTGCCCACCCTCGGCGTGGTGTTTTGGTGAGTCGTGGTTTTTTTGCATGGGCTGGAGTTGAGGGGCATTCGCATGAGGTGGATTGAAATGGTGAGGCCAATGGGGGTGGGGGGGGGGGTGGGTGGGGGGGGGGGGGGGGGGGGGGCAAACCGCTCAGCCAACACGTGTCAGAAATAGAGGGGGACTCAGCAGCCACCATCCAGCCTCTCATTCCCCTAGATTACCAGCCCCTGACATCAATCACTGCATCAGGGAAACAATGCATAAAACAGCCCCAACAAGGGCGATGAAAAATCACTGACAGTGCAGGAGGGTTGGAGGGTGGGGAGGAGGAAGGATGGAAGATACCAGGATCCATTCTAAACCATCTTCGGGGGGGGCTCGACAATTAGTCACATTCATGCGGAAGAAAAGAGATAAAGAGACAAACAAGGTGAACATGATGGTGAAGGCTAAAAACACATGAAGGAATCGGATTAGGAGAAGAAAACGAGGTTCAGAAAGGCGTCCAGAATACAATAGGCATTAAAAATGCTATTATGACCTGGTATATGTTTCCTGCAACTGTTGCATCTATCCATATGTTAACTCAGAGAGTAATGCAACATGAAAACATGGATCTTTTCAACCCCAGGGGGTCAAAATGTACATTTCTGTACATTTATCTGTGTATTTTGTACACACTTGTGTCACAGCTGGTCCACTTTTACACCTGACCATCCAAGAAATATTGAGGAGTTTGGGATAATTTAGATTTTTTTATGTTAATTATCGGGAATATATTTTTAAGAAAGTGGGAAAATGTCAAGTTTTACCGGATGTTATTCACAATCGAAGTTCAAAACGGCTGACAAGAAAACTATGGTGAACGAGCATTCTGGTAGTACTTGAACGCATCCCTCACGGACGAATTTGTGAGACGTGAAAAGAGTCTCACGATAAATTCATGCGTAAGAGGTGATCCGTGCGTATTTTTAAAAGATTTTTTTGTGTAATTAGTTTCAGGCTGTTGTAATTTTAATTTGTGCATTTGTAAATTGTATTTTGTATTTTTTAAATTTTTTTAAATGTTTGTACTTTTGCACAAAACGTATTATATAAGTTACAAATCAAGAATTATGCACGCACAAATCCAAAATTATGCACGAATCAAGAATTATGCATGCACGTATCAAAAATATACACGCACAGATCCTAATTTACGCACAAATCAAGAATTACGCACGCACAAATCAGAGTGAGTTTATTTTCTCTCCATTAACGAGGCTTTAGGTTGTTAGTTTAGTCATGGTAAGCGTTGGATGCACTTTAATTTCTGTTTCTAGAAAGTTCTTTGGCTTTTTTTTTTTAAACTTAATTATAAATCTGGATTTCCCTCATGATTCCCCTTTACTAGTTTCACCTCAGAGTCACACCTGCTATTTATTTATTGATTGCTTGTTTGAGTGTTTGTTTTTTGTAGATTCTTTTTGTTTGTGTTTTTCATTTTTTTTTCTTTTAGCTAAGTTGTGGATAGTTTTTGCGGGTCATCTATATTGGTTGGGTGGCATTGCTCTTGCCTGCCTATAAGTCAGGCCATTGCTTCATTTTATGATTATGGCCATTTTAATGAAAGTGTTGTGTAACTTTTTAAAGATAATTATAAATCTGAATTTTCCACCCGATCCACCTCTTTACTAGTTTCACCTCAGATTCACATCTAATGTACACTGCAGGATATTAGTAAAGACATCACCTCTTAGGGAGGTCTTTTCAGGAAAATTCCAGTTCAACATTGCCAGAGCAGTCTATTATTATGATCATTATTAACTTTCTGAGTGTGTGTTTTCTTTCTCTGCTGCTCAGTGTCTGCTTTGTGTCCTTATAGCAGCAAAAAGAGAAAAAAAAAGTGCTGAAAAGCTGGTTGTTGCCTCCCTGAGCTCATTGAAATCATGTGAATGCCATTTGCGCTTAATCCTTCTGGGTGTGCCATACAGAGAAAAAGAGTCGGCAGCTCCTGAAGAGAGATGAGAAGACCTCAGGGGATTCACTCTGCTCTGCCTCATCTGCTAAGAAAGAGAGCTACAGAAAATACTAGGCGACTGACAGCCAAACCATAATACGTCTCTTAATTTGATTAGGTTTCAATGACAACTTTTATTTATAGTTCGTCTCGGATGCGGGGAGGTGGGTGGAAATATTTTTTTGAAGTATCCAATTCATATTAACCAGCTTCATAAACAAGCATTGCTTATGTAGCTAGAGGCTAATTACAGACAACAGCTTGTCCATCTGATGCCTGGCCCCGACTGCTCCTAACACCCGTTTGCCTCATTAGCTTTGTGATCACTCATTTTATTTAGTGTGGGCTCTCCTTCTCCTCAAAATCAGCATATCAAGTCACTAGGACACTTTCCATATGCATGAGAATTACATCAGAGACGGTGCTGTTGTCGGAGCTTTTGAAATAATAATGCTGCAAATGATAACGCCTCGGGACGCTACAACACCTCATTACCGCTCAGAGTAGTTCTTGTAAAGGAAAAAACAGGCTGCAATGAATAGGAAACATGGCGTTGCTTGAACAACAGTGGTATTTATATTCATCCCTGTACATCAAATTGTTGCTTTCCCACTAAAGCTTGAAACAGCAGCGGAGTTTTTGAACTCGGGGTTAATGAAAAAGTCCCCGGCGTCAAGTTACCTGCTCGTCTGCAGGCGAGCGCGTCTGTGGAAACAAACATTTCATTTGTGTGGCACATGTTTCTCAGAGGAGACCCCAGTAAAAGTTGTTCAATAAAATTTACCGTCTGTTTTACAGACCTCCCCTTTCCACCCCGTGTCATTTCTTTAATTGAAAGTAGATTCTAACTTGGCTATAAACATCATTCCACCCAATCAGAGCTGGTTTAGATCAAATGCCTGATTCAATGGGCCGCCTGCTTACAGATGCCTTCAACCTTGCCTTGTCTCCGAGGCTCTGGTACTGTTAAACACTCTGGCACTCTTTTAAGACTGGGAGATGGCTGTCACTGCATTTTGTCAGCAAAGCATAATATTTCTTCAGGAGTTCTGAACCTGGCACTCAGCGGGGTGGAAATGAAAATAAGGCAGTACATAAACGGAGGGAGTCAGCTGTAAATCACCTTCCACGCAGAGGAGGCAGCAGGTAGACGCGCTGCCGGCTGTCACAGCCGTCCCCTGGAAAGCAGGTCGGACACCAGCCATCATGTTTTAATCAATCTGCACATAACAGACATGTCCCCGCTCTTCCCAACACACACACGCGCGGCACGCCGCTCGCACCAAAGAGGCGCGCTTCCAGACTTTTCCAACTTGTGCTATTTAAATGTGCCTTATGTTTGTTTGGGAGTCGGAGGTTATTCTTTTGTGATATCCTAAAAGCGATCTTTGAAGCTTAAAAATCAGCAGTTCACACTCACACTCTTAGACACACTGATTCTTCAAAGGTCGGTTCTCTTTACTGTGATACAAAGCAGGATGTTTTTTGTTTTTTTTTTCAGTGACACGCTGTGTGTCAAACCGTAATGTTATTGTTGGTGAGAGTCTTTTATAAGGAGTATAATTTTATTCTGGCTAGTTTTTTTTTTTAATTAAACAGTAGATGTTTCACATGGCTGTGGCTTTTACAGCCAAGTGTGGTTTGAAAGCTAACAGCAAACAGATGGGGAAGTATTCTTACCCGTGCAGAGTAGAAACCTTTTTTTTAAGCACTTAATAGATTTTTATAAATTTAAGCAGAGGTTAAGATGAGTCAGATTTGTTAAAAAACCCTTTTAATGTTCAGTTTAATTCTATTTACACCAGCTCTTACTTTAAGACCAGCTCTTTTTAGGCCTTTGATAATAATTTTTTTTTTTCATTATTCCTATACAACACCTGATTTCTTCAGACTTATGCTCTAAAATTCCACATGGAAATGTCAGTAATCATGCTCCCATTACTGTTTCTAAGGCGCTTGCAGGCTGTCAAATGATTAGTGTTCAAACGCTGTGGAGACTGTGGTGCAGCTCCCACAGCAGAAGCATCCTTAGAGGCCCTCCAGGGCCACATTTTGAAATTTTGATGCTATTTCAATCCTCAACCCACCACCAATCTACCATATTTTCTGCTCTTTAAGTCACTCTTAGGAGCCTTATTTAAAATAAAAAAACAACAGTACACCTTATAAACTGGACTACCTTATTAATGGATTAATTCTGGTTGTGTTTACTGATGTTAAGGTGATTTCAAGAGGTACACAGCACTCTGCCAGTTTGCTTTTTTACAAGTTTTACGTGTTACTAATAAGGTTGTGAGTTACCGTAGTCACAGTAACATTTGTTTTAGCAGTATCAGTCTGGATTTTTTAGGTGTTGCAAATAAGATTGGGAGTTATAGATGTGAACACCAACCTAACGGGTAGTGATGTTGTTATACATGTTACTAAGAAAGTTGGGCATCCGCATAGTCATAGTAATGTTTGTTTAAGAGGTATTAGTATGTTTTTTTTTTGTTTGTTTATTTTTATGAGTTACAAACAAATGTATGTGTTATCGGGAATATACTAACGGAGCTAACATGTTGCAATGTCATATAGTGTTCTTCCTTTTTTTTTTTTTTTTTTTTTTACAAAGTTGGTCTGTGTGTTTTTTAGGTGTTGCAAACCAGATTGGCAGTTGCAAGTGTTATGAACACTAACCCAGCTAACGTTTAGCGGTCTTGGACTGTATTTTTTCTTGTTACTAATAAGGTCGGGAGTTAGCATAGTCATAGTTGCCTCATGTTTTTTTAAGCAGTATTTGTCTGTTTTTTTATGAGTTGTAAACAAATTTGTTTTTTTGTTTTGCCGTCTTACTAACAAAATTGAGAGTTATTGTACTCACAGTAATATCTGCCTTAGCAGTATCAATCTGTGATTTTTAGGTGTTGCATCAATGTTGGGAGTTACAGGTGTAGTGAACACCAACCTGGCTAATGTGTAGCTATGTTGGACTGTGTTTTTTGTTGTTACTAATGAGGATGGGAGTTAGCATAGTCACAGTAATGTTTGTTTTCACTCTATCATTTGCTATGTCTGAATTCCCTCACTACTCACTATATTGTGTGTTTGTTATTTCCTGAATCTACAATCCCAAAATCGAGTGCCCTCAAATTTTCCCAAAAGTCTTAGCAAAAAAACTGTGTGCGTTAATGCTCGCTATATTAGTGAATATAGACCACAATGCATTGCGATTGAACAAATTTTGCAAAAATACATGTTTTTGTGTAATTTTTAATAAATCATCAACATTTTCATCATCAGAACATTCATAAATAGATGTAGTAAAATGTTTGTACTAATACAATTTTCTGACATACAGTCATCATGCTTTCTATGTGTTGCAAACAAGACTGGCAGTTACAGGTATTGCACATACAGCACTAGGGCTACTGGTGTCAGACTCCAATGTTTTAATGTTACAAACAAGGTTTGGAGTTTAGCATAGTCATAGTAATGTTTGTTTAACCCGTATTAGTCTATTATTTTTACAAACAAATTTGTGTGTTAATGGAAATATGCTAACGGGGCTAACAAATAGCAATAAATAGCAAGTGTCACACTGTTTTTTATTGTTACCAACAAAGTTGGGAGTTAGCGTAGTCACAGTAACATTTGTTTTACCAGTATCAGTTTGTTATTCTTACACATTTCAAACAAGTTTGGGAGTTACAAATATTATGAACACGCTAATGTAGCTAACGGTTCTAACATGGCTAATGAGTAAAGTGATGCAATTTTAAAATTCTGGGTTACTGTGAACGCAGTTAACCAAGTCTGACGGACAAATTTATGTTGGACTCTTTTGGCTCACTAATGCACCTTGTAGTTCAGTGCGTCATTGACAATATGTGAAATAAATTCAAAAATTGACCAGTCATTGATGGTAGGCCTTATAATCCGGCGAGAGCGGACAATATTTTAATAAGTATTTCTCGACAATCCAAAAACTAGTAATTGCACTGATTAAAAAAAATAGATGTAGGTCGATTTTCTCAAGAGGTGTCTATGAGGGATCACCTGAAATATAAAGAAAAAGTCTCTACAGCTGCGGGTGGGTGGTGCAAACTGATCTAAAAAGAGGCACTGTTAGACCTAAGCCAATTAAGGAATGTCTTGCAAAGGTAGTTTAAAGTGTGTGATTATCCAGTGTATTGCACATTAGAGGCAGAGAACGATATGTGCCATGGGGAGGCCGGCTGAAAAAGAAGCAGATGGTTGGCCTTCTCACTCAACGCCTCTGCTGTAACATGGTGTATTTTGTCATGGGGTGAGTTTTATTGATTGAATTCCTGCCCTTAGACATGAGACTCATCGCCGCATGTGTCAGTGCTGCTGCTGCCGACTGGAAACCCAACACCGGAGCACAGGTTGTACAGCAAAGTGGGGAGTGGCTTGTTCTCACAGTCATTCAGTCGACCCCATCTGTCATGTGTAACAGTGCCTCCCGTGTCGTCGGAGTCTCGCAGAACGCCGTCTTGTTATCATTTACGAATGCTTGTCGAGATTCAAGCAGAAGCAAACTCCTAAATCATCTTTGTACGTCTGCGTTTTTGAACTTTATTTTGCATCTTTTATCAATTTACAACAGAGACTTTATCTTGCGTCCTTAAAAGGAAACAAAATTCAAAGCAGAAGATGAAGAGGTTCTTAAAAAAAAAGCCTCAGAAGTGATTGTGTTGTTTGTGTTTGTGTTTTGTTATCCTGTCAGGAGGGTAATTGCTGTGGTTGCAATAGATTATGGTCTTGCAAGAAAATATAAGTATTGAGGATTATGCCACTAACCACAGTTTTATCACAAGACCACAGACTTACCCCCCAACACCACTATCACCACAAGCAGAAGACATAATTGCATAGAGGCAACAAAAAATGTTTCCCTTCAACATACAGTTCATCATTTGTTGTAAACTGTGAAACAATGTTATATAATGATAACCATCAGTGATCCACTGCACCCAAAGACCTTTCTCATCAATTATCTGTTATTGGAGCCTCTGTATCCTGTGTATTGTGATATTTGTTTACGTTTGATGAATGTTACGCTGCGCGGGTGTTTCGGTCCCCAGGATATCTTTCTCCCACTGATGTACTTATTAATAATAAATTGAGCGAGGAATGTGTGAGTTCTTCCTCCCTCCTCTGTGATTATAGAGACAAAAGAGCGTTTGAAGTATCCATCTTAATACAAAGACACTTTATTAGATAAAGCTAACTCACCCAAGACAAATAGTGACGCTGAGGCACTGAGGGAACAGCAATGCTCTTGTCTTTACTTTTCCCATCTCTGTTTCTTTTCTTTCTTTTTTTTTTTTTTAGCTTTTTTTGGTTCAAATAAATTATTAGTTTTTAATCTTTAATTTTGTAATTTGTATTTGTACATATAAGAGGGGGGCCAATATGTGCCAGATAAGGAGCGGCCCAGAGGGTAGGATGTGGTTTGAGGTAGGGTAAATAGATTCTGGTGTTGTAAATCACCAGAGGTTGTGTACACAGTCATATTTGATTCATTTATTACCAAATTTGCAACCACTCGCCTTTAATTTTCTGCCCCCTCCCCCCTGCTGGCTTTACCACTAAAAATACATAATCATCATCTGTCACACATTCAAATGAAAATACCGGGAGTTTTATTCATCCCCTCATTGCACCTCTGGGTTATGTGTTTTGCTTCTGCTCTATCAAAGAGCAGTCAGTCACCTGGGCCACATAAATTACCCTCAAGCAGCAATTTGTGAAAACATGTCGATTAAGTTTGTGCACCACGGTCGGCCGGGAAGGCAGTAAATTTTCCAACTAACAAAGTTAACATTGATTCAGATATAAGCACTTACCCGTGTGTAACAACGATAACCTTTTAGTAGATTTGGAAAACATATTTGACACCCATTAAAATAACGAATGATTTTTCTCTCCCCCCAGAGGAAGGCAGAGATGGTGTGTTTGGACAGGAAGAGAAGGTTAACGCGTTGTGACTTCGGTCCTGCATCCCGAGTCCAGTATTGCTGTATTAAAGACACAGAGCTACCAAAGCAAAAAACCAACACTTCACAAATCATGTTAGGATTTGACATCGCAATGAAGTAATAAAGTTGGGCCACAAAGCATGTTTTTGTCTTTTTTTTGGTTTTTATAAAACTGGAAAAATAACTTTTTTTTCGTATTTTGTCACTTAAGTCATGTAAGTTTTTGTTCTAAAATTACTTTCAAAACTTTGTAAAACCTTAAAGACAGAAGCCACAATTTTTGTTATAATTAATTCATATGTGTAAATATTACATTTTCTGTTAAGTCTAAATTTATCAATCGTTACACATCTCTTATATTGGTACTTTAACAAAAAAACCTCAATAAATAATACTCTGAATTTATCAAATTTAGACCAAAAAATGAAGTTTTTAACAGTTTTTTTGCAATAAGATTGAATTTTCTTGACAGTTTTTTCTGCATCAACCAACAATAATCCAATAATCAGTAACTGGTTTAAATTTTAGCATGAATGAACAATGTAAAACTAAACCTGTTCCTAATTTTAATATTTATTTTTGAGACAAAAACATGTAAACAGTGAACAGTAACTGTTTTATATTTTAAAGCAAAGTTTAAAGTACTGTATTTTTCACATTTTCACACTATAAGACAGTGGTCCCCAACCTTTTTGTGGATGCAGATCGGGGGGGTATTCTTAACAGAACAGTATAAGAACATGCTTTAAATGTGGTTAAAACATAATAATGATCATCATTTATCATTTCACTCAGTCATCTGACATTTGAATGATGAAGAATTGATAAAACACATAATACCTGTTAATTTAGTGCCATGTCAGAAGTGGTTAAAATCGAGATTAAAAAGAAAAAAACACTTCAATACATAAACAAAATGTAACAAACAAATCGATTATTGATGCTCACTGGCAAACAAATCAGACTACTTTGAAGCTCCATGCAAAAACTTCAAGTGACTTTAAGCCCCCCTCCCCTTGTGCGTGCTTACTTGCCGCACAACTTTCTTTTTCTCCTCCCCACCAGTGCTTTAAGTGGGCCGGTGCGCTCCGGTGCTGAGCACCTGTACTTCTCTAAATCCCATGTAAGAGCACCGGCACTTCTCACCTGGCTAGGACCGTCCGGTGCTCTGATTGGATCATTGTGTCATTTGAATATGAAGAGGACGCACGCGCGGATCATCTTGCACATTTGGGATGATACACCTCTTGGCGCGCCACTCTACCAGGACAACACAAGCTCCTCATTATCCTTCCCCTCTCTCTCACTCATGGTGCAAACAGAAGTAAACACATCCGGATAAAATAATAAAGAGAAAAACAGAGTAACACAACCAGTCAACAACTCACGCAGACAAAAACCCATATTTAAAATCGAATTTACCTAGAAAAACAAAAGTGAAGGTATCCCACAATTCATTGCGCTTGGCAGACAGCAAGCCAAATTTGTACGTCAACGTCAGTGGGCATCTCCACACCATGTTATCACTGGACAGAGGGAGTAACATCCCCGTATAAATGCCTTAGCTCCGGTGCCAAATCTACTGACAGTGACAGACCGAGTTTGTCTGAGTCGCGTTTTTAGGGCAGCTACAGTCGACAATCATGAGTAAGCTTATTGGCTGTTCACTGAAAGCAGCTCGGGAGAAGATGTCAATCAAATGCTCAAGGTGGGGGCCAGCGGGCACCACACGCTGTTTTGACGCATCTGATTGGTCAATTTTTAACTTGACTAACTTGCGGTAAGGACAAAAAATATCCTGGAAAAAATAATAATTTGCAATATAAACGTGTTAGGAAAATACATACTTGTTCAAAAAGGGTTATTCTGACAAATAAAATCAGTAATAACATTTTATTTCTCTTTAGAAGTTTACAGGATTTGGGCTTCTTGGTGCCTGCGGGAACTTCCTGTTTAGCACACAAGGGGGAGGGTCGAGCGGTCTCGAGATTTCTACACTACACCGTCAACACAAACTGAAAAATTTGTCTGAACAATGTAATAAGCAAAAAAAATTACTTTAGCTTTTTTACTTTTTTACTTTTCAAGAAGCTGTACAAATGTGAAAGTAAATTAATGTTTTTAAGTTCTGGTATTTTTATGTATATTTTGAACATTATTTTGGCAGTATTTTGATCAGCACATTTCATTTAATGACAGCATCACTTAGTTTTTAAATCTTAAGAAAAATGTTTGCATTTTTGTTACATGTGTTTGTTGCCTGTTTTCTATTATGACATACATTTAAAAATGCATGTTATAATTGTGCACACATTAAAATAATTTTACAAACACATATTAGTGTTGGACTACATTAATTTAGACTAGACTTGAGCTCCTTCTCTATTCATATTAAGACACGTTGAAAAAGGACTTCTTTTATCGATTAATATTTACATTCAAGATAGTATTTTATGTTTCGACTTCCGATAAACAGAGCACCGCCACTTCTTGTTGTCCACTTAAAGCACTGCTCCCCACCTCACCTCTGCTCCCCTCTTTGCGCACTGCTCCTCTCTTTTTTTTTGAGAATTGTGTTTATAACTTTTCTGAAATGTGGGTGTGCTGTTCAAAAGATTAGATTAGTTCATGAAAGTCACATCTCTATGCAAACAAGTACAATGTGTGGGAATCACCTGTTCTTCTGTTGCTTCACTAATCCATCCATTTGCAAAGAAAGGTTCCACATGCAACTTTTCTCGTGTTACAAACATTGACATGAATATCGAACGGTCTATGGTTACACGCCGCTGGACTGCTCAATCTAATCTAATCCGGTTGATTTTCCAAAATAAAAGATTTCCGACTCAAAAAAAAAAAAAAGTATAATTTCTACTGCCGCGGCCCGGTGGCACTTGGTCCATGGAACGGCACCGGTCTGAGGCCCTGTTGTTGGGGGGTCACTGCTATAAAACACGTAGAAACATTTTTTTTTTAAAAATGTGTGTTGTTTAATCTAGACTACAGCACCTTATATATGGATTAAAGTTGTGTTTACCGATGTTGTAGCAATTTTTTGAATATGCTAACGCAGCTAACAAGTAATAGTGTTGGACCAACAAGGTTTGGCAAGGTCATTGAAATGTTTTAGTTTATGAGTCTGATTTTTTACATGTTGCAGACAATATTTGGAGTTAAAGGTATTGTAAATACGCTAATGCAGCTAACGCTTCTGATTTGGCTAGCATGTAGCATTTTTTATCCAAGTTCCAGAGATATTATGAATGCAGATAAAAAAGTCTGACAGACTTAAGTCTGACTGTTTTGTCTCACTTAATGCACCTAATAGTTTGGGTTGCCTGATAAAAAAATTTGGTCATTCATTGATGCACACTTTATCTGGTGCGCCCTAGAGTGGAAAACATGCTGCTAATAATATAAAGCTAACAAACATTATTTATGTCAAGTAGTGATATTTTTTCACGCATAATCATGCTTATATATTTCTTTTTTTACACTAAGTTTTGAATAACACTGAAATCACAAACGAAGAACCAGATGGTTCTGGAGAGCATATCTAAAATGAGTTTTTTAGCTTACCGATTTGCTGCATTAAGTTTATTTCCATTTATTCTAGTTCTTTAAGCTAAATTCTTCTTTAAAATAGGAAAAAATGTTTCACTTTTTTTTTAATTTATAGCAATTTCTTAATCCACCATTTTTTCATTCACACAATTTTTGCTTGCAGGGCTAACTTAAAAAAAAAAAAAAAAAAAAAAGATACAAACTTCTAGTCACAGAAGTTAAAAACCATGCATTGAGAAAATCTGGTGTGACCATTTTTTTTTCTCACGTCTGTCTGGTTGTTTTCCAGGACAATCAAACGTCTACTGTTTCAGTAAAGAGGCTCCTTTTACTAAAGATACACATTTCTGCTTTGAAGGCTCGTAATCATCTCATCAAATACAACAATGTATTTAGATGCAGTTGCAGACTGTGCTTTCTGAACAAATTACAATGTCTGCAAAAAAATAGACAAATAAATAAACGAGCCTGCTTGTCCAAATAAACCTTGATAAGCAAATAATTTAGAAATGAGATGCAATTAAATTCAGATGAACTTTAGGCTTTGCCCCCCTAGCACCTTTACGCATGTAAGTAGTATTAAACAGCTTGTAAAACTTTAAATTTATAAAGTTTTATGTAAAGGATCAATGCAAATGGGAATACATGTGAATTCGGAGTGGATTATTTGGAAAAGCTTTAACGTCACATTTAGGTTAGTTCCCACTTCAGTGAATTACAACAAGAAAGATGTGCAAAGCCTGGATTGGTGAAAGTATCAAAGAACAAATGAAAGAAGATGAAGTATGCCTCTTTTTTTCTCTCGACTGCAAAGCAGGAATACATGTCAGTTGATTGTGTGTTCTTCTCGGAGTAAAATATTTTTCCAAGCAAAAGCAGCGATGTTGACAACTCCATCACTGAAAGTAGTTTGTCCTCTGCAGTTCAGTGAAAATATTATGAGAAGCTGAAAAAGCAGAACCGAGAAGAAGGGGGCTGGGATGAGTGACGGACAGCTCTGACACACCGGAGCACTTAGACAATTACTAACAGTTTCTGCCAGTCACCACATCTGACACAACACAAACACAGCAAGGATAATTTTACATTACACTGCTGGGCATGGGTCACTTTAAAGGAACACAGGGAAGCCCATTTCAGCTTGCATTTCAAGGCCAATCATCTAAATTGGCCCCACAACAAAACCAACCGCCCAGAGACTGGCTTCTCCCTTTCTCTTTGCGTCTCCACTATTCCCAGCAGCAGATGATAACCATGAAAGTAAAGAGAGAGCAGATCTTTGAAGCGCAGCTGTCAGTCAGTATGTTTCCATAGTGAGAACTCTGAGGGTAAAATGGCGTACAGGTGTGGGAGCAGACACAGCTGGACCCCAACAGGTCAAAGTGAAACAGAGGAGGGGTCGTGGTGAGAGCAAGGCTTTTTTAACAAGGAGTGATGACATTCTGTGAGCCCTCTACTGGAGCCTAGAAAAGGGTTAGTCTTTAGAACTTGAGATAATAGCACTAAAACTAGGATTTTTATTTTTTTATTTATTAATAAAGACTTAAAAGTTGACAATATCTATATTTACATCAATGGCAATGTTTAGGTCTCAGTTTTAATAGTTCATCCCTTAAATAAGCGGAGTTAGCATTAATTTGACAGATTGTTTTGGAGAGACTGACATAGTACTGTAGAATTAGTCTGTATTGCATTGTAAAATAACAAATTCTTCACCGATTGAAGTATTTATTTTTATTTTACATGCAGAAGTACTACACAAAATTCCAAATAAAATAAAATAACTGATCAAAGGAATAAATGGAAAAGTACAAAAACTATAACAAAGATTAAAAATAGGCTTAATGTAACTTTTATCCATCTTAGTTCATTTTTAAACAATACCTTTTTATTATGTTTACATGTACTGTATTTTTTTAACTACAGGGTGCACTGCATTATCAACTGCAAAATCAGTGAATGGTCTATTTTCAAACTTTTTGTCATACGCATCAAACTATAAGGTGCATTAAGCAAGACAAAATAGTCAAAGATAAGTCAATTAACAGTCTAATTTTATTAACAGTGTCACAGTAACTCTAGAATTTGTAACATGTTACATATTAGCCACATTGGAGGTGTTAGCTGCATTCGTGTTTTCGTAACACCTGTAACTTTATGCAGCTCATAAAAACAGACTGATACTGCTAAAACAAACATTACTGTGACTACGCTATTTACCTTATTAGTGACATGTAAAAAACACAGTGCGACACCACAACAGGTTACCCGCTTTAGAAGTGGTATCTGTGTTAGCATATTCACAATCCCTGCATCTCCCAACCTTGTTTGCAACATGTAGAAAAACAGACAAAAAAACACAGCTAATTCTCAACCTTGTAAGTAACATATAACTCCCTTTTACAGGAAGTGCAAGATCTAAAACAACATCAGAAATGTACTTGCATTTCTCCCAAAACTTCTTAGTTTGGTTTTTATCCACGTTAAATAGTGCATGGAAGCCAGGGGTCCATCTAAAAAAAGGAGTACAGACACAATGTTGGCACTGACCGGCTTGAGCATATCTTTTCTGATCTAAAAGGTAAATATTCTGCAAGATATAATTATTGCACAAGTGTTTTACTTTTCATATGCATATTATGGATTTCAAGCACTGATATCTTAAGTGGTGACGTCCTTTAACAATGTAAATGGAATTTTCTGGAAGAATATTGAGCAAAGGGTTTGGAGAGTGATTATTGAGACTGAATTGATAAGGTTTACATGTAGGTTTTTATCTCAAGTGTGGAACTTTGTTTTAAGTGGCATTTATCTAGGATCTAATCACTGTAATGTGTTTTGCTAACTAGTCTGCTATGTATTTGCTGTGAAGAGCTGCACTATTGCCATTATCATTATTTTAATGCTCATATTTTGTGAATTACTTTTTATGTGATATTCTGAAAACAGTGTGGAGGCAGAGCCTAGTTGGGGTGATTTTCCATTGTTTTTTTTGCCACAATTTTATTTTAATCAAAATGAAAATGGGAAACTATTTTATATTATATGTCTTGATATCATAATGCTGGTCATTTTGCTTTTCTATGGATGTAGCAACAGCTATTTGATGCCATTTTCTGTTTTCTATCAGCCAAACTGGCGGACTCTGACTTTCAAGTACAGGACAAACAGAAGACATAAGTTCTTATCTAAGTCACACATTAAAGCACATTTTCTAAAAATGCTAAACTACTACTTTAAATTACTCGCCAGAAGAATTCCATTCCCCGAACTGTGGCCACAAGCACCATTTACCATTTGAAACATAACCTACCCCAAGGGCAGTGTTATGTCTTAATGAGAAGCCTGTAATTAGCTTTGAGCTAGACAAAAATATGTGATGTTCAGCTAAAGCAATCTCCTCTGAAAAATGCAAGATTATACATTTAATCAGTTTAATCTGTTGAGCATGGTCTTCTGCAGTTGTTCTGGTTTTAGCTTCTGTTGTTGGCCTGAAAGACTTCTCCTTTTTCTATGAACACCCTATTCACAATGTAGCTGCTAACCCTTGATGAACATTGATCAAACGTCTCATTAGACAACAGCTTTGTCCCCAAATTGCTCCAACATTTTTTTCAAGCATTGTGAAGAAGCACTTAAATAAAATATAGCCTACTGGCAATTTACTTTCACGAGACACTTCATTAGACACACCTGTCCAACTGATTGTTAACTAACAATGGCAACAGTAACTAAAACAACCTCTGGGTATGACTGGGGTCTTCAGAAGAGTATCTCTGAACATACAACGCCTAGAGGCTACAGAAGCAGAAGACCACACAGCTGCCACTCCTGGCAGGAAACTGGGTCTACAGGATCCCCAAAACTGGACAATGGAAGATTGGAAAAACATTCTCTGCTCAGATAAGTTTCCAATTCTGCTGCAACATTCAGATGGAAGGGTCAGAACGGCAACATAAAATCATGGATCCACCTCGTCTTGTATATACGATTCAGGTTCACTGGACTCAATTGGTCACCAGTCACCAGATCTCAATTGAGATTGGCTTCATGGACGTGCAGCCGACAAATCTGAAAGAGCTGTGTAATGCTATCATGTAAATATGGACCAAACTCTTAGAGAAATATTTCCAGTACCTTGTTGAGTCTATGCTACCAAGGAATAAGGCAGTTCTGAAGGATAGAGGTTGCTAGTCCAACTCGGTACTAGCTAGGTGTACCTATAACTGGACTGTGAGTGTATACTGAGAGGTCAACACTTACCTATACACATTTTTTTAAACCTTTTTCCATCTGGTATGTTAAATCAATTCTAAAAGTAGAGATGAAAAAATTATAAGAAATGTTGAGTAGTGTAAGTTAAACAAGATTCAATATCAGCAAATGTCAGTTTTGGATTCTAGATAAAGTAAATTGATGTTCTTTAAAGTCTGTTTGACTAAAACTTGAACTTGGCATTTAGAATAAAACCTGTTTACATATTTCACCTATTTCCACCTTGAATATTTGGCCCCATGTCAGAGAAAGAATGACTTCAGTGTAAAGGTGATGCAGGGCCACATACGTTGATCATTATTGCCTGTTTTTAGAGGTGTATAAAGATATATCATTTTTCATTTCTGCCTGTCTACATTTATCAAGCAGCGACAGTCTGGCATGAAATATTACTTCAAAGAATATTTTCTTTTTTTGGATTATACCATCATTTGAATTTGTATCAAACATCTGGCTGACAGACGTCCATGTCATTTCATCACTATCAATTGATTAGTGTCCTGTGGTGGCAAAGGGAGCTCATTGCAGCCAAGCAAAACATATGTAGATAGAAAATAAAGAAATCTTGCACTACAAAGGCAAACAGCATGTGCAAGCACACGACTGGACTACAAATGAAGAAAACACCTCATGAATTTGACATGTGCACTAGCCTGGTCCATCACTTTTTTCTCCCTGGAAACACTTACCTTGTCATCTGTGCTATTTGCAGCAGCCCTCCTTTGCATGTTTCAGAGTGTGTGTGTTGAGATATATTAAGACACTCTCTTCCAGACAGTAGTCTACATTTAGTGGACTATCCAAAGGAAACAAATGTTGATTTTGACTAAGCAAACCCGGCATACTGTCTAAAGAAGTATATAACAAAAGACAGTCTTGTTTATAGTCGGATAAAGGGGTTATTACAGTATTACAACGATCCATGGTTGTGTGACTGCTGTCCATATAAGGCTTGATTCATGTTAATAATTGATGTAGGTTTAAAAAACATGGAATCGGTGGAATGAACTCAGAGGTCCGATGGGACTGTTCCTGCAGGTTAATCATTAGTTCATTTCCTATCATATCCATTGTCCTAAAATGCTACTTGGAAAGCGTTGACATTAAAACTAAATAAAGAGAAAAAGAAAAGACAGGACACATGGAGTCAAACATGTATAAGTCTTTGTAAACCATTAAGGATTTGATAATAACAATAAAAACAGAAAAAAAACATGTCAAATGTATTTTCTGCACTATAAGGCGCACCTAAAATCCTTAATCTTTTTAAAAAATGACAGTGTTTCTTATAATCCAGAGTACCTTTTATTAGAATTAATTATAAAAAAGTATAAACAGGGACTTTGAGAGGTACATGGAACTCTGTCAAAATGTTAGCTTGAGTGTTGTTGGGCTCAAAACATCATCAAGGACAGTTCACACCCCGGCTCAGACTTGTTTGCCCTGATGCCCTCTGGAAGGCGTTACAGAGGCATCAAAACAAAAAAAACAAACTGAAAAACAGCTTCTTCCCAAAAGCAACATACATCTTAGTCTCCAAACCGCACAGATAACTGTACTTCACAATGTATATGTTCATATATGTAAACGTTTACGTGCATATGCATATGTATATCTGTTTATTTAAATACTCATCCCTGTGAAAAAATTTTAATATTACCAACCTTAAAGCTTTCCATAATGTACATATCTGCACATAGTCTGGATACTATTATTGACATTTGCTCTTATATTGCACAATTCTTTGTATTTATTTTTACATACTTTTATATTTTTTAACATTTTATATTACATTTTATATTATGTCTTGCTGCTTTTCTTTTTCCAAATTTCTATTTGCACTGTAACGGTTGCTGCAATTTTATTGTCCTATCTATCTGTTGTAATTATGCTAATTTTGAAAACGTGTAGCAATGTGAGACAGCTTTTTGTTAACGCGTTACTAATAAGGTTGTGCGTTAGCGTGGTCAAAGTAACGTTTGTTTTAGCATATTAGTTTTTTTTAATGTGTTGCAAATAAAGTTGGGAGTTACAAGTATTGTGGATGCTCTAATGTCGCTAATGCTTCCAATGTAGCTAACGTGTGATATGCTAAAACCTAAGTTCCAGAGTCACTATGAATGTAACAAATATTTTGTCTTTAGTGGTTGATCTCCATCAAATACACAGTAAATGGCTGTTTTGCTAACTTTTTAATCAGTATGTTTTTCGGTCTGTCCAATGACACTTGAACTTACCCTGTATACGTAGCACGCACCTATGAGCATGTGAGCAGATGGCTGAGGAAAAACAAGTGGACTTAGGTCGAGAAAGCTGTTCTGTTGACTGTTTTATTTTGTCAAACAAAATAAAAGACTCATGGATAAAAAGTTGTCTTTGATCAGTGAAACGCGAAGTATAACACTACTTACACAACAGGCATGCGATTTTAGCATTTGGTGTTTACGCTGGACTGTTGCTAGCAAACACATGCTGTTGCTAGCATGTACTCGCAGTTGGAAGAGGCTTGGTGTGAAATGTCAAAGTGGTGCAAATGTTGCTCCAGGCTTTTCCTTTCACAGCTCTATTCAGATAAATATAAGACTTGGTGCAGTAGAATTCCGTCTGGACACAAACCGTAATTATTCATTTGTCCTTCATGGTCAAATGTCAAACAGTTATTACTTTGTGAATTAAAAAAATATGCTACCGGTGCAACGCTATAAAATCTTAGCCCCTTACTGATCATAGTCAAACTGGTTTAACTTTAAATGGCTGCTTAATCTGTAGGTATACCTGGAAAATGAAGACATAAAAATCTGTGAACGCGAGTGTTTTAGATTTGGAAACACAAAGCAGGCATTTATTTGCATTTACATAGACTTGTCATTGGAAGTGGCCGCAATGAACATAACAGAGAACATGAACACAATTAACAATTCTGACTGACTGATGGACTTATCTTTGACTCTTTTGTCTTGCTTAATGCGCCTTATGTTTGACATAATTTCAAAAATAGACCATTTATTGCTTCATAATCCGTGAGCCCTAAAGTGCTGAAAATACAGTACTTGTATTTTAATCCTAATTCTGAATGAACTCAAATTTAACATAAAAAATATTACAGTGCTTTAGTTCCTGTGAGGTGACAGTGGTTCCCAAGGTAAAGTGGCCTTTCTTCATTTTACATGTCTTTGACCTGAATCCACCCTCCTGTAACTTCAATGACTCTAAATTTGGAACAGCTCGTGTCACTTGTCAAATCTGGCAGCGCTGTCACTTCCAGTCTTTCTGGCTTGGTTGTGCATCCAGGCTAATTGTTCCCCAGATGTGAGCATCCGCAGCCATCTAATCACACTCCATTGTGATGTCTGCGTCAGCGTCCAGGTTAATCCAAACTGAGCGCAGATTTCAAGGCAAATCAAAAACATCCTGATTGTCTGACAGTACCGGTTAGCCGCTGATTTCAGAGTGAGGACGCCATTTCCAATGGACCTGGACCTCCTACTGATGAGCGCTCAATGGAAATTTGCGTGAAAGCCTCTCCCAAGAGATGTTAGGTACACAAACACAAGCACACACAAACACAACACGCTCTGAAACTTTCACAGATGAGAGAGTCCAAACTCCAAACTGTCAGTGATGGACAGGTTGTTGCAGAAGCTTTTTGAAGTGAGAGAACGGTCCAGATTTCTGCTGCAGATCCCTTTTAGCTGCCTCAAAAATATTTATTTTTTCATTTTCTTTGGCAAAGTTCAGATGATAATGGAGAAATCACAAGGCTTCTATTGTCTTTTTTTCAAATCAAGCTTGTACTCTTGGAAATGTTTCACTGGGAAAATGAACATTTTTCATGGCTGCAATAATCATTAGAGCAGTGTGTTCTTCTAACAAGCAGTCTGCCTAACAGCTTAAAGAGAAGGATAAGTAGCAGTTCCCTGCGTGTGCACACATGCCAACACATGAAAGTCATTTAACCGCACTTAACTGTCGAAAAACAATTAGGACAAATCCCAACAAATCACAACAACTCCTGCGTGCACCACTTCTGTAACACGCTTCCCGTATCCTCTTACTTGCTAGAAGAACAAGTATTGGCAATTCTCAAATGCAAGGTATACTTCATGAATTTTGCATTATTCCTGATCATTACCATAACGACACTATCAAAGATATTAGGAGCCTTCAACGCTGTTTTCTCTTACACGCGGATCTCTCTCAGATCTCTTGTCACAAGGGTGGGTATCATCCACCATCATCCAGCATATAACATGCGCGAGCCCCCTTCCACTAATGAGAGCGTATGCATGTCTGAGTCTACAATATGTAAATCTGTGGGTTGATTTATTTCTGGGAGGGAGGGGGGGTTGAAACTGTCTGCAACTGTGAGCACGTGTGCAGTAAATCCTTATGAAAGAGGCATCACTGTCTCCACCTTTGTGTTGTCTGATTTATCTTCAAATCAGTGACTGCTTTGACTAGAATCTGGATTTTTTTTTACATTGTTTTGTCCTATAAAAATGTACCCATTGTTCATATTTTAAATTGTTTAAAAAATAACCAAGTATTTACATTTAGCACTATCTATCCATCCATCTATCTCCAGACTCCAGAGAAGAGACTACAACGTTAATGTTTAACTGCTTTCAGGACTGCACAGGACTGACCTCCTTAGGATTGCTCGTCTCACACGTCAGAGGAACGTCTGCTGGTGGCTGACGAGGCCGGGAACCTGTGGCCTTGACTGCTGAATGACATTCCTACTCTCAGAAAAGAGTGGTGTAATTGGAACTCAGACATCACACCTCAAGTGTTTAGGCTTCTCTCAGAGTCCCTGATCGTGCATCGGCCTTTGGACGAAGCCAGTTTTGTGAAGTGGTTGGCGAATATCACTACTGGCTCTCCATTGCTCTGCAATCTGGTGTTTGAGTTTGGACTACTGGTCGAGAAGACAGGCAGTCTGAAACACAAACTCAGGTTGAAACATCTTTGAGAAAACATCAAGGCTTTGCAGAAAGACTCTGCCTGGTCCCCCATCAAGGTGGACTTCTCAGCGTGCTGGAACAAAGATGTCATCTTTGTTGAGTATAAATCACATGACTGGTTGCTGCCGTGGAGCTATGCACTGCTTCTTCACAACAAGGTTTGTGACTTGCTCTCCAGTTTAATCCTGATCCAGTCTGTAGTCTTATACTTATGACTTTGTGTTGTCAGGGACAGGAATCCTGAGTCACCTCGCTAGTCATCATGCAAACTACTTTCAGGTCGCAAAGGCAATGGAGGGTGTAGTTGTGGCGGAGACACTGGTGGAGAACTGGGCGAATATCACACTATGCAAAAGCATCGCAAAAGGGGGATTTTCATACTCTGGCAGTGACATTGAGTTAATACTGTGCAGGGCTAGCACACCATTGAGACATGAGTTTGCAGGGTTAATCAGGATCCCAGGTCATCCCCTGATTGATATTGCCACTACAAAGAAGGCGGAGAAGTGAGCAACAACTGCATCAGACGTGAAGTACTATGCAATGCAGATGACATGCAATCTTGCGATTGAACAGCTTATCCGTAACCACATTGTGAATTATGGAAAATGACCACCCGTCATGACAGATGAGGCGGCTCCTTTCCAACTAAGAGTCCCATCGTCTTGGATGAGACCCCAAGTCACCAGCTATCGCCCGAAAGTTCTGAGCTGTCTCTAGCAAAACATAACTGCATGTAACACTGGAGAAGATGCTCGAGTCAGACCAACTCGAACATTACTCACAATACCTCAAGGACAAGGCCCTGTCTGTTTCAAGCCATTGGTGATCTCTCATTACATCACCTAGAAGGCAGAGTGACTTGACTGGAAGGAGACCAGTCTTCTTCTAGTTCATCTGCTCCACCATGAGGATGAGCTTGACATGCCTGGGTATTTGCAGTCTTACATCCATGCATCAGATGACATGGAAGATGTGCTAAACTATCTCACCGTGAAGTTAGCACAGAAAGAGAAAGGACTCAAGGTCGAGGGGAGCCCTTTGATTGCAAATCTTACCAGAACCGGTATCGAGGCTGTGTTCCAGATGAAAACGTGAAACATCTCCTGGATCAGTACTTCAAAGACAAAGCCATGATGTTGGACAACATGTCTCTCATCAAAAGGCTGCAGTCATTGTGGAATCTGTCCCACTGGTCCAACAGGGTCGTGCGCTGCTTGGCAACATCAGAGCTGTACCATCTGCTCATTTTTAGCTCCATGTTCTCCTGCACAACAAAGGCATTGGTGGAGGAAATCGTCAAAAGTTACGAGACATCCACTTTAATCAAGGACATCTTGATTGTGAGATGAGGCCCCAGCCACGCACCGCGGACCCAAGCCTCACACCGTGGATTCTTCGCTGGGTGTTTAAGGGTGAGATTGAGCTCCAGGAGTGGCAGAAGCCACTGTCTGACCCCTGAGAGAAAGGTGCTCAGAAGCCTTTCCTGGGTCACAGAGCAAAATTAGGTTTCTGAGATCCCTCAAGCCAGAATCACTGACAACGACCCATTCTTGAACAAGATGAAAACACTCCTTGACATAATTTCCTGGATCAACTGAGGTAAGGTTGTTGAAGACGGGACTGTGGTTGAGAGCACCTCCTTTCTCATTTCTTCTCTTCTATTTCTAGCGTCTACATCTTCATCCTCACAATCTTTCTCTTGAACAATCTTTCCTGCATTGTTCCTTTTTTCAAGGACTTTTACCAAAATGTATTTATTTGCTGCAAGTTTCACTCCTACCATGACATTATTGTTTTATCTTGAACTTCAAATCACAATTGCGTTCAGAAACTGTATGCTCCAGGCCTCTGTTAGAAAACCCGAGCTTGGAGGAGAAAGCACCACGGAGGGTGAGAGGGCCGTTTCTGTGTGTGTGTACATGTATGTATGATTATGAGTAATTCATTTACACTGTCATTTTCTTCTTATATTTATGCCAATTTTCCTTTTTTTTTATCAATGCATTTCATTACTTCTATGTGATTTTTGTTGCCAATCAATTCTTGAAATTAAGCAACAAATCAAACCAAACATTAGATGCAGGGTTTAGGGACTTCATTAAAAATGTAAAAAAATTAGCCTTTTTCATCTGACGGAATCATCTCTGCCTATTGTCTCTCTGTCTTTTTCTCCTGCTCCCCACCTCTTTGTCTCGGGTGATGTTGCATCCTCTGAAGTTGCGAAATGAGGCTTCTTTCTGTGCTGTCCATCCTCGGCTTGCAAACCGACTGTAATTATTTTCCTTCCGTGGACAGGATCGGTGTGGAGAACAAAGTTGCACACTTGTGACAATCCGACCGGCTTGTGCAAAAATAAGGGCCACACACACCTAGACGTGCACATCATCTTCACAAGAAGACATACGGGTTTCCAAAGACGTGCACACATGGAGAAACAAATTGTACATGAACACAGAGAGGGGGAACTCTCTCCTTGGTTTCCTTGTTATGCTGTGATTCTTGCCAGAGAGAAGCTGATTTGCTTATTAATTCAGTGTTTACTGTCTATGTTCTGACAATTTCTAAAATGTTGTTTACATGTTGTTCTGCTGTTATTGCCCCCCCCAGAGCAATTCATTTAAAGCCGCACATACACAAAATACAAACTCACAACAACCATCCATCTAACAATCACTCAGCTCACTGTGGGTTTCTCCCTTCCATCGGCTGGCAGCAAATTGGACGGTCTTCCATGCATCCATACAGTATGTTCATATGCTGATGGCCACATTACTGGTGCAGGCATCCCGCTGAAGTGATTTGTGGTGCTCATTTGAAAGTGATAGGACGACTGCATCCACTGAACTCCTACTCAGCGGTGGTCTTTATTGCTTTACAGCTATAGCGGTAACCTGGGCACATTGATAATGGGCTGTTGTGCTAATAGGCAGATAACACATCTAATCCATCTCCGACTTCCCCAGAATGCGTCTCATGTTTGCTTTCTCCTAACAAACACGCCGCTGCCTTCACAGACGTATTTCTCGTGAGAAGCCATCAATAAATGAAAAATAAATCCATTAGATTGTGCAAGTTTGCTTTAACTGTCTGAAACAGGCGTTGCAAAGAACACACGGCTGTTTGTGACAAATGATGTAGCATATATAGTCATAAGTACTACGAACAAAGTTGCTCATTATTCACTCTGAACTCTTTTTCTGTTCAGACTGTCAGTTGGTTGTTGTACAATGTGATTACCTTCCTTTCTCGCCTTACCCCACATCGCTTATTCTCCTTCTCCCGCTCTCTACCATGATTACCGCATCGCCTCAAGCTAGTGAATTTGAATTGGGGCCACCTATTATTTTCCTCCCATATGATAGTAATTTTTTACAAATTTGCGAGCGTTCCCGTGAAATATGGAGCCTTCCGTTTGGAGGTCTGAGCAAAAAAGTGCCAGAGAAAAGGAGCAAAGGTCTCGATTTTGAATATGCAATTAGCACAATTGGATTAAAATACAGCCACAAGTAGTTGAATAGTCAAACACAAGCAGCCCGGGAGACACAGTTAACACAATCAGATTAATATTACAGATTGTCATGTCGACTTTTTTTATAATTTGCAAGAAGCCGGGGCCCTAAGAATTGAAAAATGAATGTTATTATCGGCAAAAACAAACAGAAAAAAAACAATAGGGGTTCTGGAGGAGCATTGCTTTTGGCATTTTTGTATTCAAATAAGTAGAACGTGTCAGATTTTGTCCACGATATTTCTTAATTTGCACAAATCTTTGTGTAAAGTACTTAGGAGGCAGGTATATGAATCCATGGAATATGGGGAGCATCACTGTGAAATAAAACAGACGGATTGAACAGCAAGTTTTATTGTTGGCACAGAAAGCTGCTACACTGCAAACAGAGGCCCCTTAAAAATAAGTTTAAAAAAAATCTTAAAATTTGAAGCATTGTCTTAAAAAAAAAAAAAAAAAAAAAGCTGGAAAAAACAATCTTCCAATGGGGTAAAAAAAATTGTCTTATTTTAAGAAAAGAAAATTCTGCTCCCTAAGACATGTCTTCTCAAACCAAGATAAGATCAGCGGTGAGACAAAAGATTTTTAAAAATTTGCAGTTTTTACTTTATTATTTTTGCACCGTATGTGTTGGGAAAAAAACTAAACAAAGAAATTTAGCACTATCACCTAAATCCCACAGATTTAGGCTAATTGATTCATTTTAGCTTAAACACCAATATTTCTATGGTACCCAGCATGGCCTATTCTGCTTAATTGTGTCAAAACAAACAAGGTATAGCAAACCAATAGGTAAAATATAGACAGGTTTTAGACAACCGTGTGTTATAAAATGTTGATTTTAAAAAGTAAATGTTTGTATTCTCCAAATACTTCTTCATCTTTGACTTCTGTAATCAGAAAAGCTGCATTTATTAGTCAAAAACTGGCATCAAAATTTGCATAAGAGAAACCGAGCAGACAGGGTTTGGGGTTTTCTTTATTAACATGTGAAATTGTAAATGACTGACATCAATGATAGATGCTTTGAGGGAGACCAGTGGACACCAAACTGATGCGCTTTCTGGACTCTTATTTTTTTAAACTTGTCCAACAGCTGAGTAAAAAGATACACGCTGAGAGCATCTAGTGTTGGGCAGATTTTACTGTCACAACAGGGGTTTATTAAATATAAACCCCTGTTGTTTTTAATGCTAAACTTTATTTATGTATTTATTTATTTGCTGGACCAGACCAAAAAGAAGAAGAGGGGAGTTGGTTGGCAAAGATAGAAAGGTGAAAGAGGGGGATTTAGGGAGAAAAGAAAATGGTTTCAGAGGGAGATAACATGAAACAACCAGGTATAAATAGCAAACTGGAATGGCCCACTCTTTTTTATTTTTTAACTTTTTTTTTTTGTTAGTTGTGAGCCTAACTTCTGAGGATGTGTCTAAAATCCCCTAAAACTGTTGGTTAATTAAAAAAAAAAAAAAAAAAAAAAAAAAGAAATCAAGGAGAAACTTTCATAGACAGCCAAATCAGATCAGATCAGATTAGAGTTAACTGCTCAGTATGTAAGCAGAAAGACAGGCAATACTTTGCTCTGAGTGCGGTCTGAGCAATGTTTACATGTCCTGTGGCTGATGAGCTGATGAGAATCAGGTGTGGAGCCATCCAAACACTGTGTGCTGGGGTTGATGGGAGGTCGAGTGCAATCAGTACTCAGGCTCCCACCTATAACCAAAAGGGAGACAGAGCATTGACTCCTGACAGAAATATATGTTTTCCTATCTGACTTTGGAACAAGACAGTAACTTTACCTGGACCCATGCTACTTGTTAGTCAGAGGCTTAAATACTTCATAAAAATGAGTGTTTGCATAAACTCAAAAGCTTCTGTAAATAAAAAAAATTATATTTAAAAAAGATTATTTTGAGATTATTAAAAGGGCATAAAACATTGCATAGTAGAATGAAAATAGCAGTTGTTCTGACAAAAACCTCAGGAACATTCTCAACTAAAATGCAATTTCAACACCAAACCCTTCAAAAATGTGGGCGAGGGGGAACCCCATCCCACTTTGAAACACAAGTCACAGAAGCAGAACCTTTGAACAATATTAGTGTATTAAATTTAAAAAGGCAGTTATTTAAGATGGTAACTTTTTGCAGTTATACTTTGATGTTATTTTTATTATGAGCCACAGCGAAAAACCACTATTTTATTGCAAAACCTCACCAAAGCTTGTAGCTTTTGGTTCATTAAGTCGTCATTGGTGAGCAGAAGTCTTATTGCATTTTTTCACAAAGGCAGAAATGTTGATCTTTAACATATTTTACTATATATTTTGTATGTTTCAGACTTAAAGTTCCTCAGAGGTATAGGTTGCAGCAGCCAAAAAAACAACTAAACCTATACTTCAAAAATGTTGGTAATTGTAAGATTTGGAACCATATTTTCCTGGTAATAATGTTGGCTTTGTAGGTCAGTAGATTTAACTAAAGTTCTGCCACTCTAAAGTATGCAAAGAGCAGTTGCCATCCTGCGAAAAAAAACAAAGCTGATGGGTGTAGACTTTATTCTGGGGCTTTGACTCAAAAGTACACATGCATCCTGCAGCAAAAAACAAAATCATTTTAATTGCATAAAAATGTCTCATAAAAACTTTTTAGATGATAAATAAAATATTTAGATATAAAGATTTTGAAAGAAACAACAGACTCCATGCTTGCTGACCTTTCAGGCTTAAAAACGACAATACAAATAGCTTGAGTAAAGCCATAACCCTGATTGGCCTTAGTCAGCGTCCTTTAATCCTCGTCTTTCATGACACCAGCCATCCAAAACATTGGTTCAGTGTTCTGAGTGCTGCTGGGGGTTATCCAACAGCGTAATCACAAAGAAGGGGTGGGACTTCAGGAAAGCCGCCGTCCACAGGGAGCTCTACGGGTGGGCGCTTAGTGGCGCTTGAGAATTGTTCATGTAATAGCCACGCATGCACGTTTTTTTAAATCTAGGGAAACACTTCCAAACTCCAAAAAAACAGCCATAATAAATGATTACTTCAGACATATTAATACATATGCTAAGGAAGTGCATAGGGAAACTGTTATTAAAATTTTTTATGTATGGAAGTTTTTCTGTTTTGTTCTGAATTTTTTAAACCTTTGAATTTTCATTTGGATTTTTTTTTTTAACCCTTGATTTTTGATGGACAGGAAATTTGTTGGGAAAACTTAGAAAAATTGAAAACGCAAATTCTAAAGTTTTAAAAATTCAAAAGTGTAAAAAATCAGGATGAAAATTCAAAAGTTCAAAAAATTCAGAATTGATGGAACAGAAAACTTCAATAGATTACTTTAATAGTTAACTCCTAACTAGTGAATTACATAATATACATAATAAAGCAAAATAATGCAGAAAAGCTTCTATTAACCCTTTATTAATAGTTAATCAATTCTTAATTACGCATTAACTAACATTAATAAAGTGACTCTTATTATAAAATGTTATTCATGTTTGTATATTTTTCACACAAGTTTACCTTTTGAAGTAGTAGTAGTAGTAGTCTCACAAAAACTGAAAAAGATGAAACAACCTTTGCACTGTTTTCTCTCTAGTGCTCAGAAACACACCTGCAATCTGTCTTTTAGATTCCCCCAAATACATTGTTCCAGTGCAATTTGTTGGCAAGTCCAGCAACTCAGAGCTTCTCTCCTTTGGATGCGCACTGTTTGCATTTGGTGGTGTGGGCACATCTAATTGGACCTTGGAACAGTAACAGAGGGAGGGGGAAAAAAGTTAAAATATGGCTAAACACGCATTTAGCTTACTTAGTCAACAAGAGATTTTTTTTAATGCCTCTCACTAATGTTTCATTGTTGTGTTCACACTGGACTGTTGTTACCTGATACTTCCACATGCACCAGTTGGAAGTGGCTATAGAGGCTGAGAAGTGGTGCAAATCTTGCAATTCAGTTTCTAGCAGCGCTTGAAAGACTTGGTGTCATATAAATCCGGCCAAGCTCAATCCACAATTAGTAATATCTCCTCCGTGATCAACTTTCAAACAATTAGCACTTCCTTTAATTAAAGAGGACGCTACACGTAGTTCATTACCGAGTCCCTTAGTGGTCAAAGTTTAACTTGTTAAACTTTCAAGTTGTGATCGTAGAGCTAGAAAAAACACTTAAAGTTGTGCGTACCTGTGAGCGAACACAAAAATTTTGAACGCAGAAGCCCGAAACTTGCTTATACACATGTTTACATAGACTTTATTTCGAAATGGTCGCTCGAACTCATTTTGCCATGAGCGTTGTAAGCTTTACTTCAAAGTATGAAATCCAACTAAAACAATGTTGCTTTATTTTGATAGTTTAGAGTTGTTTGATATGTTTATACGTCTAGATCCATGTAGTTATGGCACAAGCTAGATGGATGGATGGATGGATGGATGGATGGATGGATGGATGGATGGATGGATGGGATGGATGGATATTATCTAGTTTAAGAAAAAACTAGGATACTTTATTGTGGAAATCTGCATGTGTGTTTGATATCCTTGCAAATTTGCAGTCATCAATACCACCATAAATTCTTGCAGCATAATAACTCACAATGGGGTTCTTTGGCCTGCACTTCAAAAGATGTATTTTTGCATGTAGTTAAGTTATAATATCCACAAGACGTAGCAGGAGGAGAACAAATCCTAATGATGGTGTTTATTGGGCAACTGAATCTGTCACACTGAGATAATAGGATACTTTACTTAGAGGCGTCCTGTACATGAGGGTAATTAAGTGCTCTGTTCTCATCGCACAAAACAGCAGCCTTCCCTTATTTACTGATGTCTCCCTCCCTGCTGGATGCTCATCACCGCAGTGTGTCAAACTGAAAAAACACATGTAAATGTCAGTAAACAACATATTTACAGTTTGCTTTTTTTTGTAAGTTAATCTACTAGGCTTAGTTAAATGTAACATTCTTCCTCTATTGATTCAGTTTTATTATTTTTGTTTTTTATGCATTAGATAATGATGCAAATTATAGATCGTAAATTATCAAAGACGCAACTAGGGTTCTGTTTCATCAAAATACAAGTGACCAGTGAGGCAGGGTTTGCCTTCATGTCACAGTTTATGTTTTTTTTTTTTTTTTTTGTTTTTTTACTATTACTGGGTTAAAAGTGTGTTGATCTTCAAGGGAACAAACATCTTCAAACAAGATCCAGCCTTCACTGAGTTCTAACCTACAAACATCTGTTGCTGTGTGGATCACAAATGTAAGATAAAATGCTGTTTTGCATAATCAAATATTTGTTAGAATCAACTATGGAACTTTCTTGTTTTGGTCAAGAAAAGTCTACTTTTCTCCACATACACAACAACTGATGAAGACTAAAAAAATGTAATCAAATCTGAACTGTTTTTTCCAAAAAAAACCAAAGAAATTGAGGAAAAAAATTAGGAAATTAAAAATAAATGTACATAGATTCTACTCACTAAAAACAGTTTAATTCTTTCCACCACATTACAAAGTGATTTTTGTGCCACTACTTGCAAACAAAAGTCACATTTTTTTAGCTCAAAATGTCCTAAATTGGAAACAAGATGTTAAGTTTAAAAAATAAAACTTTCAAAGTTGCAAATAGAAATAATAAATAATGTGAATCTTGTTTTTTGTTTGCAAAACCCATTTTTCACATTTGCAACACAAATGTTTTCCCTATCTTTGTTTGCAATGTGGTGGCACAAAATTCACTTGATACTAAATAATTTCCATTAAGTTCAGAATAAACTTCGTTCTGATTCAAACCATGAAATCTGTTTTTGTGTTGGAGAAATTAATACCGCAGTCACAACTACCCGTAGGGGAGGATATGGGTGAAAAATGGCACCTGTATGGGGATGCAGGTGGCCTGCACATGATTTTAAGGTTGTTGAGCGCTCAAGCTCAAGGAGTAAAGGGGTAAGTAATTGAGATGTTGGCGTTTTGTACAGATTTTTCATTTTTTGAAACCCCTCAAACCAAGTTCCTTGCACAATGAGCCTGTCAGTGCTGTTCATGTGATGAGCACTCTCCTATAAGGGCGCCGTACGACAGCATCATCAGTATGCCATAATTTACATTATGTATATTATACTATGGAATAAACTTGCCACTTGCATTTATCCACTTTCATAACAGCCATTAAGGAGGAAGCTACACAACACACCTGCGCTCACCTAAAGATGCATCCTACGACCCTCCACAGGTCTGGATAAGACAAATACCCGCAGTACCGTATGGGTCAACCCCCTCATTAAAATAAAAAAATCCAAAGGCTCCAACCAACTGACTGAAACTCTAATCTCTTTGTACTGTGAGATTTTTATTGCATTTTTTTTATACTGCATTTGTTTTTGATTTTGTGTTCAGCTTGGACAACCAATAAAACAGTATTGCAGTCTAAAAAGTAAAAGTAAGTAAAGAAGTACCTGAGATCACATCTTAAACATCTCTGATTACCTAAAAATCACTCAAGTTAGAGACAGGCCTTTTATGAGGGTTCAGGTGTTTTTTCTTCAGTTCAACTTAAATCTAATAAAATTGTATTAATCTTAAATGGTGCTAGTGGCTGTGAAATGGCTTTTCACAAAAATATCTGAAGGAGACAGTGTAAACCAGAGAAAATTGACAGTAAAACTGTCTGTCCACATGTGGCTTCAGTCCGTTTGCTAATGACTGACACCGACTCCTTAGGCATGCAGACGCTGGCTGAGAGGCTGCATGTGTTGCTATTGATTACGAGTCAGACAAACATAAAACATTGGGAAAAGATGAGTAACAATCAGGAAAGCATGCCTTCCTTCAGGCGATTTATAGACCCTTTGCCTTTATTGTATGGAATATTCTCTTATTGTTCACCTTGAGGAAAAGCTCTAAGTACAGAGGATGTGTGCTGGAAGACTTCAGGCACCCCTTAGGCACTGCTCTTTGCTTGTAGAAATCCTTGCAAGGTGAAAGTTCACTTGTGTTTTTCTATGACATGTTATTATTGTACACGGTTGGAGATAACCGCGGTGTGCTGTCATGGGAACTGCTTTGTTTTCTGATACATTTTTAATATTTATATTCTCTGGCATATTTATAGTGTGGTTCAGGAATGAGTAAGAAAGAGCAAAAACCCAAGGCTTCTGGGAAATTACAATACTGCATGTGTGTGTGTGTATATATATATATATATATATATATAATATGACAAATCTAAGAAAATAAACATGTTGAAGACCCACTCCATTGAAAAGTGTGTTTTTGGTGTTTGTAACACTTCCTTGTGGCATTTTTTTTTTTTTTTTATGATGGAGTACATATAAAGAAAATTAAACTAAACTTGCTATTCTGAGTTTTTTTTTTCAAAATGTTGTGAAAAACAGGAACAGACAAAAAATGTTTTTAGAGAAAGGGGGTATTTGTGATGCAAAAAATGCACCAGGTGGGCCACTAGCTTTGCTCCATTTTGAGGATTTCACTTGTAGACAACTAGATCCATTTTCCTCGTCCAAGCTGGCTCAGAACTATACGGCTGAATAGCTCCAATATTGCTTGTCATTTACATTCCACTGGCACTATCAGGTTAGGGGTGTGAGGGGCTTGAAGTTAGTGGGATAGCCTGTAAACAGAGAGCTCTCAGCGTGAAGGGGAGGTTGCTCTTTGTCAACTGTCCCACCCACAACTGAGAGGTGAATTTCTAATGAACAGCTAACGCTCGGCCGAAACTGTCAGAGAAAACATTTTTTTTTTCTCTAAAAACATCATAATCATATTTTTAAAAACACCAGGAACCCTTTGAAAAAATAGATCAAAAGAGGATTTGAATGGGTCTTAAGCCATAGTTTTGCATAGAAACTAGGAAATAATAATTTAAAAAAATTACTCCACTCTAAACAGTTTCTTCAGCATTAAATTTGATTTCATTTAAAAAATACTTTTGCATTGTGGTTATGGTTAAATTTTTCTGTGATGTGTTCCTCTGTACTCTCAAGCTGGGTATTCTTTTCTGTTCAAATGTTTGTGAGGATCCTTCACAACTCCTCACCATACACATTAGCCATATCTGTCTCATTCTTAGAACGTGTTGCCTTAAACAGGTTCTCCGTCCATCCCACCTTCTTCCTGTGAAGAAGCATGCTCACAAAAACCAGCACTTATGTTTTTCTATGACATTTTATTATTGTACACGGTTTGAAATTCTTAATCAAGTTTTGTTTTTTGTTAAGGTGAATTTTTTTTCTAGAAGTTGTGTAATTAGAGTCTGCTTTGAGGGGGATTCAAGCAAAGAGTCTTGACATTTAAAAAAGCAGACTCATATGAAACACCTTAACTGAAGTGTTTCTTAGTCAGCACTTCAATGGAGGATGCATCAGAATGAATTATTGTTTCAAACTGCTGCCAAATCTTTGTTTGCATCTCTCCTCAAATTTCTCTGTTGAAGCAAAAACAAAGAAAAAAAGAGCACCCGTCATTACTTTTTCTCTAAATAAGACAATTTACATTACACCAATAACAGCGTGACAGGAAGTCTGATGTTGTCGGTGGTTACGGGCAGTTCAAAGGGCGTTGATGAGCATGAAAAACAAAAAGAGCTCTATGACGTCTCAGTTCATCTCCCTTACAGTCAAAGAATAAAGTTATTGTCATTATAATGAAATGAGTTTGGTCTGTTTTTTATCCCAAATAGATAAAAAAGCTCCAACAATATATTTTAGCTAAGACCTCTTGAAAGCTCATATCTTTTTTGTGTGTGCTTTATTTAATTAGACTATTTCCAGAAGGGCTGCAACGAGACACTTTCTTCAGAATTTGGTTTAAGCTCTGACTTTTGGGTCACAGCTTTGTTTCTGTTAATGATTTTTGTATTACAAAACAAAAAAAAATCGGAAACATCCTTTTTTCATTTGTTAATAAAAATAAATTACGATTAAAAAAAAACTTTTAGTTTGATTATACCAAGTCTGGACTTATTGTAATAAATAGGGGTGTAACCCATTAACTGATGTAGCAGTTTCTATTCCTATGATCCAATCAGATTGATCTGTCTGAGATCAGTTGTTAATTAAATCGAATCAAATCAAATCAAATATTAGAAAATTCTGATCTAATCGGATCATTCAAAATTAGTTTGATTCAAAATCAGTGTTCATTATAAATTAGATTGGCAGCTACAAATTATTATATAAATACAATTGTTGTTCAAATGATTTTTTACACCCCAAGTAATAAAATTATAAATAATAAATCCTTCTTTAATCAGAACAACACTCGTGTATTGGTTTAGCATTGTTTGAAAAAAAAAAACGTTAGTAGATGCCAGATTAGCTAAATGAGCTAGCGTAATGAATAATCAACGGTCAAATGCCAAAATAATATTGAAAATGATTTAATTGTTCATTTAATCAAAAAGGCTTACATATTCTTAAAATATTGGCAAATTTTTAAATCAGACTAAAAACACCACAACATATGCCAAAATAGCCAAATGATCCAGCATAATGGAAATGCAATAGTTAACAAACTGACAAGTTGACAAATTAGCATGAAAATAATAAAAGAAAGGTGTAATATCCCCAAAACAGCTTGCTTAATGCTAAAATTCCAGTGAAACCCAAATTGCTGCATAGACCTAGTTCACCCTCTTTCTCTAGAAAAACTCCAGAACCAGGTTATGGATAGAGTTAGGGTTGTGTTTAGGGTTAGAGCTGCAACATTTCTGGTTACAGCTGCAACATTTCCGCTTCTGGCTAATGAAGATTTTAATGTTGTGACTGGACACCATCTTGCCTGCAACCAGGTCCATCTCGGTAAATTTGTCAATCAAACGCCTAGAATGTTCGACGTAAGACCACTTATATTGAGGCATCTGATTGGCCAGTTTATAACTTTAAAAACTTGCACTACAGAGCAATTTATCATGAAAAAATAGGATTAGCAAAAACATGTTAAAAAATATGGTAGAGCAGGGGTCACCAACCTTTTTGAAACCGAGGGCTACTTCATGGGTACTGAGTCATACGAAGGGCTACCAAACTGAAATAATAAATTTGCTTAGTTTGCCTTTAGTTATACATTAGTAATAATGAATAATGATACTCCTCTATGTGAAGACACTGATTTCTCATCGTAATTATCAATAACGACAACAAGCCAGGAAACAAATATGAATATTCAAAACTTTATTAATCTCAACAAATCTTGTCACATTTTGAGGTAATGACCAAATGCAATGTTTTTAACAAAATTACAACTGCTACGTGTTATGAACACACTTTTGAATTGAACAAATTTCAATACTATAATTTAACTTTGCCATGTTACCACAAACGTCTGTATCTGTTTCTTTGTTAGTGGGAAGACTGACATTGCATGCTGTTCACCAGCTTAGTGTAATCTGGTGTGTAGCTTGATACTGCAACTGTGAGCGAGTCTTTCAGATGTGCATCAGTGAGGCGTGTTCTGTGTTTGCACTTGATGAAGTTCATGTCAGAAAATGCTGATTCACAGAGATAGATTGAACCAAACAGGCTGGCAGTCTTCATAGCTGCTGTGCATACTCCTCTGTACTTCTCTGAGTCAACAAGGCACCAAAAGTTTGGTGCACCCTGGTGGGCTTTGAGGTGGAGGTCATTTTGCAGTGTTATGATTTCAATCTCCACCTGTCCAGCATCCAAGTCAAACGTTGAACTTAGTTTCTCAGAAAAGCATGTCGTGTCCACATTCATGAAAGGGTTGGATATGAATGCCACACATGGCTCGAGCTGATCAATGTCACAAACCTTATTCTCAAAAATCTCTTTGCCCCAAGTCTGTTGATACATTCACAGTAATTTTTCTGCCACTCTGTCAAATGCCTGGGATGCAGAATCATTGTCTTTCAGCACCGACCATGGAGGAAAGTGCAGCACTTTTTTCTCTGTATATCCACTAGGTCCGGGGTCACCTAAGCTTATCTACAGTTCATGTATAATGTAAGGAAGCCAAAAACGCCCTGCCCTACATCTTTTTCTTAAATCTTTTTCTTCAGAAAAAACAAGATATTAAATCTTTATAAGGAAAAAGCGAGAAAACTGTTTTTTTTTAGTAGTTAACAACAAAAACAGCATAAGAACACTTCAAAAAAGTTTTTCTTTAACTGTTTTTTTTTTTTATTAGTGGATCTACGCTCCTCAAACTCTTTAATTTAGTCTCATGCACCCGTCCATTTATTCTCCTTAAACCTCCGCACAGATTGATTGACTGCAGGCAAGAATCCGCGCGTGGAGCGTTCACTGAGTCTGGAAATAAACCAACCCAAACAGCCGCTCAACTCAGTCCGCTACAAACTTTGTAATTTTTATACAATCTGCAGCAAAACAAATCCGTTCTTCAGAGAAAACGTCGACACTGTTTCATCAGTCGATTATATACGGATCAGTGACGGTGTTCTACGTTTTCTCTGATAAAATGCTTCGTTTTGCTGCCGATATCCGAGGCTCTGTGAACGCACCATCAGCAGCCCTGGGTTCTGTCTCCGTTAAGCATGAAACTTTAACCAAATTCTAGGAATTTCGAAAAAACACAGTGTCGCAATGACACGGTTTCATAAAAATGTGACAAAACACAAACCAACTCCAGCGATAAGTCATTAAAACACGGCGACGTGTGTGGTTTTTTTATTTGATTCACTAACAAAGGGAGCATTTGGGTGACGTCACAGGAGTGTGGTGCGCGCTTGCAGCGCTGACTCGCTCAGTCCCAGGTGCAGGTGTCAGAAGTCTGTTCAGTGGTATTTAAAAGAATGTCCATAACAAGTAAGCAGCTGGAACATTTTTCTTAATTTTTTTAATAAACTGTGTTTCCATTAAAGAAAATTAATAATCAAAAACCCAATTCGCGAAATGTCAGCGTTAATGTGAAAGCAGCCGGGGTTTGGGGGAAATACACGGAGGGGGCTGGTTCACTCGGGCATTTGAAGAGCGCAGCTCCACTAATAAGTAAAAGAACTGACCAAAAACAACTTTTGTGGAGAGTTTTCTTGTATTGTTTTTGTCGTTAACCACAAAATCAAGAATCTCAAAACAGGTAAAATATCAGTGTCTCCATGCGGGAACGCGGCGTTATTGATTATCTCGTTTTAACGAGAAAACGATTAAATTAAAAGTGGGATAGGCCGTTTTTGGCTTAAGCAATAATAAACATATATGTTAAGATGTTTTAATTCTTTGTGAAGGCAAGTGTGAGTTCAAAAAAATACATCACAATAAAATTAAAATTTTGAGCAGCTCACGAGTTGTGCTATTTTTAGAAGAGACCCGCGGGCGACTCATGAGGTGCTCGCGGGCGACCTGGCGCCCGCGGGCGCCGTGTTGGTGACCCCTGTGGTAGAGCAAAAAAAAAAAAAAAAGTTATCTGACAAATAGAAAGACTGAGTAATAACTGTATTTCTCAATGGAAGTTTATGGGATTTTGCCTTCATGGAGCCAGCAGGTACTTCCTGTTGGAGCCAGTAGGTACTTCCTGTTTGGGACAGGAACGGGAATGGGTCTCTTAGTCCAGTTCTCTCATACAGTCAGTTATTTCAATTCCAAATGTTCATGATTTAAATTGAAGCAATAGATTGAGGACCAAGAGAAAAGTGGGCGGGAAACAAAAAACAATAGTTGGAAATTTAAAACAGATGCACTTAGAAATAAGCAATATTTTTATTTACAAACAGTTTTAGGTTTATAGTTTTTTAAAATAATAATTTCAAGATGACATTCTTTTCTTTAAAATTTTCTATGTTTATTTTACGTTTTGAACTCTTTTTATTTAAATGTGCCATTCAATTTTCAAATTTTCACCATTCCCCTCAAGTTTACAATGTGTCATTCAGGTTTAAAATGGTTTTCAAATTTAACTTTTTTTTTTTAATGTACAATCTGGACTTTTAGTCACTTTAAGCTGATTCTGATTTGACCACATATCATCGGTTAATGAAAGTTGATGGAGAAGACGTCAGCACTTGCTAGCATGTGTTATGTATTAGTGGAAGAATAAAATATTATTGGAATGCATGAAATAACTTAAGGCTACTTTTCTCTTTGTGTCATTCCAGAGTCTCTGTTGATTAAATTAAAACAAATTAAATGTGTTGCTAAAATAAGACATCTTCATTTGTTTACATAAAAATCACCCCAGTTTGCCACACACCAACCATTGACTGTATAGAGAGAACTTGCCTGAGCGACGCCTCTTCCCTCGCGTTCCAAATAGAAAGCACCCGCTGGCTCAGAGAAGCCAAAATCCCTTAAGGTGAATTCACACTGAACGCTGTTTGTCGCCTGTCAAAAAATCTGTTCCTGAGTTTGATGCCACGTGTGGGAGGAGCCATCAGCTAATGTTTTTAGGATGACTGCTATAAGGAACGGTGTCTGTGGATATCTGAAGAAGAATGGATGGAAGACACTGAAGATTTTGAGAAATAAAGTTTATTTATTGTGGAAAGTTCTACAAAAACATTGGTTATCATGTCTCCATGTTTGAGTTTGTATGATTATTAATAAAAGATTTTCCCAGAACAAGGGGATTTTATCTCACTTGAGAGGGTGTGTCTGTATGACAACCGCTTCCGCTGTGTTTCTATGTCTCTGTGGTTGCTTGAAGAATAGAATCACTGTCTAGTATTAACCCGAGGGGGGAAAAAATAAAATAAAGAGACTTTTTTCTTTTCTTTTTTCAATGTTTCGATGAGGCCAGAGCTAGCAACTTCTGCAGCAGCTCTTTGTCTGCCAGTGTAGGCATATGTGAGGGGGCTTGTAACTTAATGACGTGTAAGATCGCAATTGGTCCGGACCATCACGTGACAGGATTGGACACACATGCGCCACTACTGGGCATTGAGTCTTCATGATTAAAGAACTGAGGAGGTTCGAACAAGTACGCAAAGAATCACAAAAGGGGGTGCAATATTTGTAATCAACCTCAAAAACTTTGACAACAAAATAATGTGATCGAGGTGAATCAGTGCAATCGCAATTAGCAATCGCAAACTGACAATGGCATTGTAATAGAGAGAAATCAGGCTGGGAAGCGTGAAGTTTGTGCTAAAGTGGATTTTAGCGAGTACAGGTAGCATGCTAGTTTGCCGTTTGTCACACTTTTTTTCTATTTTAAAAAACACAGGCAAATGAAGTAAATGGGCTCTGTCGCGGGAACAAAAGTCACTGAGAACGTCACATGCCCGATTCTAAGTTCCTGGTTGGCAGATGTGGCAACCTATGAAATTTCAGTTATTTCAATTTTGGCTGCGCCGCCCGAATCACACCACGTCGCACAAATCAAGATGCTGGCAGACCTCTGCGCCGTGCCGGTCACTAAAATTTCCCCGCGTAACTTCAATTCACCTCAGAGCGCACCTGTACCATTGACTTAACATTGAAAGTGGCCGCCTCTTCCGTGCAATTCGCGTTTGAATACATCTTTAGACTGCCGACCAATCGTTGTTGTCTGGCTTCAAGATGTATGAAAAATTCGGAGTGAATTGGCTTCACTTCGCTGGAGCCATAAGTACCTCCTCTGTCCAGTTCTAAAACTACAGTCAATTAATGACACTAAAAAAATACATTGCTTTATATTGTTTTGCTGTGAACAGAAAATTATTGTAAATTTGTAAGGAGAATTCAACAGAACTCCAGTTTAAATCATCTGAACAGAACCGTCTCATTTTCTTTCATTCTTTTGAGCAAACAGTTTACAGGACAACAAAGGATGGACTTGGAATAATATTTTATCATCCTTTCATTTGGTCAAAGATATTTATATGTGGACGTAGTTCTGATTTACGGTCAACTTCTGAAGAAAATGCGGAAAAACTTGTGTTTTATTTGATAGATTTCTTAAATTACAGCACACTGAATGTTTGAACTGGAAATAAAAGACCATTGAACGTAACATAAACAGCACGTACAAACAATGCCTCACTTTTTTCTTCCCTTTTCTCAACTTTCTAACAATAAATTCTGGATAGGTTCCCCCTTTGATGGTTGAGAAAAAGATGTGTTGACCCAGACTTAAAATGTTAGTTTTAATTTAACTTTCCACTTGATGAGTCCAGATACGTTTATGGGCATTAGCCAACAAAGCAAACCAAAGTCTAGCACAATCAAACAGGGATAAAAGACGGCCTTTGATCCGAGGCCAGAGAGAGTGACTTCAGCACTTCAGCTCGATTGTTTTCAGCTGAGGTTTCTCGGGGTCATTTCACTTTAAACTACAAGCAAAACCACCGGAACAGGATTTACCCGGGATTTAGGAGCCGCAGAGTTGTTGCACCAAAGACCTACTCACTGTTATTTTCAGAGACTGCGAGTAGCCGTCCGTGTTGCTGTGATATAGCGTGACAAAAGCGTCATGTCTTTGAGCTATATATACCTACGCCGTCTTGGCGGCCTGAGAGCTCTGTCATTTCACACCATTACCAGTGCTTTGTGCTGAGGCTAAGACGGCCCGCATTCCTTCTGATCATAGTTGTGTGTGACATTTCAAAAAGGATTATGTGAATGAAATGTGATTAAAAACTCTTTTCATGTGACCCCTGAGCACTTGACCTGTGGTAGGCTGACGTACCTCCAACTTCTGCAAGCAATCTTTACCTAAAACCCTTTATTTTTTAAAAATGGTTGAACAATTTACCAAAAACTTACAAAAATCCACAATAGGAGCTCAAAATAGATCCAGCATTAATGTCAAACACAGGCATCCACTTAATGCCCCCGAACTCCTGCACACACTTTTCCCCTCTATAAATATATTATTGTGTATTTGTTACTAGTGGCCAATATAAATAGCTTATGTGCTTGAATATGTTGACAAAGCAGCCATGGCTCATTGGTGCTTGATGGATGGCTGTGTGTGCCTTGCTAATTATTAGTGCACATAAAAGGATGCTGTTATTTCCAGACCAGACCCCAGCCAGAGGGGTCAGCGGGTAAATAAGGAGCCATCAGTCTGCGACTATATCACTCAATCTTGATGTATGAGAAAAGAGGCACAAATTAAACGTGCGGCGACCTACTTGGGGGTACTGCACTCAATGGGACCCCCATTTGGGCTAATTCCATGTACCGGCTTCAGACAATAAGCTACTATAGCACACGGTGTAATTACTTTGTACACACACAGACATCTGGAATTAAGCTCCCAGAGGAAGAAAATACACTTAAAAGAGAGGCCCACTCTTTTTTGGGTTGTGCAGAATTGTGAAGAACCGCGTGGACGCCCGGGCCTTGACTTTAAATGCAGGTGATCGCAACACACGACCCGGCCGTGTCACGCGCTCAAAATTAGAGCAAAACATTTGCTTTGAGGATTATATTTAGAACTGATTGCATACAGACAGCTTCAACTTTTGACGCCACTTTTCTGACTTTATCCAAACAGTCGTTCACTGTTAGCGTCCTCACATTGGATGTGACGAGTCTGGATTACTGTCACACGAATACATGTCAGCTCTTGACCGATTTATGGTTCGAGTCCAAAAAATATGAATAAGATTTGACAAAGAAAAGTTAAAACCAGCTTTTTTTTACATTTTCATCATCTTACTTTCCTTTTGAATGTAAAGTTTACTTTAAATAACAGCAACATTTTTCTTATGAAACACACATTTTTGTAAAAAAAAAAGTATTTTAACTCCAGTACAAATATTTATAACTTTATTGATAGTTTACTTGTACAAGATGTACATTCATGTTTTGTTAATCAAAAGGGCGAGGGGGGAAAAAAAACAACCGTATGATGATTTTGGCATGCTTGCATATGAAATGATCATCTTTTTAATGGGTACAACACATTTTTATGAAGCTTTTGTTCAATTCAATCATCCCTGAAATGTTTTGTAAACTCGGACACGCTACATTTATTTCTTTTTTTTTTCTTTCTTTTTTCTTTTTTTTTTTTGGAAAAACAATGCACTACAGCCACACCTCCTAATTAAAAGTCAACACTTAAAAGAAAACATACAAAAATAAATGCCAAGCCATGTAAAAATGTACACTTTTATTTCATATTTCATAAACTTTCAGACAAAATAATAAATAAAACACCCATAGGTTTAATTTAAAATGGAGACATAAAGATAAACCTTTTGTGTGGAGGTCTGTGAGTACAGAAAATTTTGAATTTTAGACAGTTAGAGGTATTCAGACCTGAACAAAAGTGCTGCTTGGATGTTGCAGCAGCATTGAAAATGTTTCACAGACAATATTTAGATTCAAAGTATTTTTTGATCCAATTTTTACGTAAAAATATACGTGTAATCCATTTAACTTGTCCAATTGAAGACTGTGTTGTAAATACTGGCTTATTTCAAGATTTTTTTTTTCTTTTCATTGTACATTTTTACAAAATCTGAAACAAATATAGTATTTTAGTGTCGTTTGGAGCTTTGTTTTAACAGAATTCCCGCACCATCCAAAAATGTGCTCTTGTTTTGCTTAAAACATGACAGCTGTGCCGGACGGATACAAAAAAAAAAAAAAAACAGTCAAAGAACATGTTAATTCATGAAGTATGGCACCTGGTTTCATGTGACTTTTGTCCAACATAATAAAACCCAAACTGCTGTAGAAAAAAAAGAAATGTCATATCCCAATAGTGCATAACAAACAACAACCGAAAAGAATTCAAAACAAAATCTTTGTCGTTGGGTCTTCATATCAACAAGGATTAACTGCTAACTGTTTTTACTTTTTTTTCTATTTACAGTATTGCACTTAAACTGCACACCATTGCATTTCAGTTTGACTGATGTTTTCTTCATTTTTTTTTTCCAGAAATACAAAAAAAAAAAAGAAAAAAAAGATCCCCTTTGTATCCTTTTATCCAAGATATTGTCCTTTCATCAATCACATGACAATATCAAATCCCGCTTCCCCCCCCCTTTAATTAGTAAAGTAGTATCTGCTTGTAGTGCCACTTGTAAACACTCACATACAAGACCTGAAGTGCAAAGGCTATCTTCACTTCTTTACCCAAGATACAACACAACGAGAAAGAAACAGAGAGTGACGGTGTCGCTACCCGATCGGTAACGGCTACCCGATCTGTCCCCACATGCATGGAAATTCCTTCGCTAAAGCATTTTACTGCACTAACCGGACAGAGTATCTCTTGAGATACAAATAACAATAATTGTATCTTAAAATGTTTACTGTAATTAAGAAGTTTAGTTTAAAGTTGAAATAAAATGAAAGAAAAAGCATGGATTGGGGCGCATGTGCAAATGTTTTCTTCTTCTGTTTGATTTAATGCCAGTTTACTCCCCAATGGGCGAAGATACCAAAACTTTATTCACTCAGTTAACTAAAGACACAGTATTCACGATTAATTTGGCTGTAAAAATGACTGCAGTAGCTTGGAGGCATCTCCTCAATGGAATGCTACATTAACACTAGCTTGGAAATACGCGTTCAAGCGACCACTTCAAACAAAAAGTTTATGTAAATGTGTGTACATGCTTATTTCAGGCATTCACGGATTACTATGCAAGTCTTTTTTCCTTTTTTTAAAAAAGCGCACTGCCATTGATATTAAATGTTAATAACGCACATTGAACTTTAACCAATGAGAGAATTTACTTTGGTAGTGATGTTGGTAGTTATAAGTTCCAAAAGTTTAAATACTGATCATGGAGGTGAAATTAATAATTGCGGTTTTTATCCAGATGGAATTCTGTAACTTCAAACCTTTCATGTATCAGAATAGAGCTGTGAAAGAAAAATCTGAAGCAAGATTGGCACCGCTTTAACATTTCGCGCCAACCCTCTTCCATTTGTAGATGGCGGACATGCACTAGTATCAGGTAGCGACAGCGCAATGTGAGCGGCGTGTGCTAAAAGCACATTCAAGAACGCATTCTTGAATCATATCACATTCCCGGGGTGAACAGAGCATAAAATGCCCTTAATCCAATCAGAAGTAATGACTCCAAGTCATGTGGTTTGCATGAAATCACGTATCGAGATTTTTGTCGTCAATATTTTTTTTATACTGTTGCAATAATGTTCTACTTTTTTTTTTTTTTTTTTTTTTTTTACAGTACCGTAATACAGTAAAGCTCTCTGTTGCTGAACAAGCAAAAATGTATGTGTACACAAAGTTATCTGCTATTTAAATGGTTCGGTTGGGAAATGCTAGCGGCAGCTAATCTCTTTCAACTTTTCTTTTAAATCAGTTGTATGTTTTACAATCTTGGAACAAAAAAAAAAAATGTACAAAGTACGGGTGTAACTCAAATTGCTTAACTGTCACCATTTTGTCATCAAAGAGGAAGTGACGTAACGTTTACGCATACGGGGACCAATCGGGTAGCCGTGACAGATCGGAGAGTGTGCGGTGAAGAGGCTCGCCAACGCAAACCCAGCTGTAATGTCTTTCCACTCCGAAGCCAAAAACAGAATAAAAAGGATTTGTGGATTTTTGTTACAGTAGAGACTGCTAAGGAGACTCTGAATGGCAGTGTTCAAAAGAGGCGCTGAACGATTACTTGGGCTGTGAATGGAGAGTCCCAGAGTGGTCCTCCGTGAGAGCTCATGCACTTGCGGGGAACACAGTGTTTGGAAACAAGTATGGCCTTTGCTTAATATGTTTCTACTGAGCACGGGCGAGGTGGGGGAGGTGGGGTGAAGGTGAGAGCCATTCCAATGCTGAGGTGTGGTTCTGTTTCCCCAAACTCAACCCTCTGCAGCCAGACAGCCAGCCAGCCAGCCAGCCGGCCGCTGCTATTGGGCCCGCTGCTGCCTGTCACTTTGTTCTAATGTCCTCTGGTCTCAGACAGACATCCACATGTGTTTGTACGGTCCTTGGGATGTGATCTGTGCCTGGAGTGGACTGAGCCACTGGCTCCGCAGAAGTCCTGCCTGTTGGGCGAAAAGTAAAAGGTGATTTCATTGGTATTTAATGACCGTGCTCTACAAGTGGTTTGTTTTGGCAGCTGGTTTTGTGACTTCTTTCTCTTTCTTTTCTTCCCTTTCCTCTCACACACACTCCCTGTCCCCCTCCTCTGTATGTGTTTCATTCTCCCTCAGTGTTTTTGTTTGTCTTAGTTTTTTTAGCTGTGAGTGTCACGGCCCTTTCACAGGCTCAGTCTTGTGTGAGAGACGATTATGGGCATCAGGCGAGCAGAGGGGCAGCCCGGTGGGGGTCAGAGTCCCAGAGCCTCCGTGTGTTTTCTTGCCTTGAGTCGCAGGTCAGCGATGCTGGAGTTCTTGCTGTTGCTTTTGGCGGCCGCTGCCACGGCTGCCGCCGCGGAGGCTGAGTCCGCCAGCGACGCGATTGGTAGTCCAAAGGGAGGGGGCGGGAACATCAGGTAGGGAGCGTGAGCAGCCAGGTGAGGGTGCAGGTGGGGGTGGGTGTGGGTAACTCCATCCAGTTGGAGCTGTGCTTGAACCTGCAGAGCAGCAAAGATATCAAGAGCTTCTTTAGACTGTGAGGATTTAAGTTTTCACGGTCTGATGCTATTAAATTCCCCCTCAAAGCTGCAGCTTACAGTATTTTTTTATGGAAAATAGTTAAGAGCTGAACTCTGCGCTTTTTTCATGTCAGCTATTTTAAAAGTTAATGAATTATACCACACCACATCCAATTTAATCTCAGAAAATCAAAGACTTTTATAAATAAGTAAACAATTTTGTACTAAAAAGGCATTCACATATTTAGAGTTATTAATATTTATTCCGACATATGCCTGAGTCAAGCAAAAAAAAAAAAAAAAAAAAAAAATGGGAGATCAGTTTTTTTCATATTTGTGGCAATTATTTTATGAGAGCTAGGTAAAAATTAGGCTACTTCAGAAGGAAAGAGCTGCCACTTCACATGGCTTTGAAAGGCTGAAAACCAAAGCCTTCTTTTACAAAATGATTCAAAGTGAAAATTTCAATCTTTTTGGTTTTTTATTTCCATCAAAACCGGCAAAAAAAAAAAAAAAAACGTCAAAACATGTCTTTGGGTAAAGCAGTCAAATGAAAGGGAAAATTACTTGAAACCACAGATTTATAGTTGCTAAGCACTGGAGCAGCATCTGAACACAACCCTGTGTAAACCAATTCTACCACACACACACACACACATCAGTGTTCCTCATGTAGTAACCATCAGGAAACAAAATGCAGCTGTGGCTGATAATTTCCAACTGTGTGGTGCACTGACGTTTGATTAAAATGCAGAAGCAGGAGCGGGAAAACCAACTCCAAACTTGGGTTTTTGTGGATTCATTCCAGTTGGAGGTCAAGCCAGAAACAAATGCTGGTGCTGTGAGGCCACACGATCCATTCATGTTGTTTTAAAAAAGAGGTTTGCCATCTCAAAAATGTGTTGCAAAATCACTTAAGAGTTAAAGGAAACTAAAGGAACTTGCAGGTGCAAGTCATTACCTCACCAGAGTAAACCTCCAACCATCTGCCTCTTTTTAAAAAAAACCCATCCTGAGCTACTGCCACGCTCGGGTTCGTGGAACTCGTGGAGCGCGCTTCGCTCGGCGAGCCGGCTTTCCAGCTGCAAGTGCAGCTCAACGCCAATATCCATCAGGGCCCACTCCATTCCCTCCTTTCATCATCTCTTTTATGTGCTCACGCCTGCCGCTCTGTTGGCTTAATTAGGCCACTGCTTTTCACGAGGGTCAAGCAGATAACGCAGCAGTCAGGAGGAAAAAAAGCAGCAGATCAAATGTCTGTCCGCCTCCTTGCTAGGTGAAAGGTGAATCTCCACCATGCAGAAATGCTGCATGTAAATACAAAACAGAAGCCTTTTGGCCTCCAACTCTCCAAAATGAACACGATTTAATCTTTCTAATCCGATTTGACTCTTCTAAAAATAAAATCTCGTCCACACAATTAAATTTCTAATTTTGTTGTGTTTCTATTTGATGTTATTTTGTGAATGCAGCTCACCTGCTGGAAAGGCATCCGGAGGGCGCCCATGTTGACGTAGGGGGCGACTCTGCATGCGTCAAGGTGACTCCCGCTGCCCAGAATGACACCTGGGGAGAAGGGAAAGATGTCTGTCAGACCGCCAGACAGTTGTGGTTATATGAGATGAGCTCATTTTTTCTAATTTTGTCACAAAACAGTAAATTTTTTAAAGCAATAAATCTTTATATAAAATAATGCAAAATAGGAAAATTAATAAAAAGAAAAAAAAAATTAGAAAGCGACTTTTACCTTTGTGCATCTGGTTTTCTTGTTTTCGACATTTCGCTCTTCTGTTCTGAAACCAAACCTGCATGAAAAAAATAAACAAAATGTGCAATTACAAATACGGAAACAATGTCAAACCGTCAATAATTAGTATATTTATAAGCTTATAAGCTATTGAAGGAACAAAAACAATCTAAGATTTGGGTTGATTGCTAATGGACCATCTCAGTAAAAAGTACATAAATAATCCAAGTTGGATTGTTTTTAATCAAACTCCAAGGATAAATAGGGACTAACTTATTTCTGGGTTATTTCAACTCAGGAAAAAATAAAAGAATTCTCAGGAAAAAATATAAATTGGTTTAAAATAAAACCAAAAAATTGTTTTGCCCAAAAAATATCACAAGAATTAAGTTTAATAGATAACCCTAAGGTTTCCTTGCCTTTTCAAAAACTGAAGACAGAACAATTTCTACCCAAACATAAGAGTTAAGAGTGATGCAGAGTAATGCAGAATTAAATTTAAAATTGTCTAAAAATGTGAGTAAAATTAGGAAAATTTCTTTGCAGCACAAAATTGCAACATAAAATCTCACAACATTTAAACCAAAGTATTCACAGTAATATTAATCATATGGGGGGAATGCAAATGACAACAACAACACTTGACGACACTGATGTGTCACCAAGATATTGAAAAAAAAGAGAGGGGATGGGGGGGGGGGTGGGGGGGTCGTTAACCACCTTCCAATTTGCTGACTGTCTTTGAAGCTGCAGGCTACGGCCTATTGTTAATCACCATCAACTTAATTTGCCTCGTTGAATAACATTATCTCCCCTCCCCTCCGACCCCGCAATGATTATCATTTACAGATGTGAAATTAGCGGCCGCGCGCGCGGACCGCAGACCGGCGCGCAATGGTGGCTCGAGACTCGCGATGACGCAGGAGCGCAGCCGGAGCCAAACATTTTACGCAATATTTTCATTATTATTAATAATAATATTTGGCTTGACGTTTAAACCGTATTTTTTCCCTTTTTTCCCCCTTGCTCTGAGTAAAGATTTACGCACGAAAAATGATGATTGAAAAAAGGTGTTTATAAAGATCCCAGGTGATTTTTTTTTTTTTTTTACACAGACGCACAAGATAAATCAGGGCTAATATTAGACGGGCCCCAAGATCAATTCCAATTACGCGCCAGTATGTTAAGCAAAGTGAACTACACTGGTTCAGACAGTTATTTCTTCATTAAGGACCACTCAATGATGCGCTTCACAAATACCCTAATCTCATTTCCTTTTTGATTTTTTATTAGAGACAGTGAATAATGACATTTAATTTAGCAGCGCGCCAGAAACCCAAAGATATTAGTCCTAACCGAATTACTGCCTGCTCCTCACCAAGCTCTCATAACTTTCAATTAGATCCATTGACAGCTGCTCGGAGCGCAGCTTCACAGCCTGCAACAAGCTCTGCTGCGCATCAGCTGGAGCGAACATGTCCCGGAGCCCAGGAGGAAGCCCTCAGCAGACTTTTTGCTTGTATTTTTTAAGGATTATGTGCGCCCTTCTCGCTGGTGGAGCTGAGAAAACGCACGCAGCCAGGCTGTAGAAGCTCCATCCAGATTAGTTTAATAAACACACTATTAGCCATGATTGCAGTGTTACTGCGCACACTGTCAGCCCAGTCTGACAGTGTTCAGCACAAAATAGTGGTCGGGGCGCTCATAAAGCTCAATGATGGGGCTTATTCATTCGATTAGATATTTCTGAGCAGCAGCAGAGTTGGCCCACAATTGAATTATTTCTAATCTGCTTTTATGGGGACACTACATCAAGCCTGTGGCAGATATTGCAAAGAAAATGAGGAGGGATACGAGTTGACATAAGAGCGCGTCTCCTGAAGCAGCCATTCAGGCTCTTCATTCATTTTAATCATTGCTGGGGAGTTTTTTTTTTTTTCTTGTTCTTTTCTTATTTCTTTTTTTTTAAGCTGCAGGGACTGGAGGTTGTAGGTTTTACCGGTCTGCTGCTGAGGGTTCAGTCTGTGGTTACATCCCTGATGATTTGGAGCACTTTACGCAGCATTTCTGAATCAAAGACTGCAACTATAGTTCAATACATTCCCTTTATTATAACCAAAGAGAAAGAAACCCAATGCAGAGAATATTTTTCACTCTCAAAATTAAGATTATATAAATAAATTTCTTTTTTTTTTAGGAATTGTGTGGAAAATAGAGTGGAAATAGGAGATCATTCCCATTTTTTCATGGATATCCTATTTTTTATTTTTTCCAAACGCATAGGTTAATTTATTTATTGCACAAGAAAATCAACTTTCACGGAATGTGTTTGAGAAGTCAGATTTGTTTTACATTTATTTTGTACTAATCTGCAAAAATTTAATTATTAATTTTTAATGCATTTATTTTGGGCTAAATATATTAAAATGCATGGAAAAATCTTTAATATTCCCTATTCCTTTTTCGCTAATTTTAAATATTGTGTTTTACACCTCACTATTGCGACAGTTTACAACGATATTTGTGCTTTTAAAATAATGATTGTGGAACTGGTTGACGCTATAACAGATTTCAAGAAGAAAAACAAAATATCAAACATATCAGTTTAGAGATAAATTAAGAACAGCTTTCCATCTCGCTTTTCTCCCCTCTCATCAGCAATTTTTTTTTTTTTTCCCCATCAGAAGAGTATTTGAAAAACAAGCACCTGTACTCTGGCCTCAGAGAGTCCCAGCCGCTGGCTCAGCTCCTCTCTCATGAACGCGTCTGGGTAGTGCGTCTCGTCGAAGAGCCGCTCCAGCTCGTTGAGCTGCTCCAAGGTGAAGTTCGTGCGACTCCGCCGCTGCTTCAGTTTTCCCTGCGCGTCCTCGTCCTCGGACTTGACGTCCTCCTTTTTCTCCTTGCACTCGTAAATCCCTGTCAAACCCAGCCCCCAGAGAAGACAAAGACACAACGTTATGCACGCTTCCAAAAAGGATCCACCAGAGACAAAACGCTGCGGAGGACTGAGCCGTGACAGGGACTGAAAGGCCTGCCAAAGCACGGGCGAGGCCTGCGCTGCACTTCCAGGCTCCATAAATCATCAGATAATTTCTCTATGAGTAACTATTGACGACCTTTTAAGAAAATAGTTAACTTTTACTTGAAAACGAGTCATTTACGCACTCCAAATATATTATAAGTATTATTTAAAACTAGAAATGTCAACAATCCAGCAAAGCTGCCCCAATTCCTTTTGATTTTCTTTCCATACCTTCATTTTCGTTGCTATTCTTAGCAACACAGCTGACAGTTGCAGCAATAATTGGCTTGTTCAATCGCGTCCATCTGTTTGTACTTCCGTGAAGTGAAATGAGTGTCTTTTGTCTTCTTGTCCTTCTTCTTCTTTCCCCAACAAAGTGAAATAAATCGTGTTTACCAAAAGAGTCCAACACAAACCAAACTTGTTTTGATTGGTTCCGGCTGGATTAGATGGAAAGACTGAGTCAGAATGCCAATCTGAGTTTAGATTCATTTCAGAAATACAGTAAATGTTTGGAAATCCAACCAGTGCGCATCGGAATTCATAAACACCCAATAACTGATGAGGAAATGAGGACAATGAGCCATGTGTGGAGCGCTTTACACTCCATTAGGATTGTTTTATTGTGACTTTGTCATTATTATTTTTATAATTACAGCCAAAAAACTATATTCTCATTTTTTATTTTTTTTCATGAAATAAGGACTTGTGTAAAAAATTATTTACAAACCAAAAATATAATCATAATTAATATTTTTTGTTTTACAAAAACTTTAAAGCAATACTAACTATTGGGCAGAGTTAATTATTTAAAATCGCAAATATGTAAACCGAATCTACTGAATAAAATGTTGTTATATTTGTGCGTTTTTGTGCGTTTTGGACGCTTTTGGAAACCTTCATTAAATAGTTAAAGCAGCGGTCATACGGTCCCGCCTCCTTCTGTTTGAAACGAAAATAACACATAAAGATGTCAACTTAAAAAAAAGCTGCACGGACGCGTAAAAATCCACGTTTAGATCGCTTTTTACGCACCGATTCGTCGGCGTTTGTGTCGCTCCGGAAACCGGACATTTTCTCAAAAATACAACGGATTTTTTTCCCCCAATACTGCTATTAAAAAACCTCACCCTCTGTTGCTCTTGAAACACTAAAGTCCTTCAGTTTTTCTTTTTCCAACTCGACATGGTCCTTGAACAGATGCACGGGGCAGTGGTTGCTGTCCGTTATGTCCTGCAGGTTTGTCTCCGGGCTGCCCAGCTCCCTCGCCCTCGTCAAGCCGCTCTCCAAAACTTCCCTGTACGTGATACTCTCTTTGCTGCTCTCCTTGCTTTTCTGATCGAACGATTTCGACACGAATGCCGTAAGTTCTTCCATGATGGCTCAGCAGTGGTCCTGGTCGGGGAAATCCAGCGTGAATTCTCTGCGTAAAAGCACCTCGCCGAACGCGCCGCTCTTCTTCTTCTTCTTCTTTTATTTATTTATTTTGTGTGTGGAGTCTGGCAGCAGCAGCAGCAGCAGCAGTAGATGGAAGGGGTGGAGAGGAGGTGAAATCACTCCTGCTGTTGTGACTGTGTATTTCAGAGCACACTATTTATACACGGCCACCTCAGCCCAGCCTCCCCACCCTCTCTTCCCTCCGTTCTCTGTGTCTTGAGCAATTACAGGCCGACTCTACTTTGCAGAATTTAACTTTCAGCAGTTTTTTTTCCTTCTTCTTCCACAAATCAATGATGGAACTGATGGAGGCGGTTAATTGAATTATGGGGTCATTAAAATGCTCACGGTGGCTCACTCCTGCAGGAGGCTGTATATGGCTGTTATGTCTAATTAATATTGAAAAAATGTAATCAAAGCTAGGAGAATATACAAAAAATGTATATATTTTTTATTTTAAATTTTATTTAGTTATTCTTTATGTTATCTTATCTTTACGCACGTATGCGTATGTTTTAAGAAAACTGTTAAAAAGTCGGATTCTCAAACAACTTTAGGACGTCAAAGATATTTTTTAATTTTTTTTAATTTTAAAAAAGTATTTTAAAAACTATATCAAATGGGCAATATTTAAAAATAAATATAAAAAAGGGGGAGGGGAAAAGCTTAAAGCTATTATTTTGGATTTATACATTTTATTATTTTTTTTTTTATTTATTGGTTTTCAGACTTTTTTTTTGCCTAAATCTTTAATCTTTTGGGGATCAAAGCATCACTCAAAGCATCAACAGATCCGCACTTTTAATTAATATTTAGCTGTTAAAAAATATTTCCCACTTAAAAATTCACTTGTAATCCTTTGAGGTTTCCGGTAACAGATAGAAATCAATACATACGGGAGGGGGGAAAATGTTCCCTATATTTACAGGATTTTTCATGGGAATAAGTGAGCTCATAATGGCTTGGCGTTATCTGAGTCGTTCATCAGTCCAGCGCGCAAACACAAAAGGCCGGGAGAGGAGCGGGATCCCCCCCTGGGTCTGTCGCCCTGAGCGGCCCGCCGCTCTTGTAAAGCCTCATATCTCAGCTCTGTCATGACTCAGTTTGATGTCTCTCCATTTATCAGTGAGACGCGCGGCTGACGCACACAGCCGCGCTCTTCTACTCCCCTGTGCCGCGCGCTCTGCGCCTTTTTTTCTGCTCCTAATAGACCCAAATCTCCTTTCAGACGCAAATCTGCGCTCCGGGGTCGCGTGCCTCCATGTGATCCCGCAATAAAGGGACGCTTTAAAAAGTGTGGCAAGCACTTCCTTAAATTCCATTCAAATTTCACGCTTTTATTTCTGCTTGAAACAAAATTAATAGCAGTTTATAGAAAGATTATCTACAATTTTTCAAAATAAAATGTTGTAGCTCTTTCCGTTTTATTTTTGATTTCAACCAACGCTTATTTAACATGCCCCACTACAACAAAGCATTCTTTTAGAATAATAACTGAAAACATGTTGCCAGAAGGCCTATAGGCAGTGCCTGTTTAATATGAATGACGAACACAGTGCCCAATTAGAAGAAGAGGACGCACAGCAGCGCGCATCCCTGGATCTGCTTCATATTCCAGCTACCTCCATTTTTGCTGATTATTGTTCATTATGCTGTTGCTGTGGTAAACACGGGTTCTTTCTAAATATTTATTGCACAGAAGCTCCCCCTTTTTTGTTGGGATGTAACCTCATGGACGTGTGTTGTCCAATCAGCAAGAGTCTGAAAGGAGAAATCACAAGACATCCGGGAGGGATGCTCTCTGCGCGCACCGACGCTGCTGTCGCCACAACTTAATGGAAGAAAAACTCTTAAAGGAGCCTTAATCACCTTGGACTCTTTCCATTGCGTCCTTACAAGACCAACGACAGCATGTTTACAATTATTATTTTACAGTAAAAATTTTTGTTGGTTATTTTTGACTCTTTTTAAAGATTTTAGGAGCAAACAAATTCATTTTTAAAAGTTAAAGGGAGCCTCTTTATTGAAAAAAAGTACTAATTGTAGCAAATCCTGCAGTCTGAAGAAAAAGATGGTGCTTTTATTTTTCGAGGTTAATGAAATTGTTTCTAAAGGAAATGTTTAGGTTTGTCATAAAAAGTTGTGATTTTCTAAGCTCTCGTGCACATTTCTATTTACTTTACAGTTTATTTAATGTGCTAAACATGTCTTTAAAATATAATAATTTTCTTTTTTTGTGCCTTTTTTTTAATAAAAGCAAAAGTTCTTCAAGTTTACATTCAATTGGTTTCAATTGGTGGGGAGGAGAAACAACTTTGAAGAAATTTAAGCCTGAAAATCTGGGAAATGGGAAAAACAGGAAAGATTTTGTAGCTTCCAGACCATTTAGGATTTTAAAAATCCTGTAGTGTGCTGTGCATCTTTTACAGCCTGCTTCTTTAGTCTAAATGTATCTTTATGTATTAAAAGTTGGACTGAATGCAGGTTTTTTTCCTCTAGGACTCATTCATTAAAGCTCTGTAACTGTAAATTTGAAACAAGTAGAAGTCTGGATATTGAAGCCTCAAAAGGAAGAACAGACTTTTCTCAAAAAAAAAAAAAAAAAATGCAAATCAACCCTGTAACAGGATTTCCATGAATTTTTTTGGCTTATCTTCAAATATCAAGTTTTTCCACGGGGACAGAAAAAAAAAGAATAAAGCGGTTTGCTTGAATTTGATTTGAGAATTTGTACACATGTGGTGTTGAGTGTGTTAAAAAAAAAAAAAAAAAAAAAAGTAAAGGAAAAAAATTGAATTCTTCCCTCGGTGCAACCGACTCAAACCTTTCCCATGAGGATGGAGCAGATTTGAAGTTGCAGTTGCGTTAATGGCAGTGATTGCGTGTGTTTATTAGAGTCCTCTGGCTTGTCTGCGGGTGCAGGGAACTGCTGCATTGTCTCGCGCCTTCATTTAGGTCCTTTTGCAGTACTGCAGCAGTCCACAGAGACTACAGGCTGTTCTGCGTTCAAAAGCCTCGTCTATCGTCTAAATGAGGCTTTCAGGGCAAAAAAAAGAAAAAAAAAAAAGAAGGGGGGGGGATTTCAACATGAAAATACCGCAATATGCTGAACATTAACTGGGATGTTTTGGGAATATGTTGGTTCTCCTTTTCAGATTGTTATTTTTCCATGTGTATTCTTTAACTGCCATCTACCCACAGGGCACTGGGGCCTCCAGTTTGTGAAACAGGAGGCATGAAATTGACTTTAACCCTTAAATGTGGCGCAGATTTGCAAGAAAAACACAAAAAAATCCATTGACAAAGCTTGGAAATCAAACGTGTGTTTTTCTCTTTCTCCTGAACATTCTCATTAATTTGTCTGTTTTAAAACAGATTTTTTTTTTTTGTCTTTTTAATGCAGAAAAAAAAACACGTTTTCCTTCCGTCTCCATCCAATTGCTGCTGTGCTCGTGGTCAAAAGCCTCGGGGGAAATGCAACAATTTTTGCAAATCAATAGCATTCAAATAATTCATGACTGATCACATGGTGTTTTAGCTGCGTAGTTGCAGTCGAAAAACCGTGTTTTGTTTGGCTCCCAGAGGGCAACATGAAAGACCCTGGGAGAGGAGGGGAGAATTGGGAGTGAAACTTGAGAGAGTGCATGAGGATAATAGGAGGACATTGGTGCACGAGAAGACAACTGAACCTGTGAATCCAGCCTAACAAGATGTATTATTTATACAATATTTAGAAATGTCTGGGTCTTTCGCTCACACTGTGTTGCATCAGGTTTGCATCGGCGCGTTTGGAGGAGGGACAGAGCAGTGACCTGAGCTGAGACAATAAGAGCTTCCTACTTTAGATTTCAGTTTTAATTGTTCATCCAAAGACTCGCTACAGTTATATTTTGAGTTATTTTAAAAGCGTTTCCAGTGTTATTTTTAGTTACGATTATGATTTTTTCAGCCATTTAAAAAAAAAAAGTCATTTTCTAGGACAGAGTTTCTTCAGAGCAAAGCTGTGGGTGGAAGTGTTGGCACAGAGTAAGCCCGCCTCCCCTTCCCATCATCCATCAGTTTACGTGCTCTCCTGTTAGCTTACAGCCCCTCACAACCCCAATCTAATGTTGCGTTCACACCAAATGTAATTTCAACGTTACGTTAATGGTATAGGTGCGATCTGAGGTCCCGGGGTGCGTCGGACCTCAGCGTGGTTTGCGCTATTATTCTATTATAATTGGCTATAATTCTGTGCACAGAGTTAAAAAATCTGAGCTTTGGCAAAGGCGACACGTGGCGTTAACCAATCAACGACTCAGCTGATTGTGATGTACTCAGTGACTCAAACGGTAGGTGGAGTCCAATTCCAACATGGAGGATCAATCCAATCATTCTCCTCCTAAACTGTATAATAAAAAGTTAAACTTTTTGTCCAACATCTACATGTGTGAAATGTGTTCTCCTCATTTGACCCATTCTCTGGCGGGAGGGGGGAGCAACAGACACAGCCGCGCTCGGGGGCCGTTTGGTGGTTTAACCCCCCAATCCAACCCGTTAATGCCGAGTGTCAAGCAGGGAGGCACTGGGTTCAGTTTTAGAGTCTTTGGTATGACTCTGCCGTGGATTTGAACTCCTGACCCTCCAGTCTCAGGGCGGACACTCTTCCACAAGGCCACTGGGCTGATCTTTTTCTTATTTTCATCCAGAAAATGATCAAAGTTCCTCTAATTTTTTTCTTGTTTTTATTTTTTCCCTCTCAGAGTAATGCGGGACAGCAAGTTGTCAAGCTGAGACATGGAAAAACCACAGACAACCACCACCATCCTTCACACGCAGCTCCTGCAGCAGGAGTGAAGCTCACTCTGCCACTACAGTCTCTGAAAGATCTCATGAACCCAGATATGGAAACGTGATTACCGATTCTTTTGTGGAACTCTTTAAGATAAATAAACCTGGTCTCTAAACATCATCGGTGTCTACACATAAACACTGCTCCATGTAGCGATCAGGCTAAACACATCTGGTGGTAGCTCCTCCATCACTCGTCTGGGGCCTTCCCTTCATGTCCAAACGGAGGCTGCATAAACCTTCCCGGTGCCACAAAAATGATGAGCAATATTGGAGCTACCCAGGTGTACAATTTTGATCCAGATGCCAGTCATCTACAAGATTGGAGCTTGCCTCCACGTATTCGTCTGCTCCTGATTTCCAACAGTTTGAACAAATAATTACTCAGAAATGCAATTTTAATCTTAATTGTCTTTATTTATGTCCTCCATCATCAGAAGCATGCCGCAAGAACTTTTTAAAAACACCAAAAACACACTTTTTATCAGAGTGAGTCTTTAAACATCTAGACGTCCGGATCCGGATTTCCGTTCGATCCTTCACTGCTATCCGATTGAAACTCCTATCATGGGAGCAAATAAATCCCAATTTGGGCCGTTTTAGTCACAGCTTGCAATAAAAATTAATTTAGTAAATGTGAGGAGATGGATCAAGTTCCATCTTGGCAGGGAAGGAGCCCACAGACACGTTAACAAAGCCTTCGGAGACCAATGAGGCCCATTTACAGTAAGTGTCTGTTTTAAGTCGCCGGCGTGTGCGTGCCTCGCCACAGCGGGGCTGTAAGGGGTCCCTCTGGTGTCAGCCAGACAGCGGCCATTTGAGGCAGACTGCTTTTAATGGAGTGATGCTACACTTTCTCAATCACACAATTAAAACCTGCTTTAGAAAAGGGGGGGAGATTTTTTTTTTCTTTTTCCCCCCACGGTGCATAGAGTAAAAGAGAAGCAAGAAAGAGAAATAGCAGCAATAACAGAAAGTGACTTATGTTGTGGTTTGGAGGACGGAAGAGTCTTTGATAGATGGCTTCATTAGAATTAATTAACAGAAAAGAAGAGCCAAAAGACGAGGAGCGACGAAGGGGATCTGAGGGCAGAATGAGAAACAAAGAAGGTGAAAACTCGCGGAGGGAGTCTTTCCAAGGGGAAAAGAAAACAGAATAAATGGGGAACAGATGCCTCAGATTAGGATGAGAACAGTGATACATGTTGGAAAAGCTTCTATCTTTACGTGTGATCAATTGTCTGAAGCCGCGACTGTAAATAAAGGCTTCAGAATCCTCCACTCTCGTTCTGGCAGGAAGCGCACACGAACACAGACATACATTAATCCCCCAGTTAACCACTTAAACCACTCCAGCGCTCCGACTCGCTTCATAACACCAAATGGCTCATTTAGGAGAGTGGAACAAGTGTTCAAAGTTAGATTGATCCGGCATATGCCTGCCTCTGTTGGCTTAAGGCACATTTTGATGGGCCAAATCACAGCCTCTCCTCCATCAAACACGTCTGTCATCTCTTCGCTTTGAATTCCTCGTCTCCTCTCCAAACATTCAGAGGCCAGAATGCCAGCGACTACAGACAAATCCGCTCCGGAGGATCTCAAACAATAGTTTGACGTGTCTGGATGACATTTAGACATTAAGTACAGCTAAGACTGGCATGTAGTATTTTCGACTTCTCATGATGTGCCTCAGCTTTGACATTTTACCGGACAAACTGAATAATACTGTCACTACTGCATAGTTTGGAAATAGGAATAGGTAGATGCGGGCGGAAGAAATAAGGAGGGAAAAAAAGGATTTTTTTATTTCCAAAGCAAACATTTAAAAAGTGGTGCGTTATTTCGGAATATTTCAACGCAACTAAGTAAGATTTCATTTTAATTTCTACACCTTTTTCCATAAGAAAGCATAGATGGTGCTGCATGTCTCCTGTCATGGTTGTCATCATAAGCTGCCAGTTGAAAGCTCAGGAAGCCGCTGCAGTTGGGGAGCACCTGTCACGTCTTGTTCGTCTATCTTGGTTGGCTTTAACTCGGGAATGATGGAGGGAAAAGACCCTTACAAAGACCCCAGCAGCCGAGGAAAGTGATTAATTCAATTCGTCCCCCCAATTCATTTGGGGCAACTAATGTAAAAGTGCAAGCCGCACAGATGTGCTCCTGAAACCAAATTTGAAATGTGGCGAGTTTTGATTCCTGATGCATATTCTTCTTGTCACCACTCCTACCCACTCTCATTTATCGTTCTCATTTAAGTCAGACGAGTTGGTAATAATGTGTATAATAACCTCCAAGCTCAAAAGAGGTTTTTTTTTACTAAATAAAGAAGATAACAGCAGAGAAACAAAAAGGAAATGGCCCTAAGCCTCCAGCTATGCTGCCCTCTAAAGTTGTTTTCATGGAAAATTAGGCAATTGACTAATGGTATAAATGCTGTGTTAATTACCAGCACCAGTACTCCAAACAGTCGTCCCTGCCTGTAACTAATAAGAAATCAATTAGCTAATGAATTGGTCATTAAGCGAAAAGCTAATCTTGGCCGAGATATATTTTAAATGATTATTTTTTTCGCCTATGATCCTGGCTAATTGCCGTTGTCATACAGCGCTCTCAGCTTTCAGCATGCCTAATGAAGCTTCACTGGATCATAACTGGCACTCTTGGAAGATTCCCCAGCAAAATCTGCTTCCCAATTATTTTTAATTGCCCGCATTCTGCACAAACAAGTGCTGCCGCACCTTTGCCGAACAGGAGAGCTCAAGCTGGCTCCGCTGTGTTTCCTTCATGACTTCATTTGAGGCGATTAGAGCGCGGGGCAGGGTCGCCACCGAGCTGCTGTCGTCTGCGGCGGGTTTGAAGGAGCCAATCGGCTCGATCTGCTGGGCTCACGGATCCACTACAGCCCTCGCTTTGATTTGGACGATGGGGAAAGGGTCGCCGCCTCGGGCGTGGATGAACAGTGTCGTCCATTTGCGGAAAGTCGGATAGCCGCGTTGTTTCGGGTGATAATGCACATAACAAAAAGAAATGTGGGCATAAATCTCTGCAATTGCACGCTGACAGCAACACCGTACCTATACATGTGTCAGCTTACAGAAACAAAAGGGAGAGAACATCCCTCCCGGGCATGAATAATTAAGAAAATACAAAAGAGCCTTGTTTTTCCTCCTGTATCTCCTTCTTTTCTGTGTCTTGTAAACCCAAGTGTAGGGTGCTGTGAGTTTTGCAATAAGACTATGAGGATCTTTCTCTTCCCAGAGCTCACACATGTTTCTAATCTGACCCAAGTCTCCATCATGAAAAAACTGAACAGATTATTCTTTGTCAATTCCACTGATGTGCTTTTGCCTTTTTTAAATGCATAAATTCTTCAAGTCTTTTTGACTACAAGCACAAACAACAAATTTTGTGTCTGTCACGCCCATACGAGCTGCACTTTATGGTGGAGGCTCTGCATTAATGTGGCTGTCAAGTTTAAGCCTCTCCATGCAATCACAACAACTGTTACCGGCCAAACGTTGGGCTTTTGAGGCACCAGCCAAGTTTGCTTTATTTCCATCTGCTTGATTTTTGGCCAGTTATCGCACAAGTTTCTTGGTCAGGATTTCAGTTCACAGGGTGTCTCTGCAGCTTCCTTCGTCCTCTGAGACTGCAAAGGTTGGCTGAAGCACCGTTTCTCTTTTGTAATTTTTCCTAACACAAATTGCAGAGAAAAATCAGAGGAGCAGTCAAGTCAGCAAAATTCAAAAATGTCGGTTCAAAATTACACAATTGCTTAATTTCTTAACCTTTTATCTGGCTGGTTTCAGGATAACAGAATTATTTCTGAAGAAATCATTGAAGATGGTAGAAACTAGTTAACTCTGTAAAGCTCTCTACATCAAAGAATTGAAAAAAAGTACACATTTTGAGAATTAAGATGCTTTTTAACCCCCTCATGAAATTCTCACGAAAACAATGTACTAATAAGTTACAGATAGTATACATTTTCATTTGTTGGGTGATTTCGTGAGGTTTTGCTCACAGCAATGTTAGTTTAAGATGTAAAAACATTGACATGACGGTTCAGCAAAAAACTACCTTATTTACCCAATGTCTCAAATTTGATCCACACATTTTTCATATGGTATAACTGTATTATAAAGAATTCATTATCAACAAATTTAGCATTTTTGGAAAAAAGATAACAAAAGACGCGTTGTTCTCATCATAAACTCTTTAGAGTTCATGGAAGCAGCCATTTTTAAATAAGCGGGGAAAACCCTCTACTCCCCCTAGTGGAATGACGATGAACTACAGACCAGAAAAAATGGACAAAGTCATATACAATGGGTTTTTAAGAAAAGTTTAGATCATGTTAATGAGATAGGAGCCTCGGTAATGCATGCATCACATATGATGCAAATAGTTTGACTCAGTAAACGGAATGGAATGAAGCACAGCACAGAGAGTCAGTTTTAAACAGAGTTTTTGACTTGCAAGGTAAAGGGCTGAGGTTCTCTTACAATAGTTTGTAAACTGAGCAAACTATTTAGAAGTTATTAAAACAACTTGTTGAGTTTAAGATGAATGGCTAACAAAGTGATACCTTTAAGACTTGTTTCACATTGTTTGCTATTATTATTGTCATTGTTGCTGTTATTATTACGAAGTAGGCCTACATATGTATGGTTTTATAGTGACGTTAGTTTCGACATATATAATATATATATATATATATATATATATATATATATATATATATATATATATATATATGGGACAAAGAGCCACAGTCTTAGTATAAAACCTTGAGGAACACCTTACTTAATGCTTAAAGGAGTTCAAAACTGTAAAAGGAGACAGAAAAGCTGATGGTGGATGATTCCCAATGTTGTTTGTGTACCAAACTTTAAAAAAAACTTACAATGAAGACATTGGGCTATGATATAAAAATGAATGGAGGAAATATTAATGCAGAAGATTAATTAAAAATACTCTCAAAATCGTTTTAATCAAAATTAACAGGCGTTTTAAAAAAAACACAAACTAAGCACTTCAAGACAATATGTATTTCAGCAGTTGATAACATGTTTCTTCTTGTATATGTACAGTGTAGTACAGGGAAAAAAATGCAACTGTTAAAGGATCCAAAAATCTCATATAAAAAAAGAAGAATCTACTGCAGGAAAGGATGCCAAGTGCATCATGGGACAGCCCTCAGCTGTCTATCCATGGTCTGAGTGATCTCTACCTGCCTCTGTCTTGATGGCAGACCACCTTCAAGTTCATCCTGAACGGATAATCCCACTTAGCAAGGGCTACCTCAACACCTCTCATTGTTTATATAAAGCAGAATAACCTTGAAACCAAGGAAAAACAAATACTGTATTAAATCAAATTAATTGAAATATGGCAAAAGGTTTCAATAACAAATCTAGGTTTATGAAACAAAAAAAATCAGTCAATACAATAGTTTTGTGTGCAAAACTTGAAAGAAGTTTTCAGTAAAGATTAGTCCTATATTTGTGATTTCTTCAGTTACATACCTTTATGTACAGCAGTTTACAAAGCAGAGTGATTAATTAATCCCATGGTTAATCTATGCATTTTTTTCAATTACTTTCAAATGAAAAGTTTATTTTGAAACAATTAAACAACCATAAAATCACACATTGTGACATCAAAGATTGTTAAATATTCAAATTTCACTTTTCCGTGAAAAGTTACCCATCTATCCATTTTCTCAACCCTCTACAGCAGGGGTATTCAACTCCAGGCCTCGAGGGCCACAGTGTCTGCATAATTTCCAGATATCCAAACTCTACTCATGACTGATTACCTGGTTCAGGTGTGTTCAGCCAATAAGAACATGCCAGATCCGGGTATGTTGGAAAACCTGCAGGAATGCGGCCCTCGAGGCCTGGAGTTGAATACCCCTGCTCTACAGTATATCCCTTTTGGACTCGCTGGGTTGCTGGAGCCTGTCCTGGCTACTATTGGGTGAAAGCAGGGCACACCCTGGACAGGTTGCCAGACTGTCACAGGACACACAATCGCTCCCACATACTCAACTCGGGACACGTTGGATCAGAGGTGTCCAAATCCAGCCTCCTGCTGGTTTTCCAGAAATCCTGCCTTATCCGCTGTTGATTACCTGGATCAGCTGTGTTTACCTAATAATTAAGGCCTTGATTCTGACACTTCTACTTTTATTAATTTCATTATTTTAAAGCCTTTTTAATGTAAAAAAAATAAATAACTAGATTACTTATTAAAATTTTTCAGTTCCCTTGAAAATTTAAAACTCAAATTTTAAATTTTTTATTATATTTTTCCCCTGAATGTGCAACATTTTTATTCTTTGTATTCCTATAATGGATTGATAATTGTTCATAAAGTTTTACTATATCTTTTCCTGCTTTTGCTTCTTTAACGTTTTCTAAATAAGCTAAAGCTTTGTTTTTTTCTCAAATCTCCTGAAAACTAAACACTTTACACATGAAGACTCAAATCTCATTCCCAAACATCTAATTGAAGCTTGCGGCCCGGTGAAGAGCATATGCTCATTGAGCCAGTTGAAATCATTAGAAAAACACACAGTAGGCCGAAGATCTGCCAGAAGTGCAGCTGAGGCAAATATGTGAAGGCCTGATTTCCTGTCTGCGACTGTTACCGAGATGAAACATGCAAACACATCGACACGCACTAAAACACTCATTTTCCACGCTGCGAGGAATTCATCCATCACGCAAAGCCAACATTGAGCTGTGGCCGACTTTCAGTTGGGATACCTCTTCTCACCTCGGATATGCTGTGAACTGGTCGAGCGCACACACATACACACACGCCCCGTCTGACATCAGCCCCTTTTGGTAAGATGCTCCATGACCGGCCTTGATCGCACAAGAACAAGTAAGTGGAGGGGAAGTGAAATAGACGGGGGCAAAGACAGCCTGTCAGAGTGAAAGGCTAACAGACATTAGGCTTTCCCGAGCTGCAGTTGCTCGCTCCGACTCCACTACACACTTTATAAAATTTACATGACGCATCAGAAAGGCCACAAGAGCCTCTTTGATTTTGGAACTATGTCTGAAAAATACATCAGTTGCTGTCTTTTTTTTCCCTCTCTTCTTTTTTTTTTGCATTTCTCATTCGCAAACAACATGGCGTACAGAAGACAGAAACAGAGTTCTACATCTGCTAGCGTGCGGCTTCACCCTGTGCGTCTGTGGAACAGTGGGACGCAGCTCCTCGGTGTCACCTCTAATTGCCGTGATCTAAATGTATAAGAATTGATGGTGCCTTCCACCAAATGCTGTTATGGGGGACATGCTTGGTTTATTTAATGAAACCGGTGTCACAGCAGATCTGTGTCCTTGCTTTGGAAATGGTGGCAGGTGTTGGTGACAGATTTCCTTCAAACAGGGCCACTGAATTAACAAATCAAATTAACATAATACTGGCGTCAGATCTGGGGGCCTGTTTCTCTGGCAAAGCTGTCCCTGTAGTTTGCCTGTATGGATGCTCCCCTCTTGTGTCCAGATGCCAGCTTGATCTGCCCAGAAACCTGTGAACAAGGCCCAGGCTGAGAAAAAAGAGGAGATGAGCAAGGACAGAGCAATTTTTCCTCCACTTTAAACAATTTTGTTGGTTTTATTTTATTTTTATCATTAATAGCAAAACAACAACTTGTAATTTTTCAAGCAAAAAGTGTTATTAGGAAATAGTCTCATTTAAGACATTTTTTGTAAGTCTGCAACAATAAAATGCAAAATTTTGTTGTTCCATGGACAAATAAACCAGTATCTGTGAATAAATAACTTCCTTTTATCAAAAAGTGGTCAATTCATGTAGTCTATATTAAGAGTGGTCAGAATCCTTGAATTTGACATTTTATATATTCTATCTAGAATTCTATCAGTGATAAGTGGTAGAGAGTGTTAACATTGAGAGTAGGGATGCCTTTTCCAGACAGAATATCTTTAATACATAAATTGAACTACTATACTATAGGAATGTGGACCATGCAATACATGTTTACAGACAAAACAAGGTTTAGGGATAAAGACCTAAACCTGGAGTTTCCAACCTAAGGAAGCTCCATTACCCCTCCATTATGGCTCTTTGGTCTTGGGGAAAAAATGCAAAAAATTTGGTTCATTAAGTTTTTTCGTCAATTATTTTTTAGATTTGTAACATGTCAGAAAACCAAGAAAATGATGGTAAAATGTTTAATCTGCTGTTAGAGTGTTTGAGTGTTGAGTAGAATCAACTCAAAGCGCATACCGTAAATTCTGTTTAACAACAATGTCTATTGTTCCAGTTTAGAGGCAAAGTTTGAAACATTAATAATTGCATTTGAATTCAGAGATTAAAATAATATATTAGTCAGCAAAGTTGTTTTTATAAGATAGTAAAATAAGAAAGAAAGGTTGAAGACATGCTGAGAATGGCACGTTTGAAATTCTTGTATTTTCAATTCAAGTAAATCTGCTGCAGCAGGAGGATCTTATTTGACACAGGCTGTATTTTATTTTGAAAGGAATGTTTTTATTCTTCTGTCAAACATAAATAGAAAAAATAGACATAAACTAGAGCTTTTCAACACTTAGTTTAGATTGAATTATGACAGTGTTACATTTTTCTATGTGTAAAAATGTTGTGTTTTTGTGGCTATGAAGTAAAGTGTATTTTTCCAACAATAAACTGGAACTTTGCGGCTCTGGCTAGATTTTAGTGTGTAAGAAATTGAACCAAATATATTTTCTAGTGTTAAAAGTTTCAACAATGAATCAGACTTTATAGAGCAAATTATAGAACAAATTAATAAACACAACAAACCATCGTGGGACTCTCCTGGTGCCCTATACATGTTTTAAATTGCCAATTGGTGTAACAGTGAAGCAAAACAGTTAATTTCCAGCCCAGTGAAGCAAAGCAATAACTTGAAAGCGACTGGAACAGGTTCATTCCAATGAGCAACGCAAGCCTCAACCTTTGCTTGAATTAATATGTTGACTAATGGAACTTTAAATAAAAGCTCGTCAGTGATAACTGTGTACAAATACAGGCAAAGGACAACAACTGTAAGCTGATCTGAGACTTATTTGTTTTGTCTTTTATTAGCCAGTTACATGTAATGGATTTCAACTTGAAAACTGTCTCCCTGAACTGGAAAACAGAGTTATTATTGGGAGAATTTGCATCTTGTTGTGTGAAGCTACTGCTTAAACTGACTGTAAACCGACTGTCAGAAACACTCAGGGCCTTCCAGTTCATTGACACGGGCACCTTTCACAACATTTAGCCATATTAAACAGAATATTAATGGATTTGAAGAGAAACAATCGAGCACCACTTAGGCTAAACATCAAAGTGAGTCAACATCCACCTATAAATTCCATTACCTCTATTTACCTCGCCTTTTATTCACAGCTTGACAGTGGTAAACAAAAAGTTTAAAACGAACGTTTCTTTCCTCATGCGAGCCCCTCAAAACCCCAAAAAACGATTGTGACGTTACATTTTCTAATCAACTCATCTTGTAGAAGACTGCTTCTGCCAACAGCACTTCAGCGCACCGCTTGTCCTGAAATAGACATTTAGAGTAAAGGCACCCATCCGACTGAGTCAGGATTACACTCTGCACGAGAAAATGAAGCCGGACACTGCAGCTCAAGTCTGCTATATGGTCTAAGTGACAGAAGTTCTGACGGAATGGAAAAGAAGAGTTCCTCATTCACAATTATTGGTTTCTCTCTTCAGCACAATGTGTCTCTGCAGGGATAAGCAGCGACAGCTTGTAGAGTTATGCTAATAGATGTGTACAGTGATGGCTAAGTCAATCACAAACAGCTCTCATCTCATCATCACAAACCAGAGGCAGGCCAGGAATGCCTGCTGGATACACCACGGCTCCACGCTGACACATGGAGAATATCCGTTAAACAACGACGCATGCTGTCGGACATTCCCCGCGTTTGAAAAAAATTAAAGTCCCAGTCCGATCCTCTTTTAATATATTTTATCAGTTTTTTTTTTTTTTTTAATTATGATTAAGCCATTTTTATCCAAAACTATAAAACGTGTAGTTTTATCAGGACATAGTTTCTGGAGAGCGGAAGTGGTTCGTTTAAATTTGCCTGAGTTGTGGACGGGACTGTTTAGAGTAAGCCTACCCCCCGTTTGCATTCCTTCCCACTAGCTTACATCTCCTTACAACCTCAGCCTAACATTAGCGGCGCAACAGAAATGGCGACCACTATCGGAGCTTCATCTGAGCAAGATGCCAGTTCAGATGAGGAAAGCAAAGACTGAAAAGGATTTTTTAGAATAGCAACAATTTTTAAACATCTTCTTTTTTTTGGCCAGACACCAATATTTTCTTAAAGTTGTTTTATTTGGGTTTTAAATAATAACGTCCCCAATTTAGTTCTATACTCTACTCCTTGCCCACCCCTGGTTTAGGGTTAGGAGAACAGGCATTCGGATCTGCAATCCAGGGGTAACCTTCAAGCCTAGTTTCCACTGGGCAGTCCAGTCTGGTAAACAGTGGTCCAGTTAATTCTGGCGAGTGTTTCCACTCAGTTAAGCCTCGCTGCCACTGAGCGGTTTGTTTTCTGCGCATGTGTGCTGCAGACCGCTAGCTCGCCGTTAGAATGGCAAGTAACATTTACAGTTCCACCACAGACCAGAACTTGCTGTCGTTTGCAGGCATTTTCAATGTAGACTCGTGACCAATACAGTACACAGGAAAACGCGAAAACCCGAATGTTTTCGAACGTTGGAAACATTAACTTAAATGAGCGCTATATTAATGCTTTCTAATTTTTTCAATCACTTTCTGCCAATCAACAGGTGACTACATCGGCAAATGTTCTGGTCTATTTTTCAATGGATCTGCAACCGATGGGAACCCCTAAGAGGTACGGGTTGGTCCTGTTTTATGGGTCCATTTTACAATGGAAACGCTCGATATACACACAGTGGAAACAACGGTTTAGTGTAGGGGGGGTCTGTTAAGGGTTAGGACGTAGGTTGTGATGTTTAGGGTCAGGGTTGGCCTGTGCTCTCATAGTTAGGATTAGCATTACATTTCAGATTAGGGTTAGAACACAAGAAAAACTAACTGTAAAGTGGTTCTGGGGTTTCTAATGAGGATAAAGGGAAATCTCTCATTCAGACCCTGTGGGTGGACAGTGTCTAATTTAGTGATCCAATTACAATTCTGGTTTGATTCAGCGCTAGGGTTAGGGTAAGTTTAATAATTTCGACTTCCGGTCAATGATGTCAGGTGCCATCTTGTCTGGGTCCCTTTCTTTTTTTCGTCTGCTTCTGATTCACAATGGTTTGAATAAAGAAATACAAAAATAAAAATGCAATTTTAAGCTTTATTTCTTTATATTTGTTCTCCATCATGAGAAGAATGCTACAAGAATATGCTAAAAACACCATCTTCATTGGAGTGGGTCTTTAATAAACACTTGTCTTTGTGACGTAAATCCCAAATTGGCTGCAAAAATAAAAGTTTGGAGATATCTTCAAGGGAAGAAATGCAATGATGAGTGGCTGCCGCATTGTGGGGAGGTTTGGGGGGAAAAAACATAGGAAGGTGCAGCCGCTGTGCTTCTTTGGGCTCTGTCCATTTCCATAAACGCTGCTGGCTGTCTCACCTGCACCAGAAACACTGCGAGGCTAAATACCGTGGCATATAATTTCCCCTCCTCCTCACTCCTCGCTCCTCTGAACCAAAAGTTCATTACCATGCAGTCTGCCTCCGAGAAAGAGAAGGAGAAAACGACGAAGAGTATAGAGCTGAGATCATTGACAGCTTGATGTGACGAAGGTCAATTGAAATAACAGGTTTTTTGTGTGTTTATATTCTAAATGGGCCACTTGTGTCGAGTGTTCTTGGCTTTCTGCAGAAGGAGAAGCTGGGGAGCTTTGTGGCTACAGGGGAAGCACACAAACACACACACCCCGACACACACACAGTGTAATGAGCAGGTTATGCTCAGGCACAGGCTGCTAAAATCTGTAATTATAATCAACCTTTCCCCCTCATCTCCATCTCCCTCCACTCTCTCCTCTCTTTCTGACTACATCAGTGAGCAGGCATGAGGGAATCCTTCACTAAGGACTGCAGGTAATGAGTTTATTGATTAACATGCAGAGATGAAGCAGCGCTCTTAAATTAGTGTTGTTTTACATTATTGGATAGACTCAGGGCACTTCAGAGGCCTATAAGACCTTTACATTACCGCAGTCCCAAAACTCGCATAGAAATGTGCTCCACTGCTGAGAAGGAAGCCTTCACCAGACTGTGTGTGAGGGGCTGAAAGTCTCAAACAGCTTCCAGCAGAGGTGCTTTTTGATTAATGCCGATATTTTTTTAATGCCTCTGTTTTTGCATGCAGGTAGGGTGCGTGCTCCGTCAGACGACTGACAGCTCGGCACCTGGTAAACCATCTGGATCAGGAAGATCATATGTGACCCACTTAACTGGTGTGTGTGACCCCACACTTTGACAGCTTTCAGACTCATGCAATCGCTGCACGGGAACTTGTGCAAAATTAGCGGCAGCTTTTTGCAGTTTTTGATAAATGTGCTAATGCAGAGATGTTTGCAAAGTCTGGTCTAAAAGTTTAACTTTGATGCCACTAACTTGAGGTAATGTTTTTGGGTTGGGGGCAACATGAACAGCATAAACTCTCAACACTGGGATGCAAAGTAAGACCTAAATAAAAGAGAATTTTGGAAGATTACGGAAAGCTGGACATGACATTAATTCAAAAATGTTCCCTGAAATTATTAATTTGACCAAATTAGCATTTTGTTTACGTTGTGTAGTTTTTGTGTGCACAAAAAGCTTGTTTCTGCATACATCTTAGTATTTTGCACAGACATATTATAATTTTGTGCACAAACATGAGCACCTTTTGTGCACAAAATAGCATTATGAGAGCCTAAATTTGAATTTTGTGCACACAAATTGTTGGTACCTAAATTCACACTTTGTGTACTCCAATATGTACACAAAATTCTAAACTTTGTGCACAAATCAATATTATGTGTAAACAAATTTGCATTTTTTGTGCACCAATTAGTTTTGTGTAAGCATATGTTAGCATTGTATGTGCACAAATTAGAAAATTTATTTGCACAAATTAGCATTTTGCACGCACACATTAATATTTTGTGACAAGAATACAGAATTTTGTTGGCACAAATTAGCATTCTGCGGGCAGTGCTTCATATTTTGTGGCCACAATTTAGAATTTTGTGGGCACAAATTAACATTTTTTAAAATATTTTTCTGGACAGAAATGAGTATTTTAGTGGTAGATTTTTTTTTTACTGAAATACTAGTCTGTGCACAAAAAATGTTCATTTGTGCTCACGTAACACTAATTGGCGCACACAAAATTCAAATTTGCACAAAAAATAGGTTATTTTGTGTGCACCAAAATACAAAAACAAACAAAAAACCTGCTAGTTTGTGCACACAATATAATTCAAAATAGAACCTTATGGCCACAAATTATTAATCTGAGAAAGCAATTTTCCTTTTTTTAATCTCATGTCCAGGGTTTTTTTTTCTTTATAATATTTGCAAGCAGAAAACTATTTGTTGATCTTTTAGAGAATGAAAAGTGACAGGTGTGGCCACACTGTTGTTGCTGCCATTCACAACACAGCAGCTTAAATTGTGTTTAGCTTTAGTGCAGCAATACTTGCCATCTCCTTGGGCAGAAACCCTGAGCCTTGACTGTTTATTTATTGTTGTAGAATGTGAAATGTGAAGAAAAAAACTGTACACACACAACCAGGGCCTTCCTGGACACACTTTACAGCTTTTTTTGTAAATCTATTCTCTCCTACACAAATAAACACATAATCTCTGTGTTTTTCACAGTGATTATTTGATACACCTGCCATCTGATGAAAAAACAAACATGATGCATTGTTGTCATTGAAGCAAGCTGGCTGGATTTGTCCAAACAGATCACAATACAGCACATCTTCAAGCAGGAAAAAATCCCTTTTATCAACTTTAACAGTTTTTTAAACATATAAGATGTCGATTATATTTGCAATGTTCATTTCTAAGACTTTGAGAAATCTATTGTATAACACTTTGTCCATATATTCTGCCCTGTAATTCGTCATCATTCCAATAGGGACAGTAGAGGGTTTGACCTGATCATTTCAATATGGCTGTTTCCATGAAATCTTAAAAGAACTTTCGTGGGAAAAACCTCGCTATTTTTTATAATTTTGTGGTGAGAATAACTAATCTATTGTTATTCGTGTTTAATGACTACTTGCTGTATTGGAAAGTCTAAAAAATGTGTTTATCATTTTTTTATGATACAGTTACACAATGTTATAATTATTGATAAAAGATTAGATATATGACAAAAACCAACACACCCAAAATCCCACCACTAAATGTGAATTGAACTCATCAACAGTTGAACGTACTGTCTCTTCTAATGTTTCATTTTCTTAACAAATATCAAAACCCTTAAGGGTCCTGCAGGTTTTTGACCTCCCCTTCTCAACCCTTGTTCTCAACAGCTCTCACCCATCAGCAGCACAAACACGTAAGCATAAATCTGTCACAACAGCCTGTCATGTACTGTAGATGTATCACACAAGCACAGTTCAGGAAGGTTACCCACTCACCGCTCAGCCAAAGGGGAGTCCCAGAACACTGGTTCCCCCCCCTCCTTTTGCCAAGCAGCTACTTCCTCTGAAGGTTCCTGGTGCGCAGCATGTCAGGGGCGCTATGAAGATACCAGAGAAAATGGCAGAGCAAAGAGCTGGCGTCAGTCGTCGGTCGTCCTGTGCGCTGCAGTGCGCCGTTCTCTCCTCCTTTGCTGCTATGTGATGGCTTTAGTGAGCTGGTAGGCTGTGTTCAGCTACTTCATTAGTGGGCCTTCTGTCAGTCAGTCTGCTCTTGCTGTTGCTGCTCGCTTGACAGAGCTTGTGATGGAACTCTGACTAAACAAAAGGGTTATAACTTGTCCTCCCCTCTCATGCTCGACCAGGCTTTCATATGTGGGAGTGGGAAGGTAAAGGCATCCACCCTGCTGGCAGGGAGACCAGCATCACACCAATGCACATGCATTATAAAAAATTAAATAAATTCAGCATCTCTCTGAATGTCTTATTTTGATTCTATATACTAATTTAAACACAGACTCTCATATCAGAAGGTATGCCCTCTTTATATTCTAATATTAAACTCATCAAAACGTGAATTAAAAAAAAAAAACGGCTCCTGCTTCTGTTTTAAAATCAAAGAAAACATCAAGTTCTTTTTTATTTTTGTTAAAACAAAAAATATTGTACAGAATGTCATTTATTTGTTTATAAAATGAAATTATTTAGCAACAAAAACAAAAAAATAACACAAAGTTACTTAAAAGATCAATGTCTTTCTTTAGCAGGAAATAGTGTCTTACATTTTTTGGACAATTTTGATAACTTCTATCACACCAGGTTTGGCAACGCAAGTTCAAGCGATTACTTTAAATAAAAAGTTTTTGTAAACGCGTGTGTGCATTTCATGCTTCTGCGTTTAACTCTCACATTCACGCGTAGCTATGCAAGTCTCTGGGACTGCTAAGCCAGCAAGGCCAATTGGGCCCCATTTGCTTTAAAAGTGGGCAGGAAATGTGGGCCCAAATTGGGCTTGTCTGAAGTCTCCGTGCTGGCCCGACCTGTGTATACCCATATTGGCTTAAGTCAGCGCTCAGTAAGCTGGCTCGTTATGCTAGCCAGGCACCCGATGAACAATGTAGCAAGCTCCTCTACCCAGGGTCAAGCATCCAAAGCAGGCTTCCTTTGGATATTTATTCTGGCAAGGCCTTAGTCCAGGGGTGTCCAAGTCCAAGCCACGACGGCCGGCCTCCTGCTGGCTATCCAAAAATCCTGCCTTATCTTTTGATGATTACCTTGATCAGGTGAGTTCAGCCAATAAGGAGCTTCAATGGCAGGGTGGTTGGAAAACATGTTGGACATCAACCCCCGAGGCCTGGATTTGGACACCCCTGCCTCAGTCACAACTGTTCTTATGGGTAAGTAAGGGTTGTCTGGAGTACAAAAATAGGTAAATCTATACAGGGCATGCAGGTGGCCCAAGTGAAACATCAAATTCTCTTTTTCTATGGGCATGCTGTTGGCAAGAGGTCATGACAAAGACTTAAGACAACACTGAAGTGCATGTAAGGTTGAAGTAGGGGAGATGCTTGCAGGTCAGATGGATTTTTATTTTTTTAACCCTCAAATTCTGCTATTGTAATTTAAAAGATTGGACAATCAGTTTGTGCAGGCATCCCAAGGGTGTCTTACATACAATTGTCACACCCTATGGGTCCAGCATTTGCGTGCAATCATTAAGGAGCCAGTGTGCACACCTCACCAATGACTAGAGTGTACCATAATGGCACCAAACAACAGTTTTAACTAACTCCTTAAAATTTTTTCACAATGGACTTTTCACAATTCTATCTTCCATTTTCATGACAATCCTTAAGATAGCCATATGAGGTTCAAGAAAACTGCATGACATACCTGCACTCCCTTTGAGATGGAGCCACTCCTTTCCATGACCCTCAACAGACCTGGACAACCAAAAAACCAACAGGTCAACCTATACAGGTGCATGTGACTGAGGCACAAGTGCTTGCTGGACCTTGTTTATTTCAACTATATCTCAGTCCAGAAATGTCTGACCTTACTCACCATACTCTTAGGTCTTATCTATCCATGGCATGCTATTATCTTCTTACAGGGTTTATTAGTAAAAACCCTCAAACCTCCTTTTTTTGTATTGATGGACAGATGGTAAACTAATGCAAAAATACGTGCTGTTAGTTGCTGTTACAGCAACACGTTTAGAATCAATCCAACGTGGACTCAAAAGGAAAAACAATTGATGTGGTTTAAGGTAAAAAGCTTTAACTGAGCCATGCAGGGGCTGTATCGTATTTTGGGGTATCCTGTATTCTGACCTTTACATTACCTTGATGAAAAATCCTCTTCTGGAAAGATTGACAAACGATTTTAACCTTTATCCAGTGAGAAATCTTTGTCAGTAGAGAATGACTGAGCGTATTCATGGTTATGGCCCCAAACCCTTCCCACTCCCAACAGTTAGTCCTCCCTGGTCTCTGCTAATGTCTTGAAAACCTGGTACTGGGTCGGCACACAGCTGAAGCCTTTGGAGCTGAGTGGAGCCATGCTGAAGAGGCTTGATGATCAATTAATCAAATTAATTTCATTAGTAGCACCTGGCAACTAGTACAAGGTTCAGATGGGGTTAATGAATTGGTATTTCCATCAATCCAAATGTCAGACGACGTACTCATCCAAGAAATGGTAAAGAACAGATGCTTGTATACAGTATTTCCTGATAGAAACCCAAGTATTGAATGATTTTTTTTTTTTATTTATGAGGTTTTATTACGTGGGATTGTTCCATGAACACCCCCATCATTCTATCGTAGTTGTATGGACCTCTTCCTATGTGCAGCTGTTACTTGAAATGAGGCATAAAGAAAAGAAATGATTTCCTCCACCACCTGGCGCCCTCAACCCACAGGTGCAGCCGGTGTGTGAAAGTTTCACTGAGGTGAAATAACACACTAATGAAGAGAGACTGATGACTGCTGACAAAGCCAGACTTACACAGTAATATGAACATCCTGTTTCGAGGCAGTCCTTTTTCCTTTTTGACCTGTACTATAATTTTGAGGCCAAGACCTTAGCTGCAGTTGCAGCATAGTACTTATCTGTGCACCTGACAATTCAGCATTGAACAAATAGATAGCCTGCAACAACAAAAGGATTTCAGTGAGGCAGTACTTACAAACAAGCAAACAACAGGGCCCTAGATTTCTAAACGACAGCGGAGGGCCAACACCTTTTAAGTGAACATAGTCTTAAAAACCGGTGTGATGATAAGGTCAAGTAAGGTTATGTCTTTTAGTAAAAAAAGAGATAAAAGACTTTAAAGACCCCCTTTCATGAAAATCATGTTTTTTTGAGTTTTTGACATGTATGGGTTTCTTATGAAAGAGAAAAAATGTAATAGGAAATTATTTCGTTTTCGTATTTCTGAGTCTTTCTCCTTTTAAATTGCTGTTAATCAAACTGTGGCAAAAGTGCTCTGTTTAAATTGATGAGCTGTTTCAACGTCACCGTCAACGTCATTCAAACATGTATCAGTTTTCACATAGACAGTACATACAAAGAGAGTACTTTTTGATATCTCATTATAAGACTTCTTGCCAATTAAAAATTCCAGATAATTTTTGCTTTCTATGGATTTTCTAAGTGGGTTTTTTCAATCTTCAATCTTTATCTTCATAGACACATTTAATATTGTAATCATAGACAATTTACTGTATTTCACCTATTAATCCTTTTAAATTCTAAATAATGATAAAAACATTGCAGAAACATTTAGTTTTGTCCAAGTTTCAGGTAAAATAAGTAATAGAGACACATAGACTTTATCCAGCTGACAAATTCAACAAAGCTTCATCAATAAAAGGCCAAACTTCCTCTTCCTGTCATTTGCCAGAGGAGACTTACCTGTGTGTGATTTAAATTAGACTTTCAAATCAAAATTAAGAAATTGTCACGTCTGCAGCTCATAACAGAGCCAGCTGAGTGACAGAGGGACAAACAAAGAGAGATTGAGGGAGCATATTGAGTTGATTAATCACAGAAACAGAACTGTTTGAATATCACTGACAGGGGAGGAGATAATGAGGTGTTTTGATGTGACACGCGAGACACGAGGATCTAACAGAGGTTGTCAGCTGAAGATGAACAGCTGCACTGCAGGTCAGCTCAAACGCAAACTCACAACCACCTCAAACTTGAACACGAGCGCACAAAATCGCACAGTAACCACACACAGTGGCAAACTTTGCCCTTATCTGTCAAGTTTGCTAGAAGACACTCAAGCAAACGCTCAATTGTGGAGAGTGCATAATCAAGACATAAAAAGTCATTGTAGATTCATCAGTTTTGGAGATTGATGACCCTTCTCTGTGGTTTCACCTTTCTATTGATGACAGATGTCTCTGTCTAAATAAAGTATCTGTCTGTGAGGGTTTTAGCCATCTAATACATCCTGAATTATGAGTTACCATCAACTATTTTGAACAATTTCCCTGAAGCGTGGTAAAGCTATGAAATTTACATGTTATAATCACAAATCTGTTCACGGAATGTAAGTACCAGTTAAATATTACTTTTAAACATAGATGAGTTATAAAAAAACACATTTGTCCCTTTTGTCCATCATCATCTCTATAACAGCTGGTGCAGAAGTACATTTCAAATAATTCAACATCATCTGCAAATGTTTTCCTTTCTTTAAATCAAAAACAGAATTTCTTCTCTTTGCAGTGTTCTGACAAACTGGATTTAACTGGCAGTTGTACAATTACTTACAATTACTCAAAATCAAGGATGAGTCAATTAAGAAAAGCAAATTTTCACCCTTTATTTGCTCAAAACTAACTGTGTAATTACAGTGTTCTCCTTTACAAGTCTTTGGACATTTTGCTTAAAGTTTAGATCTATCAACAACCTATCTGATTCAAGAGGCTTAAGTGTAGAATGATCGGTGTATCCATAAGAATAAACAGACCAAGCCTGAGGTAAAGCAAACACATACAAGTTAAGTAAAAGAGGAAAGTTGGAAGGGAAGCCAGGAACAGGAAGGAAGGAAGGATGGCAGAAGATTTAGGCTCGAAGGGATGTTGGGCCTTGGCACTGTAACAAAGGCACCAGCACTGTCTCATCTGTCAGTTTTGAACTTAACTCAGCAGTGGCAGCACTGATACACCAATGGAGGATGACACTGACTGTTTGATCTTGGCTACGTAACTTCTGCTTAGCCACAATATTAAAACTATTTTATCTGTGAAACAGAAAAAGAGACCACCTTTTTTTAAAAAAAAAAATCATTTTTTTAAACATTTTTGAGCACATTCCAGTAAGGAGAGTGTAGACGTGTGTTCAAGAGAAAACACGCTTGCCTCAGTTCCAGACAGCTGTGGGACAAAGCAATAAATCAAGCCCAGCTGATGCGTGTTTACCTTCACCGAGCCCCAGGAGGCTTTGGGTAATTGAGCATGAACAGATCAGCAATAGAAAACCCATTTCGCACAGAGAAGCACTCACAGAGCGTACACGTGCACTTGTTACTCATTGACATGTCTGGAGCATGTAGACGTAGGAATGTGTGCGTGAACAAATAATGCATTTGTAAGTTCATTCAGAAATTTGCAGGAAAATTCTCAATAAGGTTTTTGCACTTTTTTCCAATCATCTTTTAATCTATTTTCAAAGCGCTCCCAGTGGTTTTTTGATACAATTGTGCCATTTTTAGCCAAAACCAAAATAACCTGTTTTCTAGTTTCTATAAATTGGCTGTGTTTCATTAGAAATTCACCTCTGAGTTGTTGGTGTAACCATTGGACTGGAGTAACACCTGCCTTCCATCACCCATTACTTAAAGCTCCCTGTTTACATGCTCTCTTGCTAGCTTACAGCCCCACACACCCTCAATCTAACATTAGCGGTGCAACAAAAAGGGCGACCAACACTGGAGCAATCCAGCCATACAATTTTGGACCAGATATGAGGTCAGAAAACAAAGACGCACATGGATCCATTGGTCTGCAAGTAGATGCATCAGAATGGAGTGGGTTAGGGAGCTTATGTCCCGCCAAGTGTATTTTCTACATCACAACTACAACTTTTTTCAAATGGCATTTTTTGTGTGCTCCTGATTCACAATAAGGAAATACTAAAAAAAAAAAAATGCCATTTTAATCCTAAATATCTTTATAAATGTCCTCCATCATCAGAAAAAAGAAACAAGAACATGTCAAAAACACGATTTACATTGATCTTCAACAAGCACTGAAAGTCACAGCCCAATCTTATAATAAATTAATTTTTGGGGGGAACTTGGTTGCAGAAAAGATGGTGCCAACACGTCATTAGTCGGAAGCAGAAACTCCTCAAATTTTCAGAGTTTGTTGCACTTTTCATTAAAATTTTATCTGATAACAATTGCTTTAGTGTGCAAGATGATCTTAAAATGTCATAAAAAATGGTTATCATTTTATTACTTTTAAAGTGATATTATCAAATATATTCAAATTTGTAAAACTGTTTACCCTTTTCCACCTGACCTTTAGCTCTATTTACATTCTTTTGAAAAATCATAACCTTTAAACTTTAGCCTCATCAACAGAAATCAGAGGCTTTGCACCAGTATGAACGACTTTATATTAGATATATTGCATATATTGCACAATATATTGCATATTGGTGAAAGCCTCTTTAAAGTGTTCCGCCGGTCTAAAGCCGCTTTTTCATGGAGATCAACCAATTCATGTTGACTGTGTAAGGGGTTACGGAGTGTCAATGGGGACAGTAGGTTTTCAGAGGCATCTCCAGTGTAAAGGTTTAAAGCTTAAAATAAAAAAAACAACTATTAGGGTCGCCCAATACATTTTTCTATTTTTCAACCCCAAAAAAATTAAATTTCTCTGGGGAAGGGAGGGATGGCACGTAAACTTCCTGTTACGGACTTCTAGTTTTAGCTAATGATGTCCGGGCGCCATCTTGTTGTCTGCAGCCAGTTCCTCTTTGTGGTTTTTTTTCATGTCAAGCTAAATGTTAGGTATTTCTTTTAAAGTATGTAGGGTTGGTTCAGGATTCTATGTGGATGGCTATAAGATTTGCTTCACATACAATAAGATGTTTCATAAAAAGGAGTTTAGGAGCATAAAAGATTGTAAACAGTGTACAAGAGAAGCTCCACGATGTTAGACAAAGTGGTTTTATTGTTGTAGCTTATCGGTTTGAATCACACAAAAAATGCCAGACCAGTGTAATGCGGAATCTCTCCATCTGAGCATCCCGATAAATGCATGGCTTTCTTTCAGTGATTTGTGTGTTCCTGTCAATGCGTGCATGCTGATGGGATCCCTGTAGTCGCTGCTCCTCTGCTCTTGTAATGCACCCATGTAATGGTGTAATGAAAATTCATGATAAGAGCATGCTAACTGCATCAGCCAGTCTCCCAAGTTCCAGCACATGAATAAAATGAACAAGAAACAAAAAAAAACAGGAAAACTCATTTTGATGCCTAATTATTTTTAGGCTTGACAGCCTGGAAGCAGCCCGGCCTGTGTATGAATGTATGCATGCTTGTGTGTGTGTGTGTAGGTCGTCAGTGTGGCTGAGCAGATGCACAGCGGTAAGCAGGGCCCTTCATTAGGGGCCATAATGAGTACATCCACCCTAGATACAACACATTGGGAACCTTTGTTGCATTGTTTTGTTCCGTCACCTTGAGCAACAAATCAGCAGATTTTACACAGCTCAAGTACCCGCATTTCTCCCCTCTAAATATGTAACAAGGGCACGTTTTCCCTCTGTGTACATTTTCCTGCAAGCTTTTCTTTCATTATGTTTGAATAATCATTTCAGGCTAAAAATCAGAGAAAACAATAATGGAATGGAATGCCTTTATTGTGTGTTTTGTACAATTTGTGAAAAAAATATTTTTTAAAGACCCACTCCAATGAAAATGTTTTTGTGGCATTTTTCTCATGGAGGACACATATTAAGAACATTAGGATTGAATATTTCTTTATTGAAATGTACGTCTTCAATTTTCTCATCCAAACTTGTATCTGGCTCAAAACTGTATGGTTAGATAGCTTTAGTGTAGCTCGCCATTTTTTCAGGGAGGGGCTTCTTTTGTTTTTCTACTGTTTACTAGTGCATGTCCACCACCAGTTGGAAGAGGCTTGGCGCGAAATGCAAAGCGGCGAAAATCTTGTGGATTTTGCTCCAGGCTTTTTCTTTTACAGCTCTATTACAATATATGAAAGCATTGATAATATATAATTCCTGCCAGGAACAGTTATGAATTATATCCTTTATGATCAATTTTCAAGCAGTTGTCACTTCCATTAATTAAAGGAGATGCCATCTGTATGCTAAAAATAAATCCAAGTCCCTGAGAGGTCAAAATTCGACAGGGTTTAACTTTCAATATGCATTGAGAGAATGTTCATTTTGTACTTGATAATGGTCGTTGAGACTTACATTAAGACTTACTTAGAGACTTGCATAGAGACTTACTTAGATACCTACTTAGAGACTTGTGTAGAAACTTGCATAGAGACTTAGTAAGAGATTTAGAGACTTGCGTAGAGACTCATTCAGAGACGTGTAGAGACTCATGTAGAGACTTGCATGGAGACTTCCATAGAGTCTTGCGTAGAGACTTACTTAGAGACTTGTGTAGAAATCTACGTAGAGATTTAGAGACTTGCATAGAGACTTACTTAGAGACCTACTTAGAGACTTGTATAGAAACTTGCGTAGAGACTTAAGTAGAGACTTACCCAGAGACTTCCTTAGAGACTTGCATGGGGACTCCCTTAGAGACTTATGTAGAAACTTACTTAAAGACATACATAGACTTGCGTGGAGACTTTCTTAGATACCTATGTAGAGACTTTCTTAGAGACTTCCTTAAAAACCTATGTACAGACTTGCATAGAGACTCATGTAGAGACTTACATTGAGACTTATGTAAAGACTTGCGTAGAGACTCGCATGGTGGAGTTTTAAACACGGAACCCCCAAATACTTGTTCACATAGATATTTAATTGAAAGTGGTTGCTGCAGCATGCATTGCCAAAGATGGTGTGAATGCGGTTTGTGCTCTCTTATGGGGTCTGGACGACTTCACCCTTATATTGATGTGTGATCCCTCCCATGACAAAGGTGGACAGGATTTTATGTCTGCCACGGACACCAGTGAAGATAAAAAATAATTGGAAAAAAAGTTTTTGTGGGGCCCAGATGACCCCACTTTTAATGTAAACATGCCCAGGATACCCGAAGGGTTAAGATATTTTTGATGAAAGCGATGTTGCATCACTTTTCCCACTTTTGTTGCAGAAAATGTTTCATCCTCATCTTGACGTTGTTGGTGTAAAACTTTGGAGTTCATGGAAGCAGTACTTTTCTTGATTCCAGCAATAAATTCCAGTAATCTGCAGGTCTTAGTGTGGCAGAGTCATGTGTCTTCTTCACTTTGTCACTCTTCCGACGCGGAGTTTGCTGAGTTCCCCCTCACAGTGTTCCTGGGAAAGACTCTAACTGGCTCTAACTGCTCAGTTAGAACGGGGAAAGGGAGTGAAGTACAAATCTTTTCTATGTAACTTTCTACTCCTTAAGAGGGCAATCACCTTCAAGCTATAGAGTTGATAAAGAAATATTAAGCTGGCCAGAGGTTTCCATTACAGATAATCAGACGCACCTGTGTGGTATAAATGACAGCGTGTGTAATCAACCCCAGGGGGAGTGACAGAATCCTTCCTGTCCATGATGGAGACACGCTTCAGTAAACGGATGCAGTGCAGTATTCCCAAAATTACAATCTCCCAGGATTCAATGAAAGCAAAGTGCCGTATCCGGATGGCTTTTATTGGTTTATGATTGCCCCTATCCAAACCACATTAACCTCCTGATTGCTAGAAAAGACATTATTAGACGCTTCCACTGGAACAAAAAAAAAGGAAAGGAAGCAAAGAGAGGCTAACAGGCAATCACGCCTACCGGCCCATGTATGGGATTTAAGGCCGGTGACACAAAGGAAAAAAAAAAGATGGAGCAACAGACATGGGAGAGGAGGTGTGGGATGGGGGGAGGGCAGGGAGCAAGTGAGTGGGTGTTCGATCGCAGATTAAATTGCAATTGTGCAATTTCATTCCTGTTCCAGCACAATGAGGAATGAGATTAAGCTCAATTTGGGCCTGTTCAGGAGATCTTCTCACCTCTGTCTGCGGCGTTTCAGCGCACACACGGCGCGCGCATCCGCACACATGCACACACACCGGGAGCCCCCCAGCCATGTCAGCACCCCTCCAGGGAAATCAGGCATCTGGAGACAGGTCAGCCCTTGCCCATGTATATATTCATAGGCTTAATCTGGCATCATTTTCTCTCTGCTGCTGGAAAAAGAAATGTATTTAATTTACACAATCCCCATTTGGCCTGCTCACCTAGGAGAAATACATAGGGAAAGTAGGCCCACAGTCAAGGCTGCACCAGTTCAGCCTCTTTATTGGGGTGGGGGGGGCACATACGAGGGTCTGTGCATCACGCATGCCAACATGCACAGCAGCATTCTGTCCGTGCAGAGGAAGAAAAAATATCTTCTGATATTCCAGACCTGTACTGTACACCCAAACAGTGGCAGCTGTGCTCGTCAGTTTGAATGGGAGGATGGGAGTTGTATCCACCAGATGCTGCGTGTGTATTAAACAGATTAATTATTAAAAGATGCTTGACAGATGAAAAGTGGGTCCTCAGGCTATAAAGGAAAATGTTTATTCTTCTGCCACAGACTGTAGTACACTTAGCTTCTGCTCTTGACTTCTCCTGCGCCTCACTGAAGAGAGTAAACACTGTGCTCTGTGCACTTGGAATCACATATATAATCACTTTCAAAAGGCCGCCTGGGATGAAGCTTCAGAATATGAGTGTATGTTTAGTGATTGGGCGAAATGTGATTAGCGTTCAATACCGGCGTTTACGTGTCTACGCGGTGCGGAGGAGCCTGGGGACGGACACGATCACTTTCACTTCCAGCTGGACATCTGATCAGCTGTTATCAGAGTCAGCTTAACTTTCTCTAACTACACCTTTTTCCCATCACGCACCTTTGCTCAGGAGTCCAAACTCAGAGTACCTCTTTTGCCTATTAATTTGATGAATTTACATAATGGTAACAAGCTGAAAGAAAAGCCATCAATTTGAATGGATTTAAACAATTTGACTAAAATGTCAGTGCCAAAAAATCTAAACTGAGTCAATCACACACACCACTGTTTGATTTCCAGTGAATAACAGTGTAAGGAATGAGATAAATAAAGCTACCTTAAGACTCAATAATAAACACTGTAAAACGCAGCTTGACATGTAGTAGCAAAAGCAGAATTGATGCTGCTTTCGTACAAAAACAGATTTATTTACTACAGTACGGAAAAATCTGAATTGGTTCCCTAACCCTCTGGCTTGTACCTATTCTTTCAATTGTAGGGGCATTTGAAGCTGTGATGGTGTCTGAAAGTTGTTTTTTTTTTTTTTATTAAGGAGGAACTGTTGAGACTCAGGGCTGGCCATTGCTCTGCCGGTAGGGTGATCCGCGTCGGGCTGTGCCGCGGAGGAGAAACCCATTTCTTCACATAGGTAGGTTTACATGTAAATACATGTATTGACTTTTTTGGGACAATTGATGACATCATCAAGTGGTTGTTACGTCCAAATTTGATTCCAAACATGAATTTCCACATGTATCCACATGGAGGGGTAAATGTAGAGGTAAGGAGAAGCAGTGAGAGTTGGAAGGAATTTGGGTTTGGCCTAAATGTGCATATAAAAATTTTTTAAAGTTTTCTAAACAAAATTAACTTATAAAGTTGTCAGTATATGGCCAGGAGATGTACTTTAAAAACAATTTCAGTGGTTGCATAGTTTGGTTAACTTTTTGGTTGCACACATGGTTCTGCAACTTGAAGCTCTGAAGCTTCTTTTTTATCCCTTCATTGTTTTCATAGTTTTGAAGAAAAAATGCTAACAATAGGAATAAAAAATTCATTTGCAGGTTTGGTTAGTTTGCTTTGGTTAATTAAGTTTTGTCATTTAAGTTTAGGTTTTTGACATGTCAGATAACCGGTAAAATGTTTAATCTACTGTCTGAGTGGTTCTTCCCTTTGACACCTGAATTAATTTCCAGGGATGAAAAAATGTTGCTTATGTTTTTGGTTTTAAGGAGACGGTAATTTTGGAGCTTCAATGTTTTGTCGCAACTTTGCATTAAGGGGTTGTTATTAAAATACACTTAAAGACACACATTGTCATCTTCTATGCATGACAGTGTCCAGCTATTGTTCAGCGGCAAATTTTATAAAGTATAAAACTGCATCGGCAGCAGCAGGAGGATGTTATTAGTCACTGGGTGTATTTATTTCAAGAGGAACTTGAATATGCTACAGTCAATAGTTAAGAAAGTGACAATTGTTATATATTAAAAAATATAACACTGTTATATTTCAAATATTTCAAAGCTTTATTATATAGATACATGATTTAATGGTTAAAAATATAGTGTTTTTATTTATATGGTGAAGTACTTTGTGAGTTTTGGTCATAAGGAACTGGAACAAATGGCTGACCCCTGTTTTAACAGATAATAATCCCAGTTTAATCTCATGACCACAATTTTATGTGAAAATGTAACTGGTTACATTTTTACCTGTCATTGTTGAAAACCAGGGATGAAAAGGGTCCCCTAAAAAAAAGAAAAACAACAACAAAAAACAGCCTTGCTTTACGTGGGTATAGAAAAACCAGAGCTGATTTGTGTAATTTCACATAATTTTTCAAAACAAATCTCAGGTATGGAAAGGCTTAAATAAATGTATTAGGGAAGACAAATGTGTTACTTTCTCCTATTTAAGGTCAGCAGTTTGAGCAGGTATTTCAATATTTTTGAATGAGATGATTCAACCTTTTCTAATGCCAACATTAACTTCTTAATTTTTTAAATAACAATAAGAATTTTTTTTTTTTTAATGTAAGAATTTAGTTGCTCCAGTGCTAACAACACCATATGGATTAAGTTTTTGTTTTAGCCTACCCATCAGGCTGCGGCAAAACAATAACAAATACAAGATGGTTTAACCTACTTTGAAAGACTGGTTTGGAATTGTTCTAGAAATATTTAAAATGGAAAAGTTGACCCATCAGTCAAGACTCCAAAAAAAAGACAAATTTGATCAAATCTGGAACACATGGATTCTATTTATCATAATCTTATTTCACATAATTTGGAAGTCATTTAATCTGTATAAAGACATCCTTAATAACCCCAAAGTAAACTTTATTTCCCTTTTTTTATATTATTCTTGATTTTTTTTTCTTTCCTTAATACATCACTGGGTATTATACTATTATATTTGTGTATATTAGTTTTAGGTTAGTTTTCATTTGAAATAAATACTCTTTATGCAAGTTGATGGGACTGAAGATGTACAATCTCTCATTTGTGTTGTCTTATCCAAATTAATTTAAAAAATACAAAAAAATAAAACAATCCAATACTCCATATGCTATTTCTCAAATAAAATTAAGGATTTAAAATTCCATTTTTATGAAGTTAATAGTCACGGTGCAGACAACAGCCCACCATCAAGTCGAGACTAAAACTGGTCTTATTTTGAACTAAAAGTTTAAAAAGAGGAAAAAATGTTTTTGTTTTTTTTTTGTTTATTTTACTAAAATAAAGCTCTTTAATAGTTTTTTCCTTTTTGTTATTTTTTTTTTTTTAGAAAAGAGTGCAACACATTGCATGGTGTGTCCCCAGAGAGGACAAGAGGATGGGGGGGTTGTAGAGGAGCACATCTGTCTTTGGCTCAGGGAGGAGGGAGAGTCAGAGACCACCTGCTCGTGTCATTTCTCCGCTTCTTGGCTCCATGTAAAATAGCTGACAAATTATTCAGTCCTGGGTTGGAGCATCCGTGCTCCCCTAGTAGGTGGAGGCCAAGAAAAACGGGCCAGTTAACCTCCCAGAATCCCTTTTTCTGCACCATACACGTAGCTGAATCCCCCATCCCCCACCACGGCGCACACATACATTAATACAGACGTACTTGTGGGTCTGTGGGCCCCCCTGTTGCCTCATCTGTCAGTTCCCGCAACCCAAAGCGCACACACTTTAACACACAGCAGCATTATGCACTCTGAAAGACACGCTCCCGAGGGACAAGGTCTCAGATGCAGATCATCAGTATTAGCGGGCAACCGAGGGATTAGCATCCCCCTGTGGTGACCTACAGGTGTAGCCCTCGGTTGGAGCAGTCGCTTATCGTTCTAAGTATCACACTGACCCCTGACCTTTGCCTGCAACACTTAGATCCTCAGAAAACAGTGTAACTGTAAAACAATTAGTCCTTAAATTGAATAAAAATGTTCAAATACGACTAGTTTCAATTGATTAAGGATAAAAAAACATGAGATTATTCAAAAGGATTTAAGATATAACGATTTAAACTAATTTGTGAGTAAATGTACACAATATTTTCTGACTGTGGCCTCTTATAACTCAGGTTTGATCCAATTAGGTTTTGCAGTTTTTCCCCGCATACTTTGTTTTTACTTTACTAATTTAAAATTGTATTAAAACAGCAGTTCTTAGTTTTATAATTGTCTTTTTCAAAAAGTAATTTGAGTTTTTTTTTTGTTTTTAAGGGTAAATATTGTCCAAAAAAACATGTTTTAGAATACACAGAAAAGTATTAGTCCAGTAAGTTTTTTAGCATTTTTTCAATTTTACAATTTCCTCTAATAGTTTATCTTTAAAACTGTTTTTTGTGGTGATTCTTAAACTCCATCTTTCACATTTTTTCAAGATTTATTTTTCATTATATCACACAATAATTTCAAAATAAACCCGAAGCTGTCCAAAAAACCAACCCAAGTACATGTAGTCATTTTTACTGCAATAATCATAAATCTATAAAGTCAAACTGTTTTATTCTTTAACAACAAAAGATCAAAACGTCTAGGGACAAAATTAAAACGTATAAATCCACAAATTAAGAAAAGAAAAGGCCAAAGCTATATGAATTTTTTTTTAAAAAAGCAGAAAAAGTTTCAAGGATTTATTCCAAATTATTTATCATAACTCTTGCTATGTTTATTTTAAATGAAAATGTTCAAAACTGAAAACTTTGTAACCATCGCGATAAATTTTGGAGGAAAACTATACTAATGGGGGAAGCTGTCAATCCTACATCATCGTAAACAGGCAATGTGATTGGCAAACCCACTGATAAGTTTAACGTTTATACATTTGGTAACTCTTTTCTGCCTTAATCTCTCCATCTTTCCACAAGTGTCATTTAAATATATTGTCATAGGATACCACCCAATGTTGACTGAATAGACAATAAAAAAAAACAAAAAACAAAATTCAGATAACCGCGAAAAAAACGAAACAATGTAAATATCAAGACAGACAAGCGAAGGGTGTTTGATGGTTGGGGCTCATGTTTGCTTCATGGTAATATCATTTGAACCTGGCTTGTGTTGTTGTCTCCCGTTGGACTCGCCTCATTCTGTTGACATTTTTCTGTTATTTGTACACTGCAAAGCGGTCCATTTTCTCCGCATCAAAAGTGCTTTTACGCGCCTGTGTCAGGATGTCTTTGGTGCTTACCTTCAACTCCTGTCAGACGATAGCAAAGGCCTGAGCTCAGGAGCAGAGGGGGGAAGGCTGCTTTGTGCCCTAAGCGTTTTTTAGAGAAGGCGAGAAATGGCTCAAAGGCTGTCAGAGCAGACGCAAACACATCAATACGCGCACACACCAACAGGCGGTTTTCGCTCTCAGCTGCACTCCCAGTCAGAAACAAGTGAACTACGATTCATAATGCGCACACACACACAAGCGTGTACGCTGGGCTCATTACACAGACTCCTTGCCTGCGCTTGGCTTTGTCAAAGGCCACACAGGCGTAAAGGTGGCGATCGCAGCTCTGATCAAAGCAGAAGGAGTTGAGGCCTTACATTGTGACGAGGTGCAACAACCCGCAGAGACAAACAGTGCATTTGCGGACAGATCCAAAGTCACAGATAAAGTCTTTCTTCTTTATGACATGTGATTGGAAGGAGATTTTTACGTCTTTCTTTATGTCAGTATCAGGTACTCAACATTTTTCTTCTAAATCTACAATTTATCAAAGTAAACCCTTCTTTAAATTGTATTTCTTCTGTGATTTCAGCATCATTGGTTTTCAACAAACACACAAAAAAAACAACATAGTACAAATAACAAAAGGCAAAATTTGTAATTTTTGGGTAAAACCTCGACTCGATATATGGTGAAACATTGTAACTTTCATGTTTTTCTAGACGGCAGGAGCTCTGCTGTAATTGGCCGCAGTCATATGTGGTAAAAGTCATCTAAAGGTTTGTGCTGCACATGAATAAAACACCTAACTGTTCATGTGTTTCTGTCAGCGTTTGCGAATAACTTAAAAGGCTTTTTTTTCCTTTAGTATTAACTTGTTAAAAAAACATTTTCTGTTGTTTAATAGAAAATGTCCCAAAACTATAACAAGGAGCAAAACTGTTAAAATGGGAACAATAAAGGATTTAGAAACCCTAGATTATGTTCAATATGTTAAGTCTGGACCACTAACTTTTATTAATTAAAAAAAAAAAAGTTACTTGATAATCTGCTGTAAAATCTCTCCCACAGAGTTTTGTACATTTGAGGAACTTTCGAACAAAGTCATACAAGTTGGTTTGATTAGATTGGAAAATTAATGACAAAAATTGACTTAGTAGTTAATATTCCTATGGTGACATGTTCTAAATGCAAAAGCTCTAATTTGTTTACGATAAAGAATACTTGTATAAGTGGACGTGTGCACATTTTACAATCAATTTTATTACTTATTATATTTGTATGGATAAAAATGTCTGTTGTTTGTCTTGTTTTATGTGAGATTCCTGCTTTGATTGCTTGATATTAACCATCCAAATCAAATCTTGTCTAGTTGAGTCAAATCAAATCAGGTCAAATCCAAGCATGTCAGTTAAAACTAAATCTAAACGAATCAAATCAATTAAGACCAAATAGAAACAAATGAAAAATTAAGTCAAATCAATCAATTAAACATTGACATTAAAAAAATGAACACAAGGATTAGTTATCACAAGTTATAATGAAATATAAATGAATAAAAAGCAAAACATAAAATTAGCTAAAACCAAATTTAAAAAGGTGCCTTTTAAAAAGTAAGCCTTTTATTAAAATATCTACACTCTATTGGCTCTGAGGTCTTTTGGCAGACCGTTCTATAAACGTGGACCATAATGGTGAGACGATGCCTCTCCATAAGTTTTGGGTTTTTTTTACAATGGGAATGGTTGACAGACAAGTAGCAGATGATCTCTGAGTCCACAAGGGTTAATAATGCAGTAATAATGCAAAATATTTTTCATTGTTACAACTATAGGAACACTTTTTAAAAATTTGATCTAAAGTGGATGTGTTGGTTTAAACACATTACATCTGACCGATTGAAATTCAAATTTAAATGTCATCTCAGTTGTAAAATAAAAATTATTTAAAGCTTTAAGACTTGAGTCCTGATTGATATGCCTTTTTTATTTTATAGTAACAGACAAATTTAACTATTATAATATAACCCAAACTACAATTTAAAACAATAGATAGTTAAAACATTTGACATGCAGATCGGATTTGTTGTAAAGAAAGCCTTAGGATTTGACTTCCACATTACAAAGTGTCATTGGGAGCTCAGAAAGGCGCTTCTAAATTAAAAGTATTATTTTTATTATTATTATTATTATTACTATTATTATTATTACTATGAAGAGAGGCATCCGGCGCTATTTGGCTATGCGTCAAATTTACTGCTCGACTTGTGTCCAGTCGAGCAGTAGTGCGTTCATAAACTAGATGCTTCAGATGCATGAGAAGCCTTTACATGTATAAATGACAACGCTTTCAGTGATACGTCTGTCTTTGGGAGCCATTTCGACGAAAGAAAGGACGATCAGATTCTCCTGCGTGTTGGTTTTGGACTCCACCCGTCGATTACATCATCAACACGTCAAAAGCCAAAGCAGATTGATTGACATGACTCTTCTTCATTGCCAAAGTTCAGATATTTTAACTCTAGATTGCCCAGCAGAGGCTCAGATAAGATCTGATCTGATCTGATCTGTACTTTGACATAACAATAAAACTGGATGCCACGCGAATTCTGATCCCGCTTGAGATTAAAATTGTGTAGGAATGAGCCCATGTGATTGTGTCATCTACTGGTGACTTATTCAAGAATGACTTTGTTTATTGATCTGTTCTCTTATAAACAGCAAGAAAAGACTCAGCATTGTACAACTTTAACCAAGACAGTAATTAAATATTATATGGATGTTGTACATGGATAGTTGGAAGCAAGTCGAGGAGCAGGTGTAGAAAAGCTACAACCTCTATTCCACTCATCTATATACTTTATTGTTAACTTCATTTTATAATTTCAAATATTTGGCAAAAATCTGTTGATTACTCTCATCCAAACCCAGTTCATCTCTAACAAACTGAGAAAGATGCATTCCCCTCATCTGAAGCAAAATATGTTTGGGATTCCAACCATTTCTTCCTTGAGAATGACAGCTGTGTACCCCTGGTGTGTTAAAGGCTGCCAACCACTAAGCAGTCCTGGCATTCTGCAGACAGGCTAGACTTGTGGTTGTTGTTTTGCTCAGTCTTTGCTGCAGGCTATATGCAGAACACAGACAGCTAGCCTGGTCCCACATAAGGTTTCAATGCTAAAGGTGCTCAACCCAATACTCTGACTGCATTAGTGGGGAATCATCTGATGAGCGATGCAGGAAGGAAAAAGTAAAAGAGAGGCTGAGGAAGAGTTTTCCCACAAATGACTGTGATCTTGTTCAGATACCAAAACAAAGGGCAGGAAAGTGTTTATGGGATCAGCACCCTTTTCTCTGCCTCTGCTCGATCCAAAGCTTTGGTTTCTGCTGTCAAAAACGCCTCACCACAAGCTCACATTTTCTCATGTCATTTTCCACAAAAAGGAACATCTATAGTCTATGTTTGGGCTCCTTGGTGAGCCACTGGCAATTGTGACTCGACCCAACCATCCCCTGTCATATTGCTTCAATTAGAAATGACAGAAAAGCTGAGGCGTTGTCAACTATTTTCTTCTCTTTCTTGGTCATTTTTCCACTGTTCCTCTGTTCAAACATGAGCTTTAATCAGAATTTAGAGCTTAAAGTGACGCCAATGAAGAGTCTGGAGTTTCATTCAAGTTGCGTCATTCCATACAATCTGAGAATAACTTTCCTCTATTTAAAAAAAAAAAACCTCAACTTCCCTTTGTATGTTTATTATTTACTCCAATTGATCAGTTGTTTTTATAAGATTAGTTTACTGAGAACCCGTCTGAACGCTCCATTGAAGCTCTGTGGGCTCAGACTGAGATCTTTTCAAATATGCAGCTTTAATTGAGTGATAATGAAGAGAGCTTGTCCAAGATTAGGTTAACAGGAGTGTATTGATTTGAATGGGACCCTCTGGATTATCTTTGGCTACGGAGTCTCTTTGAAAATCATGCTGCTGTGTCGTCCACGTAGGGAACAAGAGCACATGGTATTTCGTAACAGACCATAGGGCACCATAAGGGTCATTAGCATGAGAGTCAGACTCAGTTTCTTTCTGTACGGATCAAACACACCTTGACGCCAACTTGTAAGAAAGTGCAAGCGCTAACAGTTTAAGAGAAAAGCCAATGAACACAAGGAGAAGATAAAAATCTAAATCCTTAGTTGTAGATCGGTATCTTTTTCTCGTTTTCATGCCCCGTCTGTCCATCAGTCTTTCTCTCTCAATCCGGCACTATTGTTGTTATCAAATGATACAGTTGCTCAAGCGCAGCGTTTGAATCCTAAGGACCTCTGGGAGCGGATTTGTCTCCACCAAGCCCCTTCTAACGGGGATTAAGAGGATTAAAAACCATAAAATGACCCCAGCTCCACGTCCCCAGAGCCAGACCCATCTTGTCTAAGCCAATCCCGGCCAGAATTGGAGCCCTGGCTGCAGGCCTTCTTCACCAGCAGCCCCTTAAAAAGCTCCCCGTTAGCATGACAAAGGAGAGGGCAGTCCCCTGATCCGCCGAGGAAGCAGTACAATGGGGTGACTGCTTTTCTCCCGCTCATTTTCATGGAGACAAACAGCATTACACTTGGCAGTGACATTGTTCTAAACTCCAACACGGAGCCCCTCTTTCTCTGCGGAGCTCAAGGTGTCATATTAATTATTTAAATCTGATGTGGATTTTCAGCAAAGGATCCCTCCAAGGCCTTACCCACAGCCAGAAGGTCTGGGATCTGCATTCGTTTGGTTAATTAGACCTGAAACCAAGCTTTGATCTCGACCAAAATCGGAAAAAGGGGAAACTCCCAGAATGTATTATTTCAGCTTGAATCTATTTTTTTCTTCATAGTTTTTTTCTTTCTTTCTTTCTTAAACTAATTTCTATCCGCTTATAATGTTGTGAACTCAATCGTGTGTTTGTCACGCTGTGCACTCGCCCCGATTCTCAGTGAGATTTTAGTTGAGGACTTTTGTAGTTAACCAGTTCTATAAGGTCAGTGATGAAGGTAATTGAGGGCCACTTTAATCCACTCAGGAGGAATGACAGAACCGTTTACTCACGCCGTCTTACAAGGAAGGTACATTTGGACCCAGATGAAAAGAAAAAAATGCAGGGATGGGTAGAGCGGAGGCTTAGGGTGGTCTATTTCTTTTCACTTATTTCTAATAAAGAAAACCCACAACACAATTAAAACAATTAAATTAGAGTTTATAGCCAAATATCTAAGCCTTTAAAGCAGATTGTTTAAATAGAAATAAATAAAATCCTGGTTTTCAACCAAAACTAGTGTCGACACACAGCAGTAGCCAGACTATGTGAAAAATGTATCACAGGAGTATATCTCCTTGTCTGGCTGAGTTTAAATTTTATCAGATATGTTTAATAATGTGATTGAGAGGATGGGTCACATGGGGAGTGGGTGTGAGAGAAAGGACAGTCACTAAGACATGCATTAAGCTTCCCGCTGTCACTGTCAGCGATATGTCTTCAGACAGCCATCTCCACTGGATTCCATGTCATTCCTCTTTGAACGGCCAAATTGACAAGTTTATGCATAATTGAGGCTTGTATTACGAAAAAGAGAATGAGGGAAGTGTTTCTTTTTTCTTTGACTGTGAAATGATGATGAGTGGGGGTTGAAAAAGACTAAGAGATAGGTGGATGGAGATGGGGGAAAAAATGTTATCTCTTTTAGTGGTAACATTCTACATTACTCTATGCCTCCATCACCCTGTTTGTCAGGGGGTTGTATTGTGAACCAACACTTTCACCTCATCCCAACCGTTTATAGCATTATCCTAATGAAAGAAACCTATTCTATGTCGTCATATTTGATGAAAATTCTCACTTGTGCAGTCTTTTTAACTCTTTCATTCTACGTTCACACAGGAATCGGAAACATGCGTTCAAGCGACCACTTCCAATGAGAACTTTATGTAAATGGATACATATATGCATTCCGAGCTTCTGTGTTCAAAGTTCTCCATTAGGCGGAGGGCTCGGTGAAGACCCAGGAAACGCTGGAGAAACTGCGTCTCTCGGCTGGCCTGGGAATGCCTCGGAGTCCCCCCGGAGGAGCTGGAGGAAGTGGCCAGGGAGAAGGAAGTTTGGGGACTGCTGCCCCCGCACAAAGGATAATAAGGCACAGTCAATGATTTGTCTATTTTCAAACTTGAACTATAAGATGCATTAAGCGAGACTAAAGAGTAAGAGATGCATAGTCAGCTTTTATTAACTGTGTTCATCATAACTCTTGACCTTGTTTGTAGTGCACTACGCATTAGCCATGTTAGCATTTTCACAATAGGCTACCTGTAAATCCCCAACCTTGTTTGCAACACATAAAAAAACGACTGATATTGCTAAAACGTCAATGTGACCAAGCTAACTCACAACCTTGTAAATAGAATGTAACAGGAACACAATCTGACATTGTTACATGTTAGCCACGTTAGTAGGGTTAGCCAAGTTAGAGTATTCACAATACCTGTAACTCCCAACCTTATTTGCAAAATGTAAAAAGCAGACTGATGCTGCTAAAACAAGCATTGCTGTGGCTAACTCCCAACCTAGTCAGTAACACATAAGAGCCCAGTCCGCCACATTAGCCACTTTATTATAAGCACAATAATAGCTAACATATTTGCAACTCGTAAAAACCAGACAGACATTTTGACAGAGCGGCGTGTATCTCAAAATTGTTTCGACATCAGTAAAAAAAAAACAGAATTAATCCATATCGGTGCTTCTGATGTGCACTTTCATTTTTGAAAAGAAAAATGCTACTTTTAAGTGCGCCTTGTAGCGCAGAAAATGTAATACACTCCAAGTTCATACACCAAACATTTACATATTGCACAATGTTTTTTGGACTGGAAACAGCCCAGTTGTCTCTCCTTCTACAGGAATTTTAAAACATAATCTGTTGGCCAAATCCATTTTTCTTTTCAAGTAATCTATGTCTATAAGAAAGAGAAAAATCAAATACACAACTGTCCGGTCACAGAGAAACTCCGGACAGGATAATAAATGGCTGATCTTTATTCTTTTACACACAACTAAGATTATTATTCTACAGTATTTGATTGATCAAGCAGTTCACACTGGTATGATCTATCTCAGGTTTTTCTTTGACTCATTGTAAAACAATTTTCCACACAAACAACAAGTCTAAGAAAAAAAAATTCACTTTAGAATATCCAGACTTGGTCAAATTAGAATTAATTTTTCTTTCTTTCAACACGGCCAATTTCACTGGCTTCTGTTTGGCTCATTTCTCAGATGTGGATCAAACTTTCCAAAATGTCCCTCTTTCTAATCTCCCTTTATTTAAAAAGGACAGTGAGCTACTGACCAAGACATTGTGCACATGCACACACATACAACAATTCCCAGCTCCCACACACACACTGATACAAACCAAGACTTAATGACAGTGAGTAAAATAATCACCCGCCTTGCCTGTAGCACTGTTGGCTTGAAGTTGACCCCCTGCCCTCAGACACACACACAACCATACGCGTCTACAAATACACACAAGCAGCAGGGCCCTCTCCTCAGGCCCATACGACCAGCCCTCAATGAATACAAAGGATTGTGGGGATTAGCCAGACATTTGGCCGGCCATTGTTCTGGCTTACTAAATGAGATCTAGCCGGTGGCAGCCGGCACGGGGGCCGGGTCTTGCATCAAACTGAAACCAAGGCAGTGGCCGACCCTCGGAGGAAGAGTGATAATTACCTCTTCCTGGGAGAAATGACAGCTTTGGCCTCTGCATCCCCGAATCTCGGACATTAGCAACTGAATAGAGAGCTTTCATACTGTATATCATTTTAATCTTTCATGTTCAGATCCAGCAGATGGCTTATTACTGGCCTGTGTGAGGAGGCAGCTAGGGAGACAAATGGCCCATGTCTCTTTTAAGGAGGGATGCTGGGGATGTGGCATTCACATAGGGCAAGAGCAGCGTATAATTGTATATCTGGCTGTTTGGAGGTGAGACGCTGCTCACACTCTGCCAGCCTATAAATCATAAAACTATTAATCTTGGACAAATCCCACTTGGAAGGCTTGACAGAGGGTAGTGTGTTTGGTAAAATGAGATCCATCCAAAATGTAAGGAATTCCTATACGACGTGCATGTTAAGTGTGAGATATCATCTGGCTGAGTGCGCTTTCATTTGCTTACATTTACATTTGATGTTCAACCCATATTACAATATAGATGTGAAACAAAGCGTTCGGCAATGGTCTGATAAAAGTATTGTGTGATGCCTTGTTGTTCGCCTCATATATAAATGATGCACCTTTTGACTTAATCTCATTGCTTTTTGTTTTGTCTTTCATGTATTCAGATCTGACCACTGACATGTTTTTGTTGCTTCAGTTATTCATTGTGTGATAATAAATATTAAGTGTGGAGTGCTGCAGGGGGGCTGCACCGCAGGACACAACTTTTCAAAGGATCAAGAGAGCAGCATAAATCGACTGACAGTGGCCAGACCAAACGCAGAGAACCCAAAAGCGTAATGAGTCTTGAACTGCCCCATATTCCCCTCTTTGAAGAAGCGCATGTGCGAGAGGATGTTTAACATCTGACTATAGAACATTTCAATTTACGACACCTTCCTCACTCTCCTTTTTTCCCTTTTCTACAGAGCCCCTGAAGTGCAAATAATACCAACAAATCACTCAGTTCAAGAACATTTTAGAAAAGCAAATAATAAAAAAAACTACTTTACAGTAATCAAAATAAATTTTCAGAAAACCAAAACACAATTTCAAAAAACGAAATAAAAGGAAACATCAAAAAACAAAACACAATAAGAGACCAGAAAGAGTAGGCACTGTGGGACATTGCTGATTGGATGATGACGTTTGGTTTTTGGCGTTTGCATGATTACGATTAGTACGGCGCATATCCAGTGTAGCTTCATGCTGAATAACTTTCATTTGAATTGATGGACAAACATGATCCAATCACTGATGTCTTATAGTTCCTACCCTTTCTGGTTTCCTATTGTGTTTCATTTTATAACATTTCAATTTGATTTATGGAATTTATTTCTGTTTTCTAATTTTATTTTTTTTTCTTTTTACAGAAACTAGAATAGGTACTATTGCTGATGATGTTTGTTTATCATTTCAACTGAAGGTCATTTGGCATATAGCCATACTGCTCTGTACTTATCATAACATTTTGTTTGTATATTGACATAGAAAAAGCATTTGAAAAACACAAATTTCAAAAATCAAACGTTATCATTCAATCGGCGATGTCCTATAGTACCTACCTTTTCTAGTTTTTTATTGTATTTCATTTAAAAACATTTTATTTTGTTTAGTTTTGAAATTATGTTATCATTTTTAGCTCCTTTCAGTTTTTTGCAAATGTGTTTTGATTTTCATTAATGTTTTTATTTTTTATTTGCTTTTTTAACCATAATCTTTAATATGTTTTTGCATTGAGTGATTTGTTGGTTTGATTTGTACTTCAGGGCTACCGTACTTTTTATTCCATCTAAAACTTAAACAATAGTTTCATCTCCTGCACTGACAGTGATGCATGAGCCTGACAGGAAACACTTCTCAGGTGTTAAAGCTTCTCTTTTTTTCAAAGCAAAGCCCCATGATACACAAAGCGTGAAACTCTGATGTCTTTAAAGCTTTCAGTCGTCATCTGTGGGGGCTTGGCTGCTGGACTGTAGCCTTTTTAATTATCTGATCTTTTCAACTCAAATGAACAATGCTTGACACAGTTAGAGCGAAAGACCAAAAGCCTCCACTTCAAACCATTCCTTCAGTCACATCTCACACATATTTACTGGAAGAGTTAGTTTACCAAGGGTTATCGTGTGCTCACAATGAGCATTTGAGTGTAATTAGTGAAACAAAAATCCACTAGTTTATCCTTGATGTTACTTTCACTGCAGGCATGTGACACAAGTTCAAGAGAACGCCAAACGCAGGTTCTTCAGCCAGTATGTGGTCTTCCCTCTGGTAAAATCGAGAAGCGCTTCTTCGTCTTCTTTTTCTTTTCTACTGTTTACTCCACACATTCTCACTTCAAACTCGTCATACATGGAGAGATGGTTCAGGCCCCATCGCATCACTTTTTGACGTCTTGGGTGTCCCCAACTCGTTTTTTGACGTACTGGCCGACCCGCAGGAAACGGTACCATGTTAGGGTACCGTGTCTCAAGGGTTGGGGCTCAGCCCGGTACCAGTTCGTATCCCGGAGATTGGGGACCCCTGATTTAATGGGAACAGCCAGCACGTCAAAAAGTAGCAAATTGGGGACAAAAAATGACGTGGAGGGGGCCCGAACCATACGTCCACATACGACAAGTTGGGAGTGACATTGCGGTGGTTTGCTATTGCATGTCTGCCACCTACAGCTGGAAAAGGCTTGGTAGAAAATGTCAAACCAGTGGAAAATGTTACGAAACTTGCTCCAGGCTTTTTCTTTCACAGCTCTAATCTACTACATGACAAACTTGGTGTCAAACCACAATTATTAATTTCTTCTCCATGATCAATTTTCAAACTTTTGGCACTTAAAAGAGATGCATCCATACGTCACGACCAAATCCGAGTCCCTGATTGGTCAAAGTTCAACCAGTTTAATTTGCAATGTTCGATAGTCACATTTTGAGCCCAAAAACAGTCGTGAAACCTTGCAATTCTACGCTCCCACGGGAGAGTTTGAGAGTTTTATCATTGGAATTGGTAGTTTGAAATGAGGTTGGTGTGAATGTAGCTTGATACAAATCACAGGTACTGCTCATGCAACCTTCCTTTTTTTCTATTTTTGTTCATTCGCAGAAACTTCTGGTTTGAAGCTCCACGGGCTTCCCTCTTCTGGCTTCACTCCCATGTCCAGCTGCATTGTGAAAGACATTGTGCAGTTCTTTAGAAATTAAAACAAGCTGTTTTAAATATTTCCACTGGCAAAGGAGGAGAGTCTGGTTATTGATGAAACTATTGGCCAAAAGGAGTCAAGTAAGACTGTCTTGAGAAAAAACAAGGGGTGTGAAACTCATTTGGATGCTCTTAAATCTGAATAATCATCTTTATTACCCCCAATTTTTTATTTTGTTTTCAATTTCAGAGTCAATAGAAATACTGGAGTAAAACATCCCCAAACATAACATGTGCAGTATTATCACAGTGAAAGTTGAACAAATACCAGGATCAGATTTAAACAAAGGAAAAAAATGATCAGTTCATGTAAATAAACTGTGTGCTGCCTGACAGTTTCACTTCTGAAAGCAACAAACAAGAAAACATGGTAGCTTTTTGTGAAACGTGCACAGCGCCTTACAAGAAAAGAGCACAGTTTACACCTCTGCAATCCACCACCAAAGCAGCTGCATGCTGATTAGGGCCCCCAAAAAAATAAAAAAAAGTGAGAAGCGTCTTTTGATTTTAACAGAAAAACAAAACTGCATGACAGAGAAAGCCCCGCTCCCTGTCATGTCAGTGTTCCCTTCAGAAACAGCAAAGGCTTTCAGTTTTCAAAGTGGCATGCAACCGCAGCTGCATTGTCTTTCAACTGCGGTTGGAGTTCAAAACCTTGCAGCTCTTTCGATCACGGCGAGGTAAATCCGCTACACGGGTTGCACGCAGGCAGATGTGAGAGAGGAACATTTCGGCCTGCTCTCTGAGGAGGCGGCAGTCTGTGAGGAAAAAAACAAAAAGAAAATAGCTGCAGCTTGCAATAAATAGCAATGTCTGATAAATACAGCACAATCATTACTTTGAGTTTCCAACAATCCCAATTGCCTTGTTGTATCTAAAAAACACATAACAAACAAATCAGTAAATTTCGATTTTTTTAACCATTTTTTTCCTGCGGAACTTGAATTGTTCAACCTTAATCAATTCAAAACAAGTCAGTTCTCTTATACTAAGCTCTGTCCCTTGTGACTCATTAGTATTCAGTCAAAGACAGCCATGTTTTGCCACTAGACAATAAAAAGAGACATGCTGCTTCCTCACAATGATCCAATAGATAGTGCCTGTATCTGAGGACATTCCTCTTGGAGTGATTTGGCCAACAAATGAGCCGGCACATGAGCCAGTTATTCAGATCACAGTGTGCTAAGGTTACCTCCCACTGGGCAGCTTTGAGGAGATCTAAGTAACACGAAGGCATGGAGTTGGCTGGCGGGTTGGCTCGTTTGCTGGCCGGGCTACAGGCTTGAATCCTCAGTCTCCCGTGTGCTAATCATTAAAAGGCTGCAACAACAGGAGCTGTAGGATACCTTTTGGAGTACAGGGAGATCCAGTGGCAACTCTGGAGGAGAGCGGGACAGTGGAAGTGAAGCGGGTGGAGAAGAAAGACGCCACGAGTTAATCAGGGCTTCTCACCCATTGCAGGAGTCAGTAGAAGAGGCAGGCCAGACTCCCCACTGGCACTTCGGCAGCTAGTGATGTCAGCAAACTGTTCCCATTTGTGACTGGGACTCTACTGAAGACTAACAGCTGGAGCAGAGCTGGAGTCTACATCGCTGCATGTGTGAGACTGCAGGCCTTTCACCTTAAAGGCCTAGCCGAGGTAGCTGTTGAACTTCAGTCAATGAGCAATGTTTTTGGGATTGATGATACAATTCACTCATAGATACACAGGGTTGTTGCATCATTCTACTCACCACTATCAATAAGGTCTTTATTCTGAACCAATAGTTAAATAGTGCGGCTTTCTTCTCAGCCAATCACAATCATACTGTTTGTAGCTTTTAAATTAATGATTCACTTTGATTGAAATTTATTTTTCTGGAAAGTTGCTATACAAATAAAGTTTGATTTGATTTGATTTAATTTAATTTAATTTAATTTAATTTAATTTAATTTGATTTAATTTAATTTAATTTAATTTAATTTGATTTGATTTGATTTGATTTGATTTGATTTGATTTGATTTGATTTGATTTGATTTGATTTGATTTGATTTGATTTGTAATCTATCTCTGCATTCTAGACCAGGGGTCTCTAACGTGTGGGCCAGGAACCATTTTTGTCCTCTCCAGCCTGGATAATATACAGGGTTGTGTCGGCTGGTTCAGCTTCGTAGTTTAGCAAAATTTCACATTTAATCAGGCTTTTGAGCACCACTTACCTCAGAAAATCTATTTTAGAACAGTAAAAACAACCAGAAGTCATACTTAAGGTGTACCAGATTATCAGGTGGACTGTCTATTATAGAACGAATTTAAGGATTTTAAGTGCACCACACGGTCCAAAAAGATATAAGGTTCACTTAGTTAGATCTTATTTTTGGCTGAAATGCACCAACAATTATCAAATAAATCGTGATTTTTTTTTAACTGCTGCTGACCTCACTACTTTTTCCAAATTGAGATGGTGCAGCATGCTACAGGGTGCATTTTATTTTGAAAGGAGGTCAAAAGTTATAAACTATTTCCATCAAAACAAAAAAGTCACCTTATGTTTTATTCATGAAAGAGGCAATAGTTCTTTTATTTTTTTATATAATAGTGACAATTGGATAAATATAAAATAGTGTCTCTCACAGCTCTATTCCAATATCCAGTTTACTGAAAGACTGTCAAAATGGAAATTTCTCCTGCTTGATCAATATTCAAATGGTTGGCACTTCCATGAATTAAAAAGGACACCATTTATACGTCACCACTGAATACAAATCCCAGATTGGTTGGAGTTCGACCTGGTTTTACTTGTAATGCACATTCAACAGCCACATGATTTTTGCCCGAAAACTGTCATAGAACATTGCAATTTTTTGATTCTACATAAGAGTTTTGAATGCAGAAGACCTAAATGTGTGTTTACATACACTTTTTATTTGAAGTGGTAGCTTGAACATGCTTTGCTGAGGGTGGTGTGAACGTAGTTTGATACAAATCACAGATACTGCTCATGCAAACTTATTTTTTTTTCTGTTTTTGTTCATTTACTTTTCTAATAGGTGAAGTAAAACTTTGTGGCTCCTTCTGGATCCAGACCTCTGTTCGAGATGGTTTACCGGCCCTCCTTTCTCCCTGTTCTCCACCTAGAGAGATCCTTTGGGATAGTTTGGCTTCTAACCACCATCAGCATCTGAGTTCTGGAGTTACAGTAGTCTAAGTTCATCCCGAGCACGCAAGACGTCATCAGCAGAGCCTAACCACCAAGGAAAATGAAGTTAAACGTTTTTCAATAACATAAATAAAACTTTACTCATATTCTTAATATCTCTCTTTGCTGAAACATATTTAATGATGAGATTTAGTTTACTTGTTTAACAAATACTTTTTGAAAATGTATTAATGAAATACTTTCATGCAGCCAAAAATAAATAAAATGATTTACAGTTTGTAAGGAATGGCACATTCCCAGAATTCAACGCCTTGACACACCCAGACAACCTGGCTCCTTCTCTTTGACCATCGCAGCCCTCACCTCATGTCCGTTTGGTATAAATGTGTGTCAATCACAAAAATCTAAAAATAATGGAGGATAAGTTGGGGCTCAAAACCAGCAGTTATTACACCAGAAAGCCCCACTGGGTACATCAGTCACTCAGTCTGCTCTGAAGTTACACCCTGCAATATCAACTCCCACTGTGTTTTTTGAGTTGAATATTTTAGTTCAATGTATTGGAGTTCAAATGTGAAGCATAAATTCTTCAATATCTGATCTTACTGTGGTTCTATGTGTGACCTATATCTCCTGTTTTGCTCATTTTGAGTTGACTTTATCCTTTTCAGATATTTGGTTCTGTCTGTTCCTGTGCTTCCCTGAGTCACGATAACATCTGGTTTAAATTTCAGATTACCACAAATGGTTTCCATTTATTAACTATCGCTTAGTGTTTCAGATTTTCCATTTTTCTCCACTAATGTTCCGAGTTTGCCATGTCAGGTATGCAGTAAAACGTCAGTCTGTTGTCGGCAGGATCTACCTGCTGTTTCAAGCTCTAGTGATCGGAGAGGGTCCCGTGTGGAGTCTCTTGGCACTGCATGGTGATGGAGGGCGTAGGACCTGCTGATGTGACACAGTCAGCTGCATCTGTTGACATGGATGTAGCTGTGGTGGTCCCCGGTGCCACACACACAAGTGGCGTTACAATAAATCGGTTCTTGCTAAAGATCAAGTTCCAGGTGAGAATTAAGTTACACCTGACAACTTGCTGAAGTGAAGATGCAATCCAGGCACAGTTCATATTGCTCCCCTTACACTGATGTCGGGCTTTCCACCATAGCCACCAAAAGTGCTGATGAAACATTGTCCACTTTGCCACATGTGAAAATAGTCATAAAAGGTAATAGCACTGTAGTGACATTCTTTTTTTTTCCAGTTGCCTTGATGTTTATGATTCAAAACTGTCTGGTACTCTTGTGTCTTTTGATAATAAGATCATAAAGATTCTGAGTTTGGTTGGCCACAAGGCAATAACTTTAGCTATAGTTTGTAAGGAATTCTACTTGCTCAATTTAGAAACCAACTCAGTAACCTTGTGGTTGAGTGTCCACCCTGAGACTGTAAGGTCGTAAGCTTAAATCCATGATAGAGTCATAGGGCTGCACAGTGGCACAGTGGTTAGAGCTCTTGCCTCACAGCAAGAAGGCCCCTGGATAAAGTCCCGATTGGGGCACTGGAAACCAGTGGGGGACCTTTCTGTGTGAAGTTCTCCTTGTGCATGTGTGAGTTTCTCTGGAGACTCCGGCATCCTCCCACCATCCAAAAGCATGGTTCATAGGTTACTCTAAATTGTCCATAGGTGTGAATTCGAGTGTGTATGGGTGTGTGATTGAGGCCCTACAACAGATGATTGAACTTTCCATGGTGTATCCTGCCTTCACCCACAAGTGGCCAGGTTAGGCTCCGGCAGTCCCTGTGACCTCATAAGGGACAAAGCAATTTAAAAAATGGATGGTAGAGTTATAACTCTAATACTGTAAATGGGACCCAATGGCCTCCCTGCTTGACACTCAGCATAAAGGAGTTGAATTAGGGGGGTTACTGTTAATCCTCAAATTTTTCTCAAGCTCGGCTGCGTCTGCAGCTCACCGCTTCCCCAGGGCTACACATTCTCCGGTACAGGTACCAGTCCACGTCCCAAGGGTTGGAAACCCCTGATAAGGGTATGGATTTTTTCCCTGTCTGTTGTTCGGTACCAAGCAGTCCTCGGGCCAGTACCAGTTCGCAGCCCGGAGGTTGGGGACCCCTGATTTAATGAAAAAAGCCAGAACGTCAAAAACCTTTGAGTTGGGGACACCAAAAACATCAAAAATTGACGTGGAGGGGGCCCGAACCATACGTCTACATATGACAAGTTGGGAGTGAGAATGTGTTGCCAAGAGATGAGTCAAGTGTGGAGAACAAACTCCACACACCCATGTTTGTGACAGCTAATAAGAGTTTAATTTTAAGTGTGAAATTACCAATCAACTATACTGCAACCTCAGACAACTGCGTACTGACCTCTGCTTTTACGCTCTGAAAATAGTTCCTCAGATGTACAAAAGACAAGATTCTTAGGGTTTATTGATGCTCAATGGTGAAGTGGTGGTCACCATATTTTTTATGCCAATTGCAACTATCCATACGTGAGGTTGCAATTTGCTACACTTTAGTTGCAGTACTATTAGGCAAAGGCGGGAAACACTGTGGACTGGTCGTGACAGTAAAATATTTTCCAATATTCCATCTGGCAACCTTGTCCAGCCCTGCAAAACACGTGACCTCAAATGTTAAAGTCGCACCTTTGCTTTTATCAATCATCTCATATCTAAAAAAGCAAGGTCAAAGTTTGGCATAAACAGTATGGTAACAGATTTATGCAAGCTTCTGTCAGCAGCATTTGAAGTTTAAAGGTTGTTCCAACTGAGTCTGCATGCATTCAGGGGCTGATATGATATGTCTTTTAAGTCCATGAAAGCTTTTAGGGGTTATCATGAGACTCACAGGGGACCATGTTCCCAACACCACTGAGCAGGTGTTCCCGCCGATGGCCTCGATCAGCTGACAACAGTTGCACTCTGCAGCCTCCGTGCAACAGTAGTCATATTAAAAAAAAAGGGGAAAAAAATCTCGTATACATCTTCTTGTAAAGGTGAAAGGCAACAAAAGCCAACATATCACTCATCGGCAAACACTTCATTAACTGCTACTGCTGCCACCCGTAAGCTTCTCCTCAGTACGCTGAGGGGGCCAAATGCAGCTGCCGTAATAGCATCTGACTAAGCAATGCCAAGTTTCCCATTTGACACAGGCCTAGGCTGAGAACTCCCACTCAGAGGTCAAGAGGTGCACTTATAGAGACAGATGAGCGCAAACTCTCTGCTGAACAAGGCCACAACAGAAAGCAGCAGAGAAAATTGATTTTTAGAGCATTACAGGATTTTAAGAGTTACAGACAAGTGTTAGCGTTAGTCTTTAACCCTAGCGAATTGAGGGTTAAAGAATCAAGAATGAGATAGTATTAAAAAGATATATTAAATTTTCTTTCTAATTATCATTTGACTTACTTTAAAAGCATTCTCAGTGGTCTTTTAATTATGATTATGCCATTTTTATTTTCTAGGACATTTTCTAGACCGGTCTTTCCCAACCCTGGTCCTTGGGGAACACTGTCCTGCATTTCTTCAATCCAACCCGGCTCAAACGCACCTGTCTTTGATGACTGTCATTGTCAGGATTCTGCAGAGTCTAATGATGAACTAAATCAGGTGTGCATAAACAGGGCAGGACGGAAAACATGCAGGACAGCTATCCCCAAGGACCCAGGGTTGGGAAAAACTGTTCTACACCACCAGCCAGAATATTTTCTATGTCACAAAAATAATCTGAATTTTATTAATTTACTCTTGATTCATAACTATTTGGAGAAAAGAAAATGCAATTTTAAGCTTAATTTTCTATAAATATGTCTTCCATCATGAGAAAATGCCACAAGAACATGTCTAAAACACCAAAAATAACATTTCACTGGAGAGGGTCTTTAAGGTTTTAATGAACAAAGACAAATTAAATAAGTTAGTCATCTCTGAATAGTGTATATGTTTGAATTTAATCATTATTTGGTCAAAAAAATGATCAGGAAACTATTGGAAAAAGTTTACAAATATAAATTAGGCAAAAAGTGAATTCTTGATTTAGCTGTAAATGCCAAATACATCTCTTCTTTCTGACCTTTGAATGGAGACAAGAGGATATACTAATGATTACTGCTGGAAAATAATGTAAAATGATCTGGTTGAAGCTCCTGAATACGGCCTACCAAAAAGACCCAGATAAACTGTGTTTTTTTATCGTGAAGACATGTGATCTAGTCAGTCAAAAATTATGATTGATTATTGCTTAGATATAAAAAAAATCACACATTTTTTGTCATTAAAACCGGTCACTTTTGATCACTGTATCTGTTTGAAATTGGATTAAATAATCTGAAGATTTAAAAAAAAGAAATTAAGATATTTTAAAATCTTGAAAAAATGAAAGAAATCAGGGTAACTTAATAGCAAAATAATCCTTAAAATTAATATTTATTACAAACATTCAATGTAGTTTTATGGTTATTAGATGTAAACTTCACTTTAATTAATTTAATTATCATTGATTGATAAGGGCAAATAACGATGTTAAGTATGCTGTAGATCTCAGGCTACCTTTACACAATCCTCAGCATCGCACTCTCAAGCAACAACTTCCAATAGTCTTATGTAAATGTTCGTAAATACCCATTTTAGGCTTCTGTGTTCAAACCTTTTATGTTCAAGTTGTCTTTGCAACTTTCCATGACCGTTTTCAGGCTCTAAACAAATTGTGCGATCCTTGAACATGTGTTGAAAGTTAAACCAGGTCAAACTTTGACCAACCAGAGACTCCTATTTGGTAGTGACTCATGGAAGGCATCCCTTTTAATTAACGGAAGTGTCAACTGTTTGAAATTTTTCTGAATTATATTACACCAAGTCTTTAATTTTCTTGAACAGAGCTGTAAAAAAAAAGCCTGGAGTTATATTCACAAGAATTAGACATTTCTCACCAAGCCTCTTCTATCTGTAAGTGCATGCACTAGTAAACGGTAGAAAAAAAAAGAACCCCCCCCCCTATTTTCACATTGTGAATTTTATGGGCTGTAAGCATGTTCAAGAGCCTACATTTAGAGCACTTTTGAACCTGCATCAAATGCCCGTTGTGTCCACAGTTTTACACAAAGACGCATCAACAACAGCCATAAGCTTAAAAATTAAAAGCTTGTGTCTAACTCCAATTAATTTTTGTGAGTGAAAGACTTTCTGGACTAAGATCACTCACTGATGGCTTATTTTTGTCAGAGAAAGTCAGAAGAAAGCAGAACATTGATACTCATGCATACACATATATACTCTAATCTGCCTTGTAAGTATCAGGTGGCAGGATAGACAGATCTTAGTGTATCCTTACCAGAGCGCAGGTGTATTAACATAATTGTCAGCTTTTACTGCATCTTGTCACTACAAGATCGTCTTAGCTGTATTTTTAGATTTGCAGCCTACTTGAGATTCAACACCACTAATTGAATAGCTCAAGACGCAAGCCAGATAATCGGACACCTTTATCCGGAAGCGCTGCACGAACTTTCAGATAACTCTTGCACATCCACACATACCCACTTTATAAAACATCCTGCTAGGAGAATCCACGGAATCTGTCCTGATTACTGCATTTGTCACATGCTGACCAGTGAAGTTGTAAGACAGCTTAAAGGGATGATTACTGAAACAATAAAATGTTTACCTGTCTGATAAATAGGGATGGAAGGAGAAAGGTAGAGGAATGGAATGTGTTTGTAATTGAGTGTGCATGGATGTGTGTGTGTGAGGAGGAAAGAGAGTCAGCCAGATAATGACCTGGATGATTGATAATCAATGACCTCCCTCTCATCTTGTCTTGTGTTTCTGTTCTGGGGTTGTGTTTTAATGTCGTTTCTCTGCTCGCTGACCTCATTAAAAGATCTGGTTACCCTCAAACAGCTTTTTAATTTAACCTAATGATTTTTTTGCATATTAGATCAGATACTGTGTATGCCCCAGGGACCAGCCCTCTTCTTCAAGGTGCCTTTATAGTGAGGAGAACTGAGGTTTGGGACATTGTTATTGTGCTCCGAGTGCTTTTGTTTAATGCTGGGTTTCTCTCTTTAGCTGGTTAGTGCAGCCTCAATGTCTTTTAACCCATTACTCAAAAGAGCGAACGCCAAAATCTGTATTGTTAGAAAAAAGAAATAGACGGTTTGAATGTATTCTACTGTTATGGGATTCCATCTTTACTGATACATGATAATAAGTTGGTTCTTAGCTCTGTTTTTATTAAGTAACTTTATTATGATGAGCGTTGTCAGCAATTAAACACAAAGAGCACATTCATAATGGAAAAATGAGAAATGTCTACAGACTTAACTTTTTGACAGTCTATTTTCAGCATGGCATTTAAGGGCTTCTGAGATGTAAATCAAAAATATATAATGTATGAAATTGTCACTGACTAGAGCAGAAGTCCTTCTCACCCCCAAAAAATAAGAAAGCCTTGATTTTGGAATTGATTTTTTTTTTGTATATATTGTTCATAAGCAATACATACGATTTATAAATGTCAAAAGGTAGAGGGAGGAAGAAATAAAAAAAAAATGTCCCACTTCAACTATCTTTCTTAAATTGTAGCAAGAAACATTTATGTTTTGTTGCCATAATGTGACTCTGTTTACATTTTTATATATTTCTACACAAAAACATATACAGATATTACCTAATAAGGTAATAATTCTTTCTTCATTCAAAAATTTAGACTACTTATGTATCATTAAATGTTACTTGAATATCAATGTTATTTCTTTACTTCTTTCTCGTTTAATCTAGAGCGCCTTACATCTGAATTAATTCTGGTTATATTTACTCATGTCAAAGGGGGGGGGGGGGGTAACTATGCTAGCTCGGCTAACGTTTGTTTTCATGGTGTCGGTCTGTTTCTTCACGTGTGAATTAGGAGATGGCGTAGTCACAGTAATGTTTACAGTAATAGAATCAGTCTGTTTGTTTACGCGTCGCGAACAAGGTGGGATTTTATTGAGAACACACTAATGCAGCTATTGTCTTGCTGTGTCGGACTATGTTCTTACTATGTGTTGCCAAAAAGTTTGGAAGTTAGTGTACTCACAGTAACGTGTTTTATCAGTCTGTGTTTTTACATTTTTTTTCCGTGAACATGATAATGCTCCAACATGGAAAACATGTAGCGTGCTACAAATAAGTTGAACAGTTTAGTCTGACTGACGGACAAATCTCCGACTCTATTGTCTGTCTTAATGTGCCGTTTAGATGACATATATTCAACAATAGACTATTATAATTTGGTAAAATACAGTAATGGTGAAGTTCTAATTTTTATCACTTTAACTTTAATTTTATTTTAATTTTTTTCTGTTTTTTTCATTAGCTAATTTTAATAAAAGAAAAAAAAATGCACAAACGAAGTACACATTTGTAATGGTTTATTAGCATTTGGTTAAAGTAACTTCCAGAATCAACCTTTGCCATGAACAACTACAGCGCATCTTCAGAGGCTAAATTATGCAGAGCTTTCGATCTCAGGTCCATGTGCATTTTTCAGCTTAATGTCTTGGGAACCTAAAGTATGCAGAACGCATAGCTTTCTAGTATGCACAATGAATGAACTGTCATATACAAAACCCAAGTGATGAATGAAACTCACAATCAATTTTGTGCATCTGTCTCTGAAAGGACTCCACCACTCCATATATCTGCATGTAGAGAGTGGAAACGCAATCTGTGCAGCTTTCTGCTAAAGCGAGACACAAACATTTCAATTCCCACACCCACAACACAAGCAAATCCACAAACACACAAACACACTGCCACAGTGAGTGTGAGGGAAAGAGACAGGCTCTGTCCCTGATCAGCAGTCACCCAGGCCTCTTCGTCTCAACATGATCACTGCCTGTCATTAGTCAGTTTCGCTGTAAATAATTTAACCATGCACATGTTTGGAACTGTCTAAACACACCAGACACAACGCCACGCAAAGCGCTTTCATGCGCCGAGCGACGCTCTGACACTCTCTTTTTAAAAAAAAACGGACTCTCGGAATGAATGAATAAGTAAGCAGGAAATAAATAAATAACAGAAACAAACAAAAAACAAGATTGGGTGGAGAGGGGGAGCCTGAGCAAGGGGGATGATGGCGTAATTTAGCGCTCGACTTCAATCCCAGTCAAATTAAAAGGGAATCTTAATGCATGTGTCTCTGCGAGCACTGATGTGTTTTCTCTCTGTTACATAGCTCTGAGATGGTAGGCACGACGGGCCTGACAATCTATTCCCATGCTGGCCTCACTGCCACTCAAAGAACTGTAACTATTAGACAGGCTATTTTGGGGAGCCGATGGCTTTCCGGTGGAAGGAGAACTACGAGGAGTCTCTTGCGTCTGTTTTGGTGGAGATAGCTCATGGTAGGGTTGAGGATTATCACCTATGCTCACCATGCAACACAAAGACTGTGTTTCTCCTCTGTGAAAGTACATTTAAGATATGGAGAGCATGAGCATCTTCAGAATGAGTGGCAGATTCCCAGGGCCGCGTAATGAGCTTGACGGGGCCATTCCCCAACCGCCGAGCATTGTGAGGCCTCAGCAGCCAGAACTTAAGACAACACTGCGCACAAAGTGGGTAAACAGTGTTTGACATGTTTTCAATATGGTTACATTAGAACAAGCTGCGTTTGATTGAAAAGCTAATATTCAAGCCATGCAAATCATCAATCATGGGAAAAGGCCTATTAATTATTCAATAAAACAGTCTAATTCAAGAATCAATGTAGGGAAGTGGAGAGAGGGATGAGCCGGCTCCCAGCAGACAGACAGAGAGGAAGAGCGCGGATAATATAAAGGAATAGGGAATTACCCCTTTCTCTGTGAGCTGTGGCCCATCTCGTCCCAAGCTGTCAAAAACAACTGCCGCTCCCGTGTTTCATCTCGCCAAGTTTAAAGACGACTTTGGAAACACTTTATTTTCCTCGTGAAACTCATTACGTCTTTTTTCCTCATTAGTTCATCTCCTTTAGTCCATCTCTGTCTCTGTTACTCCTTCTATGTTGCCCCCCTTCCTCATCTCCCCCATCACATATCACCCTTTTTTTTTTTTCTTCAAAGTCATCGTTACGGCTCTTACGACCGCCTGGCTTGGGCGTTTTGAAGTTTGGCATTGTGGACTCTGATCTCTGGCAATTACAACTGGCCCAAATCTCTTTCTTGGGAATTCATTATTTACGTTCAATTAAACAAATTCATCAGCGGACTCGTCAGTGGGGATGGGGGCGTGTAAGTGGTCGGCTGTAACGAAGCCCGGGACACAGACCACCTCAATCAGCTCTAATACAAAGGCTAGCAGTGTCTCTTCCAGCCAGGCCCCCCGGCTTCCCACCACCTCAAAGGTGTTCCTACAGACTTCATTACCCACTAGGGACTTCTAAAGTCCAACACTAGGCCTCTTCAAAGATCATTAGTATCTATTATTAATGAATTAATATCCAATATCTTCCACGGACCTCTGCTATCGTTAAAAGTTCTGGAGTTAACTTCATTCAAAGCTCAGTTCGGCGGCGGCGTCTGAACTTTCATTTAAGGGACTTTCTAGCAGATCAATTGGGCAAAACAGAGTTTTGTCGCAGCTCTGTAAGTTCTTTTTCCTCTCGTACTCATAAAGTTTATGAGGTGTCTATAAGGCGTTAAAAGCCCCTTGAACCACCAGCTACTGCTGGGCTATTTAATAACAACTGTGCGGTTCATTTACAGCAGGAAAGTCAATAAAAATGGTTGTAGGGAGATACTGTAGCAATATTGAGTTGATGGGGAATTGTGTGTAACCACAGACGGGAATTTTTATGATGCCCCATAAGGGATTCTCATCTTTTTTTTTTTGTAGTCATTAAAACTGAAAAGATATCTTCTGTGATTTTGCACTTAAACTGTTTAGTTTTTTGTTGCAAATTCCCCAAATTATGTGTTTGTCTGTTTTTACCTTTACTATTGTCCTATTCAATTGATTGTACTGTATCTGCTATGTCCAAAAAACAAGCTCTAATGAAAAAAAAAAAAAAAGCTTCGGCTTCTATTTGCCTGATTAGGAGCACAAGAGTTTATTTTGAAACTTGAGCAAAAAATATTCTCCTGTAGCTCCTTTATTTTTGATTACAGTTGAAATTTGCAATAGAGCAACTTCCTCTAAATCTGTGGGGTGGCATGGAGAGGCAGAGCGGGCGACCTCTGATTGGAAGATCGCAGGTTCGATTTCTGCAATGTGTCTTGTTCAATTCAACATTATTTATACACCTTAATATCATAAAACAGTTGTCTCATTGAGCTTCATACCAGTAATTGACCTGAAGCAACTAAGTAAATTAGAATGTCATAGAAAACTGTGTTATTTTAAATAATTCAATTTAAAAAAATAACTTTCATTGAATGTAAATTGAGGATTACTGTTTAACTGATTTCAATAATTTATTTTTTGTTTATTTTTAAATGCAGTAAATAAAGTCTGAAGTCTTCCTCACTTTGATCCAAACAGAGGCAATTTAATAACAGCTGGGGAACCTGAGCAGGTGCTTTGAATTAAGTAGATGATTAGTTGATGAAACTCAGTTTAAAATCTTCATGTCCTGCAAGATTTTGGCAGATTTCTCCACAGAATTCTAATTTTTGAAATCCTGTTTTTATGGGTATCATGAGATGGAACTCCACATTATGTAAAAAAATAAACATATAAATGAAATCAATTGGAGCCATGAACCCATCTTCTACTGAAGTTTATTTTTTTCAATTCTAGAAATTAATACACTTTTCCATGATATTCTAATTTTTGGTAAATATTTGACCTTTTCATCTGGTACATTGGAGTTTCCACATTTAAGAACATTTGAGAGAAAAGATATTCCTTAGGGAAGACCCCGAAAATGGGTAAAAATTGCTGAAAAGTGACAATGGCTAAACAGCCGTGTCTTACTCAACGTGACAAAAGTGTTCACTACTTTGGACTCAACACTAATTTGATTATGAGGTCCTTAAGCTGTGTTCACACACACTTTATTACAACAAATTGATAAAATTGTAAAGATGCTACAGGTTTTTTTCAGCAATCTACGTAGAACAAAGAAAGGCTAACAACTCAGTTTATGCCACATCACTCATGCAATGTAAAGTTGTGCTCATCCACTGCTAAAAGAGGTGGTGGTATTTACTCATCCTCTGTTTGTCACATCATTAATTTGTTTTTTTATGTCATAGCTTTGCTCAATTGCCCTTTCCAATCTACAAGAATCCAAAACATAGTACATTCTGGAGTATATGTGGAGAATATTGTAAAATTTGTCAAAATTTCAAGTGAGCACTCAGTTTTGGCAACAGATCAGTTGGACCCATCTGTCATTAAATTCTGTTATTAGGTTTCTGTCATAATTTGAGTGCTCTCATTTATTCTGTCTAATATATCTATGATACTGTCAAAACATGTAATAGATGTCCTGATATTTTTGTCCTGTTTTCCGCTCAAAACTTGAAAGTAACATTCTATACAGTAACCAAATAATCCATACTGAGGAGGTCAGGAAAAGGAGTGAGAGTTCATAAAAAAGAATAGAAAAAAAGGGTGAAATTCATCATTGCAAATGACAAGTTTGTGATTTTTTTTTTACACATTTACCAAAAACTGGAACAGCAGAAATTACAAAAAAGAGTGTTAAGTTACGTTCACACCGGGAATATGAAACAGAATTCTCATTTAATACATGGTGTTCACACTTAACTGTTAGTGCCCGAAACGCAAGTATCGCGAGTTTTGTGGTGCAAATCTTGTGTGCACCAAACTTTTTTTTTCACAGCTCTACTGTAATACATGAAATACTTGGTGTCTTATAATTGCAGTCGAGGGCATATAGCAATCATTAATTTGTGAATTAATTTTCCAAAAATTGACACATCTGGAAAATAAAATAAATGTTATCATTATGATATCTGAGTCCTTAAATGATCAAATTTTAAACTAGTTTAACTTGCAATCAACCACCATTGTAGAAACCCGCGTAGCTCCATGTGAACCCAAGAGTTTTAAACGCAGAAGTCTAAGATCCGCTTCTGCCCGTTTTTAGAGACTTTTCTTTGGAGGCGGTCCTTGAACGCGTATTTCCAAGGACATTGCGAATGTAGCTTGATCCATATCAAAAATACTGCCACTTCCATGTCAGACATAACTATCATATCCAAGTCCCTGATTGGTCAAAGTTCAACCTGGTTTAACCTTTGGTATAAATAGCGGCACCTTTATATGTAAACTCTGAAAAATTTGGTGAAAGTTGCGTGTAGCAACATGTAAACCCGAGATATTTAATTGTGGAAGCCCATAGCCCACATTTTTATAGACTTTTCATTGGAAATGGTCACTTGAACGCATATTGCCGAGGGCGGTGTGAACGTATAGCTTGAGGGATACATATGCTACCATAATGCACCTTACTCACTTTTCATTTTGACAGTCACAATGACAGATGCAAACATCCATCCCCATGATCAATTTATTGAAAATCTCTAAGCAAACACTAGTTCTGTTTACAGTTTTTCGGTTTTGTGATAACTGCAAAAGCTGTGGCCTAAGGTACGACTCACTCACATCAGACAGACTCCCTACATCTGTATGGAACCAGCAGGGCGGCAAACACAGAGAGGAGTAAGAGGATAATCACAGAAAACGAGAACGCACTTCACACAAAATTGTCCTCTTCTCCCTCGCACTCACAATTAGACACACACAAATGTGGGATTGTGAAATGCAACACCAAGGGCCCTCTCTGCATGTTAAACAATACTCTGACTGTCAACAATCGGGCATAAATTAGCAGCCAGGGCCTCTACTGTATTTATTCTAGTAATTACCTCCCAGGAGGGCATGCATGCACACACTAACAGACTGCACAGCGTGGCACACTTGCAGTACACCAGCCCGTTGCCTCAAAGTGTTAGGTGGGGAGGTAGCAGTGGAGGGTGGGGCCTGTAGAAATCCCATCAACAGTGGATGTGTGTGCAGCACGCCAAACATATGCGTGCAAAGAGAGGTATTATTTGTCTCTTTGATTGCACGCTAAAGCTTTAAACCATATAAATCAGTGAGGCGATAAAAGCTTAGCATTTTCCTCCATTAGGGGACAGCAACCTCCAAGACAGATGGTGACTGATTGATTGACAGTTCTGAAAAGAATACCGATCCAGATATCAGAGTTCAATAAAAAGCTGACAAAGAAGAGTGAAGCTGCAAGGCTATGCGAGAGGGAAAGAGAAAAACAAAAAGAAAAGAGACGCGAGTACGGGAGGCAGACAGAGAAAGAGACGGGGACACAGGCAATGACAGCCGCATGAAGTCTCATCTCCATTTTTGACAATGGGGGAACCATCTAAAGAGCAGAGAACAGAGGGAGGAATTAAACTGCTTTCATCTTGTCATAATTATCTCCAAGAAACCACATGAAAGGAAAAATCTGTATTTTTTGTTTATAAATTAGAGAACAAGGACATTTTCTGTGACAACTTTGATGGTGTCTTTTTTCTCTCTGTGCATGGTTGAACAGTCCTGAGCTAATGATCCCTTCACTTCTTAAAGGGTTGAAAAAGAAGACTGATGAAAATTGCCATGAAAAACAACACAAAGTACAATTTAGTAAATGAACAATGTGTCAAGATTCAGAGAGCTGTTTTTATCAATCCAATTATCGTGAATTAATAATTTGGAATTGTTTTTTTCAGTTTTTTTTAAAGCCGACAACATCAAAATAAAAAAAAAAGACTAAAATTGTATTTATTTATTTGTTTATTTATTGGAATTACAAGGATTTTTAAATTCCTCAAAAATCGTGCGCAGATAATTTTTTATGTTTTATTGATAGTATCAATTATGATTTATGCTGGGAATCTCTTGGTAACTCATGATACCATACACACCTCACAATAATGATAGTACCACGATATGACAAACATCGCAATAATCAATATATTACCTTGATATTACTATTTTTTTAAGCAAATGTATCTTTTTTTTTTTCCCAAAAACATGTTTTAGAACAAATTAAAACACAACATATTAATTTAACGTCCTTTGCAACGGTAAAATAAAATGATCAATAATTACTAGTGTGTCTTTGTAATAATAATAACATACATTTTTAAGTAACAAATAAGCAAAGATACAGTTAAGAACCAAAATAGAGTTTATCAAGTAGCCTCCTTACTTCAAAGAACAATACATGTGGAAATAAAAATTCACAATGTTGTATTTTAATTAATTTTACATTTTATGTTGGATAATTAATTATTATTGAGGCACAATATGAACGTTCAGCCTGCTAATAATAAATGATCATTGTTTTTTTCAGTGCTAGTAGCCATATTCACCCCGCCCCCCCATTTTACTTAAAATTCCTCCACTAATCTTTGATAAACAACACTGTATTCCACGTGTGTACTGCTAGCATACACACCGGTAAAAACATTTGCCCCGTTAGACGTCTCCTTTGGAAGGTGAAACACTGAGCACCGCTTCAAGCTTAGTATTTAGATAGGCTACTGGTTACCAAGACACGTTTTGCTTTATTTGAGACAGTGCATAATGTCTGCGTCTACTTTAGAAAAATGAAGCCACACTTTGGACCTGTATGCTCGCAGCTGCTCTCCCATCCGCATGCATTTGTTGTCACTTGTCCGAGGAATATGAAAGAGCGTGAGCGGCTTCCCATCCCAAACAGCAGCAGGAGTAGCAGTGAGGAAAGATGGAGGGTAGTATTGCAAGTTGTATCAGCGCCACTCTGCCGGCACCGTTTACAATATCCTTAAGGGTAAAAATTTATTGATAATGATGACGGTTTCATTACCTCATTCCTACTCTTCATTGCCATGAGAAGCGCCCCCTGGTGGACTTTGATGGTATCATTTTCATGACCAATTACCCTCTGTGTTTATTCTAGGCATGTTGACATAGGGAGTGGGGTCCTCTGGACCCCACAAGACAGCATGCAGAACCTTTTTTGCTAGTCATGAAATCCTGTGCACTTTCGTCCACATTTTTCATGGAACGGATAACACTCCAATGTAAGGGAAGGGTCATCTAGAACCTAAAAGATACCACAAGGTTAAGGGGAAAGAGAGGACCCGTAACTGTTTGTGAGTTGAAATATCGCGACAGTCTGCCATACTGATATTTTGTCTAATGTCTAATTATAATACGTTGGGTGATTTGATAATTGTTTGCCTCCAATAATGTTAGTTTAAGATGTAAAAAAGCGGACGAGTGTTCTGGTAGAAAGGATGCTATTTACCCACTGTCTCAAATATGATATAACTTTGTTTGATTATGTTATAAAGAACAAGCAAGTAGTAATTTAAAACAATTAATAACAATAGATAAGTTATTTTAACCATAAATTTTGAAAATTTGCTTAAACCTTTCCCGCCAAATAGTGTTTGTAAGATTTTATGGAGGCAGCCATTTTGAATTGAGCAGGAAAAGCCTTTTTTCTGCCTCTAGTGGAATGATAATACACTACAGGGGAGAAAACATGGTTCAAGTTAAATATAATGGGTTTATAAGGAATGTTTGGATTATTCTAATCAGAAATGAGTCACAGAATCAAAAATGATATGAATGGTTAAATAAGGTTTTGGTCAGGAGGCTAAAAAGGCAGTATCAGTGTAATTTCTTTAGATTAAAACTTTCAAAAAAAATAAAAAACAGTCTTTGGTTACAACCGGGGAAGTTGGGCCAATATAAACAGATCAGTGTGATAAAAAAATGGCAGCCAAACCCGATGGCAACAACAATCCTTCAAGAATCACTCTCGCTGTCAATCCATCCAGGTTCTCAGACGAGAAATGATAACTGCATAGCACTTCTTAAGAAAAAATCTTTAGCCATGTGGCCTGTCACTAAGTGCTAATTTATTCCAGAGCAGAATCATTGAAAATGCCATATGTGTTGTGAAAGAAACACATTATTTCCTTTTTCCCAAAAATATTTATAATATTAAGGTTTAAGCACGGATTCATGAAGAGAGCAGAAGGAAACTCCAACGTAACTAATGTGTCTTCAGGGTTAAAGCTGCTAAATCATCCAGATTAATTTTCTCCCATTTTGATCTGAAAGCCTGATGAATAACTCAAACCATGCTTGGCCTTTCCTCAAGACATCTGTGGGGTTCTGCTGTTCTCATGCTAAAGAAGAGCAGAGCAAAGTGAGCCATATGTCCCCAGTCTGAAAACCTCTGGTCATCCATCATTGCCTTGTTACAGCAGAGAGAAGAAAAAAGGTGGTCGGAGGGAGTAAGGGGTGTAGCACATTACAGTGACATATTGCAGAAATACCACCACATAGAGTCATAGCAAAAGAAAAAAAAATCTTTTTGTGAGATTTTGAAACATCTGCATTTTGTTTCTGCCTGTGCTTAAACTGTGTCTATAGCCATCTGGGATCTGATCACCTCTGACCTTTAGTAGAGGCCAGAACGGGTCAGGGATATTAGGCTTGGGTGGTGGTTCAATTAAAAAAAAAAAAGCCTATTTTTCATACTTTATATCAAACTGTGAAATAGAAAAACACAACTAGTCTTATTATAAAGCCCACTCATTCAAGATTGTGCACAAAATCAAAATAAACACAACAAAAATAATCCTCTGCAATAGTAAGTCATGACTGTATTGGAGTCGTCTTAATTTATAAAAACTTTACAGTGATTACATTTGGAATTATAAATCCTTGGATGTCCCATGAGCCCTGTTAGACATTTTAAATATGTCCGATTAAAGTATAATGCCACAAAAATAGAGGAAATTTAGCTGAAAGCTATGCATCATTTACTAAATGCCCAAACACATAAGTGTTTAGGAGTTAAGCTGGTTTCTTTCTATGTTTTAGGCACACTGATCATTTTAATTGAAATTTTCTTTGGACAGCTCAGTTTTTTTTCTGCCTCCGCAGCAAAACTCATGGAAGCACAAAATGTTACATGATAAATGCTTAAACCTCTGTTTTTGAAGTCCCCCTCCAATTGAATTTTGATTAATTTTAAAAGTGCTCCCAGTGGTTTATTAATTATAATTATTCAATTTATAGACAGTATTAAAAAATCTGTGACGCTTTATAGGACAAAGTTTCTGAGGAGCGGCAGGAGTTCATTAGAAATTAATCTCTGGGTTTGGAACTGTTGTTGCAGTGGAACCCCTTCTTCTTTGCTGAAAGCTCTCTGTTTACAGCCTCTCCCACAAGCTTACAGCCTCTCATAACACTATCTTAATATGAATATTGGAGCTATCCAGCTGCCATACAGCTTAATCTAATAGGTCTCAGGCAAGACTTAAAGCTCTTGCCTAAAAACTATGTATCCACAAGGAGGCCTAAGTCTGTGTCTCCCTGTGCTGATTCGCACATGTGCTGTTTTGTTTTTTATTAATTCCTTTTTTGTTTAATTCAAAACTATTTTAATAAGGACATACTCCAAAACTCAATTTTGAGATTAATTTTCTTTATACAGTATATGTCCTCCATCATGAGAAAATTGCCACAAGAACATTGGAGTTGGACTTTAACATCCTACGTGTTCTAATAGTTACTGAAACTGTTATGAGGATTTGTGCTTGATTATCTGTGATTCTGTGGTATTTTTTTGTCTTTGCTACTAAAATCTAAGGACCTGTAGTCTTCACTACAAAACTATTAGCAGCAACTATCAAAAGAATGTAAGAAAAAAAAATAATATTAATTTTAATTCTTTCCCTCCACAATATTACCATAATTAGCACTCAGTTAATGACCATAAAAATTGTTTGCTTGGGTAGTCAGTGTCTTCTAGTAAGCTCAATTAAGGTTGTTTTTATCTGCAGAAATGGGAAAGAAATTATAGTGGTGTGCAAAATGTACAGATGTTATGTAATATGGTGCCATCCATCCACTTTTGGGGTCATCAGAACCTGTCCCGAGCACTATTGAGCAAACAGACTCACCTGTCTGTTGCAGGGCCACACACTCATACACACACACGCACACACCCCCACTAACATGCACACCCAGGGGTAATTTAAATTTACCAATTTACCACTGAAGCATGTTTTTGGCCTGTGGGAAGAAGCCAGAGTGCCTGGAGAAAACCTACGCATGCATGGAGAGAACATGCAAACTCCACAAAGCCGGGATTCAAACTCGGGCCTTCTGAGGCGAGACCGAAAACCGCAAAGCAGTGTTCCACTGTACAGCCCATAATGTGTTTCTAGAAAAAGGAAGAGGTTCAAGTGATGTTCACACATAGGGGAAAAACTTGCAGAACTGTAATTAAGAATCATGTTGACTCTACAGTCACATATACACTAACAGTTAAAACCATTAACTGTAATATTTGATAGTAAAATCAGGTCTGGTCGCTTGCTGAATCTCTAAATCAAAATTGTATATGGAGTTATCCACATCTAATTAGGAGTGTGTATTGGCAAGAGTCTGGCAATACAGTTCGCATCACAATAAGTATTTCACAATGTGATGCGTGTCTATGATAAATATCCCATCTTTTTTAACATTTAAAAAAAAAGTTTTAATCTGAAAAAACTGTTCCTGAACATTAATGCGTCATTCTTTGCAATAAAAGAGAAAATTTAATTTAAAATTTATCTTATTTAATTATCACAACCTTAAGGACTGCAACTGCTTCTCGAATTGGCAACAAGTTGCTTTTACCCACAAATTCATGCTGCTTTTCTTTTTTATAAATTAAGAAAAATTGTTCTTAAATGTAACAATCAATATGATCTGATTTCCACAACAAACTAATTTCCAGAATAAAAAAAGAAGCACAGAATGAATGCACCTTAGCCATTAAGGCTCTAAAAGTATGATTGAGGAAATAAAGTGCTGGGTTTTTTTTATTATTGGTAAATGTAGCTTTTAAACCAGTGGTGTAAAACTCAATCGCACAGGGGGCCAAAATCCAAAACAAACTTTAGCCACAGGCTTAACAGGCTAAACATTTATTAAACTAATTTAAAAAAAGAAATAGTTAAAACTTTTAAAAAGTAACTTTTTTAATGTAACTATGAGTAAACAACTTAAACCTCAAATAACTTTCTGTTTTTTACTCTCCATTAAAATATATTCCGTCAAAAGTATACAAGTTAAATGCTTCAATATGTTAGCAAGATAATAATAATAATAACAATGATATGAAATGATGTGGGGGGCCGAATATAATCAACCTGCAAGCCGGATCCGGTCCCTGGGCCTTGATTTTGACAAACGGTTCAGGAACCTGAACAGTGCTCGAATAGGTGCTTTAAAAAGAAAAAATCCAATTAATTCCAGAAACATTTCAGTGTAATGAAGCAGCATAACGGGATAAATGTCATCTTGTAAACATTTTAAATCGATACAAGTATGAGTTATGAAATATCGCGCTATATCGCCAAAATAATTTTTCCCTACATCTAATGTTGCGGGATGCTGTGAAATATTAAAACTGGTGTCTTGCTTGTAAAAAAAATCCAATAATTAGGCAAAAGTTGAAAACTTTATCAAAACAATCAACTCTATCTGGTGTTTTCACTCACAGTTGAATCTTTTTCTATATATTTTCTATATGTGTTTTGCATCATATTATAAGATTTGGATTCACAACTGAGCAGGGACGCCATGCAATATGAAAATAGCTCTTGAAAAAGAAGGGCAGGAGGCATTAATTCTGTCAGGGCTGTAGAGCCAACAGGAAAAAAAAAAACTCAGCATAACTACCAAAAAGTTACCTGTTGTGGAAATTAGGCAAACAAGCAGCAACAAAACCATCAAGGGAAGAGTCTCAAGGTCCTCCCCATCACTTGGCGGTCATATACGCTTAATGTCTCCATCACCTCTGTGTCAGCTTTTTATTATTTTGCCTTAATTGCAGTTTACAGGGAAAGGGTAATCACTTGTTAAACAGGGCGTGATATTTTCTTGCCCAGAGTGTGAATCCTAAGCAGGCCAATCGCCAGCTCTCTCGTTCCATCTCTCCGTTGGCTGAATCTTAATGGCTGGATGGAGAGAAGGAGCCCAGGGAGTGAGGGGGGGTAGAGAGACAGAGGCTGACAGCAGGGCTTGACATGGGCATTAAATCATGCCCCGAGGAATCCTCCATCCACGGGCTCCTGACAGCCACGCTGTCATCACGGCCAGGCCACTTCCTATGCCTCTTGACAACACTGGAGCAGAATTAGTCAGAGCATCAGATGTAAATTGGTGCTGTTCAAGGATGATAATGAGCACCAAGATACATGTCAGTGTCACTGACAGGACGCTATCGTGATCGGCTGTCCCTCACACCACGCTCTATTAGGTCTAATGGTGTTCAGGCCAGGTATGGGCGTTAGGCGGGAGCAGAGATGGACAGGGAGAAAGTTTTCTGGTGTGATCAGTTCGTTCTACTTGTGAATGTTGGTTCTTGTGAGATCCTGTGGGAGAAAAAGACGGTATTTACACAGTGACCAGGCAGCCTCTACATTCAGCTGTCCACTTACATACATGATGTTTTCACACTGTTTTTTTTTTTCAAACCACTCCAATGGTTTGTGTCAAACTTACTGAAGGATCACAATGCTAACTAAATTTGAACGATTAAATCTTTTACTGCTGCCGAACCGATGTCCAAAAACCCCTCACATCCCCACTGGATCAATGTGGTGTTTTTCCACTCTCAGTGCTCTATTTTTCATGCGGTGTGTAACATTTTGCAGTAATAAATGCCAGCGTGCAATTTTCCCTGCCCATGCTGAGCATGAGCCAGCCAAACCTGCCCCAGATGCATACATTTCCCATAATGAGGCAGGTGGCCTCGACAGACTGCTCCACCGTGTCGCTGACATGGTGCACACCGCAGCTCTGGGCACCTTGACTGACTGACAGTGCCAGTCTCTTCTCTCCTCCATCACCGCTCTGTTTTTCTTCTTAGTACATCTCTTTTTGGTGCCGCTCCTACTTCTTCTTCTTCTTTTTTCTCTGTTGTTCCCTTGTTCATTTGGGGAGTTTGGGGCGACTTTGTGTACACGTTTCCTGCTTTGCTTCACAATGGGATTTGATAAATTCCTCTGCTCCGCTGCAATTTCAAATGAAGATAGCTGAGGGTCATTAACTGAACTTCCGCCGCTGTAACGGAGTAAAACTCACTGTAATTAGGAATGAATAAATAATTGATTATGTATATTTTCTTGTAATTGGCTCCTCGTTACCCTTCTACATGCTGAATGCTAATTGATGCTGGGAGTTAATTATCATTTCAGTGTGAAGTTGCCCGTACATCCACTGAGATGCTGGAAGATGAATCGCCAAGGTCCCATCATGGTCTGCAATCGCCAAGGTCATCCCCTCCCTTTCTGCCGCTTCTAAAGTATTACCCTCCAAAAAAAAGGAGGAGTGGTCAGAACACGGAGTGATACAAAATGCCCTGCCAGCCACCTAATTGAGAGTATTTAGAAAACTAGCACAGGAAGTGGTAAATGGCAAGGATTAAGCCAGAGGCCCTAAGTAAGGGGATCTATTAACAAGGATTCCCCAAGGCCTAACTAACTGACTCAAGATTAAGACTGCAATGTAAGTCTGGCAACAGAAGCTGTGGGCTGATTAAATAAAATCACATCCTCGTCCTCAGATAAAATACTTGCAGCAAGATACGATTTGTAATATTAATCAAAAGCAAAAGCGGGAATTTGCCAAGCATTTAGGAGCTATTCCATCCATCATCATAGGAAAAGGATAAATGTCTTACATGAGATAAAAAAGAAGTAAGCCTCTCTTTTTTATTTTAATTAGAAAATTAACTTTGGCGTAGCTTAATTATAACCAGCCAAAAATGTACAAAATGTTCTCTTTCTAGCACAAATTTTTTAAATTAGCAGCTAAATTTTTTATCTAAATCTATTCACTAAAATGTAATTTTATAACCATTAATTTACTTCTATCTCCTTATCATGATCAAAACATTCCTTAAAAACCCATAGTCTATAACTTTGTCCATGTTTTCAGCCTTGTTGTGCATCATCATTCCGATAGGGGCAGTAGAAAGGCTTTTCCTGCCCCTTTTGAAATAGGAGTGTGCCAAGAACATTGATATTGCGATATATCACAATATTTAGTCCTGCATGCGATTGATTCTCGATTCTCACCAAGTATCGATCTTAAATTTTCATTTGAAGAGGCTGTTGCGCTGAGCGTCTGAGTCACGTGACATGGAATTGTTGAGCAGCTGGGCACGCTGCGTCGGACATTTTATGGCGATGCACACACTTCATTCAGGAAAAAGCACCGGCGAGATACAGGCTCGGTAGCGCGTGTGTAAACCATGCCTACCTGTGCTCGAGTATCATCCATTTGTTGAAGAGGCACCCAGTAAAAAAATCACTTTGTCTGAGGGCTAGAATGATTGCAATCGCTTATTTCCTGTTTGATCTGTGCGCTGTGGGAACTAGGTGCGCGCTTCCGAATTGTTTGTGTGTTTCATACACTTTGATGTTTAACCTGCTGGTGTGCGGTGTAACTTTGACAAATTTATGGTGTGAAGTTTCAAATGAATGTAATTAGTTTTTGCTAATGTTATTTTAAAGTAATTCTTGATGCAAAAATGTAGGATTTGATGTATGAACTTAAATAAAAATATAATTAAAATAAACTACATGAATTCACTTTAAAATTAGGGAGGTTGCTAGTTCAGTGAAGCACTTAAAATTATATAAATTACTATTGATTAGATCTATTTATTGCTATTTTGTAATATAATTTGATTTTGTAAATATTTATTGCCATTATTATGTGTGTTTTAGGGGTTTTACCTAATGACTGCTGACTGACCAAATGGAAAATAATAAAAGATTGAAAAAATAATCTCAAGTGGGAGTCTGAGTAAACCAGCCTTGAATTTTGGATGCTCAGCCCTTTTCAAGTGTGGGAAAAGTGCACAAAAAAATAGGTAACTCTTGACTATAAAATGTTATATTCATCATCCTTTGGTGTGACGTTCCTTTGGGGGTAGATAACTGTCGCCATTTTAATTATTTAATTTTTGTTGTGCTGCTTACCACAATTCTGCACTAAATAGTGGCCCTGCTGATCATGTTTACTATTGTTAACATTGAATTTTACAGATAATTCCAATTCATTTGGTTTCAATGTTTGTCAAAGACATAGTATGACTGAATTCAGCAATGTTGCACAAAGGTGTCTATAATTTGTTGCACAACATAAGACAAGTTGTTTATTATGATTGTGTTTAAGCTAAATAAATGGGGATATATTTTTCCAAAAAATGTGTTCTTCTATATAATGTGAGTTATTAGTGAAGATTTTTACCAATTATCGCAGTATTGCGATATTATCGATATCGTGAGCCATGTATCGCATATCCCATTGTATCATGAGGCACCCAGTGATTCCCAGCCCAAGTTCAAAATAGCTGCTTCCATCGAATCTCAAAAACACTTTTGGACTTTTGGGGGGGAAAGGTTTTGCTAATTTTGATCTATTGTTTTTCATCTTTTAAAATGAATAGCCGCTGTTTAAAAAAAATAATGTTCTTAAATAATTCTTTATAATGCAGTTACACCACATTAATGATGTGTGGATCTAATTTGATATAGAGAGTAAATAGGGTGATATTTTTTTTTTTCTGAACACTAACATTATTGTACGCCAAAACTAACCAAATCATCCAAGTTAATTGTTACTATTTATATCCCACAAAAAAAAAACAACGTTGCAATTTTTTTCGTGACGTTCATTACAGAGTTTAAAAAAATCTTAATCCCCCCCCCCAAAAAAAAAAAGAAAAACTTCATATGGTCATTGACTATTCTCCTTTTCTGACCATTTACAAAACTTTTTGGAACTATTCAACATTGGTCATCTCACTACAAGTCATTTTTATTAGTAAAAACAAAGGTATTTGAAGACAATTTGGAGATTATTTATGGCTGGTTTATACTTCATAGCGATCGGCCATTAAATCAATTTTTTCGCGTCCCAACCCAAATCCTGTCTAGTTCTAGACTAGTTCTTCAGGTCTAGTTCCTACTAAGGTCGACCGGTTTCACTCAAGACTGTTTGCAATAAATGTGACAAACTTCTGAGTGTCGTTGTGTTTTGGTATATTAGTTGTAGGGATCTTTGAGATTCTCTTTTAATTTGGGAGGTTTTGTTTTAGCGACCAACGCAACCATAGTGATTACAAATCACTATAAAGTATGAACTGGTTCTTAGGAATGCAGCAGCTATTTTCAAATTACTGCAGATTAGTCAAAGGCATTCCTAAAACTTCGAGGTATATGTTATACAAAAAAGATTCCATGTGCTGCTTTGGCATCTAAATTAAACCAAATCCAGCACACCAGACACTAGAGAATACACGCGGATATACTAATAGTCATCAATGACCAATTTTCTCTATAAAAAAGGAGATGTACAGAAGCAAAATATGGTTTATGATTTTTATAGGCTTTTTCTTCATTCCTGTAAAATATTTAACTATTTTAAGCATGTTTTGAATCAAAAGTGCAACATTTGGCCCTTTTGGCCATTTGAAAGGATAAGTTGGTGGGACTGCATGTCAAAAATAAATGTCACTAAAACTTATGCAGTCGATGAAAATGTTTCCACAAGAGGTTGACTGTAGAAATAAATGTAAATCTATGCAGAAAATGATATATTTTTTCAAAATAATACCCTTAAAATCCAGGGTCAAGCTGGGGAGAAGCAGTTTTAGTCCAAGGAGTTGAGAAAGTTAATGTGCTAAAGTGTTGTCAGCAAGCCATGAGGTTGGTAATAGCGCTCCCCTCTGCTCTGCACGCCGAGGTTTTCAAACCACAAAGAACACAAAGTTAAACTGAGTTCAGCTTTTGTATTATTTTTCTTTTTTTGTACTAAATTATATGATTCATTACATGACTCCACAGTGAATAAACACGACTTTTAAACTCAAACTGAACTGGTCCTAATTGAATAAATTGAGGACCAAAGAAATAAACATTGACTTGGCGATGCTTTTGTTGCTTTTTTTTGTAGCTACATCAAAAGATTCACTAAAGAAAGTACGGAGGTCCTGAAGGGCAAATCACACCAACAAATCACTCGACATAAAAACCCCTTTAAAGATCACAACAACAATTTAAAAGAGCAAAAATAATACATTTTAGCAATTAAAACAAAATACCAAAAACACAATTCCAAAGAAATGAAACAAAATAAAAATGAAACATTTCGGGAAAAAAAATATTTTCAGATATCAAAATGAAATTAAAAAATGAATAGAGCAGTGAAAGAAAAAGACTAGAGCACGATTGGCATCACATTGACATTTCACACAATGAGTAATAAAAAAAGTGGATAAGGACATCAGTGATAGAATGAAGATGTTTGAGTTTGGACATTTGAGTTTCCCTCAATGTCTTCAACACATCTTCAATTTCTGCATACTTATTTCATAACTGGCTCGGTGCACATCCAGTATCTCTTTATATAAGCTACTTTTTTCTGTTTTCGCAAAAAGATAATTTAAAAAAATTGGAAAACAAAGTAAATTTCCAGAAAATAAAATGAAATATTAAAAGATGAAACAAAAGGAGAAACAATGTAGGTACAATGTTAGATCACTGATTGGATGATGACATTTGTCCATCATTTGAACTGAAAGTTATTTGATATGGGACATGGGACACTAATCATAAAACTATGCAGACAACAAAAATGCATTTGAAGACTGCAAACCCAATCAACTAATTTTCAGGTTGACATTTGCGTTTTGTTACTATTGTTTTCTGAAACGTTTCTTTTTTGTTTCGTAACATTTTTAGGAATTGTGTTTTGGTTTTTGGAATTTAGTTTTGATTTCTAAAATGTAACGATGTTTTAATAAATGTTTTTTTGTTTTAAATGTTGACATTTTTGTATGTTTTTGCGTTAAAGTGATTAGTTTGGTGTGATTTGCACTTCAGAGCCACCATAGAAAAGGCAAGAAAAATGGTTTTAATACTCTGTGACATTATTTTTAACGGTCTGACTTTAAATACTCAAACCTTGTTTAAGGTGAGTCTCGGTTTGAATGTGTGAAGAAAGGGCAAGACAGCAGGAGAGACAGAGTAGAAGCCCCAGTCCTTTAACAAGTTTCCTGCTCAGCCAGAACACAGACAGCCATCACCCTGTGTGCCAGGCCTCCTTAATGGAGTCTTAACATGTCCAGCACTGAACAAAGAAGACCAGAAGACTCAAACTCACACTTTACACTTCCTGCCTTACAGGACTCCTTCTGCCTGTCTGTCTTGCTGACTGAGGCGTCCTCTGAATTAGTTTTCTACAAAAGGCCGAGCCTAGGGCAGCTGTGTCAGCATTTCATGAGCATGGTGAGAACTGCCGGTTTAAGCACACCTGGTTTCTGGACCTGCAGGTACTCTGACAGTCCTGTCAGGAACTTGAAGGCAGAGATGCTCCATGGGTTCCTGTACAAAAAGCCTGTGTGATCGGTTGCCTTTAGCAGCTGAACATCTGCACAGATACATGAGTGCTAAAGCAGCTTCACCAAAAAGGAGAAAAAAAATATGAGTTCAAACATGCCTTAAGAGTGTCCTGTTTTGTGCTTTAAAACAGTTGAAATTTAGTTATCATGCTTTTCAGGACCAGATATGGTATAGAAGGCAACACATTTCTTTTTCTTGTTTTTTTGTGGTATTTTCCTCTGAACTTTTTCTTGCCTGTTGTCTTCCTGCTGTTTTCTGCATGTTTAATGGAGGAGTTATTGGTATGGTATTGTATTTTACCATCAAGAAGTCTCTGCACTTTCCAACAAGAGCACCAAGTGTAACTAAAATTGACGTGCCTTTCAATACACGGAAGAGACATGTTATTGGAAGAGACGTCTTTTTTTCTCCAGAACTTTACTTCACACAACATCTTGCCCGAGAGCTCTGATCTGTATCCCTCTGCGGGGAAAGGGGAGGGTCGGGGAGCACATGCATGTGTATTTGTCTGCATGTTTAAAAAAATAAAAAGGAAATCAGTTCGCATGGAAGAATAAAATGCTTCTGGGCCATGTCCAAATTCCATCACTGCTCCCCGGTTAGTGCGTTATGTAGAGGTCATCATTTTGTCGGGGTGTTTGAATGCACTTTTCCAAAATCTAGTTCCCTGGAAGTTTCCCAGAAGTCTCTGCAAAAAAATAAATAAAACAAAACAAAAAACAGTGTGCATCAATGCCCATTAGATTAGTGAACATAGACCACAATGCATTGCATGTCAGCTGTTTGTCATTTAAGAAGCAAGAGAGAAAAGTGTGAAAATGTTCATGTCTGTCTAAGGAAAGTGTATAAAGTGTGTTGTAAGGAATTTGCCACCTTAAAACATTTGTAATCGTACTACTCTAATTTCCCCTACTGGGGTGTTATTTTAAAAACATAACCTAAAGTAAAAACGTTCTGAAATGTAAACTTTAGTAAATGAAAGTGTAGTTTAGCTGAAAAGAAACACATATATATTGGTGGATTCAAAAAATGTCACTATGGTTAGATACCTATTTTTACAAATAATATTTTACATGCATCTAATTGAACTCCCACTCCGATCATCTTTTGATCAACATTGTTTTTTTAAGTACATAGTTTCTGCAAAGCGGCAGTAGTTTATTATAAAATTCACCTCTGAGTTGTGGGCGGGGCCTTGGCATTGAATAAGCTTGTCCCTTTCCCATCATCCATCTGTTTCACCCGCTAGCTCACAGCCCCACACTAACATTACCAGTGCAACAAAAATGGGGAGCATTACTGGGGCTATCTAGTTTTGAGCCAGATGCCACCTCAGAAGAGATAAATGAAGAGAGCAGTAGCTATGGTCAGAGGTGGGGACTCGAGTCATATGACTTGAGCTCGAGTGAGACTTGAGTCATGAATTTGAGACTTTAGACTTGACTCGGATTTCTAATGCCCCGACTCGTGACTTGACTCAGACTTTGATACACATAACTTGTGACTCGACTCAGACTTTAGCCCTCTGACTCGGAAAGACTTGCTATTTTCCCCCAAATCCAACGATTAAAAAGTATATTGAGAACCTGCGCTGCGGTCTCTGTCCGTGTTTGTGTGGTGTCAACCCAACATCCAAACAAATTAGGGTCACGTTGGATTGATCCAACAGCCCAACCAATCAAATTGCAGAATGACATACCCCCGCCCACCCTGTCAAAGCACGAGTTCCTCTTTGCCGATGTTTTTAGTTCTGTCATAAAAGTTAAGAGATTGTCAACAAAAAAACGGTTTGCAGTCTGCAGAACATGTGGATAAAAGGATTACCGAAAAGTACTCAACAACAACCAACTTCATCTGACTCCAGGAGCAGCAAAATCAAGTAAGTTCTTGGTGAAAGCTGGCGCTAACTTAGTGGCTAACCGCTAGCTGCAGTTTAATCAATGGGACCGTAATCTCTCTGATAGCGGTGCACTGTGTGAGCGTGCAGCTGGCTAAGTATAATCACAGAGTGGCCACAGGTGATTTTTTAACATTTCCACCTGCTCAGATCTTTACCTGGGATCTGGGCAGGATGCGAGTGATCACAGCTGGAGCAGCAGGGCTGCTGGTGACCCGAGCTCGGTTGTTCTCGGTTGTTTTCTGATAGAAATTGAGCAAACGTAATATAGAATTTACGGAATCAGCTAGGCAAGTTTGTTTTTCATTCACTTTTTTTCTGTTTGCCCCTTTTGCTGCTTTATGGTTTGTGGTGGTGTGGTTTAGCAAAAAGCGTCCTCTTTCCTCTTTCTTTAATGTTTGCTGCTATCCTTCCGTTTTTCTTTTTTTTTACTGCTTTGAGAGTTTTTAGTCTGCATGTGTGAGCGTGTATGTGTCTGTATTAGTGTTTCACCTGCTATCGTGAGATATGTATTTTTGATAAAAGACCTTTTTTCATCTTAAATACAATTTATTTGATTCCAATCAATTTTATCTTGAATATACTGATTAAAGGTGGCACCTTTCCTGTTCAATTACAGCGTGAACAAAGTAATATTTTGTGCACAACTTTGCAAACTATATCTATTTATAAATTTTAATGTGAATAGTCCCTTTCTAAATATATTTACTTATATATACCACATTTAGTTTTACATTTTTGTTTTACATTTTAGTCAGATTTTCATGTTGACTGTCTCTGAGATATTTTGACAGTAAATTGACAGAACTTTTGTACTGAATACAAACAAAAATTGTATTCAAAACAAAGAAAAATCATTGTCACAACAGAAATTTAAAAAGGTAAAACCAGATGTACTATTAATATATTTTGTTTTGTTTTTTTTTTTGGAGTCAAACTAAATCACTATGCATTTACATTCTTCCTCATTCCCATATGTACCTCCTATGTTTACAAAAACATGCTGCTATAAACAGAATCATTAGTTGGTAAATATATTGGCTTGTAAATAAGACTCTAAAAGAGTCTGTGCCTCATCACCCACAGACTTAATTGCACACCACTGGTCTGTAGTGAGATTTAAAGGGGTCATACCATTAAAAACCAACTTTTTGATCTTTTAAGTGTATTATACTGTTCAATCGTCACTATAAACAACCCCAAAGCGGTATTTTGATTCATTCATACATTTATGAGTAATTCTCTAAAAACTTGTGCTCTCAGCAGCAGCACCTCCCATATCCACAAAAACGAGTAGGTTCTCACGATCTGACGTCACAGGGTGAGCCCACCCCCTTCAGGAAGAGTCTGCTCTGCCAGCTCCGCCCAATCTAACACTAACACCCAATTTCTCCACGGAGCAGTGATCATCAAAAAACTTTAATTTTAGATGCAGAATACCGGATATCTCCCATTTGTGTCTTATCTTGAATAAATTCCAGCTCAAACAGATGTTTGTTATTTTAGGCGTGGGCGGGTCACTGTTAAGACCCCCATCCCCCACCCCCGGTCCAGCACAGTCGTGCAGATGCCGCATGTATTTGTGCTGTAAAGCAGTGTAGCGATGGCCGGGTCAGATATACGGTTAAGTGCATCCATCTTTGAAAAAAATTGGAAATTTATTTTCATGGGCAAAACGAAAACACGCTGCTGGCTCTAGGATGACGTCATGAGATGGGCGGCACCTACAGCGACAGGGGGAGTCGAGTCGTTTTACTTGCAGGTAGGAAAAAACACTTTTAAAAATAACACGGTAAAATTTCATGAATAATTTGCTTTTTAGTGTTTCAAATGTAATAATTATCATATATGTGCTTATTTTTCACTCTGAAAGGCTTAAGAAAATTATGGTATAGCCCCTTAAGTATCCAGACTACCCTGGTTTCCTGCCATCTCCATCTTACCACATTTCAAATGTGGTTGTTACGGCCTTGTGCCGTATTGTTTGTCTCCTGTCCTTTGTCTTCTTTTCCCTTTGTTCAAGTGCAGCAGATAACCTCATCCCAGATAAGAATAAAAGCCCCGCCTTGGGTTCTAAAAGGGGCGGCTCCTTTCTGACGTGGTTGGCGCTTCCGTCCACGTAGTGTTTCCGCCGCGGATCAGCTGTTGTCCTGGAGTCTTCGGGGCGTTTTGGACCGATTACAAAAAGAATAAACATTCCTAATCTGCTACACCGGTTTCATCTCCCCGCTTCTTTGTTGTGACCTAGAGCCAGGCGTAACAGAGGTAAACTGGGTTATTGTTATAGAGAAATAATTTTGGATTTTTGAATTGGGGATGCATGAGCGTAGTGGCACTTTAGCTAATATGCTTGCGAAATACAGTCAATAAAAGCACACATAATCGGTGCAATTAATATTGCTCTGTTTTTGACATGACTTGAAAGGACTTGAAGCATTAATAGTAGTACTTGTGACTCGACTTGAGACTTGTTGGTCTTGACTTGTTACTCTACTTGGGACATGAGTGCTTTTGACTTTAGACTTGACTCCGAATTGAGGACAAAGACTTTGGACTCAACTCGAACTTGCAAAACAATGACTTGGTCCCACCTCTGGCTGTCACAAATATCATCTTTTTCAAATAGCATCTGTTCCAGATTCACAACAATTTGTATAAAGAAGCACTCAAAAATGCAATTTTAAGCTTAATTTTCTTTGTATATGTTCTCAATCATCAGAATAATACCACAAGAAAGTATTAAACATTTAAAAATATATATTTTTATTAGAGTGGATCTTGAAAGAAGGGATGGTAAAATTGTTTTCATGAGACCAAACACCTAGATGTGTATCAGCCCTGCAGCCTATCTTGTTTGAGCTTCAAAAGCTAGGATTGTGTGTGGCTAAAGTCTAACCTAAGGTGCTGCAGGACAGGAAAGTAAAGCAAGCACCAAGTGAGAGGACAACAGACTGGGTAGTGAGGCACCACAGAGAGTTTCAGCCCAGCATGTTTAAACGTTTTGTAGTTCACTAAATGAATGAAGGCAGACTTTTGCTCTGGTGGATGCTCTCCGGCTTTCAGATTACTTCTTTCTGGTCTCGTTAGTGTGGATTTTATCTTGGACCGGCTTTATTCGCGTTTGAACTTGAAGTTTGGCACTATCCACGGCCTCAGCTACTACTAACACATTCATAGCACAACCGTTTCCAGTCTTAGTGCTGATCTCTGTGGCTCCTCATCACACTGCTTGAGTATGTACATCCATTTGGGGAGTGCCGTACTGTGCTGAGATGCTGATACAGTCGAAACATGCGCTATTCCTTTAATTAATACACACACACATGCTCACACACTTTTCATCACTTGGCTATTAAGCACCAAGAACAGGAGGAAAACTATTTGAAAGGGAATTTTAGATTTCCGGTCATGGAGCTCTGCCTGAGAGTGGCACCCGAGCAGAAGAGCAATGAGTGTACACACACACACACCTCATACACCTCACTGTTTCAGCTCCAGTTGCTCCCGCACACAGCATGGATGATCAAAAGAGGCCAACGGCTGCCGACCATTATGCCAATGACACTTTGAGTAAGAGTCCAGAGAGTGCAGCGACATGACAGCCATTAGGGATTGAAAGTGGGACTTTAAAGGAGGACTGAAGGATAACTGTCAATGCGGAATCAAAGGCACAAAGTGAAATCTTCATAATGTATTGCCACGGAAAATTTCTGCTCAAGCTGTCTCTCTAAACTACTCACTCAGAAGTGTCCCATATACAGATCCACCATTCAGCTCACCCTAAGAAAGAAACACATGAAACAGCAGGAACAAAGGCCTGATGAGGGGAGTTCAGAGACTGGCACGCTGATGAATGGAAGTGAACAGCAGACTGCGCCATTTCGCGGGTGGCAGACAGATACATCATTAAGCGCTGGACTGGGTTATACTTGGAGCAGAACGAGCAACTCCAGTTCTGCACCTCCATTTCCCCAAGCTCAGATCTGGCTAAGACGCCTGACTGAATCAGTATGGCTAACGGATAACACTTTGCAGAAGCGGGACTCAAACTTCCTCCAAAAGTGCCTACAGATGCTTCGTCACCATGTGTCAAAAAGGAAGTTTTACATGCCTTGAAATGGATTCGCTGAATCAATAAGCAGGTGGAAACCCATGCTGCCATAAAGCCTTATAGTCACAACTGCTTTAGCAGGTGGAAACGGGCTGTCTGCAGGTGAAAAATGGGTAAATCTGCGCGATGATTCGGACACAGTTTTAAGATTGTAGATCACCTGGTGAACCCACAGGGCAAAAAGGGTCATGCACATCTTTTCTATGGAACAACAGCAGCAAAAACAGCAAAAACAACACGTAAGGATAAGTAAGGGTGTTGAAGGTGAGACACAGGAGTGTCTTACAGTTATTTACTTTTTTCTATTCCCTTCACTCTTTGGCAATCCACAAAGGGCCAGATAGTGTTGTTTAAGTGATAAGTGTGCACTCCTTGAGTGCCTATTATGTACTCCTTGCATTCAACTTTGCTGCTAAAAATGACTAACCTGGACAATCAGTGGGTAGTTAGTTCAGACAATGAAAGCGCCACACTCTTTACCTAACTTTAAAAGCGCAGGAGAAAATACCACTGCAGGCGATTACGTTTGACCTCTGCGGTCTGGCTTCTGCAGGATTCCAAAACCGTTTTGTTGGGTTTTAAATTTTCGCGAGATGCCGCAGCTGCTGTTACTCCACAGTTTCTATATAAACGGTGGGTTATTACATGAAACTACGTGAGTTGGGAGTTTTGCAAAGTCAGCAGCAGAGCCTGTGGCTGCAGCCATCCAGTAGCCAGTATGAGCCATCTGCTTTAGCTAGACCACTCCTATATCGCACTTAAGCTGTAACACTTGCCATGTGAGCTTGGATTCATGTATCACATACACACCACATGTATCCAGCATGAACTCAGTAAGGAGCACCTTTTATAATGACTCTAGCGCTGCAAAAAGGGCAACATACGACAGCATCACTCATATGTCATTTGTGTGAGTAGCTTGTGCCTCGTTTCCACTAAGCGGAAACGGACTGGACTGGACCGGGCCAGATAAGACCGGTTCAGTATTTTAAGTGTTGCCATTATCAAATGGATCCATTAGGCCGGACTGATTTGTACAATTTTTGGTCCTTCTTTGGTTTTAGGTCCATAGAAAAATGGAACGGACCTGTTAGGGCGGAGCTACTGTAACCCATTGGTTGGTGCAAAGGTATTATGACAACAGCAAGCATCCGACCATCGCTTTTCTCGACTCAAGATCCAAGCCGAAGGTTTTGTCCCCTTTTCGGCTGTATGCTTCTTCGCCTCCCTTGATCTTCTTGGATAGAATATTCAATTCTTTGCATTCAGTATTCCTCACTTATTCGTTGGGGTTTGGGACCGGAGACACGCCGAATTCGCAAATATGGAGAACCGCTGTGGTCGCACCGCAATGATGCCACAGCTACGTCGTCAGTCTACACCCTGCATATGTCTTGATGGTCCAACACTCAATAGAAACGGTCACTTGAATTGCCCAGAACAGTCTAAACCAGCCAATGGCTGACCTGTCCAGTACAGACAGCTCAGTGGAAACAAGGTACTACATTCTCCTTATAATTACTTGACTGTACACTTAACACGTCCACAAGAATATTTTGTTCCATTTTCATGACATCCTTTAGGATGGCTGCACAAACCTCAAGGGAAGGGAACTACAAGACCCTACCTGCATTCCTCTAAAGGTGTAGTCTCACCAGTCTACACCCTCCAGGGGTTTGGACAATTCAAAAATCCACAGAACCAGTACAAGTATGGATGCATGTGACTAATGCGATGTTCACACCAGGCTCCGAAACAAGTATTAAAGTAGCCACTACTATTGACAAGTCTATATAAATGCACATATTTGAATGTTTTGGATCTCTGCATTCAAAACCCTCTCACGTTTACATGTTGCTATGCAGGTTTTTGAGTCTATTTCACTACAGACTTACTACTGTTTTATTACTTTGCCCTATCTATGCGTAGAAAATCAAACCAGTGGAATTTTGACCAATTAGGGGACTTGGATTTGGTAATAGTCACGTAGGGGTAGCATCCTTTTCAAAACACAAAAGTACTAACTGTTAAAAAATTGATTACGAAGGAGAATATAATAATTTTGGTTTTTGCCCAGCAAGAACACCTAGTCTTTCATATTTGGAATAAAGTTGTGAAAGAAAAAGCCTGGAGCAAAATGTACGAGATGTGCACCACTTTGACATTGCGCACCAAGCCTCCTCCAACTGTGAGTACATGTGCTAGAATACACCGTGTGTTAAAAAGTGCATGACATGCTCTGTGTGTACGTAGCATAAGGCTTAAAAGTTGACCACTTATTTGAAAAAACAGAAAATAACTGAAGATTTTTTGTGGTAATTTAGAACTCTTGACCGCAGAATCAAGGTCGGATGTTGGCACTGACCAACCACTCCGCGGCTCTCTCAGCCTGGCAAAAATCCACCTCTAATGTGTCTTTCTGTCACATAATCAGGGATTTCACACTCTAAATCTTTGATCTGGAAGAACCCTCTCTGATGGGAGAACCCCTTCAAACACTACCACACACACACGCATACACACTGTACAAACATCCCTTTGGATGTCTGATCTCCCTCCAATTAATGATGTCAAATGAGTGTGTTTACAGGCTCATTAGATTACTGCTGCAGAAGTATAGCACCGCCCTGCATCACCCAACACACACACATCCAAACCAAGACTCCCTGTCTTCAACACAGTCCTTGGAGGAATGCCTGATGGCAAAGAACCAAAGTCTTAGTGCCATCACAGTCATAGCTGTGGCTCTGGCTGGTAACAGAGCCACGATGGCACAAGGCCACACATTTCCAAACACTCATAACAAATACACTCAATGTTCAACCCAGCTGGACAAGTTTGGGGGCTTTTCAGGGTCATTTTGGTAGCAGCCAAGCAAATCCCCCTAGAAGTTCAGAGACAAAGGCTTTGGCCAAGGCCTGGGGGTAGACTTAGAACCTCAAAGCAAAGAAAAAAATCTACAAAGAAGCAAAAGAATGAAAATAAAAAAAAAGCTGAATAGTTTTTTTATTCAAGTCAGTAGTTTTTCATGTTTCATTTATTAACCAATTAATTTTCCCTTTAAAAGTGCTTGTTACAATACAAAGCAGCATGTAGCCTTTAAAAAGACAAGTACAGAGCGAACAAACACCATCTGCCCCGGGTTTTAAGTTCTCTACTGCCCCCTACTGGGTTGGAGGTTATTCCCAACTCGCCGTCAGTCTCCAACTGACAGCCCCCGCAGGCCCACGCTCTCACCTTTGCACTTGATAAGGAGCTCACTCAGGCCCTTGCTTTTCAGCCAGTGGTAATTATGACACTAATGAGAAGAGTGCAAATCAGAGGATTACATGTGGTCAGGAAGATGACTTTGACATGCTGCTTCAATTACAGAGCTGTCTTCGGAGCCCAAAGACGAAAGGGTTTGAGGAGTTAAGAGGATGAGAGAGGGCGATGGGAGGAGGGGAGGGAGAGCTCACACGGCCTCTCTAATTCATTTTTAATATCTGCATCTGTGTTTCACCACACCTAGGAGGCCAACAGTCACACGGTTGTCTCCTTAATTAGGTACTAATGATTGTTAATGCATGAATCAGACATAGCAACGTTCCTCGTTTGCCTGAATAGTAAGCAAGAGAGGAGTTTTGAGGCAAGGAAAACAAATTCCTCTCAACAGTACATTTTGGAGCTGTTTTAAGCTGTACAGGAAACATCCAGCAAACGTCCACTTGTCTAAGAGCAGTCTTTCTCTTTGGGGAATTTGTCAAAAAAGCGACATGTTCTGACAATTTTTCCGGGCGACAGGGTGACCCCATGCCGCGGTGACATAAGCTCAAAAGGAGAGTGCTGGCTCAGCACACGCTGCTGTAAACAGTCACTCAAAACATCAGAAAGCCTCTCGCGCCTCGAGGAAAACACACAAACAGCCACACCGTGAAGTGACACTGACAGTGACAAATGCCTCTCTCAGATATCCCACTCAGCCAGTCTCCGGGTACATACGCTCTTCAAGAGGCCTAAAGACAGGGTGTGACTGGCACTCATGCAGACACACACCTTGGCTGGCACATTATTGAGGTTTAGCAGTACTACATTCTCCTCCTGGGAATTTGAAATGCTGGAAAATCGAAGCTTTTTTAATTTATTTATTTACTATGGTGGCCCTGAAGAGCAAATCACACCAACAAATCACCCAACACAAAGACATTTTAAAGATTACAATTAAAAAAGCAAAACAAATGTAGAAAAAAGTCAAATTAAAACTCCAGAAACTAGAACACATTAAAAAAAGAAAAAATAAAAATGTTACAATTTCTATATCCAGTATCCCTTCATGACAAATAATTTTTGGCTGGACAAATGTCATCATCATATTAGCTTCGCCCTTTCGTACTTACCTTTTCTGGTTTCTTCGTTTTTTTTTTTCATTTTCTAACATTTGGATTTCTGGAAAACATTCGCTTTTTCTAAGTGTTGTTTTCTTTTTACAGAAACTGGAAAAGGTAAAGGTAATATGGGACATCACTTATTGGATGAGAATAACATTTGAGTTTTTCAAATGCATCTTCAATTTTCCATACTAGTAAAGGTTTGTGATTAGTATGGAGTATTTACGGTTTCTTCTTTTGTCTTGTTTTTCATTTTGATTTTACAAAATTGCTTTTTTCTTCTAAGATATTTATTTTTTATGAAAACAAATTTAAAACATTAGGTTTAGTGGGACATTGCTGATTGGATAAACCGTGAAGCAGTCCTTGTCTTTGGGGAATTTGTTGCAAAACCAACATGTCCTGACATGGTGACCCATGCTTCGTTTTAATAATAAACCTTTTATAAGTATGCAGACATTGAAGACGCATTTGAAAAAGCGTCGTTTTATCAGTGATGTTACATACCTTTTCTAGTCTCTTATTGTGTTTCATTTTTTTTAATATTTCATTCTGATTTCCGGACATTACATTTTTTTCCCCCGAAACAATTCGTGTTTATTTCATTTCACGATTTATTTATTGGGAATTTTGATTTTTGAAATGTAAGGTTTTTCTTCATTCTTTTTTATATTCTGATCTTTAATATGTTTTTGTGTCTAGGAATTTGTTGGTAGGATTTGGACCCCAGGGCCACCATATTTTACCACACACATGAAATCCTTCCAATGTTCAATGTTTCTCCCCCAAATTTCTCTTCCCCTTTCCAGAAAAAAAAGTCCTCTTGTCTTTAGAGGCTGTATTATATTGGAGCTATTACACAGGATCCTTTTTTTTTCGCCGTGTATGTTTTAGCCCGGGCATCTTCTTGTATCCTCCGGTCCTCTCTTATCTCCTTACACACTCTTCGGGCTTTGTGGTTAAATTATGTATTAAGGTCAATGTCAAAACACGGAAGATGTGTAATCTGCAGGGAGTTTCCTTTTATTCATTATTACAGTGAAGGCTGAGCACAACTGTCAGCCAGCCGGGTCTGCGCTCAGCATGGAAGCTTATGTGCTCAGCGGGGCCCCACCAAGCCTATCTTCTCTCCCCTTCTCCAGCTCTCCCCTTGGTTTCCTCCTCCCTCCCTCCCTCCCTCCCTCCGCACACATCTTCTTCATCGTCTCCCCTCTCTTTTTCCTGGACAGGACTCTGATAGATTTACCTGCTTACCTGTCTCGCTTTGGGATCTCCCATCTCTGTGGCGCCGGGCTGAAATCTGTCAAGTCCCTCCAGATGCCGGTGTCATAAAACTTACAGACAGAAATACACGCGATGGACACTAAGCAGAGACAGGTGAAGGGAAAGGATGAGTTGTTGGCGAAGATAAACTTGTACATGAAGGAGACAGAAGAAGGAACAGCATATAGGAAGGAGCAGTGAGCAGAGCAGACGAGAGGTCATTTCTGGTTTTAATTCAAGGTAAACTGACAAACAGACATTATTTGTTGACAGCTAAAGCTATCGCCTTCTCGGATTCTGTTGCCCTCCGCGGGGATTTGGAGGGAGGGTTTCACGCCTTCTTCTTTCCCGCCTCGTACCAGTTCAGAGCTTGACCTCTTGTTTTCTCAATTGCCGTCAGTCAACGTCAAAGCAGTGTCAGATGGGTACTGACAGCTGTGGCACACCAAGCTTTGTGAGCGCCGGACTCCTTTAACCTCTGCAGATCTGTGATCTCTCCTTTCATTGGCTCGCAGGGGCGGGAAATGATAAATCAGTCCAGCTTTGTTCCAGCCAGTATAATTATCCTCCTATTAGATTAATTCAGTTAGGCCTTTGGACGCCTTTACAAGACTAACAGCATTCCTTGGAGGCGGGCGCTATGTTAACCATTACACAATTATGTCTGTGAGTGATAATAACTGCTGCTGTTATCAGTCATGTGACACGCAAAGATCCAAAAACAAAATTGCTCCAAAGCAAACAAGAAGCAAAAAGAAAAAAAAGGCTGAAAGCTGGTCGCTTCGCACCATTTTGATGATGACAGACAATGGCACCACTTTTTTTATATTTTTTTACTTGTCCTGTCCGGCAGCTGATCAAACAGACGAGAGCTGAGGCCCTCTTGTGTTAGACAGATTTTACTATTACATTGACGTTCAAGGATGATTGCAAAAGTAGGAGGGGATAGATTAGGGGTGGGCAAAATACAGTCTGGGGGCCATATGCAGCCCATTAACTGTTTAATCTGGCCCGCCATAAGAGAATAAATTATAACTATGATCTATATTTGCTTTTTTTTCCTTATAAATGGGGTATTTCGCTGTAGATGGCCCATTATAAATACCTCAACCTTAATTTTAGGTGCAGAAAGTTATTTTGCATTTCTGTCGGGTTGGAAGATTTGTCATGTTTTTTATGTTTATGTGTGTTTTCTCAGTCGGACGGTCCTGTTTCCAATTATTCCAATACTACATGAAAACAGTATTATCAATGTTTTCTTCCTGAGGAACCATCGTTGGAATTGGTACTAAAGTAAGAACTAAAGTCAAAGTTTTGAAATAAAACCCCCAAAAGGTTCTATATCAATTCTAAATCAAAACATGTTTTCATACAGCTTTGATGTTATTTCTGTCTCTTATGAGGTAGATTACCAAAACACTGATCCTGGTCCAGCCCTCTGTCAAATGTTGGAGTCCTTTTTGGCCCACAAGTCAAAAAGTTTGTTAACCCCTGGGCTAGAATCCCAAAGCAACAAGTTTCTGGAGGTTAATCATCAATACAGTCAGGTGTAGATGTTAGTCAAAAGGGGCGGGGCCTGTCCAAAGACACGCTCAAGTATTATTAACATCACACACAAACATGTCAACACGTACACAATTCCAATACAGCTCATATAATTATGCATATAGGGCACCACTTTATTGCGGTCAAAGGACAAGCAAACTAATGCTGTTCAGCAAAGTTTTTTTGCGGCTATGTAATGTGTCACCATTTTGTAGTGCTGTCCTAATCCACAATTCCAAAACTGAAGACATTAGAAATTTCCCAGAAACCTTTGCAATAAACAAGCATGCATCGATGCTTACAGCATTAGCAAATATAGACCACAATGCATTGCGGCCAAACTTTTTTGCAAAAAAAGGACGTTTAAATGTATTTATTTATTTATTTCTATAAATAAATTAAATTTAAATAAATAAATAAAGTTTAACATGAAATACAACAGGGATTTATACTCAATAAACCCATGTTGTGACAGTAAAATCTGTCCAGCACTTGAGGCTCTCAGCCCGTATCTGTTTGCTAAGCTGTTGGACAGGACAAGAAAAATAATAAAATAATAATAATAATTAATATAATAAATGTATTTATTTTAAATAAATCACCCACATTTTCATCATCAGAACACAGTGGAGTCATAAATAGATGTTGTGAAATGTTTGTATTGATTTGATTTTCTCCTTCAATCTGTGTTGTCATATCTGTTGTTTAAAAAAAGAAGGAAAAGTAATAAATATGGCGATTTGATTGATTTTAAAATCCAGGCCAATAGATAGTCCTGTACAATATAATTGTTTAGTAGTTAGGGATTTGGGACATAACCTGTGTGTCAATTTTGGTTGCTTAGGTTTTTTTCTTTTTTTGTCATGAAATGTTTTGCCACCAAATGGGTCAAATATCATCAACACATTGATCTTTAATTTTTTTTTTTTGACATGGTTACAGGGATTTTACTCAAATCTGGAAAAAAGGTTAAAAGACTCTCATAGGTGTTTTTTTTTTTTATTGTGGAAAGTGCACGTTTGGCACCACTGTGATGTCATCACTTCAGGTGGAGTGGTGGGGCCAGTGTCGGTTACTTTAAAAGAAATTATTTTTTGCCATACCAGAGGTTTCTGGAAATTTTGTTTTTGTGCATGTTCAGGGGGTCAATTTTGGGTTTAAAGAGGAAGAAAAAAGGAAAACATAAAAATCCCTATTCTCCCCAAGTCTTTTTTTCCTTTAATGTTATCACACTTTGTGTGTGCTCAGGCCATAATAAGCAGAAATGAAAGGGTGCGAGGCAAACCAAAGTCAAGGTTATTGTGACTTTTTTCTGTTTTACCGCTGATGGTGTGAGTGATTCATAAAGGTTACCAACTAGACAGCAAGAAGGCCAAGGTTGGTTTCTTTTGAAGAAGTACACAATATTCCTGAATCCCCCTCTTTTTTTAATCTTTTGCTGCAGCTTCTCTCTTGGTGGTTGCGTCGTTCCTCGCTAAGTTCACGTGTTGTGCGTAGAAAAATGCCTCCTGACTGGTGGGCCTAATTACTGGCTCTGCACTGACCCAAGCTGGGCCCAGGCCTCGTCTAAACACTGATTCAACATGAGCTCTGCACCGGCCAGCACCTCACACTAATGAATACTAATGAATAATTATCACTTGCCAACTGGCAAGTTGGCTCACTGCAGGGACACATGTTAGCAAATCCGCTCTAGGAGGAATGTGGAAGCCTCCGCTGAGAGGACGGGCGGCTCGGACAGTCCGCAAGGCCGAGGGATGCAGGAATAGCAAAGCATCCCTGAAGGGGAGCAGAAGAAACATACAAAACACTCAAGGTTGACCGAAAGTAACAGCTGAGCTGAGGGGAGTGCGCTGACCCCTGGATAGACTGTGTTGATTGTCATGACCCGTGCGAGGCTTAAGGAGCCAGCTTTGGCAGTTGAAATGGGCTCTCCTGACACTCAGACCTGGAGCGGCAGCTTGTTTGCCGACACTGGAACATGTCAGCTAAAGTGTGGTGTCAGCCAATGGAGCAATGGACCCCCCCTCCTCCTCCTCCTATTTCCACTCCCCACAGTTGTTCTACAGGAAATCTATACCTCAATATGTCTGTAAGGAGGAGAGTATTGAATTTTAACCAGGGACAAAGTGACGTGTAAACAGACTGGTAACATATGACCTCAAGTCAACAACAATAAAATATAAAATATTACCACATCTTGTATCAATAGTGTCTAACATGCTAATTTTCACAGTAATTGAAAACGTTGTAGTTTGTAAAAATTAACCTGTTATCTAGTCTGGTAGAATTATGAAGATCTCAAAATATTTAGAAATTAACTTCAGTGATTTTAATTAATTTAGTTCATAAATGAGAATGTTAAATGGGCTATTCAGAGATGTGAAAAAAAATCCTCAAATCTTTAAGGTTGTGACATGAGAATTGTTAAATGCTCATTTAGCAGAGCGCAACTCCTCAATTGATACATGAAAATTGTAAACTTCCCCTATTTTGCCTCCAAATCTAAAGTCTATGCATCCATCTGCCCTATCTCTAAACCTGGCAAAATCCCTTTTGCTGGAGCCTATCCCAGCTACCATTGGGTGACAGGTCTCCAGTCTGCTGCAGGCCCACACACACTTAAAGAATTATCATTTAGCCTACAAAGTGTGATTTTGGACTGTGGGAGGAAGCCGCCGTGCTGGGAGAGAACCCACGTTTGCAGAACATGAAAACTCCACGTAGAAAGGTCCCAGATGGGTCGATGTGACGGTTCCAACCACTACACACCATCATACAGCTCTAGTATTCATAATATAAATGTAAGCTTTGATGTAAATGTATAAATGCATAATAAGGACTCAATTCCTTTGCAGAGATGTTGGTCTCCCCATGTCCCCATGTGACTCTTGGCTTTTATCCTAAGTTTCAAATCTGTCCCTTACTGGTCATCTAGCTACGGTACCTATTTAGATCCAAAGACTGACGACATTTGGAGTTAGGCCAGATCAAGTTGTCACCTGTTCATTTTCACTCTGTAAGTAAACAAAAGCGAACAAAACCAGAATGCATTTGGAAGCAAACAGAATAAACCTCTTCAAACAGGTTTTTGTCCACTTGTTGAGTCTGGATGAGATTTCCCCTGAGTGTAGGGAAAATGATCCAGATTAAATTGCCAAATGTTCCATATCTCAGGATTACAAAAACTTTGGACACCGATAAAGGAAAGAATGGGTTTGTGATCAAGGGAGCTAAAATTCGTATATACATTTTAATGTTAGAAAACATCCTGTGATGTTGGAATTATTGCAGTGCAGGAAGGTAAATGTAGAGATTTGCAGGAAAGAGAATAGGATAGGCTGTGCAATGGTTTGTTTTCATGTCTGAATTTGTTTACAATTCCATAAAAAATATTCCTCAGTTTTTTCCCTTTCAAGTTCTGTTCAACGTATGTGAAGTCCTGGTTTAAATTGTATTAAAATTAGACAGTAGGACCTGAATCTATATTCTATTAAAGTTTCTATTTTTATGTAATGAATTGAATTAAACACACTTTTCTTTATGTTTTTTTTTTTTTTTGGAATGGATCTATATTTTTACTCAATTTATCCACTGGTGTTAATTGACAGGACATAGTTTTTAAACTATGTGGTTATTCAAACCCTAACCTTTCCTAAAGAAATATTTGGAAACAGCATTCCTGGCAGTTTTAGGAGTATTGTTGATCAACAATGAAACAAAAAAATTCCATCCACCACAATGATCCCTCACTCGATCTTTCTTTCTGATGTGAATGAAAATGAGCTGACATCAGTTGTTAATAAATTCAAGAGTAAAAACTCAGCAGATCATCATGATAGATATAATGGTGGTAAAAAAGGTGATTAACAGTATTTCTAAGCCTCTAACATACATATGTAACTTATCATTACAAACTGGGAGATTCCCAAACCAAATGAAAATCGCAAAAGTGATTCCTGTCTATAATATAAATATATTACATGATTATGCGTGAAATGAAGTAACTAAATTGGTGTGGGATTATATAAATTTGCTTTTTCCCGCTCCTTATCAAGCAATAAATCAAACTCTACTGACTTCAGTTAACAATCACAAAAAATGAATGCACCAAATGTTGTCATGTTCTGTTTTCCCCGTCAGTTTCACCATGTTCAGGTTAATCATCCACAGCTGTTTTCATTTAGTTAATCAGTGTATTTAAGTGTCTGGTTTTCAGTTTCTCATTGTCAGGTCATCTGCTCTTCTATGTTCTGTCACCTCAATGGGTTGTTCTCCTGGGTTTGTCATGTTTAAGTTGATTTAGTAAACGTTTATGCTTCTGCCGCCATTTCTTTTCTCCTGCGTTTGGGTCCTCCAACACCATCCCTGACAAATGTGACATAGGTGTGTTTTGTTTTTGTTTGTTTTCTATTTTCTTATCAATGCATTTCATTATTTCTGTAATGAGTTTTGAAATAATTGTGTGTTTTGTCCTGTAATTTTCAATCTATGTTTGAAATAAACCAATCATTCAATCAAAGTTGTCAGTAATGAGCGTAATTTCCATCTTAAACATAAAAAAATCCTTTTTCAAGCCTTGATGTCAGGAAGTCATTTCTGTTTTGAAGTTGATTTATGTCAGATTGAAAATATGTCACGGGGGTTTGAATTTTTTTGTGTGTTTTTGTTTCCTTTTTCGTCTCCTTCTGTGCAGGTTGGCTGTGGCTCCTCCAGGCTGAGTGCTGCCTTCCGCCTCGTTTCATTGTGGAGGAGTACGGCTGCCCACACTTGCGTTGATGAGGATTTGTGTATTTACGGTGCCTTCTCTGTATCTAGGAGTCAGGGGGTTTTGGTTAGAAATTCTCTCAATGTTTCAAATACATTTCCCTGACTGAATCCAAGCTTTAGTTGTATTTACTTGTATTCATTTGGATTCTTGCTGTACAAACCCTTAAAAGTTCATGGGTCGTCATTTGTGTAAAGGTATGTGCACAACAGTCCTGTGATGCACATAACACATTGTGTTCACACTATACCATCAGAGAGGGGTTTCTTCTTTTTTTTTTTTTCTGCTGTTTTGCGCATGTCTGTCACCTGCAGTTGGTTGAGACCAAGTGTGAAATGTCGAAGAATTGCAGATCTCCTGAATCTAGCTACATACTTTTTCCTTCCCCGCTCTATTCCGATATCTCGGTTGGCTGTGGTGCAGAGATAGTCTACCTCTGATTGGAAGATTGCAGGTTCAATTCCTGCCTACCATCTCATGTGTCATTTGGCATGACACTGAACCCCGCCTTGCTCCTGACGGTTATTGGCTGCTGCTGATTTTTAGTAGCAGAACCACCATCAGTGTGTGAATGTGTGAATGAATGGGACTGTGACGCGCTTTGGGCTTTCTAAGATGGTAGTAAAGCCCTGTACAAGTGTGCACCAGTTCCCATTTGCCATATGAAAGACGTGGTGTCCTATCATTCCGGGCGGGCAACACTACCAAATTCAAGTCCCTGATTGGTCAAAGTTTGACCTGGTTTAACTTGCAACGCACGTTTAGTTGCCATGCCTGAAAATGGTCATAGCTACATGTGAACATGAGAGTTTTGACCACAAAAGATGAAAACGCATGTTTAGAAAGTAGCCGCTTGCTGAAGGTGGTGGGAACATGAATTCACATCTATTGGTGACTTAAGGAACTGACATAGCATTGAATACTTTTTTCTAATGTGAGCTTTTGAGAGGAAATCAAAGTGTAGCCTTTTGAGATAGTCTTTCAGTCTTTGGTGTGACCTGACCATAAAATAGATCCCTCATTCTTTAAGACTCACTGCACATTTCCACTTCCCCATTGAGGTAGTTTGTGCTACTTGTTGGATGTTCAAAAGCAATATGCAAAATATGAAAAAAAATCCTGATGTTTCAGGAACTATCTACACAACATTCAATTGTAACGTTTTTAGATTATTTTGGAAGAAAAGCGTTTATATTTTAAATCAATTTGCACAATCAAGAGCTCATGATTTGAGCCTTAAAGTGTGAGCAAGCGCGTAAATCTACCTTAAATTCTGAATAAAAAAAATCAATGCAGCAGATACAACTACACCCATACCTACAGCAACACCCACTCACTGTGGGTGTGTGTCTGCAGGCATAAGACTCTGCAACACACTCTCCCCTTGTGAGGAAATGTAAAACTTCTTGGTGTTTTTTTTTTCCCCCCACCGTTTGTTCTTTTGATCTGTGTGTACATTATCTCCAGCCCTTTGAATTTCAATTTCACTGTCATGTAAGCTCTTTTTATCACAGCAGACGGTTGCAGCTCTAATAATACTCAACTTTTAGGTCACAGTGGAATGCTAATTAGATTGCTATTTTAATTAATATGTCCCTGCAGGTTTCCACTTCGTTTCAGTTTTAACACGGTACTGTGCACTTTGAGCCAATAAATTAAAGCGAATCCCCATAATGATCCCACTTCAGAAAAAAGGGATTTTAAGGTGTACAGGAGACAGAACTTGGCTTGAACTGTGTTTACATAAATTGTCTATTGTTTGTTCGATAAACTGTCTAATATCAACCACAGTGTGATGAAACCGATTCTGGAATTCCTTTTCGACGCGTTTTCCTCTCATAAATCAACAAACCTGCTATAAAAAGAAAGCCCTAAGTTCACAATCAAATATATTTTCCACAATAAAAGCATTTTTTTTAAATGACATGCACCTTATATAAGGAATAATTCTGGTTGTGCTTATTGATATCAAAGGGATATTGAGAGCTACATGGTGCTCTGTCAATGTCAGTCTGTTTTTGCACGAGTTACAAACAATGTTTGGCAATATTGTGAATACGCTAACACTGGGGTCGGCAACCTTTAACAGTACAAGAGCCATATGGGCTTGTTTCCTACTGATCAAAACCTAGAAGGTCTTACTTGAGTCTTAAGGAAATTTAGATTTTTATTCATGATCTTCTTTTTTTTAATAATGACAAGGAATTATGTCTATTTTTGGCACAAACAAAAGTAAAAATATAAAAAGAACCTAGTATCTCTCAAAATGTGATTTTTTTATTTTTTTATTGTGTGACAAAAGCTCAAATAACTTAGTTTCAAAATAAAAGATGCTCCGTGTCAAAAAGGATAATCTCAGTGCAGCTCTGGACAGCTAGTAACCAAAGTTGTGCAGTATAAGATATGTGCTTTTAACTCATAAAAGATCAAACTTTCTACCAAAGTTTTGCTTTGCATACAAAACCTGTGCATTCTGGAGGTAGCGTTGAGCAAACAAGATGTCTTCAAGTCAACGGGGATGTAAAAACCTACATAGTTTATCATCTATGTGCACTTCAGCCATCAATTTATAAATTTGACTAATCTAAATTAAATACATGCTAATTAAGTAATCCTTGCTTTTAAAAAATGCTTTTTTATTTTTATTTTATTTATTTATTTGCTCTTTTTACGCGGCTAATGTGGCTAACACTTTTCATGTGGTTAATGCTTCTAACGTGGGTAATGCTTCTAATGTGGCTAATGTTTCTAACGTGGCTAATGCTTCTATTGTGGGTAACACTTCTAACGTGGCTAATTTCTAATGTGGCCAATGTTTCTAACTTGGCTAATGCTTCTAACATGGATAAGACTTCTAACATGGCTAACGTCTGTTTCTCACAAACAAGGTTTTTGTTACTGTGAACACAGTTAATAAAGTCCTTATCTCAGATTTTTCTTGTCACTTAATGTACTTCACAGTGTGCCTTATGTGACAAAAGCTTAAAAATATACAATTTATTGACAGTTTACCTGATAATCCGGTGTATTCAATAGTGCAGAAAATACAGTACTTATTGTCCCCCAAAGAGATTCAATGAGGCATAAATGATATAAATCCAGTAAGCTTTAAGGTTAGTAGAGCCATAAATGTGCTTTAAAGACAAATATGTCGGTGCTAATGCTTCAATGCTACACAGTGAAGTTGTGTGTCTGCTGTGGTTGGCATTTAGGGACCTAGAAGTGCTTCACTTTCCATCAGAGTGTCATTTGTCTGTCAGCATTTTTTTCTGTGTGCGCCATGCATGTGCATGTATCCGCCTGTGCGTGCGTGGTACAATGGATTCTCAAATGGAGGTTCTGTCCTGCCTCTTAGGGTGTCCCATTCATCATGTTGAGAGGGAACAGAGAGGCCTGCGATATGAGCACCGCTGCATTCTTCTCATATTCAAAGGTCAGGCTGGAGATCACCGTTCAAATTGCTTTTCTCAACAACAGATACACACTTGATACACAAAAGGCCAGCACAAAAAATTAGTCAGTAAACCAAACTGTGCCATCTTTTTGCATTTGAAACTTAAATTACCATCATTTACTGTCTGGACTTGAGTCTTGAGTGGAACCCAAGTGCACAATACCAGTGTCAGGTAGGTAAAAATAAAAAACACAAAAACATAACAGATCTGAAATGACAGAAGAAACTTAATCTAAGGTATTCACATACCATCAGTGAAGGTTTTAGTTAATGTCAAGTTAATGTCATTTATAAGGCGAAGCGAACTATAAGGCGCATTAAGTGAGACAAAAGAGTCAGAGTTAGGACAGTCAATCAGACTTTATTAAGTGTGTTCCAAGTAACTCTAGAACTTGTTTGTAACACACTACATGTTAGCCACACAAAAAAATAGACTGATACAGCTAAAACAAAAGTTCCTAGGTCACACTACCTCCCAACCTTTTTAGTAACCCTTAGAAAAAAACAGTCATACACGGCTACATGTTAGCCGCATTACCATGCTTACAATACCTGTAACTCGCAACCCAGAAAAACCGACTGACATGGCTAAATGTTACTGTAACAAAACTAACACATAAAAAAAAGGGTCTGATAACACTAGCACATTAGCATATTTACAACAGCGCCCAATCTTGTTTGCAACTCCTCAAAATACTCAACATATTCTCACTCCCAACACCGTCATATATTGACGTTTGGTTAAGGACCTCTCAGTGTCACTTTTTGATGTTTTGCATGTCCCCAACTCGTTTTTTTACATGCTGGCTGTTCGTAAAATCAAAGGGTACCGGATGTGGTAAGGGACCGGTACTGGGTTAAGGTACCCATGCACGCCGTGTCCTGGTACAGGACCAGTTCCACTTTGAGCCCCAGAGGTTGGGAACACCCAGAACGTTAAAAAAACAACAAGTTGGGGACACCCATGACATCAAAAAGTGACGCGGAGAGGTCCTTAACCAAACGCCAATATGTGACAAATTGAGAGTGAGAATGTATTGAAATAACAGACTGACATTTAGACAGAGTACCTTGTACCTCTCAAAAACCCCTAAACATCATCACAGCCAGAATTAACACATATGTAAGAAGTGCTGAATTAAAAGACAAACTGTCTTTTTAAAATTATTTTTAAAGGCTTTTAAATGCATCTTAGTATGGTAAGTAAAAACACTTGTAGAACAAGAGGCAGTTGTGCTGACTGCAGGTGTAACCAGTTAAAAGATGACGTGAAATTAATAGGACAGCACAACTCAGAATAGGCCAAAAATTGGAAATGGTCTATAAATTGAATTTATGTAGCATTTTTATTGTACTTGAAGCACTTTTAGACTGCTGCATATTCACTGAAACATACATGCACGCATTTAGATCCAGCTGGAGGAGCAGCTTTGTCACTTTACCCAGTACCACTACTGCTAAGGGTTCAACATTTTGGCAAAAAACACTTTGACATGGGACTTTGGTAATCACAATTGGAATGACCAGCTCTACAGCTGTGAAATGACTGAACTAACACCAAGCCGTGACTGCCACAACAAAGAAAGACACAAATCCTGACAAATTAGGCCCAAAAAAAGAAGAAAAGCCTCACATAGTTGCAGTCACTGACCTACGGAGTCCCCGTGGTCACAGAGGGGAAACTCTTTTTGTGTTTTCTTCCTACAAAATAATAATTTCCATTTAGTATAACCATTTTGTGTTCACAAGGTTTAGTACATGGGGTTACATGTGTGTGTGCATTCACAAAAAGGAACGTGTGCACAGAAAACAGTTAAATTGGGGGCTATTCACTCTTTTATCTTGTGGACATTAACTTTTGCCAAAAAATGAAAGAATAAAATGTTTTTTTATGCTTTACACACAAGTTGTTCTTGTCCGTAAAAATTACCAACTTGTGCACACAACTTTGAAAGGTAAGTTTTTGTTAAAGTTACTATCTTGTGCATCTGAGTTGTTTATTTTAAACAAGGTGATAACTCGTGTGCACATGGTAGAAAGTAAATAGTTGTTGTTGAGGATGAGCAACATGAAGGAAATTCCCTCTGTGGTGCGATAGGGCCTCTGTTCCAGCCCATGAGTAAATTTGCACAGTAACCAAAATTTATATTCATGGATGAGGAGGGGGCTATTTGGATGTTTATTATACTTTAAAATGAAGTGATCCGCATTTGGCTGCCTGCGAGGTAATTAATGTGGGGAAATCTTGAATTAAAGATGTAAATCCTGACACTTTGGCAGGGGGGCCGGTAAGGGACAGTGGTCTCCAAGGTCTAGATTATTCTTAGCGTATACCAATTAACACCATGTATCTTCTTTTATGTTCACTTCAATTAGGAGCCTTTACAATTTTTTAAGTTCTTTTCTTCTCAGTAGTTAGATGATGTCAGAGAGACTGATCAAAGGCGCTAGCTGCCATGCCTGCACCATAGGTAACGCTGCTTTGCATAAAGAAATCTGCATATTGCTTAGAAGGTTTTCATTTCATTTTGCTTTAATTATGAAAGCAGAGCTGCTTTATGAGGAGAACATGGCAAGGTGTGATCTTACACCTATGCACAAAAACATGCCTAAGAAAGTGTACTTCACCCACATTTTCCTTCACCTAGTCTACTTTTTATTATTATTTTCATGCCAAAATGACAATATAAACATGAAACACTAACACTAGTTGAATGCATCAGAGTTCCTTTCGTTTCTTACGCATTAAAGAGAAAAAAAAAAGCTAAGACTTTTATCTCATTCACTGATTAAATAATTTGGAAATTCTATATTTTCTCCAAAATTATTATAGAAGGATATTTTAGAGCTTATGTCTCCCTTCTTTAATTTTCATTCAATATAAATGAAATTATAGTGAGTTTCCTCAATGTGATCCCTATACGAAAGGGGTCCTAAAAGTATCAAAGGTACAAAAAGCTTTTACTGTTATTCATGTCGCTCATTTATGTCTATGTTGCATTTTTACACTTTTACAAAGTTGTTATACTCTTATTATCATTTACGTGTATTTTTGTTGATAACACTTGTGGGTAAAAGTGACCCACTACTTAGTTTAGTTTTAGAAAAAACATCTTAATCTATACTTTTCCATCTTGAAGTTTCATGGCTTTTCTTAAAGGGCCTCCATCATTAGAAAAGGTCGTGCTTTTTTTTTGTTTGTTCACATCTGGGCTGTACACCACTAGAGTACAAGGATTGTCTTATTTGTCATTTTTGACCCGTAAATGTTTGAAGACCAGGAAAAATATACACACAAACTCTATTTAATTCACACACACACACCTGCAGTACATTAAATAATTCAGGTTTTATTTTTTATACATTTGTAATAATTTCAAAATAACTTATTTTCACATTGTTATTACAAAATTTTTTTAAATGTTTTTTTCAGGACGAAAACTGATTTAATCAATTTTGAAAAAAGGCTGTGACATAATAAAATGTGGAAGAAGTAAGGCGCTGTGAGTACCGTATTTTCTGGACTATAAGTCACTTTTTTTTTTTACAAGATTTCACCAGGGGTGCTACTTATACTCCAGAACAACCTTTAATCTGGAAAGTACAGTACTTTCTGGATGCGCTTTACATACGCACTCCTCCTTTATATAGTTTAACAAAAAATATATAGAAAAGAAATTCAACAAATTGAGTTAACATTATAAGAAACATGTTGCTTCATGTTGCCCAACGGATTTTAGATTTGAAATTCAGTGAAGTTGAATGTTAAGATCACACATGGGTTAACTTCATCTAGTTTTGGACAAATTTGTTACCTGTACAGGAACTATAAATGAAAAATTGCCTTTTGGCTAACTCTGGAGATGCATTTGAATGTGCAATGTTCCTGCCAAAAAAACTAATAAATAAAATAAACTAAAGGAAAAAGCTGCCCGTCTTAACATTTATTTATGTTTGATTTTGGTACAAATGTCCCCATAAAATCTATTTCTTTTTACCTACCCTGCTTTTTTATGCTTTAAGATAAAGTTGTCTCTAATGGACCTTCTTTCTACATAGCTGCTTGCTTTTTCCTTCCTTATGTCTTCTTGTTTTTAGCTTTAGAACCTTTTTTGAATCCTTTTTCTTTGATTATAGTTCAAAAGAAAATCAGATTTTGTGTTTCCGTAAAGCAATTCTGAAAAGTTGATGCTGGTCTATTGGCCAGAACCTGAACGTTGTGCAGGGAAGCTTTCCCTCATGCCACCTTGGAAAAGATGCGGGAGAAAACAAACAACCTGTTCTGTTGTAGTATTCACTGCTCCTTAATTCAATTACGTCCTCAGCAACCAATAAATCAATGAATAATGAACTGACCTGCTGAGGAATCGTCGTGCAGGGCTTGTCTCTATTATTCTATTGATGTTGCTCCGACCGTCTTCCTGGAGATATTGAATGCTCTTTAAGCAAAGTGCTGACATCATAATAAAAGGCCGCCATAAACTGGCCGGCTGTGCGGTTAGGACGCTGCAGGCAAAGGAGACGAACAGCCTCTGAAGGAGAGAAGAAAAAGCCAATCTTCAAAGTCAATCCGGCCAAGTATTTTATGTGGTTGCATTTATTGTACATAATGAAACTCCAAATAGCCTCTTGTACAAAGCACACGCACAATGGATGCACAAATGGCACTGCAGTCAGACCAATTACGGGATAACCAGAATGATAAATAAAGTGTTCGACTGTCTCTTTTGGCTTTAATGTGCCCCTTTACTTGTTTTGAAATCTGTCAATTTAATCATTTTTTATAGTACACAAGAAATAAAATCAAAACAATCTATATTAAAATTGACACAGCATAGAGTTTATTTTTAAATATACTTAGATGCACTTTCACCTGAGCGTGTGCAGCTGCACCTGACTTTCTGATGAGATCTTATTTAATCCTGACTTCTTAAAAATGTAAAAAAACACACAAAGGTTGGCAAATTCAACCATCAAAACGCTAAGTCGGGCGATGTGTCTGAGCAGCCGTGTGTATTCATAACCCAAGTGTCTCAAGACATTATTAACAAAAATCTGCTGCTCAGTCTTGAATTTCTGGGACCATTAAAGGCAGGATGTGGAGGCCCAGAGCAAGCACACGCAGCACAGACAGCCATCTAGTGCTGGAAATGAGCATGAATCCAAAATAAAAAAAATAAAAATAAGAAAAAAAGGGAAAAGGCCCTTTAATGTCTCACACAGACTGCGTTTATTATCTCAATTTACTTTTAAGGAGCAGAGATAGAGGGATTTTTCAGTTTCAGCAGTTAAACAGAGAAACTAAACAATGAACTGATAAAGGCTGGATTAAGCATGGAGTTGTTGTTCTTTTTCTGTGACATCATTACACCCACAAGCTGGAATAAAGACGCTTGTGCTCTTTTGTACTCGGGGAAACAGGCGCGGGAGGAACGTTAATGGCCAGAGCTTGTCTTTTTCAGCCCACACCAAACAGAGGACACCCTGGTTTAGCCTAATAGCCAGCCTGCTGCGAGAGCTTAACCTCTCCCAGTGATACTACAGAAATAACAAGGCATCAGCTCCTGGAGACTTTATCCACCTCTTTTGCAAGAAAAGCTGTCTTTCCAGTAATCATTTAACCCTGCATGCATCGCCGGTGGATGGCAATTTCCTTTTCTTTTTTTTTTTGCTAATTTATGCGCAAAAAAACAAATATTTACCACAGAGTGCACATTGGGAGCATGAATATGCATTTGTTGAGCATTTAAACACAAAGGGGAAACACAACCTGTTGTCGATTCAGCCCTTTTGCTTTGTTTTGCTGTGAAATTCCTGTTTGTGTAATAAACTCCTAATACAACCAGTATGTATGTTTGGCAAAATCCAGAAACAAAAGCGTAAATAATCCACATGAAAATCGCAGTTCTAACTCAGAGATGCTTAACAGTCCGAAGCTTTTCTCACTGCGCTGCTCAACCTCTCAACCTCTGCAGACGCACGCTCGCCTGCCCGCTCAGACGGACTTATCATCTAATTGTTTTCCATTGATCCTGTCAAATCATGTGCCTTATAATCATTCTTTTCCAGCACTGTCTCCTGAGCGCCCCTGCCATGCCTTATCGGAGAAAAATGCATCAGTTTCATTGCTTCTGAAACACTCAGACACAATAGGAGCAAGACAATAACTTTATTAAAGGAGCTTGAAAAGGTTTTTCCAAACATCTCTGTACTGGGGAATATTTGCAGGCCGGGAATTTAAATTTAAACTAAATAAATCAGACAATTTCCAATGTTTTTGTATCTTTTATTGTTCTGACTCAGCAGTGAAAGGCTGAAAAACAAACTTTGCAACCTTTAGAGAAAAGAAAAAAAGGTTTTTTATTTTGAAAAAAGGAGTTCAGAATATTTTTGATTCATTTTAAAGAGTTCTGTCCAGGAAGCTAGAACCAAACTGTCCAGTTTATCATTTTTTACTACAAAATTTTCATCTAATTATTATTCAAACATGAACAACAGCCACCAACCTTGTAATACAAACGAGCACTGATCTCCTTCGTCCTCTTTAGTTTAACATGCAGTCTAGTTCTTGTATGACATCAATGGAGAGTTTCAAAATCAGACACAGCCACAGAAGCAGACAGAAAAGTCCATCTTTACTGCCATTTTTTTTAAGAGATCACAGATTCCTCTGTGCTCTTGAGTGAGACTCAACCATCTTATGATGCCGATCAAAAATATGAACTTTAAAGATTGCAGTTCTTTCCTCCAAACAGTGGGTTTGTGTTGCTTTGAATTCTATGGCCCAATTACAGCAAACTAATGTATTATTAGACTCTTTCAGGAAACATTTCAGATCACTGCTCTGGTCTTTTACGGAAAACAAACCTAGTTTTTTTATTACTTGTTCCAGTTCTCACAGGAATTCAAGATCTTTGAATCAATCACACTGTGGCTTTTTCATGTTATCTTGGTATATTTTTTGTCTGATTTAAAGAAGTTTTGCGTGATGTAAAACATGTTCTTGGCCTGTCTTGTACTGTAGGGACATAAAATCCAAGATGTTCCATAATTCACATTTACCACGTTTCAAGCTGATTGTACAAGTAAGATTTCTTGTCTTATATTTTATGTCAGATTTATTTAAATTTTAGTGTTTTATGGACTTAAACATCACCTTGACCTGTTTTGCATGGTAGTGATGGAAAATTAAAGATTCTCAATGTTGTATTTAACATGTTTCAATTCTGTTGAACATATAGATTTCTTGTTATATTATGTGTCAGATTTATAGAAATTTGAGTGTTACATGGCATAAAATGTAACCTTGACCTGTCTCATACTGTAGTGACATTAAATCCAGGATGCTCAATGTTGCATTTACCATGTTTCATACAAACTATTTAATAAGTTGTATATGGTTTCTTGTTATATTGTGTATCAGATATAAAGAAATGTTAGTGTTACATGGAATTAAATGTAACTTTGAGCTGTCACGTACTGTAAAGATGTAAAATCTAAGATGTTTCCTGTTATATTTACGTTTCATGTTGATTGTATTGAATCAGTTGTGTAAAACACAACCTGGACCATGTTGAGTATTTGACATTTCGTTGTACTTAAGTAAGTTTTAGTGTTGCAAGGCGTAAAATGCAACCTTGACCTGTATCAAACTGTAGTGATGTAATTTCCAAGATGTTCTACGTTATATTTACCACATTTCACGCTTATCCTGTTGAAAATAGGAGATTTCTTGGCATGTTTTGTGTCAAGACTTAAAGAAATGCAATTGTGTAAGACACAACCTTGACCGGTCTGGTACTATGGTGAAGTAAAGTCCAAGATCCTCTACAAAATTAATTTAAATATGTTTCACACTTGTCCTTTTAAAAGTGGGATTTAAGACAGAACTTTTTTATGAACAAAATCAACACTACTTGTCTTTTTTAATGAGTATATTTTTCTTTTTGTTTTTTTACATCGAATAATGTAGACGATTTCTTGGTACTTATTAATATATGTGGATGTTTGAAATTTAATTACATCACTGATCTTAAAGATCCTTAATAATCTGAATCTATTATTATAGGGTATAAATATTTGATAATAAGACCTCAACCGGATCTTGATAATAAGGTTGAACTGTGGTGGGATTATATAAGTTCGCTTCCTCCCACTCACTTTCAAAAAATCAACTTGTGATTGATAATGTAGAAGATGTTATTTTGTGCGTTATTTCCTGCTTGTTTGAAATAAACCATTTCTTTCATTCATTCATTAATTATATGAGACTTCTTGTTATATAATGTGGAGCATTTATAGTAATTTTAGTGTTGCAAGGCGTAAAATGTAACCTTGACCTGACTCATACTGATGAGATGTAAAATCCACGATGCTCTACGATACATTTGCCATGTTTCACACTGATTTTGTTGTATATATGAGCTTTTCTACATTGTAAGGAGGTGATGTTCTGTGCTGTGAAGCCTTTTGAGCCTTCTTGCTTATATCATTCAATCTTACCCTGAATAACAGATGCCCTCTGCGTTCAGACAAGCCGACCACTAACACGCCACGGCGAGACGATGGAGAAATGTATGATGAAATTGAAGTAGGCCAAATGAAAGAGGAACTGATGTGTGTTTGTGCGCGTGTGTGTGAGAGAGTGCAAATGCTGGCCCTGATGTAAGGTTGTGTGTTCAAAGGTGAGGCCTTGGGGTGATGGCGAATAAGATTCCCTTACCTCCCGCAAGTAGAGAGGAGGATAAAAGCTGGCTGTAATGACCTTGGTATAATGAAGGCCTTGCTGATTTCCATGAGTTTTCTTTTCTTTCTTTCATGCGGCAAGTGTGCAATTCCATTGGAGGGCCAAGAAGGGGAAAGAGAAGGAGCTTGTCAACATTTGCCCAGAAATCGAACACAAACTCTTGTTCCCATGTTCAACGATTTAGGTAAACGATGACTATCTCCAGGCAAATTAATACATGAAACACATATTTTCCCTTAAGGAGGTAGGAGCTCTTTTTTTTTTCTAGGTGACCAATTTACTTGCAATTTTCCTAATTTGTGAAGTTATTTAGAAAGTGATGTAATGCGTGTTTCTTTTTATCTTGAAAGCAAAGTCAGCATGCTGTCTCGAGCCGCTCGCTGCGGCTAATATGGCACGACGAAATGAAAGACTTCAAAAGAGCTTTTCCACTTGGAGCTGATGCGGAGCCGTGGCCGACCTCCAAATATGATTAGAGTTTGGTAAACACAACAATAGCAAACACTAAACAACTGGTAATTGGCGTCCTCCATTCCAACAAAATCTTTCTTGATTTGCTGTGAATTATGAGCATTAATGTGTCTGCACGCCACGGCCCCTCTGAGGATATCAAAAAGCTTCTTCTGTTTTGATGGACCTGCCTCACATGAGGAGAAATGAAGGCTGACGAAGGAAATTCTTACACAATACAGTGATTAGAGTGAAATACAATCACCCTTCTTTTTTTTCAGCATTTAGATGAATTATTTATTCTTACAAACACAGAGCAGGAATGGTGGCATCACAAGTAAAGTGCGCCCTCTTCAGGCAGTTGTTGTGTATACAACATTTTTGTGCCGCACACTGTAACAAGGGGGGTTTGAGGAGGCTGTGCGTCTTTTGAAATGCACATTGATGTTCAAGTTCCAAGATGAGAACATGAGCTACATCTTTAGCAATCCCACAACCAGGTTTTACCGCCTAAACTCCCCACACATTCATTAATATGCGGTTTGAGAGGAATTCTCCACAGACCCCAATATGCAGAGGCATTGTTCTTCTTTTAAAGTCATCTCACTCGGAAAAAGCAAACTTCAGAGCCGCTGCTAAGTGTCTAATGAAAGAAGTCTCCTCTGCGGCTGCTTTTCTCACTGATTATTAAGAATCTAAATGTTGACTGAAGACAGTTTGATTCTCTTTATAGGGTTCTTTTTTTTTTCAATATAAAAACTGTGGGCATGTTTATGGCGCTAGAAAGGAGAATCTTTCACCACTTTATGCCATTTTAAAAGGTAGACAGTGAAGCACATATCTTCACATGTAAAAGTGTATAAAATGCAGGATGTTAAGGACTAATATTGAAAAAATATTGATCTGAAATACTCATATCAGCACGTCTTGCACAAACAATCATGCCACGTTCTAAGTCAGCTTTCTTCCACTCTCTGATACTCGTTTTGAGCAGATCGTCTTGATTATGTCTAAATACCCAAAACACATTGAGTTTCTGCCCTGTTATTGGCTGATTAGAAATTTGCATTAAAGAGCTGCTGGACAAGTTTGCCTAATAAAGGGGCTGGTGAGTTTATATATATATATATATATATATATATATATTACTTTCATTTTCCTTTTTTTTCTCTCTACAGAATTCTGTTCTTGTGTGACCACATAAAAAAAAGTTCTTTTTTTATGTATATATAAAAAAAATATATGTTTTGGGGATTTTTTTCTTTCAAAAAAGCAGTGCAGAGGTAGAGCGGTCAACCCCTAATTGGAAGATCACCCATATGGGCTAGACGCTGAATCCCACATCGCTCCTGTTGGTTACAGGATGGCACAAGTGTTATGTGTTACACTGGGAATGTATTGTGCATTTAGGCCCCCGTGTTAACACTGGACAAGCAGGGAAGGCCTTCTTCTTTTACTTTTTTCTTGTTTATTAGCGCATGTCCACCACCTATAGTTAGAAGAGATTTGGTGCGAAATGTGAAAGCGTGCAGATCTTGGGCATGGCTTTTTCTTTCACGACTTTATACCGACATATGAAAGATTTGCTGTCATAAAATTTTAGTGGGCCACATATCATCAATTTCCTCCCCTGTGATCAATTTACAAACGGTTGGCACATCCATAAATTAAAAGGGATGTCCTCCAAAATCTGAGTCCTTGATTAGTCAAAGTTCAACCTGGTTTAACTTGAGACTCTTGTTCAATGGTTAATTGTTTTGTACATAGAGCCCGAAAAAAGTCCTCTGCAGCATTTCCAGGTGCGTGTGGTGCATTCAAGAACGTCCTCTACACGGTTTTATGAACACTTATTTAGCCGGTGGTGTACACACCAGACCAGCATCAGACATGCAGGAAGCGACAGGGAAGAGATTCTTCTTCTTTTGTGTTTTTACTATTTATGAAAAGTCAAAGCAGTGTAAATCACGCAAATCTTGCTCCAGACATTTTGTTTTTCACAGCTCTGTTTTTCCAACAAACGTCCGTCTTGGTGTTACATTAATCTGACCAGGCACAAGCCGCAATTATTCATGTCTCCTTCATGATCATGTTTACAACAATAAAAAAAATGTATTTTTTTTATGATTGGTATTTCCGTTTTTTGAAGTGGGAACCACTTCACTAGCAAAAATCGGAGTCCCAATTAATCAGACTGTCGCATCACCGCGATTCACAATAACATTTTTTAACCGAGTTGAACTTTCCCTATGCGATTAACAAACGTCCGATTTCATACAGCCCACGATCAGACTTCAAAACTTATATAGCGACATGCAAACAGGGAAGCCCGAAATTCTGATCTTTGCACGTTTGCATTGACTTTTCATTGAAAGTGGCCGCTTAAACATGAGGTGACGTGGCCGATGTGTATGCACATTTAAGAAACATTAAATAGTGACATGTGACTGCAAGAGTTTTCAACAAAGAAGCACAAAACACACATACACGCTCATTTAAAGACTTTCTATTGGAAGTGTGGTGCCAAGGGAGATGTGAACGTAGCTTTAGGCAACAAAGCTACCAATCTGTGACCCTTTGCGTCATCAAAGAAGGTTATAAAGTGCTAAATAAGCATACACCATATCGTATTTTCAAATGTTTAAAAGCAGATAACTCAGTATAAGCGCGGTCTTCAATCTTGATGGATTCAGTCTTTCAATTTTGTCTGCAAAAGGTGGCCAGAACTCTAAATAACACCACGCTTTACTCAACACTTTTTATGAAACAGATTGTTTAAAGACTCTACTTTAGAGCGTCTGCATGACATAGCTGACAGCACTAACTATTGCAAACATGGACTCCTCATGCTTTCCTACAACATCAAGTCTGTCCCTCTGTGGTTTCAGCCTCGGCCAAACCTTTAGAAATTTCTCGAAGGCGTGAACAAACACAACAAACAAGACTGCTTTGGGTAAAATCCTATTTGTAAACTATAATTACACTTTGAAAAGTTGCAAAGTTTAAAGTTTCAAGACCTTCACTTCTTTCTCCTCATTTTGGATATTGATCGGGCTCTAAAATGCTTGTCTGGCTGGCGTTCCTACAGAACAAAGAGGTTTCTCATTACGAGCCGCTCCTCAGACAACTTTGAAATCTTCAGATTTGATTTAGTTGTGCTATCAAGGGACACAATCAAGAGAATGCAGTCAATAATTTTCACAACTGTGGAACCACTTTTAATCTGCTCTTAAAGAACAAGGCTAAAGGCACTCTGAATGCGATCATTAACAAGAAGAGAGCAGTTTGGGGTGATGGGTGCCCCCCATTCCTCCCCTCCGAAACCAGCCACCCGTCCAAAAAAACACAAGCATCTATAAAGCCAATTTTTGCAGAAGTAAAAATAAAAAAGGCTGATGTTTTTTCTTCTGAAAACATTTCTTTCTTCTTAATAATCCTCTGGGATCTGGGCTTCATGCAATACACCAGTAATGCAAAATGGGGGCATTTGTGTTAGTCACAAATAAAACAACAAGGTTAATGTGGAAAAAGTAATTCTTACTTTAAATGGTGTTGAAAAAGAAAACAACATTAGACTAAATTTGTTGTGCTGGTTCCACGATAAGTCCAAATTACGTAGCAACGTTGAATTTACGAAAACAAGGAATAATTGAGTTGTTGGTTTTGGTTGCTGTGTCTATGGTTACCCAAATCCAAGTGAAACAGATGCTGAACTACAATGCTTTACTACATTCTATCAATTTGATCAAGTCAGTTTGTTTTCCATATAGTTCAAACTGACCTTTCTTTGTACTGCTTTTTTTTTTTTGTCCAATAAGTGAGCTGTAGTGTATGAGGTCACTCCTCTCAACACATACTAACAAAGACATAGTTATGTCCATGGTTACTGGGCAGTCTAATTAACCTATTTGTAAATAAAACAATAGTGATGAGATGCTAAGGTAGATCAGATGCATCAATCAGATTTACTAGTCCTGCAAAGAAAGGGAAAATCGAGTGTGTAGGAGGAAACTCTGGAAATGGAAAGACATTTGTGTTGGACTAATTCTAGCTTGGTTTGCAAAGCACTAACAAAAATCAAAGTATTGTCACACTAAAATTTTGGTTAATTGTAATGTGATTGTCTATATTTTTAAGTTTAAGCTTGAAAAATATTACGAGCGCTGGCAGCTACGTGACCGGCGACTATTGACAGCAACATCAAGCAGGAGTATCATTTGAATTTGAGCCTGCAAAACTTAGGAACAACCTCCCATCTAACATGAATTAATAGGAATAGATGAGCAGATTAATTACAGGTGTGGAGACATCAATCAAAGCAGCCATTTTTAACAGTTTGTCATTGTGGAGCAAATATAGGAGTATCTTTATTATTATTTTTTTTATTTAACTAGATGGAAAACCCGTTGAGATCAAGATCTCTTTTACAACGGTGACTTGGCCAAGTGGTCAGCAGCACACGTTCCATAACTAAAGTTACAGTACAAGCAAAAACTAACATAAGCAGTGAAAATGGAAAATGTACAATATAAGATTTAAAACTTAGGTGTAACAAAGTGACAAAGCAGGGTAATAAACCTTAACAGACATTTTGAAGGTGAAACATCTGTGCATCAGTAGGAAAGAAAGACTATTATCATTGTTGATGAACCAATAAATGGCATGTTTTTTAGATTTTCGAAAGAAGTGTACACAGAAAAGATACACATGTACACACAAGCAAACACTACACAGAAAGGACCCAATTTGAACAAGGGCTTTTGGTTCAAATTTTGGTATAAACAAAACTCTTGGATTTTGCTAAATTATTGCAAAATAGTTTAAATAAATAATAATTTATATTTATGTGTATTTTCCGCTTCGGAAATTTTGAATAAATATACTTAATCAAAAGTCTTCCAAAGATTTTATGGCGGTATTGGATCAATGCGCACATTGACCCCAGCAAAATACTACTAATACGAACAAAAAACAATGTGTTGCAATAGTTCAGTCAAAGTCCAAACCACAGCTCCCCAAAGCCAGGATTGCTGAGCAATGTTAACCTGGATGGATCAACCCTCCAGTAAAACAGAATAAAACATCCAACCTTTGCTGTTGGTGCTCTATATTACACACCTAATCAGAAAAACAGCTTTAAAAATCAAACACAAGTACATTTTTAGCATTTGAAATCTATATAAGTATATGTGTAACTTTGTAGTAATACACCTGTATTTTCTTTATCTCTTAAAACCATTTGTGGCAGAAGAGTCAGTTAATTTGAAACATTTTTACTTAAATTAATTCTAAGGCAGTCTGCCTAATGTGTACTCAATCAGTGCTATCCTAGAGCAGTCTTATGTTCATAGCCACTATAAAACATTGCATACAATATTTTCCAGCAAGATACTGATGACTGATGCACAAAAGAAAAAGAGCAACAAAAAAAAAAGGAAATATCTGTTGGCCTTAGGAGCACAAGGCTGCACAAAATGAACAGGTATGAGATTTTAGCTTTAGCTGCAGAGGGGCAACTTGTTTAATAAACTTAGGTCCATTCTAAAACACGTAGAATTTTATGCATTTGGCCTCATACTCACTAATGTGTTTTTGTTTTGGTCCTTTGAAGGGAATACTTGATTTAAAAATGTGGGAAAGTCAGAATTAGAATAAGTCATCCACAACAATGTGATAAACTGATATCATAGTGTAGCATCCATCCATGTATCCATTCATCCATCTAGTGCTGGACGATATGGGAAAAATGTTATATCACAACAGAGATTATTTTATATCACACTAATGATACAAAGCACAATATACCACAATGAATTATATTTTCAGCTATTCTCTGGAAACAAAATTAAAAAAAGTTTTTGAAGAGCACAACAGTTTCAATTTTTTTAGTAGGAAAACACATTTATTGAAAAGTTCAGTAATACAAATAAACAAATAAAAACGATAGAAACGATAGAGGAGAAATGGCACAATAGTCACTTTTTTGTGGGGCAGGAGTCTAAGCTGAGTGGCCCAGACTTCCCTCTCACCAGCCATTTCCTCCAGCCCAGTGGGACATGACTGTTTACATAAATGGAGATGGACAAAACAAGGCTGTGACAACACAAATACAAAGTGTCTTACCTCGGGTTCCAACGAAATGAAGTCAATTCAGTCTTTGAATGTTTGAGGTGGGACCAGTGGGTACCATATGCTGTTGTTGAGGCATCTGATCAGCCAGTTCATAGCTTGCGATGAAGAAAATATACTGTATCGTGGAAAATAAATTTGGTTTAGCAAGAAGATGTTAAAAAGATTAAACCAAAGCAAGAATGATTATTCTGACAAACAGAATGACAGAGTAATAGCTGTTTATTTTTCAGCAAAAATCTTTGGGATTTTGGCTTTCTGGGACCAGTGGGTACTTTCTATTTGGAACGGGAGGGGGGAAGGGATGATCCGTCCAGTTCTCTCTATGTATTGTTTATGGACATGCCCGGAACACCTCCTCAGGTAGGTGAACAGGAGACATCCGAACCAGATGCCCAAGCCACCTCAACTGGCTCCTCTAAATGTGGAGGAGCCGTGGCTCTACTGCAAGCTCTGTCTGGGTGACTGCCCAGTCACCCTATAGAGGAAGATCATTTTGGTCGCTTGAATTTGGGTCACGATCCAGAACTCATGAACATATTATTGGAACAGAAATCGATCGGTAAATTAAAAGCTTTGTTTTCTGGCTCAGCTCTCTCTTCACAATTGATCGGTACAGCGACCACAGAACAGCAGATGCCGCACCAATCTATCTGTCGATCTCATACCCATACATACTGCGATCTTCCCTCATTTGTCAACAAAACCCCAAACTACTTAAGAGTCCTCCACCTGAGGAAGGAGGTCACATGACCAAATTTAGCAAGCTGATTGGCTGCAACCGATGTCTACAAGCATACAGGAGCAGAATGAGGTATTATTGTTTGATAAAATGGAAAATAATATTGATTTAATACCAAATTTATGATTTTACTCTTGTAGTTCTCTTGACTAGCTTTGCAATGATACATCCCTCTTGTGGATTAGACAAGTAATGGGACTTTGAACACTAATCTTAGTTTCTTGTCACAAAAATGTTAGTGTTTAGTTGTTTATTCAGGAACAAAATTACAACCTACTTGTGATCACTTAAAATGCCATAACTTTCTAATTCTTTGAGCTATCTGAATGATCTTTATACCGTTGGAAAGGTCTCTTTGAGCTCTTTCCAGTGATATAAACATCACAGCAATCCACAGAATCATATAGTATAGTCACAGACACATACCTACAGTATTTGGATGCTAAATAATCAGTAAACTTCAAGTATACTGTCTCACTTTTAGTATAGACTAGTATTGTACTGTAATATGCTATTTTTGGCTAAGAGATTAAACTAAACATGAAAAATTAAATATAATTCTTTAAAAAAAATGTAGCACTATAAAACCTTAATTGTCCTTATATAATATGACATGTTTTCATTGTATTTATGGATTTATTCGTATTTGTGGCAGAGAGTAACTTCATTTAACACCACCCCCCACCCCCACTCCCACACACACACACCACCACCCAAAAAAAGGCAATACTAATATCTAAATGCAGTCTTAACACGGTACAGAATGCAAACGTTAAAGATAACAATATAAAAAGATAATAATATAATTCTTGCATAACTTTTGTAAAAGGCTTATTCTAGACACACATACCCCACCACCACCATCCTTTTCTCACCATTCTCCCTTCTTTCCTGTTTGTAAGAAAAGTCTCGCGATAACAGCCTGTGGTTTCTAGAGGAGCGTGAGTTCAAAAAGTTGTTTGCTGTGTTTCATTCAGATGCACCGAAACGGCGGGCGAGTAGTCATTTTTGTGTTTTTTAAGCCCGTTCCACAGAGAAATAATAGCGTCACGTATGAGGGACAACTGACGTGATGACTTATCAACATATCTGGAGTTGCCTTATAATCGCGAGGTTTGTATATTAAAAAAGTCGGTTGTCATTAGCCCGCCTTAGCTGTTTTGCTAGCACTGTTGTTCTTCGTAGCCTCGTTTGACAGCAACAACATAAACTACTCAAACAACTAATAATTGCTACACTTTATTAAGTACAGAGGTAATTTATATTTATTTTTATTTGAGAAACACTTCTGTAGTGTTTCTCAAATAATATTCTGTGTCATAGAAGTCTAATGTGTTATTTGGGTCAGTATTGTTCACATTTACTTTCGCCTATGGGATAACACATCGATTAATTATTCTAAAATTCAATAATTTTAATGACTTCCTACTTGATTATCAGACCTCACAGCAGAGGTGACTCCCACGCAGCTATTGCTAGTGTTTAGCTGTCAAGAATTATTGCATAAAAACTAACTTTCATCATTATCATGATAGTAACAGGCACACATTTATCAAATGTTTCCTTTACTGTTCAGTGCTGTAGTGTAATGTTACTTTATTTGTTGTTTGTCGACACAGGTACATTTGTCAAAGCTGAAAGCTTTAGTATGCCGTCTCCGCAAGCCCTCCAACCGGTTCTCAAATTGAAGGTGGATGAGCTGTTCCTTAACTGGTTGAGCGATCCTGAAACTCAGTTGGTCCTCAAGGAATACCTTGACCAGATCAAAAGTGGACAATATAGCACCTCAGGCACGGAAAACAGTCAGGCCGACAAGTCACTGAGCTTCAACGAAAACAACAATGTTGCATCCCAGAAGAATCTGGTGGAGAAAAAGCCGGCTTCTCTCAGTAACCCTTCCGGCCCACCATCCAACAGTACCCTGCCATCTGGCAGTAATAGTAATTCCAGAGTACCCGGACCTGGTGGCAGATTACTGCGGCGGTCCGTCAGCTCAAAGAAGGTAAATAATTTTCGTGGGGTTGTCGAGGATCTTATATTGAAAAATTAAACCTAAAAATGAGATTTGTCTTGATTGAGAAACCTAAAACTAAAGAAAAGGCATAAAAACAAATTCCATCAAGAATTTAAAGTGATTATAAAACATAGAAGCAAAAAAAAAAAAAAAAACCCACTCTAAATTGGGCATTTTTATTTATTTTTTTGCTCTGATCATAAATGGATGCTCATTAGTTTTCAAAGGTTTTGTAAAACATAAGTAAAGAAGTGCAACAAACTCTTTATTAACTTGATACATATCTACAAGCAAACAGTCAAGACATTGGATGGGAACAAAAACAGGACTCCATTATAACTTGTTCCCCTTTCGCCAATTTTTTTTTTTTTTAAGGCCCTAACAGACATTGCTAGTTCTATTTTTTTTTTTTATTATTATCATTAAATGTGTTATTATTTTGCATATTACTTCATGTAAGCTTCTGTCACAAATGTTTTCTTGGTATCTTAACAACTGTCAAATATGCCACTCTGAAATGTGTCCTCAAGTAATTCATTTTAAGGCAGTATTCTTCATATTTCCTTGGAAGATTTTATTTTCTGATAGTTTGGTCTCAACTTCCACCGACTGACCACAAGAGGCTGCTGAGAAGCTGACAACTTTGTGAGGCTGTCCTCTCTAGAAAAGGGCCTCTTTATTTGTAGGCATGCAAGTTAAGTGCTTAGTTGTGTGAGGTTTCACATCCCGTCAACTAAGCATTCAGACCTCACCTACACATTTGAGTAATTCGAGAGTAAGGAGTGTCTGGACCCAGCCTATACCAGTTTCTCCTTAAGCTTGTTTTAGATCTTTTCTGCTGTGACTTTACTTACAGGAAGTAAAATAAAAAATAATAATGAACGGTTGCCGTCAGCTAAAGAAAACAACCTGTGCAAAACAGCTCGGCAGCTCGTCTGTAAATATGTCTGCTGTTGTTTGTGGCTGTGAACATTAGAGATGGTGATGACAGTGAGATAACCAGACAGCTGCGGACATTTGCTTCCTAAGACTCCTCCGTCCACATGTTGTTGACATGCTAACCATTGGCATGAGGAAACACTCAAAAATTAACTAGAATACCTTCAGTAAAACAAGAAAATGTAAAAATCTATGCACCTATTGTGATCCTATTCATTCATTTAATAAGAATTGGTAATATTTTTTACAGATATAAATACACTTTGCCCTACTTAAATTAACAGATTACTCCAAAATCTTGCAAACATATATGCATATATATATATATAAAGTTCAATTTACATTTACCAGCAGGTTTAAGCAGGAATTGAACACATTTTTGAACATATTTTTTCTTTAAAAAATATTTAAAAAGCTTATATGAGCTTTATTTTATTATTTCTGCAAAATTTGATCACAAACCAGAAAACATCACTCTGTTTTTGTCTTTTGAGAAATCAATCTTGGAAATCAATCACACTGTGTTGAGTAAATATTATAGGTATTATGTTACAAATGTAAGCAATAAAAGTAGGCTTACTTTAAATTATTTGTAGAAGTATTCCCCCTTTGTTTAATCCATCAGGTTTGAATTACAGAAATGTAGGAGTAAAGAGTCTACATGTAGAAATTCTGTTTAAAACTTTTTCTCTGTAACTTTTGCTCCACTGCCCTTCCTTGGATTGAAATAAGGCAACACTCCGAGGTTTTTTTGTATTCTGATGTGTCATGCTACGGGCCAACTCTGCTCCTGTAAATATTAAATGGATTGTGAGGTTGTGTTATTGCACTAGTTCTATTTTCGAACAACAAAATGAATTCCTGCACACGGATGCATTCTTAAAAGGATTAGTCAAAAATTCGATTTATGTTGAACTGATGGAGCCAGGAGCAGCTGGTCTGACTTTGACATCAGACACTGATATAGATAGCCTCGGTTCCCCTGTGTTGGAATTAGATACTCAGAACTCTGGGAAGGAAAAGAGGTGTGGCAGCACATTCATCCCCTCAGTAATTTACTTTTGAAAATGCTTGTATTAGATGTTATTCATTGTCTGGATGTGTGGTCTTAGTTTGTTTATTTTAACAGTGCACCGTGTAAATATTATTTCCCTATAAACTCCTGACTTTGTCACCTGCTTTACAGTTAAGAGCACAATTTTCTGCAGAACCAACTTCTAAACAATTGCAAACTACTTTAAACTATACTGCAGTATAAATATAAATATATAATTTTTTAATCTCTTTTGGACTCCTTACATTCTGGAAAATGTGGATTTCTCCTGATGTATTTTTATAACTCGCTTGCTTGAGCTCAGCAACATGGAAGCTATTTGAAGCAGAGGGTCTGAAGTCACATTATCAGTTGCCTGACCTGTCAAGGAGAACCAGGTGTTAAAATGTTTCCCGCAAGAGCTTTAATTTTGTATTCTTAGTTGCTTGTGGGTTAAGACTGTTGAGTGGAAAACTGTGGTTCCAACCGAGGACTTGATTTAGCTCTCAGGAAGGTAGCTAATCTGTGAACAAAGCAGGACACGCCAAGCATTTTCCCTATGTAATGTTTTACTGAACAATCTGTGAGAACTGAAGTGTATTTGTGTATAAATACAATTCTAGATTTAATCACTATACCTAAGGCTTATGTTTTTCCTTATATTTGATCTTTTTTTGTGCTATTCTAGTCAGATTTTACTTTACTTTTAATAATTATTTTGCCATATCTAAGATTTATTTAGCAAAAGACAGTCTGAGTGTACTGAGCTTTTTTATTGCTCTACATTTCCTCTGTTATTTTAATTATTTGAGTTATTTCAAAATATGAAAATAGTGTTTTTAATATGTTCTTGTGGCATTTTTCTTATATATTAGAAAAATTAAGCTCAAATTTGTATTTTTGAGTATTTCTTTGTTAAAATCGCTGTGAATCAGGATTAGTTGGACAAAATGCAATGCTTATTTATGATGTTGAAAATACCCTGGGTGGGTTACAAGCTCTCTGCTTCGATCCACTCTGATGTGATAGACGAATAGATCCATGTACGGCTTTGTTTTCCTCATCCAAGCTGGCATCTGGTTTAAACCTTTACTGCTGGATAGCTCCATGATTGCTCTCCATTTTTGTTGCACCGTCAATGTTAGATTGGTGGTGTGAGGGACTGTAAGCAAGCTAGAGAACAAGTAAACAGACAGCTCCCAGCACCTGGAGGGGGAGAGGGGGCAACTTCCTACTAATGGTCCCGTCTACAACTCAGAAGCTAATTTCTAATGTTGAACTGTCACTGCAGAAATGATGTCCTAGAAAATGACACAGGCTTTTTTTAAATTTATTTTATTTTGGCTAAAAACAGTATAATCATAATTTAAAAGACTCCTGGAAACGCTTTTAATATAGATCAAGAATTGATCAAATTTGGATTTTATTCATATTAATAGCATTTTAGGTTGTTATGACTTTGGGAAAACATAAGATGCGAGCAAACGTATTCTTTTTCTCTGTTTCTGGTTCTTCCCATTACTTGGAAACTCAAATACAAAATACACAAGCATAGGACTAAGTTCTGTGCAAATTAATTGGCATGAATTTACTTTCATAGCTGTGACAGTGATAAATGCAAATGCATATATAGGTTATATTTTCTTATTTCTATGCTGTTTTGCTTTTATTTTGCATCTCTAAATTCTAACCATTTCATTATATTTTGACACTAACAATTTACAGTAATTCAGCTTAGTTCTCACATTGTCCCAAACGTTTGATTTTTTAAAGACATTAAATGTTTGAGGCTCATGTTTTGTTTTTATGCCAGTTGCATTCTTTTTCTTGCAAATAATATTGACAGGGTTGTTTTTTTCTATTGTTAAACTGGGTTACTCAGTGGTGTTGTGTTCTAGTGTTAAATAAAAGTCTAGAACAATATATAATAAAGTAATGCACTGTCCTGCCACTGACAGCATAGCCATTCAGGTGATTAAATACCTGTTTAATGGTCCTGACTGAAGTACTCATTATTTTCTCTGTTTTTCTGGGCTATTTGTGTCTAAAGGTCATGTGTTCCATTGGATTTTCTGTAATATTAAATATTAATAAATATTTAAGTTTTTTCAAAAGCTAGATTGTTTTTTTCTTTTTTGTAAAGGCCACTGATAACAAACACTATCCCAGCTAAAGCTTAGATGAAGAACTCACTTAATAACTTGTCACCTGACTAATGGTCACTTGCTTTGAATGTTGAGTTTTGTAACTTCATCTGTTGTGTAATGAGGTGAATGTGGCCTGCCGTCTCTGTAGACAAATCAGATTACTGCTGCAGTTTGTTGTTCAGACGCATCGTTTTTCTCGTTGGCCCATCAGACGGAAAACATGGGGGTAAAACGCCTTGTTGTGCTGAAATCTACCATTTACCGCCTTCAATCGCTTTTGAGGTCCTCTGATTTGTGATGTCGCTTGCTGAAGCATGCCTACTGAAATTATTAAAAAAGCCCACATGTGGTAGTGCTTCTATTATACTCGGAGTGGATAGTATCTTCATCCAGAGTTTTTCTGTTGGCAATCATTTATGAAGATGACAATTTTCTGTGACAGTATAAGACCCAATTATTTTACTTAATTGTTAGTAAATAATAAGAGTAACTCAAAGCTCCCATGCCCCCTTTTTGTTACATACTCTCACCCTCTTCCCCAGCCACCATAGTCAGAGCGCCATATGATAAACTCATGGGAAAAGAAACACTTTAAAAAATTGTGACTTTTCTGTTTAATCTCTTTACCAACTATTTAATTTTTTGATCACACAGGGGTGACAAACAGGTTGTAGTAATTTTTAATAAATCTGCATCGTACATTTCTGGGTTTCCATGCTAACAGAGGTTTTTTTGTCCACATTCCAAATGCTTTCATATTGTACAATATATTACGTTTGTACAAGGTAGAGACTTTTTATTGTGAGTGGGGGGTGGTTTTCAAAGCTCAACAAAACTTTGGTTGTGGTTGTAGACTTAAACTAGTGACATGTGTTTCAAGTTTTGGAAGAATTGCTCAAATAGATTTTTTTTGTGGGGAAATGCAAAAATCACAGAATTAAACTTTTTCCACAGTTTCCACCAAGCTGTAGGTCCTGTGGCCATCCCATAATAATTTTAAAACTTCCTTTTTTTTGTTTTGTTTGTTGTTTTTTTTATTTAATTTTTAAATACTTTTTTTTTACACAAGATATTATCCCTAGTCGTTCTTTTGACTGTCTCTTCAGCTATGATGTCATTATTTAGGGGGCTAATTTTATCAAAAAATTCACCTTTACTGTGTAATAGGTGTTTGCAAATTTTGATGAGTTCTTGAATTTGTTGCTTGGGTAAAATTTTCCGCAGTAAGAAAGAAAAATTGCAAAAACAGTCTGGTCCTTCCAGTTCAGGACTGCTGCGGGTCATAATAAATATTGACCTTTTTCCTTGTTTCATTGAAAAAAATTACTTTTGTTGGAACATCTTGCAGTTGGGTGTGTTCAACCTCAACAACAGCAATGACTTTTGTTCCCAAACTTGTCATTAAACCAAAAATAATGAATATTTTTTGTGTTTACAAGAGCACAGATGATATACATCGTCTTTGTAAAAACTGACATCAGTGTGAATGACATCTAGAGCTACCAGGCAAGAGGTCTAGAGGAAGACCAAAGAGGAGGTTTCTGGATGCAGTGAATGAAGACATGAAGGTGGCTGGTGTTAGAGTAGAGGATGCTGAAGACAGGCTTAGATGGAAGAAACTGATTTCCCCTGAAGGGAAAAGCCGAAAGGAAAAGAAGAAGAACTGCGAAACTCCTGATTCTAATTCTAGCTTTACGCTGAAGTCTTATAACCCATAGCAACAATCGGAAGTGGATGTTTGTCTGTAACTTTAGTTTCCCCAGATCGTGTTTCCAGGATTGCCCAAACCACTCTGTGCTTTTAATAGTGGCAGGTCGGTTTGGTCATCATTTTTTAAATCTGACATGTCCCCAACGCTCCTTAGCTATAATTAGTAAGAAGAAAGAAAGCAAAACAGACAGAAGCGTAAGATAAAATCGTAAAGTTTGTTGCTTAAAACCTTTGGTTTTTCTGTTGTGAAGTTCAAAGTTTTAGTGTTTTCTTGCCAATTAATAACTGACTGAAAGTTTTTTGATTTATTGTGCTGCTTGGGGAGGAATGCTGTCCTTTTCTAACAGCCCACACCACTGAGGTATCTTTGAGTGGGAGTATTTCAGAGAAATGTCACTGCCTGTGGATCACTGTGTCACAGAAACAAGATGCATCCTTCAAGTGGGACAACAGGTCCTTCTCTTTACATAACTTTCCATGAGAAGTGAGGTATGCAAACTGGAAAGGGCAGATCACACCCCTTCCACCCCTCTCTCTCACACACACACACATATGCACCCAGTCGTTCCTTATCTCCCCTGTAGCTCTGAAGCAGTAGCTCCCTGACCCTTGTGTGTGCCTGAGTGTTTGTGCGTGTATACATGCTGGGAAAAGACTGGGACAAGATGAGCAGGCAGGGCTGAGCCGAGATTGTGCGACCAGATCTGGAATGGGAGGGAGAGTCACAGTAGCAGCTGCTCTCCTGCATTAAGGGACTCTCACTCTGACAGAGGACGATCTTGGGGCATATTCAACAGAGGACGTCCACTGTCTGTCGCTTTTCACTCCTAACGATCCGCGCAGTCGAGAAGAAACCGCTGGATTGAGGTTGCGGTCTGTTTGTGCGTTTCCCCCATCCTGTCTCGGAGCAAGGATGAGGATAAGGGAGCTTTCTTTACGCCAGGATCCTGACCTGAGGAAGGAGCTGGCCTTGCTGGCACGAGGATGTGACTTTGTTCTGCCTTCTCGGTTTAAGAAGAGGTTAAGAGCCTTTCAACAAGGACAGGCAGGTTTTGTTTCAGAATACTCTCTTGGATACAGAATGTTCTGCTTTTTTTATTGAGCGTGTGACATTGAGCATTTGACTTGGAATCTATGAGCGCCACATACAGCTAGTGAATCAATCCGTTTCAAAGTCTGTTCTTTTATTTTGAAAGAGAAACTAGTGAATGTTAGCTCTGTTTACCCAGTTTTTTTTACTATGTGTGTCTTCTTTATCACAATGCCCGACTGTCCCCTCTTAGACCACATCATAGAGTGTGCAAAATGTCATGTGGCTTAGCAGTTGTGCTGAAGTGGGAGAGGGGAGAGTCTGGGCCAGCAGGAGATGTTTATGTCCTTTTATAGCCAAGGCTGACACCAACACACACTACAGACGAGCAGAAGCATCATTTCAGGAGAAAGTGAGACGATTATCATACAGAGATTATAAAATGTCCACAGTCGCGTCTGAAATAAAAAAAAAAAAAAACAAGTTGACCCCAAACAGCCCCTCTTTGTGTTTTGCAAGTAAACACATCTAGGATGTAGCTTTAAGCTCTATCAAATTAAAATTCAGAGAACTATAGCTAACATGTGGTTCTTGGAAAATAAATCTTAATTCTTGGTACATCTTCTATTATTCAGGGCTAAACTGAATAATTTAATGAGTATATTTTTAGGTAATATAAAGTATGATTTGGTAATACTCTAAAAGAAGCTCAATCTTTTTAGCAACCACAATTTCACTGCAAAAACTGAATCTTAAAGTAATACTCTTTCATAAAAAATTCTTACTTTCTGTTTTGCAAAAAAAATAATCTTATCAGTAGCAAAATAATTTTAGGTTATGTACATATTCCCTTACTACTAAAAACTACATAGTGCAGGACTTTCTGATGCCCTGAATTTTAATTTTGAAATCATTCTCTCTAATTTAATTTTAAACAACATATTTGATGCCACCAATTTCCCGAATTAAACACCTAATAAATATGAGAATCTTAGGAAGACTATGACTCCACTGTGTTCTGGTCATGAAGAATTAATTAAAGTACTTTTTTTCCACATGAAAACATTGCTCAAATACAATGCATTGTGGTCTATATTCGGTAATCTAGTGAACACCGATGCTCATTGGTTTTTGGGGGTGACTTCTGGGAAATTTTATCACTCAATTTTGAAATTGTAGATTTGGCCAGCGTTACGAATTGGCAAAAGCATTATTTAGTCCACTAAGTTGTGTGTCGTAAAGAAATTTGGACACAACTTGAGTTTGAGAAAACATGTCTTCGTGACTATAATTTTTTCCTTAAAATAAGAATTCTTGGTAAAAACATTTTTCTGACCTCAATGGCAAATTTGTATGCTTATTTAAAGAAAATCCTCCAATTGGGTCAGAATTGTTACCTTATTTTAAGGGATCTGTTTTAGAAGTTAAAAAACAGCTTTAACTGCGTGGCCAAAAACGTAATGAACCACCTGCATTTAGTTAGGAAAATGCCGAAGAATCTCCAGAGAACTACAGCTGGCAACCAATCAAGTCAGCTGACGAGTTATCCGCACCGCACTGACCTACCAGGTTCTTCTAACAATAGACCTTTTCTGCCCCGGTGGCACGAGTGCTTTAAAGAACACGAGACCTAATCTTCACACGATGGCTGGCCTCCAAAGAGGCCGAACCCAAACCTCACTCGGAAAATTTGGGATGTGCCGGACTAGATTAGAACCAATCAGTCTCCTCCTAAATCAAATAATATAATAAAAACTGCTTGCACCATGGATGCACAGATTAAAGCTCATCCAACTTCAAATAAATGTTAAGAGATTCGATAATTGTACGCTGATACTAAAGGTGGGCCATAAAGGGGAATATTTAAGATGGAAATTTCTTTTTTTTCTTGGAAATGTTATCTGCTCTATCCACCTTTTGTAGCGAAACCTAGCTTATCCTATTTTGTATAATTGCAGTCAATAAAATAGGTGTAAAAAAAATTACTCCTTTTGCAGTAGTTATATCTGACTAAAAAGTACTACATTTACCAACAACAATCACAATTCTGAAAGTAAATGTTTTTTTTTGTTTTTTTGGGGGGGTATCTTTAACCATAAAAATGTTATCTTTGCCATAAAAAATATTTTTCTATAGAAGAAATATATATTGTGATGATATAAAACTGAAACACTGGAGGATAACTGGTGAAAGCAAAAAAGAAATCTGATTCACTCTCAATATGTTGAATTTTTTTTAAAAACCTGGTGTTGCAAATTCTAAGGAGTTTGAGCTCTTTAAAAGTTTGTTCTCTTTCAGTAAAAGGGTCCAGGGCATCTAAATTTCTGAGAAGAAATGTTTACTTTTTGGTTTCTCCATCCAAATCAACAGAAGCAATATTTCAATTTGGAGAGGGTTTTTTGTGTCCTCTAATATCTTTTTTTTTTCTTAAACCTGGACACATTTTTGCATTTTAATTTACCTTAAGCCCCAATAAAACAAGAAATATGGTCCCATTCTGGCTAAGGATGGGGCAATATAATTTTTTACCAATAACCATTATTTCCCCTGCAACAGTGGCCAATAGCCAATATTTACAGATATCGATATTTAAATGTCTACAATAACGTCATGTTTAGGGTCAGTTTCTTTACAAGAAATACAAAGCGTTTCACAGCATGGGATCTCATAGGAACAAGTATCACTTTAAAACTTTGAAAATATATCTGAAAACATTCTGATCATTTACTGACTATTAGACGTAACTGTAAACCATAAACTTTCCATTGCTAGGGATCTATTAGGAGCAAAATGCATTTGTATCAAATACATAATGTACATGAAAAGAGTCAAAATAATTACTGACTATGATTGTAAACATAAGCTTTCCAGTGGCAAAGATCTATTAGGAACAAGTATCCATGTCAAAAATAAAGTATCTGAAAACAGTAATATTGGTGGATTTCTTTTTTTTTTTTTTTTGTATAAATTCCACACCGATAAACTCAAATTTTGCAAATATCGGCCGATACCAATACTGCCACAGATATATCGCCCATCTCTAATTCTGGCAATGAAGTCCAACAGCATTATTCTGCAACCCCAATCCTTCACTCCTTCTTTTGAATATGTGGTTTACAGTATCATTATTTCTTTCTACTTAAAAAAGCGCATTTGGTCCCACCAAAGTAAAGCAAATTTTCCAAAAGACATCGTATATTCTTTCTATATTTCAGTCAGGCAGTAGGTAGACGTAAATGCAAGAGACGCAAATGTTGGTAAATTGATGTATAACTGCTGCAACCTGACTAATACTTCATGTCATAAAAGAAATTTCAGTACGGTCTTATTCTTAAAGACGTGATCAGCTGACTTCAGCGCTCTAAAGTAAGGGTCAGCCCTTTAAAGCTAGTTTTTTATTAACAAAAAAATGAGTCGTGTTAAATAATTCTAGTATCTGACATGAACAGTAGCTCTTTTTATAAAATGCCTTAGTCGTTGTCTCACATTAAACTACCAAAAGTTCTGGATCTACCAAATATGCCCATGTAATAACCAGTCTCACATTACTAGTAGACTTATAGGAATGCCAGTCAGAGGGGTATTCATTACAGATAAATGGATAATGATTATGAGTGTTGAGTAGAAGCAATTTTTCCATGATGAGCCCGACCGCCTGGAGATGTGCTTACACGAGTGTCAGCAGAGTACTGTTTGTTTTAAAGTGAGCGGACTTGAGGCCAGGCATGTAAACGCTTCCCAGCGTCCTCTTTAACAGCTCTCGTCTGTGTCCGTCTCAGGCCCAGGTGAGGACGGAAGTGCCGGTCACCGCAGCGCAGAGCGAAAACATTCCCAAGTTCTACTTCCCACAGGGCCGGCCCCAAGCCAACCTCAACATCGACTGCCTCATTTCCAGAATTGAGAAAATATTTTCCCAATTCCCAAATGAAAGGGCCACCATTGAGGATATGGGGGCGGTTGCCAAGGTAAGAACGTGGTGGTGCAAGCTGGCAATTGATGTCATTATTGGTATTTATCAACAGTCATAAAGAAGATATTATTGAAGACTAGGGCCTAAAGAAGGATGGACATTCTGAAATATTTGTGTTGTTTACATACTTGACACACATGGTTCCCCGTCTCCCCTTCCAGGCCTGTGAGTGTCCCCTCTACTGGAAAGTGCCATTGTTCTGCTTGGCTGGAGGCGACAGGACGGGTTTCGTGTCTGTTCACAAGTTTGTGGCTGTGTGGCGAAAGTAAGACAATAGCTGCTCTTATTCTAAGTGGACCGCTGGTGCATTCACTCCCAGCCGGTCTCACAATGAGTGTTTGCTCGGGAATAGAAACGTCTATTACTGCAGGATTTTCAACTCTAAACTAAATGAGTGCTTTCAAAGACTTCCATTGAGATTTTATTTTGTTGTAGAAAACTGAAAGAAAATATGACAGAATGGAGGCAGTTTGTGAGCTGTAGTTATGGTGATAGAGCAAGTCTTTAAGTCTATGACTGAGCCTTTCTCAGCCACAACAATAAATCCTTTATTTTTTTTAGCCATTATCATTTTTACACTTGCTAATTTCATTTTTAATTCATTAAATAAAACCAGGAAATAACGATAAAACAGTTCAGATGGTATAAGAGAATATTTGCAACCATCTGTTTCCTCTTTTTTTTTTTTTTCCAGAACTCTGCAGACCTGCCACGATGATGCTTCTAAATTTGTGCATCTCTTGGCCAAGCCGGGCTGTAATTACCTGGAACAAGATGACTTTATTCCATTCCTGCAGGTACAGGCTGCCACATTGAGGGAGAGGGCTGAAGGCATCAGTGTGGGATGTAACATTGCAACGGCTCAACTGCTGCTGCTGCAAACTAGGCTTTTTTTTTTACCCTCCTTCTAAAAAGAGTTTTTTTTTATGGATGATGAAAATTTTAAGTCTATAGTACATGTGGAAAAAAAATTATAAAGGAAGATTCTACTAAACAAAATTAAAGCTTTATTAATAGTAATTTGGCATGAAAACTAATATAAAGTTTGCTCAATAGATTTTTTTTTCTTAACATTTCTAGGGATGATCATAATCCATAGATCTTTACTTTCATTTTTTAAATCCAACATCAATTAAATCCACAAATGTAATTTCTTTCTGAAGTAATTTATTTTATTACTCTGGAAAAAAAAACTGTCTGTGTTTATTGTAAGAATTCATCGCTTTATAAGTGAAAATCTGCATTTTATTTCAATTTAAATCAGTAGGTATGGCAAAAAAAACTTTCTTTAAAAAGCTTTCAAAAGCCAGTTTTGACTTGGAAATAAAATTAAATTGTGATCTTGTGAATAAAAATGTAATTGCTTCATTACTTCTCTAATTAGAATGTGTATCATAGGGGTTAGTTTTTTTGTATTTTTAGTGTTTTTCTGTTTTGGTCCAATTCATCTGGTTTTTTAACAACTCAAAGTGGAGCAGATTTTATCTTTGCATTTCATTAAAATATTGACAGTAAAAGTCATGAAAAACTTAAAAAGTTCATACCCTAAGTGTTTTTTTTAAGGCCAATAAAAGAATGAAGTAAACAGCAGTGAATTCTCATGAGGAGATAAAAGCCAAAGATCATTTAAAATGGCAGATGGTGTCAGAAAGATCACAGAGATTTGCAAGTATTGCTATTCAATACAGTTGGATAGCATGCATAATAAACATTTACATTTATATTGGTATAAAAATGATTTTTAAGAAATGCTATTTGAAATCATAGAATGAAGAGGCTTTGACTTTTAGACCTCAGTTTCTTTAACACGCATAAACGCCTAGAAGAATGGTTAAAGTCATACTTTGATTTTTTTGTTTTAATTACATTTAAATAAATAGGGACTTATAAATGCTTATAACCCACCTTAATAGAATCAAAAACTGATATTTAGTCTTTTTGGATTTATGGTCATTTTCTATCTTCCACATAGGAAACAGATGTGCTCCACCGTTTCACCTTTCTTTGAAACCGCCAAGTTTAACCACTGATCTGTTTTAGTTGTAGACATCAGATTTTTCAGAGCTGCTTTGATAGTTCTTTTTGATGTGATCGATAATTTGAACATTATGCTTTCCAGGACGTTGTGAACTCCCACGCAGGCCTGGCCTTTCTGAAAGAAGCCCCAGACTTCCACTCCAGATACATCACCACGGTATTGCATCCCACACACCAGAGCGCTCGACGGTTTAGAGTTTGAATGTTTACTTTTATGTTTAATACGCTGCTTCTGTTGGACGCTTACAGGTGATTCAGAGGATATTTTATAATGTGAACCGGTCATGGACGGGGAAAATAACATGTAATGAGCTCAGGAAGAGTAACTTTCTTCAGGTAAGTCTTCTCTGGATTAGTGTCCTATGTTTAACTACCTGATTTAAGGTTGTTTTAAATAGATTTTACTTGTTTTTAGAATCAGTTAATGGAATAATTTTAACTCTATATTTTTTCCACTATAAGTTACTCTGGAACATAAATTGCAGCAGCTTAAAAAAGCATAATAAAAAAGAAAGGAATCATATATAAATCAAAGTAAGTCGCATCAACAAAAAAAAATCATATGTAAATCAGACGTTTAGGAGAAATTTATATAACAAAATATGTGAACAGTAACAGACATTTTAGCTGTAAAGGCAAATCATAAAAATAAAATAGATAGCATTAATAGACTATGCTATCTATGCACGCTTCATCTAACACATATCTCATATCCAAGTTGATTTTAGCCATTTTTTCAGACCATTATGCACGTAACTCTGATCAATCAGATGGCTGAATTAGAATTGTTGGCTGTGAAGAACAGCAGAATATTAGCCTGATTCATCTTCAGCATTTTGACTGAAGCTCTCCACACAGTGTGTCTTATGCAGCCCTACTTGTTCTTACATGAGCCGTGAAGCACTGAAATCCGTGTTTTTATTGTGTAGAAATGTTCAAAGAGGCTCATTGTGCTGTTGTGAACTAGCAGCTGAGGTTAAGGGGAAAACATAAATAAGATACTTAACTGCTTGTTCACTTATAAACAATTGTCTTGGCAGCATTTTAAATTGATACAAGTATCACCAAATCAAGTATCGCAATATTTCACTAAATCAATATTTTCTTACACCCCTAAAAATCGTATCCCCAACCAAACTATTCAACAAAAAACGTATACTCTGAAAATAGGGTATTTAAATACGTTCATAACGCTATCTATGAAGCATGTTTGAATATTTGAGTTTTAAGAAGAAAATGTTTCTTTCTTGCTGGGCAGAACGTGGTGTTGCTGGAACAAGAGGAGGATGTCAATCAGCTGACGGAGTATTTCTCCTATGAGCATTTTTATGTGATCTACTGCAAGTTCTGGGAGCTGGACAGTGACCATGACCTCTACATCGATCAGAACGACCTAGCGAGGCACAACGATCAAGGTTCAGGAGCACACGTCCAATTTTGAACAGATTGGTTGACATGTGCTTGAACACGGATTTATTTTGTCTTCTAAAATCAAAAGCATTAATTTAAACAAAGAAGAGCATCCTTTAAAATGTATTTGAACTTGTAAATGTTTTTGTTTTCCAGCTATTTCACAGAGAATGATTGAGAGAATATTCTCAGGAACAGTGACGAGGTAAGTTTGGATGTTTGTATTTGTGTCCTGATCTTCTGGTTCAAACGGCTCTGTCTGGTCTATTTTGTCAGAGACAGACGAGTGCGCAAAGAAGGACGGATAAGTTATGCAGACTTTGTCTGGTTTCTTATTTCTGAGGAGGACAAGAAGACCGACACCAGGTATCTTTGCAGTAAACGCATGACTTTCTGTGCAGGTTTCTGTTTCTAATTCTTTGCTAAACGTTTTCTTTTAGCATAGAGTATTGGTTCCGCTGTATGGACCTGGATGGAGACGGGGTCCTGAGCATGTATGAGTTGGAGTTCTTCTATGAGGAGCAGTGTCAGAAGCTGGAGGCCATGGCCATCGAGCCGCTTCCCTTTGAGGACTGTCTGTGCCAAATGTTTGACCTCGTCAAGCCGGAGGTGGAAGGTCCGACCTGTTCCGCACTTATCCACTTAGTGTCATGTTTGTTTGGGCTCCTGTTTGTCTTGTATCATAGAGGTAACTGTGACATTTCAGGTCAGATCACTGGTAAATGACAGGACGGAGCAGTTGGCAGTGATGGGTCGTGTGTGAACAGCTGCTGGAATCGTCAACAAACTTTCAAAAACTGAATTTTTTTTTTAATATAAATATATCTTTTGATCTATTTTTTAAATGTTCCCAGTAGTTTTTTAAATTTAGGATTATGCCGTTTTGGGGAAAAATCTGAGTCATTTTCTAGGACATAGTTTCTGCAGAGTGGCAATGGAAGTTGTTGCCAGGACTGTTGGCATGGAGCAACCCCAGCCCCCCTTCCTATCATCTCTCTGTCACTAGCTTAGAGCCCCTCACACTCTAATCTTGCATTATTGGTGCAACAAAAACAGTGAGCAATATTAGAGCTCTGCAGCCATATATACTTTTGAGCTGCCAGCTCAGATAAGGAAATCAAAGACAGATGGATCTAGTCCTCTACACTGCATCAGAATGGAGCTTGTGACCCGTCCATTGTATCTTTATCAAATTACTTTTTTATCATCTGCTCCTGATTCACTACAATTTGAACAAAGAAATACTTAATTTTACACTTAATTTTCTTAATCGTCAGAAAAATGCCACAAAAACATGGTAAAAACACCAAAAACACAATTTATGTCAGAGTGGCTTTTTTTTAAAGACACCTGCAGAATATTGTGCAGGTCGATTGTGACCGACAGGCAGAAATATGAAAGTGTTAAGTTGTTTCTGGAATCAGGCAATTCCACCAGAACGTTCTTGTCCTGAGGTTAAATGGTCCAACTTGGCGCTTTTCCAGACATGGACGGTCGTGCAGAGACAGAAAATGACTGTGGTGTAATGAGATCAGCACAGCTAATAGCTTCACATGCTAGCAATTTAAAAATTAAGGTTAATCAAAACCCATACCTGTAAAACAAGTTTTTCATTTTACTTTTTCTATATTTAAGTTGACTCCGTTTTAAATAAAAAAAAACATTTAACTCATTTAATGTCCTGCAGTGTCTAGTTTTTTTAAAATTATTATTTAATTATTTTATTCTGGCTTTCCAGATTAAAAGTACTGCTCAAGTGACTTTATTAAATACGCCCTCTCACCCCTGCAGGTAAAATCACACTTCGTGACCTCAAGAGGTGCAAGTTGTCCCACATATTTTTTGATACCTTCTTCAACATCGAGAAGTACCTGGATCACGAGCAGAGAGACCCTTTCTCTGTAATCAGGGTAAGATGAAATGCCGTCACAGTTTCCAGTCGCCTCACATCCTAAAGATGGGTCTTTGAACGTCTCGTGACTTTCAGGAGGCAGAGACAGACGGGCAGGAGGTTTCAGACTGGGAGAAGTACGCAGCAGAGGAGTACGACATCCTAGTGGCTGAGGAGGCTGCAAACGATCAGTGCAATGATGTGTAAGTGTGATATTATCTGCAGTTCTGGACCCAAAATATTGACAGAAATGAACAATATTGAAAGGGATCTTTTAACAACTGAGTGTAATGAAGCCCATTTTTTTTACTCAAAACTGTACATCTGGATAGCTGCAAAATTGCTCGCCATTCTTGTTGCACCGGTAATTTTAGGTTGGGGGTGTAAGCTAGCAGGAGAGCATGTAAACAGAAAGCTCTTAGCAACAGAGAGGGGAGGGTTGACGGGGTTGCTCTGTGCCAACATTCACAACTTAAAGGTGAATTTCTAATCAACTCCTTCCACTCTGCAGAAACCATGTCTTAGAAAACGGCAGCTTTTTTTAAGACTTTGGTTGAAAACGGCATCGTCATATTTAAAAGACCACTGGGAACGCTTTTACAATAGATGCATATATAATTGGGGTGGGACTGTTAGTTTTAAAATAATGCAAATACAAGATCTTAGTTTATCTAGTTTTAATCTATCTTAAAATTTTTAGAATACAGGTCTGGCTTTTATTGTGAGGGATGGGAAAGACTTTTCTTTTAGAATTTTTTTCTTATGCAAAATTCTGTTATTTTTGGGTTAATTCTGATTTGAAAAACTGCATTTTAATTTTTGTTTTAAATTCCTTCTACGTATTAAAATAAATAAGTTCATAATTTTATTTTGAAGAAAAAAGGCTGTGATGATTGGCGTGTTGACAGTCTGGAAAAAAGCGGCTGTGCAGTCGTAGATGACAGTCAGCTGAACTTGAGCTTCAGGTACAGTCTGCAAAAACCCCACTGGCAGAGCCTCGTCCCCACCCCCAGCCCTCCACCCCCGCTGCGCTGCACGGATAAAGTGCATCAGCAGAGACTGAGTCAGTGATAAATGAGGCCGTTGACAGGCATGTTGTGTGGCAATTTTTTTAGGAGCACCACTGACTTCTAAAGACAGTTCTCTACCAGAGCAGGTAAGACTCTCGAGCAGGAACAAGAGATCTCTTCTTCCTCCTCCACCCTTTCTCTTCCTCTTTGGAAAGGTGTAGTCAATAAACCTCCCTTTTTCCTCACTTGCTTACCAGCCCCATCAGAAAGGTTGGACAGGACAGGCTGGAAGATGGTGTTTGAACCCTCCCTTTATTCCTTTTTTCACCTTCATGTGGTGCTCCTGAGTCACACTTCCTCTGAAGAAGCCTTCTGGTTGCTGCTTTCTTGCCAGGAATTAGATTTAAAAAAAAAAAGTGAAATCCAATTTTGTTCTTTCCAACCAGCGAGTCCATTATTCTATCCCGCAGCAGTCCTCGTCTGCAAGGACCAGATTGTTTTTGCAATTCTCCTTTGAGGGAAGAATTTACCCTCTTGTGATATACTCAAAAACTCCAAAAAATTTGCACGCCCCTGGTACCTGTTGAAAACGAATTGAAGGCATAGCACCGTTATTGACTCCCCTAAAAATTACATCACAGCAGGAGAAAACGTCAAAAAATGAATGAAACCAAAATATATTATGGGGCTCAAAAGATATATTTGAAACTCAACCAATTAAACCAAAACATGTGTTGACAGTGTCCAAACAACTTACAAATTGGCACCTATTTTGTGGCAAAGTGGAAAATTTGGCAATTTTTGTATGTATCACTACATATATCCTAACAAAATTTCACACTCAGCTTAAGTCTACAACCATCACCAAAGTTTTGTTGACCTTTGACCCTTAGGAAGAGGCTGCCATCTTAAAATTTAAAAAAAAACAAAAAACACCTTCAGTACCAGCTACAAATATAAATTCCTTGCGATTTTGATCTACCAAGGCAAGGTCAGTGGGTGCACGCAGATGTTAAACAGAAATGGCCCTAGGATGGAGCCTTGGGGAATTCCACATGTTATTTCTGTTGGCTTAGATGTGAAGTTACCAATTGACACAAAATATTTCCTGCTTTCCAAGTATGTTTTGAACCAGTTTAGTACTTTTTACTTCTTGAGCATTATAGCTACTGTGGGTTTTTCCGAAACTTTAACAGTGTTTGTGTAACGAGCTTGCAAAAGTGGGGTTCCCGGTTAGTTGCAATTTTTTTCTTTTTATAAAAAATTTGTGAAAACCTAATACATGAATCCCTGGCTGAAGCTGAATGAAATCATGTATAACTATATTAGGAATTTGGGCGTGGTTAACAAAAAAAACCTCTTTTAAGGAAAAAAATTTACTATTGCCAATTCTTGCAAAAATTACATAGACCTGTGTGTCAACCCCAGACAATTAAAAAATAAAATGGTTGCTATGGAGATAAATCCAACAGAAAATACATATTTAAAAAAAAAAATAGCAATCATTGACGACATGTCAATAAGGTTCAATTGGGTGAATAACATATGCAGGCCATACAATGCAGCTCGTAGCTTTAATTTTTAGTTTTTTGAGTGTTTCCCTGTAAATTATAAACCAAGTATAGAATGAGATAAAAGAACCAAATTTCTGCTCTTGGATTAGAAAATAGGTAATTTGTTGATTAGATTTTGATCCATTAAAACCAATCATTCATCTCTTCTTTAAGTCATTGGCAAGAAAGCAGACTTGGAGTTCCTGACTATCCTGGTTATTCTCTCACAAATGGACTGTGGAAGTTTTGGTTTTGTGTCTCTTCCCTGGAACTATACAAAGGCTCGTCCCTGCATAAATGTCTTGATTATCTTTAATTCAGTGCCGTTTTGCTCGTTTATGGTTAAATCACATCATGTCATTTAGTACATACTTTTTCACACTTTCATAATTTAAGATTTCTTTTTAAATCTAGATTTAATAACACAAAGTAAAAATGCATTTTTGTGGATACATAAATATTTTTATTTACCTTTTTTTGTTTATTTGGAACTAGTTTTCTAGTACAGTAAAGATGGATGCATTCTAGAGATTTTAAATGACATGACTTTGGTTTAAAAGATTAACGGTTAGTTAGCTGCTAGTCTGTTTTTAGAATATTAATGCCGTTCTCTGTGTTGGTTTAGGTACGATAACCCTCTGAGCTCTTTGGGGCAACACATCTCCAGCGATCTGGGCCTGACGAAGAGACATTTCTTTGAGATCCCCACTTCGCACTGCAACCTGGACCTGGACGAATACGAGTATGAGGAAGACTTTGAATGATGCCTGAGACTCATGGGGTGTGTTTTTACCAAGCTGCTGTGCACCTTCCCGATCCCAGAAGTCTGTGCGTGCAGTCGTGTGAGAGGCATTCTGCTGAGATCAGGAGATCTCCTGCTCAACAGGATGCACTAAACCGTCAAAAATTCAAGAGGAGAAGGTTCCAGACATCCGATGAATGGGAGAAAAACAAAACCTGCATTAAACAGATTAACGCAGCTGTGCATTTTGCCATATATTTTTTCTAAAATTCGACCTCACATTGCTGTGCGTTTGCTGTCCCTTTAGTGAGGTCTTCGCCTAAAAAATGTTGCGTGATCATCTGAAGCTTAAATTGTTGGACAAGAAACCCTGCCTATTTCATTCAGGGATCAAACTTCTTGGTTAATGTTACATTCCAATGATTATGTCAAAGGGTTTTTCAAGATCTAGCAAATGGAAAAAAAAAATCAAATAAAAAGATGTGGAGCCAAAAGGTCTCTGCAAATGCCAAATAAGCCTTCTGTAAACACTAGCGCGGACTGCAACACACTGTATATGAAACAGGCCTTAACTGTTTGATTTGTACGTTTGAGATGTAGTTATTAAGTCTAGAGATGAATTTATAAAGTACTGTACATATTTATTTTGAGCTTGCGGTGTTGTGAATGACATGGAGTTTTTAGTTTGTGTTACAAAAAGAGATACTTTAATACATTTTTTGCTTTTTCTTTGACTTAATAAAGATTTTGTTATTGAAAAAGTGAAGGAGGTGGTGGTCTTGGATTATTTTGGAATGTATAAAGCAACCATTATTGTTCTCACATTGCTTTTCTTTAATTCAAAAATGTATTTAAGAGAAAAGAAACTAAATGAAATATTTTGAAAAATTGGACCTTTATTTAAAACAAGTTACATAAAAGATATGCGAGGCTAGATGGAAATAAAGCATAATATAATTGCCAAAAGAAAATAAAACAAAATTATTTTAGACTTACATTTGAATATTTAAATACAGCTTAAATATATTTATAAAAGGAATATACAAGGATGAATTATTGTGAAGTCAGATTCCCCCCCAAAAAAAATAAAAACCTGAGGAAATGAAGATAAAATTCTGCTCCCAAACTGGATCTTTTGAAGAAGATGAAGTGTAGATGTTAACTGGCTGTTTTTCTACTTCATGAAAAAAGGGACCAACTGCTCAGGCTCCAATAAAACCACAGCAGTGAAAAAACAAACAGCGGATAAGGGAGAAAATCTTGATGATGAAATGTGTTAACACTTAAAATTCTCCTCTACAGGGAAATAAACAAAAAATAAAAAAGCTTTCTTAGTTCAGATTTGTTGTATAGACATAAATATGTCCCTGTGGTGAAAATGATGGGCTGTTGGGCAAAAGTCTGAGAAAGGCACTTGAGGAAATGTGATCGAACTTGGCTGGATTTCACCATCCGGGTTCTTAGTTTACACCAAACCGTGATTCAGATAGTGATATGAACCTCATTGCATTATTAGCTAATCCTTTTAGAATGTCCTGCAGCTTATGCAGAGGAGAGAAGCTTCATTCTCATTTTTTTTATTTACATAAATAAGCTGCAGCAAGTTGAATTGGTCAGCTGAATTATACATCTGTTCTCCACATTAAGTGCATTACCGGAGGTATCTGCAGACTCATAATGAAAATGGTTTTATGTTTTTAACATGTACTTGAAGCATTTTTCTCATAATAAATGACAAATGTAAAATAATTTAAGATAAAAACTGCCTTTCTGAGTATTTCTTTTTTCAAATCAGGAGCAGATGAAAACTGGATGCTTGAAAATGCTCAGACTATCCATTACAATCTTGCTTGATAGCGAGGCTTTTTAAATGTTAAGTAGTTTAATCTCATTTACAGATCCTGAAACTCTTCTAAAATGTTCTAACTCGTGATTTTATGCGTTTTTGTTGTCTTTAATCTGATGACAAAGTTAAGGCTGGGGGCAAACTGTGAGGCAACAGTCCCACACAATCATACTCCAACCATTAAACTTTAGTGAAGTGTAGGTGTGTTATCCACCAAAAGGAGTTCTGTCCCGTTCACTGTTCAACAAAGGGAGTGATTAAAGAATTGGTTTCCACTGCTATCAGTGCAGTCTGTTGATTATATTTATATATGCGGCTCAGCATTTGAGTTTGGAGGTTTTTATGCAGCCAGTTTAACTATTCCAGGAAGCTGACATTTTGATTGGATATCCATGCTCGCGTTGATTTTAGAATATTAAGAAGTCATGGACTGAACTGAGCTCAGCAGAACAACAATTGCTCCCTGCAAACAAAAAAAAAAAACATGTTTGATACAACTACTCTTGTTTCATAGATCTTAAATGTCTAGAATGGGGTGGGAGCGGTCCGCTGTGGATTTGTGAGCATAGATTTACCTGCTGGTCACAGACTGAAGTAGTTTTACGGCACCATTTAGGCAGACCATTTCGTAATCTCTTTAGTTTGTGGTCAAACAACCAGAGATGATCTTAGATTGTACAAAAACTGGATTCATAGCTACCTTTAAACTCAATATTACAAAGAAAATGTACTGATGGTCCTGATAACACTCCAGGTATTTTGAGTCCAGCTGATAAGTATTCCAGGTTTTTAAAGTTGAATTTGTGGAGTACAAGAACTTGAACTAAAGGTTTCACTAAAGCTACGTTCACACCGGACGTGACACGTTCTTGAATTTGCATTTAGCCCATTGTGTTCACAGTGGACAAGCAGGGAGGGGCTTCTTTGTTTTTTTCTACTGTTTACTAGTGCATGTCTGCCCCTTACAGTTGGAAGAGGCTTGGTGCAAATCTGGTGAATCTCCCTCCATTTTTTTTCATTCACAGCTCTGTTCCGATACATGGAAGAATTGGTTTCATAGAATTCTACAATTAATCATTTCTCCTTCATGATCGATTTTCAAACAGTTGGCACTTCCGTGAGTTAAAAGAGATGCTACCTGTACGTCACTACCAAATCAGAGTCTCTGATTGGTCATAGTTCAACCTGGTTTAACTTTCAAAACCTGTTTAATAGATGTTTGCTTTGTACGTAGGGCCTGAAAACGGTTGTAGAAACTAGAGTATCTACACACAAACACGAGAGTTTTGAACAAAAAAGCCCAAAACAATTTACTTAAACTTTTTGCTGAAAATAGTCACTAACCGAGGCCGGTGTGCACGTAGCTCTAATCTGAAAGTTCATCTGAATCTTTACTTTAGCTTATTATTTAAAAAATAAAAAAAGAGGTCAAGCATCAACCAATGAGATGATAGCTAATTAAAAAGGTGGTTGAAATCTTTGCATGGAAGACAGAAAGTCCATCAAGAAGCTATTGGTCATTAGTTCCAGGCTAAACAACATGAAATGCGAGGTCTTGTCAGAACTCCACCTCCACGGTCCCGTCATCTGCCTCATTGCTACAGCTAGATCCGGATCCATCTATGTTGAGGCTTATTGCAGGAGGCTCCAGAGGAGCAGAGGACGGACGCTTATCCACCTGATGACTGTAGATATAAAGATACGAGAAATGTTGTGAAGATTCTATAAATAAAAGTGAGCTAGCATTAACTCACAAAACAGAAGTAGTCACCTTGAACTGATGCTTGGTCTGTGAGTTTTGCCAGGTTTGGAGTTGACAGGACTGATCTGACAAGGAGACTTGTTTCCCGCTGAATAAAACACACATCCCAAAGTCAGTCACGGACGTTCTTTATCAACACAGGCCAAACACTGAATGGTGCTGTACCTTCATGTTTTTGTTTGCCAGAGGGAGAGCGGTTCTGGAAGCAGGGCCTTTTGTCTGAGCTCCCGTGCGATACTGCATCCTCCATGTCAGCTACAGCTAATAATGAGGCTCGATAGTGGACGAGAGGTTTCCAGCACTCCTCCCTGAGGTCAACGTGCACAGCAGTGTGCTTCTGCAAGAAGGAGAACCTACAACCGGCAGAACAAAGCTATACGAAACAACAGATACGTTTCTCAGATAGGCTTTTGTGTGTGTGCACTTACACCGTCTTTTTGTCCAGTTTGAGCAGTTTACTGGAGAATTCACTGAGGATGGTCAGGTAGGAGAGATACGGAGGTGCAGCTGTGTCAGGACTGGATTCTTGGAGTGCAAACTCGATCCCGCTTCTAAGCATGACCAAAAAGACATTTAGGAGAAAAGCGATTGTCTAAAAGCTTTGAGAGATGAGCGTCTCTGCTGACCTGTGGATCAAGACGACACACTCACGAAACTTGACAAGGTCCCCAAAGCTGAGAGCAAATCTCCTGGCAAGCTCCTTGATGGTAGTGAATGTCTGGACTCCTGGATGAGCCCCATCACCCCGCTCTTGTTCCTGCTTTAGCCGCAAAAACAGCTAGAAAGAGCCATGAGAAACATGAGTTGTAAACATGTAGTTTTTGGACTACAAGTTGTTATGGAGTATAAGCGCATTAACAAAAAAATTTGTAACAAAAACCAAAATTGTATACAATTATACACCTAATAACGGCAGAGATAACAATAATAGACTCAGTAAATGGAAGCGTCAATACTATATCCATATTTAGTTTCATGAAACATAGAAGGAATCTAGCATTTTAGCGCAATATATAAACAATTATTTAGATAACCGGAGCATAAAGAACAAGTCAACTAAACTATTTAGATCACTTTAAAACACTAAATCTATGGAATTCTTTATTGTTTGTCTAGCTTTGGAACAATTCTGCCGAAAGAGGAGCTTCTTCTTCTGTGTTTCTGTCGGTAGCAAATACTGATACACAAACTTGATCAAGTGGTTGTTAGTGTAAAAAAAATAGAAAACACACAAGCATTTTTTTAAAATCACATATAAGTTGCAACCCAGACAAACTATGCAAAAAAAAAAAAAAAAAAATCGACTCAACCCTTGTGCTATCCTAGGCATGTTTACATTAAAATTGGGGTCATCTGGACCCCTCAAGACGGCACACTGAACTTTTTTTAAAAGATTTTTTTATCAACACTGGTGTCCATGACAGACTTAAAATCCTGGATCACACATCAATATAAGGGTTGGGTCATCTGGACCCCATAAGAGAGCACAAGGGTTAGAACGATGGGATGGTGTTTGACTGAATTTCACATAAATGCAGATTTACTTGCTGCAAACAGAGCACCAGGGTGCGGGCGCTCTCGATTTTATCCGTCTGCCTCATTCTGAACAGCATCTCCTTGATGATGTCTCCAAAGTCGTTGTTATACTGGACAGAAATGGAGCGAACAGCATCAGTGGCAGTAATTTCACTTACTAACTTTTTTATTTAAGTTTGCAGCTAGTTTCAAAAATACAAAACAACAGAAGTGTTATCTGCTTTGAACCTTTAACTGTCTGCTAAACCAACAAATTAGGAGTTAAGCAGAGATAAAACTCTTAAAAAAAAAAAAAAAATCACATCAAATAAAAGTTATAATCATAAGACAGAAATAAACGCATAACTTTAAATTCAGATAGTTGACAATCCAGGATGTTACATTTTGGCTAACTTTCTACTAATAGGCTAGCTATCACAACTAATAAAAACATGACAAATGTTTAGCTAGTATTTTCATTTAAATAAAACCAAAACTAAATAAATACATAAAACCTTACAAAGCAACTTTTTTATGCAAGAAAAAAAACTTTTTCAGAATTTTACACATTTTTTTGGGAAATGAACCACAAGAAGAACCAACAGTCAATGCTAACCCTACCGCCAAACACCTGACTTAAAAACAAAAATTGTATTACACAAAAATATTTACAAAAAAAAAGGTTGAGGGCCTTGACATTTTGAGCAGTACATTTTCAAAGTCAAAAATAGAATGAACAGTTCAATTAAGAACTGTGTTACTCAAGAATTTTTAACCATTCAGGATGGTTTCTGCAGATTCAGGTTCAATCATTTTTTTTTAACTGAGTTGCATATTGTAATTATGAAGTGCTCAACCATGAAATGAGTAGGCAGAGCAGCAATTGAACCTTCAACTTTTTTTTTTTAATCAGAGGTCAACCAGTCTTGTTTATTTTTTATTTTATTAGCAAAAGTAATTTAAAGTCCCACTCCAATCAACTTTTGATGTATTCTTTTAATTATCATAATGTTGCTTTATGCTCCTATGTACATTAGAAATCTGCCTCTGAGGTGTGGGCGGGGCTGATGGCACGGAGCGCCCAGCCACCCTCCCTGTTGCTGAGAGCTGTCTGTTTAAAAGCTCTCCTACTAGCTTCAAACCCCGCATATCCCAATCTAACATTACCAGTTTGACAAAAACAAAAATATATATTGGAGCTTATCTAGCCATACAGTTTTGAGCCGATGCCAGCTCAGACGAGTCATCTGCAAGTGCATGCATTAGTAAGGAGCTTGTGGCCCCCCATTGTAGTTTCTACATCACAAATACATTCTTTTCAACTTTTCTTATTTTTATATTTGTATAAAGAAATATTCAGAAAATAAATGTTAAGCTTAATTTTGTTAATATTAGTCATCAATCATGAGAAAAATGCATCAAAAACATGTTAAAAATACCAAAAACACCATTTTTATCTAAGTGTGTTTGAAGTAAATTTGCGTCATCAAAAAAAGGAGAATGATTCTTAGAACTTATATAGTTGCAGTCAAATAAACAAGCAAGAGAAAAACTTTTCTGCACATGAATGCAAACAAACATAATTAAGTCAAATGCTAAACTCTTTAGGAATGAAGTTCACCTTCATGTAGAACATGAAGACCTCAGCTGCCATGCTCATTTCTAGAACTCCATGTACTATCAGTTTGCAGAAGGCCGCGAGGAGATTTCTTCTTCTGTGGAGGTTCTCGAGTTTCTCTTCGTCTGGGCTTTCCCCCACTGAGGGAGGGAAATCATTATTTGATGGGATGTGAAGCAAGGCACAAGAAATGGGAAAGGAAAAAAAAGACAGATTATTCATATGGAATCGTAAAGAACAGAGGCTGTTTTGGCTGGTTTCAGGACAATGGCTTTAGCAGGTGGAAATCAAAGATAGCATCGGACTGGAGCTGTGGTTGTGACACCATGTGGCTTCAATCCTTCACACAGCTTTAATAAAACAGGCTCGGAGGTGAGCCAGAGTTAATGGGATTTTCTCACGGAAAGACATTGCCGTGCATTGATGATTTAAGTTCGCCCCCTTGCCCTCCGCTGATCTTTGATCCAGCAGCCAATAGAAAGCTCAGTCTATATAACAAAATCATTACCAGGCAGATCCAATAAAACAATAGCTTTTTATTACATGTTCAAAAACCAATAATCCTGTATTGCATTTGGTTGAACATTTAGGAGTCCCTCTAGTCCAGTTGTCGACTTCTCTGGACTTTGGATGCAATATGTCTGCAAAAGTTGAAGCTGTTTTAAAGATATCAACATTTTACAGTTAACAAATTCCCTACAGGACTTAAGGAACAGAAAAACCGCATGCGTTTCTTCAGCTTGGCTCATTATAAAACAGGTGGTGTTGGCATAAGTCTGCAAGCTGCATCCGTTTGCTCAGGAAAGCCACATAGGCTTCAATAAAAATGATTCAGTCCCATTTCAATCTAAGGATATTAACAAAGTCTAAATTTAAGGGTCATTTGTGAGGTCGGGGGTAGAAGTCAGGACAAGTTTACAGTCAAAAGGGAACTGGGGAGTCATTCATGAAGGGAAACGTGTGGCCACACATTTATTACCTTTACGTATTTATCACATGGAGCCAAAACACATCAGCGCTTTTGCAGATCATCCGCAGAGTAACAGTGCCATCTACTGTGCATACAACATGCTTCTATTCTATTTTATGTATGTCTAGGGTTTTATTTCACTACAGGAATGAGTGCTTTCACAAATGTTTCTGTCAGCACTCTAAAACTCAGACACCGGACAATAATTACTGTTTTTTGTGTATTTTTAGTGTTATTTATTATAAATCTAATGTTTCTAATAAAGTTAAGGATCAATAAAGTTTTATTCTATTTATGCACTTTCAGGCTATATCCCTATATACAAAAAAAGTGTGGGTCTCACTCCTGGATTATTAAAGCAACTCGGACACAATGCTCTCTACTTTTCTTTCTTTTTTTATACACTACATATGATGTCACCGATTTAACAAAGTCAAATGATGAAAATGTTGATGGTTTATTCAAAATTTAAATATAAACACATTGTACATGCACACATGCATTGTGGTCTACATTCAGTAATGTAGTGAACATCGATGCACAATGATTTTGGGCAAAGACTTCTGGGAAATTTCTAGTGCACTGGATTTTGGAATTGTAGATTCATACAGCACTACAAAATAGGGAACGCATTATATAAGAACTATGTAGTGAATAGTGAAGAAGTTTGAACATACCTTTGCGCTGCTAGTTGTTGCATAAACAACATTTTTGTGTGGTTTCTAATAAAGTTTCATCTTTAATTTTGTTTCTGAAGTTGCTAAGGTATTTTTCTGGAGAGATTCTCTTTTTATGTCAATTTAAAAAAACATTTTAGACTGAAACCTAATTATGAATCATTTCACAAAAAATACACAAGGTGTCCAATATAGGAGATATAAAGCATTCTATACATATATGGTTCTAATGCGTGTTTCTTTATATTTCAGATACGTCAGAGAATGCATTTAAAATAAAGAGCAATGAAATGAAATCATCCTGATGGCCGATTTATCGAGCAGTCGTATGGTTGTAAGCACATTTAACAGAAAACATGGGGCGAGTGTCACACACGACACTATGGCAAAACTTATTGTCAAGTTCAAAAACAGGAAGCGTTTTGGATCAAGCCAGATCTTCTCAAGATAATGTAATCATGTAGAGCATATTATATAAAAAAAAAAAGCTTATGGTAGGAGACTTTTATTTTTCCTATGTATGGAGACTTATGGGACAGAAATATGACAAAATCTGCTTTTTTTCTTGCACTTTGAACCCTTTTATTATATCATTAGAATATGTCACATGTTTTAAAAATGATAAAAGTATAAAAATATATTTCTCCCATTGACATATTCAAAGTTAGCGCCTGCTGAAGTCTCACCTTTGCTCTGGCTGTCAGCATCAGCTCCAACAAAGACGTGGGTGCAAGCAAAGGTCAACAGCGCCCTCTGCAGTTTGGGACTGGGAGTGAAGAGCAGAGGACCGAAGCAGGTGGGATCCCAAACGTGCAGCTGGAACCAGTGAGCTGTCAGGATGTCACAAACGCCCAGAAAAGCCTACAGCAAAAAATGACGGGGATTTAAAAAGCAAATAAAGCAGATGGAGCGTGTGCTGCTTCCCGTCATACCTGACTCCTCACTCTGTGGTTGCCGTGTGAAAGACATCGATGACTCCACTCACAGAAGAGACGCAGCTGAAGCCTCTGAGCCACGGCTTTTTCCTGCAGTGGACAGATAGAAATATTTTTTCATTATTTTTTAAATCTAAAGTTAAAAAAAATATTTTAGGTAAAGATTAAAAAAAATCAATGAATATGAAGCTGTATTTGAAATAAATAACAGGATTCCTAATTTTAATAAGCTTTTAGAAGCTATTAAAAAATAAACATTAACAATGTGATTAGGCAACAATTCCCCTTAATTAATCCAGGTAACTCACTCTGGAGGTTAAAAGTTCACTGCTTTTGTTGAGAGACCAGAGCAGGGTGAACGACAAGCACTGCAGCACCTCCTCAAGAATCTGAGTCGAGAAAAAAAAAGAATCAAACTGACAAAAGAGTAAAACTGGCGGTCGCTGTGGTCGTTCGTGCAGGCGTGATAACCTCAGCGGGCGCTCCTCTGCAGATGACCTCCTCAGACAGGAGAGGAGACACCAGGTCAAACAGATTCCACCGACTGAGGTCATGACAGCTGCCGCAACACAGAGGAGAAGGAGTAAATATCATGCAGAGAGCACAAACTGGCAAGGAAACGACTGTGAGCTCAGAGGGTTATGGGAAAGATCCATTACTTGTGGAAAGTTCTGAGTTTCCTCGTGGTTGTTATGATGTCTTTTAACTTTTCTCCATCAGCAGAGAAACCATCTCCCTAAAACAGAAAAAACGATCATACAAGAACATTTGACAAGCTCATGTTGTAATTTTCACATAATGGTCTCTCTGTGTACAATTTGTTGTACTGATTGTTAGTAGATTGTAGATTTTGGCAGTTCAGTGTTTTAGTTGCCCGTACAGAGAGTGAGTCCGTCAGCAGATCTTTCAGATGCTCCATCCAGCTCTCCACCAGGGAGTCTCTGGCAGCTCTGGCCACCGAGCACCAGGCCGTCCCCTCCCCACAGAGACTGAGGTAGGTGCGTGCTGCTGCTTCCAGAACTGCAGGGCTCGAGTGGAGGTCCAAAACAGACGCCATCTCTGCCACCAGGCTACAGACCTCCTGCAGACGTGAGGACGGAGAGGAGACAATTCTTCGGACGGGTATATAGATAACATTTTAGCTGTTTGTCCAGGAGAAACCAAAAAAAAGTTCATGTGCAAACCTCTGAGTTTTCAGCTTCTTGACTCTGAGTAAGGAAGTACTGAGGAATCCTCATCAACGAGGCAACAATGTCACAGCTATAGGAGTACTGCACAATGTAAAAACTAGAGATTATCCACATAGAATCACAAGAGAAGGAGCATATAGTGTTATGCAGTGTTAACTGATTGCAGCCGTTCAATGTGGGACAAATACCTTAGAAAGTAACTGAGGAAGCGCAACCAGCAGATGTTCAGTCAGCTTTAGACAGTCATCAATTTGGCATTTCTTTTCCCGAGCATTAAGAACCTGCGTAAATAGGAAGTTTGTGCTCAAAGACTTGCGTCTAATAACATTAATAAAGAGATATCCGTGTGCGTCATACCTTCTTTGCTCCACTCCTTCCAGCCAACACCGGTCCTTCTGAGGCCTGCCGCACCGACGCAACCAAGATCTCTACAAGCACGGCCTGTTCTGCTGGAGAAAAACCTGCCAGAGGAGCGTCGACTTTTAAAAAGTGACTGATTCAAATATTGAAAGCTTCAGATTTGCTCTTTCCTTTTGATGTGCATTCCTTAGAAATGTAACAAGCTCTACAAGTTATCTTTAAGATTAGAGAAAACAGAAACCATTTCCTAATTTTGAAGTGTTTTACATTTATTTAAGTTTTTTCATTAGAAATTGTTTAATAACTTAATATTCAGAAAAACCTTCACTTTAGTTTCAGTTTCAGTTTTTTTTAATCTTTTGAACAATTTTGATTTTCAAAATAAAATAAATACAATTATGACTAAATGCAGATGATTGATCTGAATAATTAAAATTATTTGAATTTCTTTGGGCAATGCCTTCTGATAATATAATAAAAGTTTTTTTTTCTGAAACAGACACATGCATGAAAGCAGAACATTTTCCTGTTAGTCATTAAAGACAGATGTAAGAGTTTCTGCAGCAGATGGATGAAAGCGATCTAATGCTGTAATATACTCTTCTGAGATAGAAAATTCAAACTTAATAGTTTATTGTCATTTTTTCTTTTTTTTATGCTGCTAAACAGCTTTAATTTTATTTATGGTATTTTTTTACCTGGACCCTGAGGAGACGAGTCCTGCAGCAACACAGATGTGACTGTGGGCCAGTCCTTCAGCAGAGCCCCCCCACAGTCCCACAGACTGTCCACAAGATACACAACATGCGTGTGCACCTGAGGTGTGTACAGACAAATGCAATAGTGTCACAGTTACGCATGAAAAAGAGGGTTTTGCAAATTGAGTGGAAAAAAAAAAAAAAAGAGGGTTTTGAATCCTAATCTGGTAACTCCAACTGAAATCCATGTTTTTACCTCAGATTCTTGATAAAACTGCAGTAAAGCTTTTAGCCTGGTATACGTTTGTGCATGTATCTCCTCCTCGTTCATGGAATCCTGAGTTTCCGAAGCTTCAGCACTCAAAAGCCTGACAATTTAAAAAAAAAAATTAGAAAAAAATTAGTCGCTATTTCTTTCTAGCGATTAAAATATGTGTACCTTGAGTAGAGAAGCTCCCCTGCAGCTGCAGCAAGAGGGCGCTGTGAGCAGTAAACAAACTGGAGAAGCCGATTGAGGTCCTTCGGGGTGAGAACATCCTCAGATGTTCTAGGAATAAGATAGAATGAGAATGAATGTTGTCACAAAAAGAAAGTCTATTTTAAAAAGAAAAAATTAGCTCACCTCGAGATAAGCACCAGAAGTTTCATAGTCTGTACAGCCACCTCATTGTCCTTATCCAGTGTCATGGAGATAATCCGGTCCTGGTAGATGGATAGAAAGGATGGTGGGATGTAACCACTCACACTTCAGGGTTCATTTAGTTTGCACACACTTCTTGTTTTGATTGCCCTCATTGCTGCCAGTAAATTATACAAACATGTAAATATCAAAGCCTCAAAAAACTTTGTTCTATAAATGTCCACATCACTGTTTTTGTTCATCTTTCGGCATAACCTGTCGTGCAGCTCAGTTTTCATTGATCTGTTTGGCAGTGAGTTTAACACCAGCTCCTGACACAACCCTGTGTTCTATCCACGCTGGAGACCGGCATAAGGAGACCCAGACTTGGACCCCCCCTGTGGCATGAAGTGTAAAGGGTTTTGTCTGAGGACCCACGCTGGAATAAACTCATTGCATTAATGACCACACTATCGATTTTTTTTTTTTTTAATCAGGCGGCAGCTAACCTTTAAGATTCTCAATGCCTCTCCACGCGCAGTCAGTCAGTACTACATTGCAGCCCTCATTTTATGCTGGATCATTATGAAGTAAAGGGTCAAATTGTCACTTTATAGGAGTCAATCCTGACCTCATCTATGCTCATACTCAAGAGTTTAAATGACAAATACAGTCAATTCATTGAGAAGCTGATGTTGCAGACATAACAAAACCAAAGGTTGGAGTAAAAGTAATTGTTTTTGGCATTTGATTAGCGTTGTTTTGCATGTTTTTGTAAAAAGCTGCCAGACCCAGGAGTCAACCTGCAGCTCCTCCAAGATTGGCAACAGAAGGTGCTAGACCTGCTTTAACCTTTCCTTTGTGACTCAGTCCTAGAAGTATTTTAGAAAGCATACAGTAATAATAGATTCAATGCAGACTTTAAGTAAAGCCTTAAGAATAAATAGGACAGTTTTTTGCTGCTTCTGCTTCTTTTTTCATAATGGAAACACCTTACCTTAGAGAATCTCTTGTTTTAACAGACAAAATTACATGTTTGGACTTTTTTTTTTTTTTGGTTGTTCACAGTAATTCTTTCAAAAACGTCCTTATATGTAAGATAGGTCACTAGAAAAATGTTTTAATTTATCTCTAAACTATCACTACAACACAACCTATACTGTTGTCCCAGGACAGATACGGGCGTACGAGGGAAATACAGATGAAACTCAGTATTGCAGTTTCATGGCTTCACAGATTTTTTTCAGTGCAGTTTTGCTTTTTTTTTTTTACAGCAAATTGTGTTCTATGTCCTAGTTGGCTGTAAATCTTGTCAATTAATCTCTTCCATGCTGTGACTCCTGCACAGAAAGAGTGCAGCTTTCTATAGCGGTTGGAGAGTTTTAACAAGAAATAAAAGTTTTAAAATTATGCTGTCTAAGCAATTAAAACAGGAAGGCTTGCTGCAAAAAATCTATATTTTACTAGAGTGGAAGTCTCCCTCTGCCCTGTGTTTTAAGAGGGGGGTGAATTAAATAGTTTTGGTAGCTAAAATGGAACAAATAAGATTTTACAGGAAAAATAAGCAAGTAGATTTTGGTAGGACTTGGTAAACATTTTTAAGATTTATAGACAATTAATTATTCCTTTAATTTGTACTCCCTCCACACATGTGCCCTTTTGTTTCATTTATATTCATTTATCCCAATTACTTATCTTTCTATTATTATTATTTTCCCTTACTTTGGCATTATCATCATCAAGTTGTTCACACATGCTGAATATAATTTTGGATTTATAAACATTACATGTAAATCTTGAAAATAAAAATAAAATATAGAAAAAAAATATGTCCGTCTGAGAAAAGTATAGAAAGTGTGTAGTGAGGAGTTTGACAGCCTTAAAGCATGGATTTTATTTATTGTGGATTTTTTTTAGAGTAACTCCTGCGATCAACAAGGGAACACTGTACATCATTTGACTTCATTTAAATTTGAGGAAGCTCTGTTACCTTAAAGCGACTGGTGAACAGATCAAGTTTAGGAAGTAGCGCAGGATCTCCATACAGTCCCTGCAGTGCCAGCATACACTTGAGACGCACATCTGGGGTCTGGAAAATTAAGGATGGAGTTGGTTTCTCAAATCTCATCAATTCAGCTCAGTGGCCTTGTGATAGAGTGTCCGCCCTGAGTTTGGAAGGTTGAGGGTTCAATTCCCAGCCGAGTCATACCAAAGACTCTAAAAATGGGACCCAGTGCCTCCCTGCTTGACACTCAGCACTAAGGAGTTGGACTGGGGGGTTAAACCACCAAATGGTTCCCGAGCGCGGCTGTGTCTGCAGCTCACCGCTCCCCCAGGGGATGGGTCAAATGCGGAGAACAAATTTCACACACCTAGGTGCGTGACAAATAATGGGACTTTAACTTAACTTAACTTAATTCTCCCTAAGTCCCATATTAGCACACGTTTCTGTTGCTGTCATCAAGTGGAGGATTTTCTGGGCTGCACGAGCTCACCTTGTCGTACATCATCCAGCCGATGTACTTGAGGTAACTGTCGTTGAGGAACAAAGAACTGTAGAGCTTCATCCACAGGCCCAGCTCCTCCATGCAAATGGAGCGGATTTCTGGGAGAACATCGCTACAAAAACACACACACAAAAAAAAAGAAAATTAGTGGGAAACTTTACCCTAATGGATTAGTGGATTAAGGATACAGCACCGATATCTCTTGAGAAAAATCCCTTTGAAGATGATGTCCATCATGCTCTCTATCTCTGCTCGCTTCTCCTGCAACTTCAGAGACAGAAGCTACACTTTGCTTCAGGTAAACAAAAACGAAAATCTTCCTAAACCCTCTGAAAGGAACAGCTTACCTCTGTGATCTTCTTCTGCAGCCTCTCCAACTGCTGAGTGCTCCTCTGCCTCGCCGTCTTCGTCCTTTGCACGCCGTACAGCTTCTGGCTGTTTTCAATCCCGACGCTCAGGCTGAGAGCCACGCCCATCAGTGAGCTCAGCAGCTTGGCGGCTTCACAAAAAAAAAAATTAAACAACAGAAAAACCATTACTTCAATCTACAAATTCATCTCCCCATGTTTCTGCTTTGCAGATAGGCCGTACCAGCGAGCGTGAAGGTGTGTCTAAAGGCACGCACGTACGAGTTGGACAGCTCGCTGAGCAGCGAGATGACTGCGCTCATCAGGTAGCTGTCGAAGATGATGGTGTGCTGACACTGAGCCACCAGGACCGACACGAATTCAGAGAACTCTGTGTGGAACCAGCGACTGTGCGGTCCAGATTGCATGAGAGGATACTCGGCACTGTCCTGCAGGGCAGAGGGAGGTTGGTGTAAACAAGGGACAACACCTTAATTTTGAATAAATAAATCTCTTATAGAAGGTTAAAATATACATTTTGCACCCTTTCTAAGACTTTTATTAAATCAAATATGCTTAAAATTCCACTTAAATTACATTACTACCACAACTGAGACTGTGCAAAACACATTCAAGTCAATTAGTTTGTGACAAATTTTCAAGACTTTTTCAGGCATCAAATAAAAAGCAAGAATTGTGGTAAATACGTTTGGTTTTTAGATGAGACACTGAAAAATAAAAATGAAACCACAAAAATTGATTTGTTTTTACTTTCTATTTAATTGAATGAAGTCCACGCAAGGCAAAGAGAGACAAGAAACCTTTTCCTGCAGGTCAAAACACATAAAAAAGAACAAGATATCTAGCTTGAAGATATGTATTTAAAAGTAAAAATCATATAAAATAATATAAATATTTGTTAACATACTTTTCCTTTTCTACACTTTGATGTGCTAATACTTCTCTCTGACTTTACTTCTGTTTTTCACTAAAACAGAGCTCGGAGGATGCTTTAAATATATTCATCCAATTACTTATTTTTCAGTTTTTAATTTAAATACATGTAGAAAAAATGTGTGAAGCAGGTATTTACTGAATCTAGGGGCCAGGTGACTGTGAGGATCCATGGGAAAGCCAGAAACTTCTTATACTGCAGACCAGCAACCTGAAATACACAATATGTTTTATTCCGCATATACAAAGGATCCAAACATCCAGTAATAAGATGTATCAAATTTTGTATTTAACTTGATAGAAAATTCAAATATATTTGCAAATATAACTGAAAATAAAATAATCGTACCTCATCCAACTCCTCAACCATGTTACTCATAACATCACGGCCCTCTTTGCTCTGACACATCTCTGCTGTGACCACACCTACAACGAAAGAACAACAGAGACACATGAGACATCACCTCCTGACTGACAACATAACTGCAAATGAGGGGAGGTCAGCTTACCTTTGCAGCCAGAGCACTGGATGAAGAAGCTGATGAGATCCAGGAGGGAGGAGTCTTTGTCCGTTCCATACGCCTCAATCCAGTCATCAATCACCACCTGCAAGAGCATAAAAACAAAGACGCAGTTTGTTTATATTAGATATTATTAATAATTTACATTATTCTAGCTGAATTTATAATAGATTTGTTTTTTGCAAGACTTAAAAGAAAACAAGAATTCAATTTTAACATGTTGTATTTGTTTCTTTTCACAAATTTTGATGCCGATTCAAAGGGGTAAAAGCAAAACTGTTATTTCTTGTAAGATTTATTTTTTCTATAAAGGTTTAAGTAAGAACCCAAAATTAAAAAAAAAAAGTCATACACTGAAAAATATTATTCATTAACAAAATATGTTTAAAAATATATTATACTCATTGATGCTTTACTTTTATTTGCCATTAAGTGTTCCATGCTCATTTAACCTCATATTTTAAAAGTCCCATTCTCAATTCAGAGTGGTTTAAAACAACATAGAAAGTAAATTATATGAAAAATAGCTATAATAATTTTAAACCAACAGTAACAAAATTCTACAATTAATAATAGAGTGGAAAAAGATGTTTTTTAAAATAAAACAAGCAAGAAAAGAAAAACAGTCAGCTCACAGTCAACCTACAGTGTACATATATTAATACAATAAACAAAAGATATTAGGAAGGCTTTAGGAAAATCAGCTTGGTACCTGCATGGCGCTCTTGCCCATAGACATAACTTCAAAAAGGGTGACAGCTTCCACATGCTTCTGTTTTCTGGCCTCCGCTTTGGCAGTATTGCGGCCGCCTTTCGCTTTTTTACGCTTGACATTCTCCGATAATGTGTGGGTTCTTTTCCTCCGTCTCTGCAGGATGACATCCAACAATGAAATGAAGGCTTTACCTTAATCCTACAGTAAGTAAGATAAATATATCCATTTTGGAGCTATAACATTTTAGTGATTAAAGAAAATTCTTTCTCAAGCAATTATAAATGTATTAGAAAAAGCAAGACATCTATATTTTAAATAGGTTAAAGAAAAATTAGGGATAGATGTATATATATATATATATATATATATCTATATATATAGATATATATATTATATATATATATATATATATATATATGAGAAAAACTTGATCAGTGTTGCAATGACAATATGACTAGCGATACATGAACAAAAACTGACTACAGCATTATTTCCATTTCATTGCAACAATTTTTTTTTTAAGTTAAGTCAACATAATTAATACTATGCTGGGGGGCATCTAACATAAAAGGGCTCCATACAATTGGTCAAGTGCGTAAAGGGCTTTATTCAATACATTAAATGCTTCAAGCTGCCATGAAATTGTTTTAGCACGTGTGTAAAAACTTCGAGGTAACCATTTATTGCAGTTTACGTTATCTTTTGCGATAAGCTGATATCCCAATGACAATACATTTTTTATTTATTTTGCAGACTTAAAAATAATGTTCAAATGTGTTTCATTTTAGACAATGCTAAGCCCTTTAAAAAATATAATAAAATTGGCTTTGAAAATATTCCAGAGTAAGAGGAAAATAACTTAATTTTATCTAGAAGCGGAACTCATGTGATTGTATATATTGACAATAAATAACCAAAGTTCTGTATGTTTAAATTAGCTTGAACCTGTGTGTATTATTAAAAAATAGTTAAAATAAAAAGAAATTACCACAGATTTTTGTTGATTTTCATTCCCTGAATCATCCCCTGATTGAGTGACAGCTCCAGAGGAGGTTGCTTCTGCACGAGAGCTTCTACCGAAGGAAAGCAGTATAAAGAAATTTAAGGGAAAAAAAATGTAAACGTTAAAATAAAGTAAAACATTTTAAGGAGATGAAGTGAATATTATAGAGTTTACATTCATCTTACTTCTGCTGTGAGGACCTGGATGCAGATGCAGCTGATGACTCTGGGATCATGTCCTTCACGGATCTTCACTCAGGACCTAGAAAGTGCACCATCTAGAAGAAGAATTTAAGTTATTATTAGCATTTTCAGTCTTATTTATTGTTTTTTCCAAACCCAGTTTACTGGGGGGAGCTGGTTCGAGGCTTGCTCAAAGACACATCAGCACAGGAGATAATTGGCGCCTCCACAGCAGCTGAATTTTTATTATACTGACATGAATTGTTGTCTATTTTAATTAATCAAATTCAATGCAAATATAAAAAAAGAATGGCATCACAAATTTTATGTTTAGGAGAAAGCGAGTAGGAAACGCTTAAAAAAGAAAAACACCTCTCAATAAAACGTTTCAAACGCACCTTTTCTTAAAAGATTCATCATTTTCCAGCCGCTCTCATATTTGTCGTTTGATATTTTGAGGGAGACCGACAATATTTCAAAGCTGTCTTCTAAATCCTTCGTCTTTCTGTATTTATTTACAATCATAATCTGTCTGCTAGCTCTCACAGTCAAGTTGTGGAGCATCCTAGATTATCATGATTGGCTATCAAGAAGAAAGATAATTGTGTGATTGGCTGTTGTCACATGTCTGTCACTATATGCTCCGCCCCTTGCGGCTTTGGGAGCGGTGGAAACTGTCCCGTCTAGTTGGGTTTTCTGATGCTAACAACTCTTTATACATGACTTTAAAGCCCAAATTGGTTTTAAAATCGTATCAAATATTCTATTACTCAAATATTTCTAAAGATAAACTATTCACAGCATCAGAAAATACTTTTATAGCAACGCATTTTTGTCTCTAACGAAATGACAAGTCTGAATAAGCGTTGCCAGATAGAGTCAAGGTTGTCCAGCCCAAAAATCATTTAAAAACTCACAGATCCCATAAAATAACCCCCAATGAAAAAATCTAAGCCAAAACTACTAAACCATCCCTAAACACTCCCATGTTATGACCACCCGCGCAAATAAGTTTTACATATGAATTCAAAATCAAAACCCGGGAAACTACCCAATCTGGCAACGCTGGTTGGTGTTTCCGGTTTCAGAATCATGCATGAAATGAACGCGAGAGGGAGCCATTTACTCATTGGTGGCAAAAATTTTGAAACGGAATCACTTTTTTCTTATACATTTTGTTCTTTGTTTGTTTGTTTGTTTGCTTGTTTTTTGTTTGTTTTGTTCTTATGTACAATTAAAAAAATCTTTTAAACTCACCATACAGAATAATGCTCCATGAAGTTGAAGAATATGTTAGAAAAAGACAAACAAAATCTCATTGCATTGCAATTTTATTATTTCGTGTTCTGTTTTTTTTTTTTTTTTTTTTTCATTTTTCTATTTATAACAGTGATTAAAAGAGTAGTGCAAAGGGTTTTCACATTCACTCCCAGAACTTAGATTCATCACAGGTACTGAAAAGTCACATTTATATATTAAAAAAAAAAAAAGGAGTACAAGCAGGAAATTCAACATCATCATTTCTCAGCTGTATCAGGTTAATAGCACCTTGACATTATTGATTCTTTTTCCTATAATAATTCAATCCCATGTAGTATCATTCAGAGTTCTTGCATCCTGGAGCATTAGACCATGAATTTTGAAGCTTTTGCAGCACTTTGAAGATGATCTGAGGCCCCAAATTAAGGGAATTATAGCTAACTGCACCTGTGGGTGACAATCAGATGCTGTTGGAAGACTTTTTTTAATCCACTATTGATCATTCTTATTTGCAGATCCTGCAAATAAGAATGATCAATAGTGGATTAAATCAGTATAAGCCTTATGCTGATATTAAAAAATGTAGTGAGTGCTTTGTATGGTTAGGGTTAATGGTGTATTAGTCGTAAACATTAAACTAAATCCCTTTCATTCTTATTTTTTGTTGTGCAAAGTGCTCTTATATCAAAATAACAAAAAACAGATATAAAAAAAAAGCAAAAAACAAACAACACAAGGGTTCTTCCCCTTGAGAAACATTATGTCATCCATGCTGACTCAGGACAGGAACTGGGACATGAAGGTAAAGGCTGGATGAAGGTCCTCCGTCAGCTCATCTGGCAGCTCTAAAACCACTGATGTTAAGCTTTGAGTGATTTCTAATATCCTGCACAAGAACAGAACAGATCTGGTTATCCGGCTGCATTAATCGCCTCTTTCATTTAACCGTATGACTGTAACTCACCAGTGGATATAATGAGCTGTAAGCTGAGGTTCGTGCCTGCAGCCGTCCTCTGCCACTAGAGACTGCTTCATCTGTTTGAAGTTTGCCTCAATTTTCTTCTTTATTTCTGAGAAGACGGGAATTCCCCTGAAGGAGCTGAGGACTTGCTGTGAACATGAGCAGATCTTGATATTTAAAATGCAATATAGAGGGAAAAAAGGAAAGAGGAAATGTACTCTTACATATATGACTGAGAGCTGGTGAGGGATGTACTTATGACTTCCAAGGTGTCTGATATCCTCTTCTAGCTGTTGACTGAGCACCAGCAGCTGGTTCAGTTTGGCAATGTGTACAAAGTATTCTACAACAGAAGAATCAGATAAGTAGTGCACACACCTTCAAATAATCACTACAAATTGAGGAAGCCTAAAAATAGTGGGGAAACGCTAATATTAAGAAGAAAATCACTATAAGTAATTGAATTTTCTGTATTTTTTACTTAACTAGAAAACTTGTAAAAAGGTATCAACATCTAGAAACAAAGATTTCCACACAAGCATTCCGAAAGAAAAAATATGCTAAAAATGCTCAATGTTTGAAATATTACTTCAAATTAAATGCTAAGCAGCCAAAAAATAAGTATTTTTTGCTAGTTCTAAGCAAATTGTTTGTATTAATTGTAGTTTATTTTGATTTCATCAACAAAAAAGTCTAACTAGAGTTTTTTGATTCAAAAATTGTGTTTTTTAATTATTAAAATCAAATATGTAGCAAAAGGACTTTAACTTCTTTCAATAATATTTTCCCTTTTTTGTAGATTATACCTGATTTTGAGAAATGTTTGTTAAGATTTAGAGCAAAAAAAAAAAATAAAACCAGGTAAAGATTTTTTTTTTAATAAGCTTTTAAAACTTTGCAAGTATCAAATAGTTTGGACAAATATCTGTTCAAAGAGTTGGAAGAATTTACTCTGTGTACTCAAAAATGTCATTTTAAGCTTAGTTGTCTTTGTATATGTACTCCACCATTAGAAAAATGCCACGAGAGCATGTTAAAAACACCATTTTCATCTTAGTGGGTCTTTAAAAATATAGGTTTTTACATTTAAAAAAAAAACATTTTTACCTATTTACTTTCACTTAAAATAAACCAGTCTTCCTTCTTTTCTCAATGCAAATAAGATTTTTTTTTCCTGCATCTCACCATCCATCTGCGGCTTCTCCAGCATCTCAACTGCACTGCCTTGAATGAGGAACACCTCCACACGTGGAAACATGGCTGACAGTCCCACAGCATCCAGGTAGTCCTGAGGAGACAGACACCAGTCGACCCTTGATGTATGCTGACAAACTTTCAACTCTGTTTATCTTCCATCAGTTATTACCTCCAGCTCTGGCATAGGCTTTGGTAGATGTTCAAGGCACTGGAGCATTTGGTCAAGAATCTCTGATCCTTTATGAGGAGAACCAAAGAACATCAGATCAGACACACAGACAGACAGATACTGTAAGTTAATTCTGCCGCTGCCTTTTGTACCTTGGGCTTGAAAAGTGTCCGACTCCTCTGGGCTACACCCTTGTCCTAACTGCTCTTGGAACTAAAGCACACACAAAAAAAACAGACACAAAAGTCAAGACTTGAAAAATGTAATATGTCTTAACGCTGTGAAACATACGTGTAAACTTCAACTCCTAGTAGCACCAAAATCCAGAAATAGAACAGAAATGTGTGAAATAAACTGTTCGGGTTTGGAAATTGTTTTTTTCCTTCCACTGGTGGAGTATTAGAATAAAAATTGATAAAAGTATATTTAAAAAATGCTCCATTATTTTACTCAAAAACAGTTGACCGTGTCAAAAATAAAAATCTACAAATTTTTGGGTGTGAAAACATTCACTTTGGGCATTAAAATAACATTCCTAATACATGCAGAATTTTCCAGTGACAAAGAAATGTAAATCTGTATCTGCTGAAGTTTTCCGAAATCATGAGACATGAGACAATTGTGGGTTTGAGGGAGCCTGAGTCTCTGATGATCTTTGTAGCTGAACTGAAATGCATGCCATTCAAGTGTGATCAGGTGATGTGGTGATCAGGTGTGTTGTGGTGAACAGAGTGATGTGGTCATCAGGAGTGATGTGACAATCAGGTGTGATATATTGATCAGGAGTGATGTGGTGATCAGGAGTGAAATGGTGATCAGGAGTGATGTAGTGATCAGGTGTGAGATCAGGTGGTGTGTTGATCATGTGACCCCACCTGTTGCGTCTGCGTCCTGATGAGGAGGTCCAGCTGCCCGCAGAGGCACAGCATCTCCAAGCCCACCTGCTCTGGACTCAGCCGGACCGGCATCAGGGGTCTCTTCACCTGCAGCTCCACTGAACACATGAAACCACATGAAATTCAGCTCTTTGAGTCCACACATTTACTAAAATAGGGCTCAGCGTAAGCGCACAACTCATACAATAGAAATATTTGATCGGGATCAGAAATGACTTGGACTCACCTTTGAAGCTCCCATGATAAACGCACGGCTGGTAGAGAGGCTCCGACGCGCTGACCGCCATGGAACCGGCGATCAGCGCGCCTGCATCCGGATCCGAAGATGCAGAAAAGGGATGTTCTGTTATAGGAACTGCGTTGATGCTACAGTGGAGATCGCATCTGGTTGCAGCACCAACAGGGAAATAAAAGAGGGAAAAAAACCCCCAAAAAAACAGCGATGTTCGGAAATCTCCTCCCCGATGGCGGCGATCCGGCGCCGCTTGGTGAAAATGCGTCCTTCAGGTCCACGGAGCTGGAGGAAAGTTCCGAGTGTCTTCAGTCCTAACCAGCAAACGAGCTTTTTACGGCTTTGTTTAGCAGAGTGGCCGCCCCTCCAACCTTAACACCGCCACCTCCCCAGCAGACGGAGGAACAGCGTTTCCCAGTGATGTCATGTTTTCAGGAGCATCACATGGAGAGGATTAGGTCATTCATTCCTGCAAGCTTTGGAATCTGCAGCAAATCTAATATCTATAGAATATCTGAAGGTAATTTCAAACAAATTTACCTCCAAAAAATTTGAAAATTCTTAAAATCAGTCTGAATTTTTGCCATTTATCTGAGATGGAAACACTGCAGAGTGCTAAGATGAGTTTCTGAGGGAAAAACATCCAATTTTGGCTCAAAGTACACTTTATTTTCCCCCTAAAAGTATACATTTGTAACCCAATAGCTTAAATACATAGTTTTGCCAAATTAATGCATTCTTTCACTTTTTTTTCCTATCTGTTTCTTTAATAAAACCACTTCTGCAGTGAAAAAATGCTTCAAAACATTCAGCGGGATTTTTTTTAAATTTCTTTTTTTTTTTATTATTGCACTTTTATCTGGGGTACTATTATATTTGTAGTCAACATGAACAATATTTGCTGTAAGACCTAGAGATAGTTGTGGGTGCAAATCCCAGTAGATCAGCTGTTTCTGAAATATTCAAACCCATCTGGCACCAACAATCACGCCATGGTCAAAGTCATTTCAGACAGCTTTCTTTCTTCTCCATTTTGATGTTTGTTTTAACTGCAGCAGATTTTCTTGACCTTGTCTACAAGCCATGCGATTGGCCGATTAGGAATTTGAATTAACGCGCAGTTGGTGTGTACATAAAGTGTGTGACATTTTACATCTGAGAAGTTTACATCCAATGGATTCTATTTTCTATACTTCAATTTATGACCTAAATACTAATAAATTATACTTCAAGTCTTTAGGGAAAGTATTCAGATCTATACACAAAAGTTTAAGATTTTTTTCTCAATGAAAAACTAAACCACAACGTTGATTTTTTTATTAGAAGTGACAAGATTTCTCAAATCCTTCAAACGGGACTCAAAGTGGATCTCAGTAAAATACAACTGGCTTATAAAGTCTGTCACAGTTTTACAGTATCGAAAGTAGGATTCTAAAATAAAAATATAGATATAAACAAAGCAAATCCATCATGACAAACATCCAATTTGTTGATGCTACAGAAATATCAGGCAATACAAACAAAAACAAAAGGTGACATAATAAAGATGACCGAGGCCTTTGTGAAAATTATTCAACCCTTTTCCACTAGAAAATATACAACAATGTACATATTTTTTTGTAAACAACCTTAAATTTCAATAAATGATCTGGTTTACGAGTGCATCTACAAACATTATTAAAATAAAAACAAAAAAAAAAAGCATTTCTCTTCACTTCAGGAACAACCTTGCAGCATATGAGAAGAGAAACTGGTAAGAGTGAAACCACAGTTTTTGCTTCTTTGATAGCTCAGAAATGCTCCACGTGAAGAACAGCATTTACAGCAGTAGCTCCGTGTTAGTCGCTTCATCGAGTGCCGGGGGGGAAAGTGAGGTTGGCCATCAGCTCGTGAACAGATGCAAATATGGTACATTCACCTGGAAGACAACAAGACGGGCAGAGTTAGCAGAGTCATTCAGTTAGAGGCTTCAAGTCCCACTCCGATCATCTTTTGATCTATTGTACAAGCGTTCCCAGTGGTCTTTTAACCATCATTAGTCCCATTTTTAGGAAAAAAATCAACAAACCTGTGTTGTTTTCTAGGACATAGTTTCAGCAGGAGTTCATTAGAATATCACCTCTGCTGTACAGTTTTCAGCCAAGATACCAGCTCAGACGAGGAAAATAGATGCTTAATAGATCTGGGTGATGAACGGACTTAGCCTATAACTATTAAAGTTTTAAATATACGATACGACTTTATACTCGTAATGCAAGAGTTCTGACTTTTTTCTTGTAAATTTATGAGATTTTAAGTCATATTTAAAAAATGTTTTGTTTGTAAACTGGTCCTAATGCACTGTCGTGCTAAAGAAATGATTGATCGCAACAAAAAGCTTCATTTTGACCAATAAAACAATAATTTTGCTTTCCACCTATGTTTTTAATTCAACTTAAATCACCAAAAAGGTATTCCTTCATTAAAATAAAGGACTTCCTGGAGCCCCAACATTCCTGGAGAAGGTTCCCGTCGTTGAACTAACGAAGAGCACAGTCTCACCTTGCCTGGGGGGGTGCAGCTCATTGAACCTCTTTAGAATATTAGAGACCATGAGTGCCGCGGCCCCGGATGAGCTGTGCTGCCTCGGGATGTCAGCCTGCTGAGTGAGACCAGTGGCCATGTCGTACACGATGGGAACGATGATGCTCACGGGATCCTGGGGCACTGGGATACGCTGGGTTAGCTGCAGCTAATGGAGGCAAAAAAAACGTTTCATCACATCACGTTTATTTTGAATTTAAACCATAATTTAGGATGAATAACTGCAGTAACTCACAAAAAACAGCATCTTTGACTTAAGCACCACAGCGATGGTTCCAGGAGGAGCGATGGGAGGAGCACTGGGAGGAATGGTGAGGCAAAACTGGACGTTCCATTTGAGCTGTGCAGCCTGGTCAGGGAACTAAAGAAAAAAACACAAATCCCATGAAAGACACCATAAAATAAAGAAGAAACAAACATTTATCAGACTAATGCTTTATTCTGAAGGAGTTCCCCACCAGTTCCAGCTTCATGATGCGCACACAGTCCCGGAGGATGTTGGTGGGGGCTCCCAACAGCTTTGTAAAGGCATTAAGGGTGTTGAATTTGAAGGGGGGACCAGCAACCTGAAAGCAAAACGGTTCCCAGTGGACAAATTAACTTTAGAGGAAAGGATTTTTTTTTTACAAAAAGTTTTATATTTAGACCAGTTTTCACTGATTTCCTCATGTGTGAGCTGCAACAATCCACCGCTTTCACTTACTCGCGTCTCAAAGAACCTCTCCAGCACCTGAAGCTCCTCCTGGGACCACGGCCCCGTGTTTTCAGGGGTAACTTTGAGCTGCAGAGTCTGGTAGTTCTTTGGGTTGAGAGCCACCCGGCACTTGAGCACTTCGGTCTTGAACATGATGACCCCCGGCTCATTAGAGTTCACAATAGTTAACTGGAAGAAAACAGTTGAATTTATTAACACTGGAAGAATCCCAAATGGACAGGGATGATGCACGACTCTCACATTGGCTTCCTGCTGAATGATCCTCTGGAGGTGCCGTCTCATAATCACTGATCCCAGAAAGCGCTCCAGCGGCGAGCAGAGGTAGCTCCCCGCCAGGCCAGGTACCAGGCAGGGAGTGGGCGACGGGAGCAAGAGAACGTGTAAGGCACTGTGGGTGAGGATGGTGGGGATGGAGGCAGCCCACGGGCGCTGAGGTAGCTTACGAGGTGGAGGCATACTAGTAGGCATAACTTGGGAACCTAAACCACAAATTAAAAAAAACAACAACAAAAAAACAATATAATATGAAGCAGCAGAAAAACTATAAAAATCTTGAATTTTTGAGATTGTTAATAACCAGGAGATGAATCTTAAATTTAACATTTAGTATAACTTTTAAAAGCAAGGGGACTGCAACCCTCAACACTAAAAGAGCCATTTGGGTCATTTTATTAAAGAATAAAACCTTAACCCCAACGTAGAAAAATACACATCGTTTATATCCTTGTAACAAATTATTTATAAAATACAGCTTCTAAAAGTTTATCTAAGTGATTTTTTTTATATAGCTATATCACAATTTTAACTTATTGTACATTTAAAACAATTGCATAAAAGTTCCTTTCAAAATAAAATTTATGTTGTGAAAAAGGAACTAGATTATGTAAAAAAATGTAGGACATAAAGAAAGAAAATTAAGATCAAAATGGCAATGTTGTGAATCGGGAGCAGACAGAGAAAATGTTGGAAAAAGGGTGTATTTGTGATGTAAAAACAAGCTCTCTGCTCAGCACTGCAACAAGGAGAGGGGAAATGGGGGCGGGGTTGCTAAGTGCCAACCCACAACTCAGTTAATTTCTAATACATTTTTGCCGCTCTGAAAGTATGTCCTTGAAAACAGTTTTTTTTTTTTAATTTTGGCTAAAAACGGCATCATCATAATTAAAAAACTACTTGGAACGCTTTTAAAATCGATCAAAAGATGATCAAAGTGGGACTTTAAATGTATTTTAATAATACTATAGCACTTCGAGTACGGCCCCATCATTTTTCTCAGCTATCTGACATGTTAAATGCAAATATAGATGAAAAAGCTAAATTATCTAAAGTAATATGACCAAAACTAGCATCAAAGCGTTTTCTTTAAACCCAAAGAGCCACAATGGTGGGTTGCAGACTCCTGTGTTAAACCAAAAAATGAACATATTGTAAATATGTTTAACTTTCCAATAAAACATAAGAAAATGGTATGAGAGAGCAGTACTCACTGGTCCCAGCACGAGGGGAATGCGGATCAGGAATCGGCGAGTGGAGGGAGGGATTACCGGGGGACATGCCGGGGATTCTTGCCCCAGGAGAGGGCCCCGAGACTTGGGGCGAGCCTGGCCACTGGCCCCTGTGGCTGGGAGACACCATGGCGTACGGGGAGCTGGGATCCAGAGGACCTACAAGGAGGGGGAGCTGGTCATTAGACATGAAATTAACTGATAGCTAAAAACAAGAGAAATACACCACTGTGTGCCCACTCTTTAGAAGCCATTTGCTGAGTCTTTGCTAATGTCAGTGTCCTATGACGGCCTAACGATGCTCATGTCAGCCCGATCCAGCCGTCCCTAGCGGAGGAGAGCTAACACCAGGCCAGCATTCACGGCCCCCCAGCTGCTTACCGTGGGGACTGGCAAAACTGGTCTGGCCCATGGCTATGCCCAAGGAAGACGGAGACGGTGTGGGCCCAAAAGGAGAGGGTGCCCTCAAAGCCCCACTAGGGGAGCCAGAGGCATGGATGTTCCCTGTACACACACATACACACATCAGAGGGCTCATCAGACTAGGGATGACAAGTGCTCCTTTGCACACGTGCTCGCACTCAGTCATGTGTCTACGAGCTAAAGCCGGGCGGGAGGGGCTTTAGTCACTGGCTGGCGGGCTGAGATGGAGGATGGAAGGAGCATGACTTAACGCATGCTTTGTTCTTTTTTTGGCAACAAGGTGTGTGGATGTTGAGCGGAAAAAAAACCAAAACATTAAAATAAAAAAATCTGAAGGGCACACATGGCTCACATCCAGACAGATTACAGCACGCACTCGAGCGGGGGGGCTGTGATCGGTGCAAAAATGATGACGGTGTTTCACATAAAACATGGTACTTTCATGGGATGACCACTCGCAAATGTACCTCGTTTACATTTATATGTATATGTTACCTGGCGACTGGGTGGGCATCATAGAGGGCGAGGGGGTGACGTTGGCGTGATAATTTGGTGGTGGTGACGTGAGGGGAGGATACACGCCTCCTGTAGCCCCTCTCATGGTCTGTGGTTGTTGAGGAGCCTGCAGTTGGTTTATCAGGCTGTCCATGTCCCCGCCCACTGGAGAAGGAGGGTTGTCATCTTCGTTGACCGAACGCCTGCGGGCATCTTGATTGCTGTCCACAAACATGTTCAGAAATGTCTAAAAAAAAAAAAAAAGAGAAAAAAAGAGCAATAAATATTTTGAACTTGATTCAAAGTATTTTTCTAGGTGCAGTGTACCCCTTCATCGTCGCTCTGGTTTACCTTGAGTCCTGGAGCAGGGTAAAATCCCTCAACAATCTTAGTGTTGTCAAAAAGACTGTACGCTCCGTCTCTGATAGCTACCACACCCCGGCTGCGGCAGTAAATGTCGATACAGTAGATGTTTCGAAATGCCAGTCGAATGTGCGTGGGGGACTGGGGCAGGATGGAAAAACACTGGTTGGCCGTGTTGGTGCGCTGGGTCAGACCAAGCATGGGCACCGTTGGGAGCTTGTTGATTGCATTCAGAGGAGCCAGGGTGTCATAAAGCACCTGAGCAGAAAAAAAAAAAGAAAAGAAAGATAGAAAAAAACACAGAAATACTTATTAAAAGCTTATTCATAGTATGAAAATTGAGCTGAATAGAAAAATTAAAGATTTTCACTTCCCCCCCAAAAAATTGTAAAAAAATATTTTTCTCTTAGGTTTTTAATAATATCCTAACTTGTGGCTCACATGTTGTATTTTTTACATCATAATTAAGATATTTTTTAAACAGCATTTTTCTGTCAGCTCCAGATTCACATTCATTTGAATAAATACTAACATGCAATTTTAGCTTAATTTTCTTTATATATGTGTCCTTCTTCATGAGAAAAATGGCACAAGAAGATGTTATTAACATTATTTGTACTGGTATAGACCTTTCAAGTTTTTTTTATACATATCAGCTTAGACTACATTGTGTGTCTACTTTATAAGTAAACTCACAATTAACAGATATTTCTAAAACTGCTGTAATTGAACAAATTTCTAATTTGGTAGATTTTTAAAAATGTTGCCTTTTGGGGCTGGTTTTTGATTTAGTTTATAGTCAAAATCACAGTATGGTAAAATAAGAGTGTGGACTTTATTCAGAAAACAACAAATAGTGTATTTTAAGTCAGGCACCTTTTAAAAACATCTAACTTCTTAACCTGGTCAAACTGAAATGACAGAGGTGTGCATTGAAATATTTGATAGTGTACCTGCAGCAGTTGCATCACATTTGGGCTCTTGTTAAACATCTCCTGGAGCTGGTGCAGAATTATATTGTGACAGTTGGAGCAACCCGAGTTGGGCCCAACAGTCCCCAGGGCGAGGTGGAACCGCTGGCTGCTGGAGTTCCACTGGATCGTAACCGAGCTGCCCTTTGTGGTCCCGTAGCACAGTACCAGTTTGCGGTAATTGTACAGTCGCACCTCTGAGAACAGGTTCAGGTAGGAGGGCATTTCTGCAGAAACATCATCGGATGTATTTAATGAAAACATTTCATAAATGCCTACAACCCAGACCGAGATTAGACCAGACATGAACAAACTTGTTGAACTACTTTCAGTTTCAACGTTTTAGAAAACATTAATCTGGTTATATAAACTTTGATTAAGTTTTTTTGCAATTATATGTTACCAGACAATTAAAATCTTTTTTTTAAATATTCAAATTCATCAAAAAATAAAAGTTTAAATTTGTGAATCAATTATACTAATCAAACAAGTAATGAGTTTAAACCCAATTATTAAGACTTTACTTAGGATGCCCCAAAACTAACCATTTGGGTTTGCATTTCTGATTGGCTCATGTTTGTAAGAGCTCTGTGCATTTACTCCTTATTGACTGAGCTTGATCTATCACATCTGCTGCTGTTCAGCCTCAATCTTTGGGAAGTGACACACTTACCTGGCAGAACACAAGAAAAGTTGAGCACGCACTGGTACAGTTGGCTAATGGCATTCCAATCATTTAGGAACATCTCCACGACTTTGCGCCCGCCCACTGGCTCCGACAGCGGGTTTTCATAGGTCAGGTACACGTGTCGTGTAGAAGCTAATCAACAGAACATCGACTTATTTAGAAGGTACTCTATTATGTGAATACTTATTTGCATAAATTGTTCAAATGGTGTCATTCTTAGAAATTTTAGTGATATTTTTTATTTATTTAATGAAGAGGAGAATGTTTACTTGTGAAGAGCTTAGTTACTGTAAACCACAAATACCTTGTTCTTTGCTATTTGTGCTGTTCAGAGGACAGCCGGCGAGAACCAGTTCTGCCACCCAAGTTCGGTTATTCCTGCCCTGCAGGCGGAAAGTGCAGTCAAGAAGGGAACGCTCCAAGGCTCGCCGTGTTTCCTCTCCAACACCTTTACAGGGAGGAATCCTGCAAAAAACAAACATTCACAGCTTTTAATACATATTTAAAAAACAGATCTGAGAGCAGAAATGCGTGTTGTGTGATTTACTTCAGTAGTCGGATGGCATGACCACTGCCGTCTACTTCCACTTGGACTCCTTGACTTGGAATCTCCATGTTGGATAGCTAAAAGTTTAGAGGAATGTAGCATTAAGCACAAAACTAAGAAATGAAACAAACATTTTAAAACGCTATAAAAAGAAAATAAAACATTTCAAACTATCAGAACGTTGTGGCTCACCTCTGTTCGCAGACCGACAAAAGGCATGTTGGTATCGCAAATCGCAACCAAGTGAGCCAGCTCTTTGTTGAAGGCACACATTTCTCCAGACCTCTTGGGCTTTTTGGGCTCCGTTTCACATTGGTCTCCAGAACCCTACAGAACATGACACAACAGAAAATGATTGCACTAGTTGCATTTATGATAAAGAAAAGCTACTTAAGATGAAAACGTGAGACAAACTGAAGGTGCCAAAGCTAGCCCTCATCATGATACTCCCCTTACTTCACTTGACAGCTTTGTTGACATGTATGGCAAACGTGGTTTTGGACCAAATATTCATTTAAAGATATCGTTATGCAAATTATCATGCAGATAAAAACACAAATTAGAGTTGGCTCTTTTCTTAAATCCTAAAAATTTCTTAGCAATGTGACATTTTTTTTTTTATCTGAAAGACAAATCCACTCATTTCAGGAAAAAAATGAGTTTTGAGGCCTCAAAAGGACAAATGAAACCAAATGAGAACATAAAATGTTTTACTTCTTTATACATAATGTAAGATGAGGACTCCAATCTTTGTAGCTTAACATAAATGTAGACTAAATTGTGTTGCTTTCAGCCTTTCTACTTCATAATGCCACCTGTTCATATTTAGCCTATTTTCTAAAAGAATGCAATCCTATATTATTTTTTTTCTCCTCCTAGCCAAATTATGGAGTTTGTTAACAAGATCAGGAAGCAGTAGATACATGGAGCAGAGACTTCTGCTTTTAGTTTAAGGTTTTTAAGTAGTAAGAACATTTAGCACACACAACTGGCCAGACTAAAAGGAGTTTTGTTGGTAGAACACGTTTGAAACACATCTTCCTAAGTCCATAACATCTTGTATTTTAAGGAGGTACATCTGTTTTCATACAGATTACTTTTAATTCATTTTTGTTTATTACTGAACATGTTTGTAATGACAGAGTTGTCTTGGATAGCAGTTGAGCTTAATGGAATGTTTTTAGGATAAAGATGTTTTGTTTTTTTTTAATGCAAATTTGTTTTTGATAGTTAATGAAAAAAATCAAGATTAGGATCAACATTTTATTTTTTTTTCTTTCCCCTTAAGAGTATGTTTGTAGAGAAATCAAGTTATTTTTGTTTTTATTGTGCCGAATGTAATGTTTTTTTTAATTATTTTTATACAGACACATGTAAGGATAAAGATATAGTTTAACTCCCACACACATGCCTGATTCAATTTAAAAAAAAAAAAAAGGAAAAACCTGAAAAATATCTGTTTGAGGTTGTGCATATTAAGACAAACAAGAAATTAAGTTCTGTTAATCTAAAATTACCTTTCTCTTAGTCCCAGGTCGTAATTCTTTAGTAACTACAGTGTCCTGGACCAGATGCTCTAGATTGGGTTTGAAATTCTGCAGAAGCTGAGCACACAGGAGTCCGTCCTCCCCCTCCAACTGAGAAACTGATAGAAATGAATACTTGTACTGCAAAGCTGTGGAACTGCAAGGAACTTCAAGCATTTCCACCACCTATAAATGGAGAAAAAAAAATAGTGACAGCTTAAAAAAAGTGCATATACATTTAAAAAAAAAATAGCTATGCAAAGTCGCTTGAGCTGATCGGCAACAAAAGAAAAAACTTACAATGTAGCACTGTGGAAGACGAGTGAGCTTGATGAACAGTTTGTGCTTGGACAGGTTACCGATTGGGTGAGATGCTGAGTTGGAGAGATGAAGGACATCAGTGCAAACAGTGGGGAGATGTTTGACAGATTGTCGACAGCGCTGCTCTCCCAACCAAAACCTTTACAGAGAGACAAAAGTCTTTTAAAAAAAAACAACAATAAAACAAAAGACTGAAAAATCTAAGCTTGATGATTCAACCCATTTATCTAACATTTATACCAGGATTATCCAAAAAAAAAACCCAAAAAGGTCCCATTAGAAAAATCATCATCAATTATGAAGCTGGGTTATTCAGATAAACTACATGAGCAGAAACATTAAAAAAATAAAAAGATCTTACAGAGAAGTCCCAGCAGGGCATTGAACCAACAAACCTTTGATATGCAACGCTTTGCTGCAAACCATCACACCACAGAGCAGCAGCACTTTAGCCAACACTCGCTGCTTTAACACGTCTCTATAGCAATTCTCTCAGTTCAGGCAGATGCTCACAAGTCTTCATCCCAAAACAACGCTTGATCATACAAAACAAAGCAAGCTGCCAAGTGATGCTACTGACTTGATTTAGTGAATGTGGAGCTTGCACGTCACCAATTTAACAGCACACTGCTGTTGTAAGATGCACTGCACCCGCTCTCAGCCAACAGCTGAATATACAGATTTCCATTTTTTTTTTTTATTTTAATCATTAACATACTTGAGCTGCTGAAGCCAAGAGATGATGCGCTTCATATCTTCATTGATGGTCTTTTCAATGTCATCAAGCATCGACTGATCTGCAGAGAAAATAAGCAGAGGTTTGGTGATCAAACCCGATGTTTCAACACTGATAAACAGGACAAGGATATTAACTGATATCACAGTTAAATAATTCGAATGTTGATCAAGTCTTACCTAATCCGTATAGCATGGGCTGGAACATGCCAGAGTGCAGGTCAACAAAAATGTGTAGACATTCTGAACGGCCGCAGGGTTCGAGTATTGGAACGACGAGCGTGGGCAAAGCTGTCTCAATGAACGCTGTTCAAAAAACGGATGATAAACATAACTGATTAAGGCTCTTGAAAAGATTTTAAAGGTTAAATATGACTCAAATTTATGGTGTTAAATTCTAGCAAAATGGTACCAAGTCATATTTGAAATAAAAACTTTTCTTTATATCAAAGCAATTGATTACTTTTTTTTCTCAATTTTAGGTAAAATAACTATTGCCAGAAAAAAAACACTGATTTGAGTCAAAATGTTTACTATTTAGCAACACTTACAAGCTTCATGTAACACTGAAGTCGCCTTGTATGGGTGAGAAAAAAAAAAGTTTCCACATTTAATTTTAATTGTCCTAACTGTACTTTTTGCTAATTTTTCAAACCTTAAGTGCTTTGTGTGTGTGATATAACTAATAGTTAGGCTGTGCAAAAGTTTATATACAAATATTCAGGCTTTTGCTTTTAAGAAAACTGATATATTTGCCTAATATCACCTTAAAGTCCTGCTCCAATCATCTTTTACTCTTAGTAAGTGTTTCCAGTGGTCTTTTAATTATGATTATGATCCTTTAGCCAAAATTTAAAAAAAAAAAGTAATTTCTAGGACATATTTTCTCCAGAGTGGCAGGAGTTCAATAGAAATTTGTCTCCTAGTTGTGGGCGGACCATTGGGGTAAAGCAAGCCCGCCCCCCTTCTCTCCCAGTAGGTGAGAGCTGTGTTTACACGCTCTCCTGCTAGCTAACAGTTCCTCAAACTCACATTACTAGTGCAACAAAAATGGTGAACAATATTGATGCTATCCAGCTGTACAGCTTTGAGCCAGATTCCAGCTCAAAGAAGGAAAACATGTACAAATTTGTACATGGATCTGGCTGTCTAGAAGTGGATGCATCAGAATGGAGCAGAGCAAGCAGCTAGTGGCCCGGCCTGCATATTTTCTAGGTCACAAATAAGATCTTTTTTTAACAAAATTTTGTCGCCTCCTCCTGTTTTACAACAATTTCAATAAATAAACTAATAATTTTCTTAATATATGCCCTACATCATGAGAACAAGTTAAAAAAAAAAAACAAAAAAACAATTTTTATGAGTGCCTCTTTAAGTCCTCTGTTAATTTTATGTTTGGTACCTGCATGCGTTTTCTGGCTTTTCTTGAGCTTTAAATTGAGCTTTTTTAAAGGCATTATGAACAGATTAAAGTTAGCTTTTGTCAAGTTTTAGAAAACATTGTTGGATGTAAAAAACATTTAAACAAATCCATACAGTTGTCTGTGGGATTGCTGGTCTTTAAAATGGCCTTTAGTTCCTGCAGCTTCTGATGGGCTCGGGCGTGCACGCTATCGATCAGGAGTTTTTCCACAGACAGATGGTCTATCTAAACAACCAAAAGCAACACATTTTGTTAACATTATCATCGACATACCGGTAACCTTAAGTGACTGTGATAATAAACGGAACACGTGCACTTCACCTTCATGGCCCTTTCCATCAACTTGGAGTCACAGGCAGGAAGAGGAGGCTCATGGGATATTTGTAATGGCTTTGATCCATCCGACTCATCGATTTTGATTGTGACTTTGTGTAAAGATGCTGTGCCTGTTTTCTTACCCAAAACTTGTTGGCTAAAAGTAGCAAAACAAACAAAGAAAACAGAAAGCACATCAGAAAATTAGTATTTTGAGTGTGTCCTTGTAAGTTTTGGCATCATTCTTATACTGCGTTCACACTCAGCGCGATTCGCACATCAAATTTGTAGCATCTCTTTTGACGCGTGTGAAATCTGTGGCTCGACGCGAGACTTGATGCCAACGCTGTATGTAGGAAGAGTTATTGTCAAAAGTTTTAACCTCATCGCTACATGGAAGCATTAACTGTATATTTACTATACAGAAAAAAAAAAACTCAGATGATGTTGAGATATCGGGTTTATGACTCTCTTCGGGTCACGAAGCAGACTTCTTCATCAAGTTATTGTCTTTAGCTCTCTTAATCTTTATTGCCTTCAAGCAACTTAAAAAAGTCACAAATTATCACAGAAATACTCCAAAAACTGTAGTAATTCTGCAATATAAAGAGCTGATCATGGTCCAAAACAAAGACCAAGACACATCTGACATCACAACATCAGGAGAGGACTTGAAGACATCCAAGCTAAGCAAACTCCTGTGATGGAATTCGAAGCCAAGCGAACACCTCTGATGGAGCTCTTGGAAGAGATCTGACGGGACAGAGCACGAATGAACACTGAGATAATCTCCTTGACCTCTATAGGTAAGAGAAAATGATATGGAACAACAAGCAAGAATGAATAATGTCATTTTGACTGAATAACAACTCGCCCGACACAGCTAGCGTTAGCACAGAAGCTAACGCTGTGCTGCTCAGGCTTCAGACGGGAGCATAGAGAGTCGAGTTGGATCTGGTCTAAAGGGATTAGTTAAGGACTCTTATTGACCTGAATCTGTGTTGATAAGGTATAAATATCTGATTACGAGTCATGAACCAGATAATGATAATTCAGGTAAAGAAAATGGTAAGGTAGAGCCGGAGGTGGGATTATATAAATTTGCTTTCTCCCACTCCCTTTCAACCGATCTATGATGTGATGCCTATTTATTCTATGTCCGACATATCTTTGTAAACCTCTGTTTATTGTACTGCACATGCATTACTCTTGCTTTGATTGCTTAGAATAAGCCATTTCTAAGCTAATTCAATTTTAAAGAGCTGTACAAAAGCATTGGTAATTACGTCTCCATGTCTGTGTTGATGAGATCATTTAGAGACTATCAGCACGATGAGATTCACCGTCTGCTGCATATGAATGACGGCTGCTTTCAGCGGTACTTCTGTCTCTGTGATCCAGTTTGATGACTTTCTGCCAGGCATTAGTCCAAGGAGTGAAAAAAATAAAACGTATTGTCTCACAAACGTAAAAAAAATCATTAAGTTGAGGAGGAGAACGATTCGATTCTCTTCTACGTTGGTTTTGGACTGATCTAAATGGCACAGGCCAAAGCTGAGTCCTTAATTGGTTGATGAAACATGAATTATTCACCAAAGTTGAGATATTTGCTGCTCAAAATAAACCACGGGACCTCTGATTGTGCCTGTACATTGACTTAATACTGAAACTTGAATGCGTGAATCCCATTCGGTGTGAACATAGCTTAAGGGTTGAAAACAAAGACTTTTTTTTTTTGAAAGTCTTACTTCCACACAGAGAGTGTGAGGTATTTTGCAGGCACATATCTCTCCTCTTGTACTAGATCTCCCCATCGTTCTCTGATCAGCATCAGAGTCTGAGAATGGAGAACTTCGAGCTGCAGTGACAGACAGAAGGAGTCTAGTGGGAAAAAAGGAAGAAGTTAAGGAAAACACTGGGTTGAAAGAAACTAGTAGACAGAGCAATCGAATTCATCCTGCCACTAACACACACACACAGATCCTGAAGGCGTAGTTCTTCAGTTAAAGGGCCGTTTGTGCCTCACACAGACCGCTCTTTGACAGGGCTGTGGGAGAAACGCCAAAGAGAAATGTACCGATCGGCACACCTGTCCTCTGCTCGAGTGATATGGTTCGGCTTCTTTCACATTTTGTCACAAATGCATACTGAAAATTCACAGCAGAATAATCACCACCTGATGCAACAAAGCTGGGCCAGCTGGTTTTGACTAACTAGAAAAATTTAGTTTAGTTTAGTTTATTTTCATTTTCATAGAGCACAAAAGACTTAAAAAAATAAATAAAATGGAAAAAAAAAAAACTTTTGCTAAAAAAAACCCTAAAAATTCTGTAAGACATAAAAGAACATAAATTTTTATCTAGATAGGCAACAGGTTATAGTGAAATGAACTTTTTTTTATGTAATTAACAAAATATAGTTTTTTTTTTTTTCAAATGGAGATTAGGGCCAAGAAGGATGAATTTCTGCAGCTGTGTTTCTCATTGGAATTCTGCGCTCGTCTGCTTAATCAGTCAATACTCTATATGCTCAAACGCACACTTCCGTCTCACTGCAGCAGCTCAGAGCAGACTGGGCCAAAAGCCAAGTCACTGCAGGCGGCGCAACCCCCAAAATATCTGGTGATGGGTGTAGATACCGACACTAGGGAAAGGATACGCAGGCAGTTGTACATGTCCTGGAGAGGCTTTTCGTCGGCGCAGAGACGTGCCTGGACCAGCTCGTGGATGAAGTTCACCTGCAGACTGTGGACCAAAGCTCTGCCATCTGTCAGTACAAAGAGGGAGGAGGAAATGAGATGTCAGTTGATAACAAAAGAGGAAATGTCCTATTAAGCAAAAGCCAGGAAAGTGTCTGTCTTACCCCCAGTCTCTTTGTCCTCCACTAGAATCTCCAACTTCAGCAGCCTCCAGGGAATATCTGGGTCATCTCCCATTACAGTCAAAGTGGCTTCAAACTCTCCCTCCACACGAAACTTAACACGCCCATTAGCTGCGATGTTCCAGAAAAATATCATCAGTTCTCTACACAGAAGGTAAAATTTCTAAAGAAGTTAGGCGGAAACTATTTTTGAGAAAGGCTGCTTACCAACTGTCAAATTTGCTAACTGAGGTGGCAAATCGGTCGTGACAAGCCGGTGTCGTAAAATCTGATTGAGCTGCCGCAGAGTGGTTTGCTTCTCAGATTTAGTGATGGGGTCTGGAGGAATAATCTTATCCTGTGAGAAATGACACAAATAATTTCCTACAAATTAATAGTTTTGTTGAAACAAGACAATTAGCTGGAAGGAGACTTCTTTCTTACCCGAATACACGTGGGCAGGCGAGGATATGACCCCGTGGTGAGCACATCGATAGCAAAGGGAATGGCAAAGCTAGGCAGACGAGCGTGCACCAAAGCGTCTCTGGCGAGTGATGCCAGTCTGTCTGCTGTGTCCACAAACAAGATGGTCTGCTGGTCCAAGAAGCTGGAAATCATCTGTTAAAGAAACCAGAAAAAGACGAGTTTTGGTTTAAGATTCAAGACTATTTATAGAATAATAATGTTTTTTATCTCAATAAGTTGTGATATTGTTATTCTTGACAAATTTTTAAAGCAAATTAACCATATCATTTATTGACGCAACACTTATTCACAAAAAAATTGATAACAAATTTGGATGCAGAGGCTTTGTGTTCACATATTATTCAAACGATTGTACCCAAAATTCATTTTGGCTAAAATAATTTGAAATAATTGATACTGATCCGTCAAATTAGTTAGTCAGTATTTTTTTTTACAATTTATTTTTATGCTGACATTAAAATCAACTTCTATGATTACTATAAGTTACATTCTTCTGCCTACCAGAGAAAAAGAAACTTGTCAATTTTTTTTTTCCAAACTTTATCAGTTTAACATTTGTTACATTCAGATATGACACTGAAATGTCTATAAACATAGTCAACCCCCTCCCTCCTGCCCGCTCTATGACTCCAGTTGAAAAAAAAAAGTAAACCAAAATTAGGGGAACAAAGTAAGTGACACCGGAATTACAGCCTTCTTAGCATTCATCCAAATCCAATGTTTCAAATATCAAAGGAAAACTTTTTTACATATTCTATGAGAGGGTTCCAGGTCTAAGAGAATTTTTGTTGTGATTTTTTTTATCTTGTGTCTGAGATTTTCCAAAGGTAAAAGGGAGAGCAACTCTTTCAACCACAAAGAGACTGAGGGGGCCTTTTCAGGTTTTCAATGGAATAAAATCAGTCTACGTCTAAGTAGGGTGGCGAATGCAATAGCGTTTTCATGAAATTTGTTCACTTTATGTTGGGGTGTCATTATTCCAAAAATATAAACATGGAAATCAAGTGTCAGGTTTATTCCACTAATGTGAGATAGAACATGCATGAAAAATATTCCCCCAGTATTTGTCAAGATTAGGGCAGGACCATATCATGTGGCCTTCAGTGGCCGCAAAAAAATCTTTTAATACACAAAAACTACAATCCCAGAGCCCATCCCTTAACATTTAGTTTCATTGAAAAACCCCAAATGGCCGCTGTAGGAACAAAAGAAGTTCATTCAGTGGGATGCTATGGTTGGGAAATTTTAAGCTTTAAAAATGTCCTCTACAGATTGCATTGCTGATAGTCAGGAGGATATGACACACTTCTTAGTTCATATTTAACTTCATGGCTGGAATATGCATATGGAGCATCAAAAACCTGATTACTCCTCTACAACTATGTAAGACAGTAATTGACATTTGTTCTAATATGGTTTGCTTCACTTGTTTTTCTTCAAATATAGGACAGTTTATTAACAATAAAATTGTATTAGAATGATATTTATGAATTAATAAGCAGTACTGGGTCTCAACTTCTGTCGACAATTTTGCAGACTAATATCGTATTTTTTAAAAAGTCTTTTCTTAGTTTTGTTTTTTTATTTATGTTTACGTTGCATTTTTTTGGTTAGTGTGGCTTTTAGAAAGATCAATTTGCCACCCGTATAGGGAAACAAATGAAAAGTAGCCTTTGGGCTAACTGGTGCATTTGCAGAGAGGATTTTAATGTCCCTGTTAAATAAATGAATAAAAAATAATTTGCAACTTTTCTACTGTAATTGAACTCACTTATTGTTTAGGTATAATCAGATTATCACCAACCCACCCAGACTTAATAGCTAAAACAGTGGCATTATTTAAAAAACAAACAAACACACAAGGACTTACTGCGCACTTCTCCACTTTCCCTGCATTGCTTGCCCATTTCACCAGTGCTAAAAGGCGAACAAACAGCTGCCTCGTACGGCTAGCAAACTGGACAATCTCAATTTTTCTATAAAAGAAAATACAAAAAGCAACTTAGAATAAATAGGATAAAAACTAGACAGAATAAACAAATATTGAAATCAAAATAATAAAAGAAGTTAGATTTAAGGATATATCAAGGACATACCTTTCCATGTCAGTTTTCCGTGGGAGCCTGTAAATAAATGTGTAATAACAATATAAGTATGTTTAAGAAAAAAAACCTCACTTAAAACAGCAAAAAGTAGTCTATTTAAGCGTGCTACCAGTATACACCAGGGGTCTACAATTTGTGGCTCTCTGGTTAAAGACAATTTTTAAGTTCTTAGTTTTCAAAAAATAACTGCAAAGTAAAACAGTAAATAAGTCGCAAACTAACAAAAAAGTAAACTAACCCAAACTTTTCCATCTTTGAACAAATTCAAGAATTTTAACTGTAGTTTAATGTTCAAAAAATATGATAAGGGTCAATTAATTAGCTCTAATTTAATTTGTGTCCGTTAGTTTTGCAAATTTATGGTTGAGATACAGCAAAGACATTAAAATTGTGTTTTTTTCTTTTTTTAATTACTGCTGATATCACACTACCATTTACTACATTTGAAATAATTCTATGTGACACGGGATGTCTTATTTTGAAAGTCTTGTGAACTTCTGTCAAAAGAAAATATTTCAATTTTTTTTTAAAGGCTATTTTTCTCTTTACGTTTGTTTCAAATGCCCCGCAAAAAAAAACTGTCACTTTCATTTATCACAACAGTAACAATAAATGCAAAGTAGTATCCTGTTTTTCAAAACGTGAAGTAATACAAACATACAGAGTTGTGAAATCCGACCCAACTGTAAAGTGAGGTTGAATACTTGAAATTTACTTTATTCTCTATATATTGTAATCTAAAAATGTTACAATTTAGTCTAAAGGAATATCCAATTTGTATAGTTCCTATACTACATGTAGTACAGGGTCTATATAGTATTCTTGTAACACTTAAATTAAAGTATACTTAATAAGCTTCAAGTGTACCACTTTTTACTGAGTGTTGGCTCGTATATTTCTGAAATATTTTGGAAAACCTTATCTTAATAACAGATGCTTAATTTTCTAAACAAATTTTGGTTAAAATAACTAAATAAAAGCATAAATTGTGTTTTGCAATGCTCCAAAACATGAGTACTGTTGCGTTAGTAATAATGTTCCCACTACAACACATTTTTTAAGATAGCTCTTTTTGTTTTATTTTTGTCAAATTATTATAAAAACGACTTCAATATTGACATAAAGCATTATTTTTCATTGTCAGCAATACAGCATCCTTTCAGTTTACAAATATTAGCTGTTAGCCCGCCGGCTAAGCTAGCATGCTAACAGGCCTGCGCTAGTCGTACTTACAGCTCAGCCAGGACGGTGATTTCATGGTAAGTCCTGCACAGAAGATACTCAATAAGCAGACTCAGTCGAACGCCCTGAGCAGCCGGTGCCCCTGTCGGGTTAGGCTGTGGGCCCGAAACAACCGGACCACCGAACGGGACAAGTTGCCCATCTGTTCCGATCTGTACCGGAGCCATTTTACACCGACAATGCCGCCTGGTTAGCCGCACCACTGGACAGCCAGTGCTACGGCTGGTAACTATCGCTTCAAAGAGGTTCGCGCTGCACTCAATTAATATCCAGTTCGCCTCAAAACATTTCTGTCGCGACTAAATGGACTCGATAACCTTGCCTTAGAGAAATCACTGCAAAAGAAAAGACTAAATGAAACTCGTTGCTAAGAGGACTCAATGCCGCCCAGCCGCCATCTTTGCTTCGATGATGATGATGATGATGATGACCACAGAAACGGTTAAAGAAAAAACCAAGACAAGACTTCTGAGGAGCCAGAGCCACGACTACCGCTCACATGGCAGCTGTAACCATCCCACCACAATTAATAATAATTCAGGGGGAAGAATATTGTAGTATTATAAATAAATATTATAACTTCACGCATCAGTAATTAGTTTTTTTTATGATGGATTATAAAAAAATAAAAATGAATCTATTTGTATTAAATCATGTTGAACAAAGCAGGCAAAAGCTTACATTTTACATAAGACGCATCTTTATATAATTTTTTATTTCATTATTTAAAAAATATGTTTTAATAATTAAGAAAAATAGACTATCTTCACAAACAACCTTTGAACTTTTAAATTTAAGACACTTGTTTTATTTATCTCTTTCTTGAACATTTGAGCAGTAAAACAAGTTGAGGTTATGATTTACATTTCCTAAAAATTAATAAAATAATGTATTTTTCATTCTGAAGATTACAGTACATTTGCATTTGTTCAAATGTTTTATTATTTTTTACATTTCATCTTAGACTGTGTTGAAATATTTCTTTTTTTAAGTTAATTTTTTTATTTTTTTACAAAAAATTCAAATAACAGGTGAATATTCTTCTCAAACAATCATCCAGTTAAAAAAAAAAGAAAAAAATAAATTAAATAGATATTTGCTTTTCTGGCCTTTTGAACTTTAAACCAGATGTTCATAGCCTAGAGACGAGGGTTACATTTTATTAAAAAAAAAAAAAAAAGTAATGCCTGGTTCACTTTGAGCAAAGTAGGACAAATTTTACATTTTTAAAAAATGTAGATAGCTATTAACTTCAATTTGTTTATTTGTATGTTTAAGAAAGTATGCATTTTTTATTTTTTTAATTATATATATATATATATATAATATATAATTATATATATAATATATATATAATATTATATTATTATATAGTATATATATATATATATATATATATATATATATATATATATATAACAAATATATGTTTTTTTCATTTTAACTTTTTTTTAAAGTTCTTCTCAAGCAACCTTTAAGCTGTTATAATTCAAAACCAGTTTAAATGATCACTTTCCTGATGGTTTGAACTTTAAACCACAAGTACAAAGTAAGAAAGGACATTTACCCAGTCAATTTAGCCAATAGCCAAACATCAATGGACTGATTGTATTTTGCCAAGTGTCGATTAACTTATTGTATATTTCATAATAATTTTTTCCTTTTTGTTCTGAGCCCGCTCAATAACTTTGGCAGATCATTGCACAAAAAGGTTATTATTAGCAATGGCCAATGTTGAGACTGACTATTTTAATTTCCACCAACATGATTGACCTTTGGCCTGATAATCATCTACCACCTGCAAAAACTCTTTAACAAGTCATTCATGGGGAAGACTTTTAGAAATATTTGAGGTAAAACATATTTTGTTTGTATCATTTGTAAAGGAGCAGTAATGCATCAAATTGCCCATTCCTGTGACATATCATTACACATCACAAAATCAGTTAAAAAAAAAATTGCTGTATGTGAAAGGGAAAACATTTTGGACTTTTATTTTGAAATTTAGAAAATTACCCTTCTTTTTTTCTAAATCCAAAAGCTTTTGCCCATTAATCTTGTAACAATCAATTAAACTTTATTTATTACATAAAAAAGCCCTTTTCATTCGCTGCAACCCAAAGCTCACTAGATTGAACAGGTGTAAAACATATGAGTTTAAAGGGATAAATTATAGTTCTAGTCGCAGTGACATGGGATTCATATGTTAAAAATGTACCAACACAGAAATTTCTTCAAAAACCTTAGAAAATTTATGATAATCCTTATTCTACATCACTCCATATTGGATGTATTGAATTGCAATTTAAGATGTATTTTACTGCCAACATCTTTCACTACTTTCCACAACTTCAAGCGGACCACAAATCAGTGAAGTCAGGAATTAGAAAATGCAATCATGACACTTTTGTCTTCCTTAATTGTGATGTTATAAAAGGAAAACTATGGCAATATGAAAGAAAATCATGATGCTACATTCAACTATTGCGCTGTATCAGTCCATAAGTCAATAGATCTTTTTATTTGAAGATGCTGCCACTTTGAATAATCTTCTCAGTGAATCTGTGGTGCAGTGAACTGAAGAAGCCTCTGAATGAAGACACTTCTGCAGGGGATGGTCAGTTTTCCACATTAGTTGTGCATACTATGTTCTTCTTTGTACATAATTTTAAGGGGTTTCAGGCTCATCTACAGAACAAAACTGGCCTTTTTTTAAATCATTTTACTCAGCTTCTGCAAACCTCTGACGCTGCTGCAGATGTGGTTGAAGCCCATATAACAGATTATACAATATAAATGTAAGTTTCACAAAAAAGGATCCCTTTGTTTTCAATTAAAAAAATATGGAGGCAAATGGGGTTAGTGGAGGTCCTAGATTTTACAGTTCAGCTAATATGACCATCATGTTTGTTTAATTATATATGTCCCTAATGACAATTAACAAGATATTTTTTTCTTTATTATATACATCAAAACAATATTTGATTATTGTTTGAGAAAATTAAAACATACGGTTGTTGTTAAAGTAGAAAGAACTGATTATTTTTTATCTTTAAATTTTGAAAAGTATTCTTGTGTTTTAACAAAATGGATCAAATATAGTATTAATAATATATAAATCATATTCAGAGGGATGTAACTGCTGAAATCAGGCATTAGATTTGGAATTAAATGAGAAAATCATGCCTTGTGACCGACATGGCGACCTGTCCAGGGTGTAATCCGCCCTCACCCAACAGTTATAAGGATAGACTCTGACAACTCTGTGACGCTGAGAGGGATATGTATTTATTTTAAATATTTAATTATGAAAATAAACCCCTTGAGATGCAACATCTCATTTTCAAGAGGCTCTTCTGTGTAACGTTTGCAAACGTAGATGAGAAACTACCAACATAAAATAAATAAATAAAATGAGGGATGGATGAATGGAAATAAAATGAGGGATGGATGGATGGATGGATGGATGGATGGATGGATGGATGGATGGATGGATGGAAGATGGAAGTTTTTGTAAATATATATTCTGAATGACTGTGACGTTAACACATTTTGTTTATTTCAAGTGGAATTGTAAACCATAAAGGTATTAATTGAAGTCCCCCCCCCCCTATATTTCCTACAATATTAAAATTGTATTGTTGATGTGACGGATTATTTTAGGTTCAATGTGTTATAAAATATAGTAAAATTGGGGGTTGTAATTCATATAATTTTGTTCTACTCATCCCTTTTTTGGGCATGAATAACTTTATGTTTATTTTAATGAAAATTTAATTTCAATAACAAATCTGCGATTTATCTGCATATTATAATTGTACTTAGCTCATTTAGGACCACCCAGAGCGATAGGAGGCGATATTTTAAAGTGCGTCAAGTTGTTCTTCTGTATTTTCCCCTGGTAAAAGTTAAACTGCGATTTGGATCTCCGGAGTCGGAGCCGTTCGCTCGCTTTGAAACGGATTTTAAGCCCGTTCCATTCAGCGGCTGTTGCGTTAGCAGATGTGTTCTACGTTGTGGTGCAAACCAACTCATGTGTATCCCTGACTGTCGGAGTTCACACAGTCGTCCAACCTGTTTTACTGAGCTGCATTTCTGTCCGACTGCGCTTCCGCCATGTTGAGCTGATTCAAGTTGTAAGTGACTGCTGGGACCGAAGTGACAAGCCTCAGAAACTGGACCAGATAGAGTAAAGGGGGCTGTTACCGCGCCGGTGACGCAGGAAAAACACACAGAAACAGAGGAAAACGTAGGATCGAGGTCTTTCCAGTTGCAGGTTTGTGTCCTGCAAAGCTGTCGCTGTTATAGGACACGTTTATGTAATAGACGACGACACCACCATCGCTGAAGGCTGGACGTAGCCCATGAATAGGGGGGAAGTCATATCAAATTCCTGGTGAGTTGTTAGCTAACTAGCCCGCTATGCTGACTGGTGATTGTTAGCTAGCCTTGTGTTAGCGGCAGTTGGGGTTGTATACACGGTAACAGTTCTGTATTTGATGTTACTTGTGTCTTGTCAGTTCTTAGATTATATTCATAGCCACAAAATCTTGTAAGTGTCAACGTGATTACACTGCAAACTATGTTTTTAACAATAAACGTATTCTTGTTAGGTCAAGCCGATAGATTCACTTAAAGCAAGCTAATGCTAACCATCTGCAAAAGACCTTCGATACTGGCTATAAACTGAAAGCGAACATTTCCTTTTAACATCTAATGTTTACAAGTTATTAACATGTCGATATTGCATAGTCAGCCCTCACTCTGTTTAAAATATTACCTTTTAAGACCATTATAAAACAAAACAGCTTCTAATAAATTTGTTTTATATTTTGGGGTTCCGAAATAGTATTTTCGTTGTGTTTTGGCTAAGTTATAACTTACGGAATACGTGTTAGACCAAGCAGCTACATTTCAGCAAATAGACGACTCCCTTGAAACTATCATTTACCGGGATAGCTACAACTTCCTTTAAATACGGGAATGGTTTCAAAGTAGCTAACTTTAATCAGCTAGCATTTTAAGATTAAATTGGAGTTAGATGTCGAGTTATATTATAAAGTCTCCGAATTGAATGCATTTCCCCTCCGACATTTACCCACTCACAAGCTAACAGCTAGTAGCAGTTTACATTGGTCGTTGTTAGCACGACCGCTGGTCGTTGCAAATGGCGTTCTCTTGCCACATTGTTGATCAGCAAGAACGTCGGCTAACCAGAGGTTATTTGAATACCAGTTATTGTAATGAGCCGATTGAGTTGTTTAGTTAAGCTCGTCAAAATTAGTCAGCTGGGTTTGGAGGATAAATATGTTGCCAGGCCCCGACTGAATATTTGAGGCCTGCGTATGTCAGCGCAGTGAGCTTTGGACGACAAGGCCTTGACTGCTCTGCTGTCTGGGCGGATCGCTTTGCAGGCTAACCTAAAGCGTTGCGTTCCGCAGCTAGCTGTAGCAGGCGTTAACTGCCTAAATAATCAGCTGTTAATGGTAAGATACTGTGCTTATTTGTCATGACACGGTGTATATGTGGATTATTGTATACCAGAGAAACTCGAGGGTAAATCTTTTGTTGTTGCACGACTGATTAATCAATATGATGGCTTTACACGACTTGGGGGGGATAACATTCAAAGGCTGTATTATTCTCCTTATCCTGACGTCATGTTATTGAAAAAATGACAAATTGCTGCTGCATTCGAGCTTTATGACGTTATTATGTAATGTTTTTGTGTTTAAGGTCGTGGGAGCTTCTTTTTTTTCCTAAATGTAATATGGAGGATGAGCATGGCTTGCTTACTTTTTATCTATTTGAAATTATTTACTAGTAGTTCTAATCATTTGACTTTTCAGTGTCAGTGATATTTTCCTTTAGTTGTTGTAAATCTCTTTTTACAGTTTGTTGATTTCCTGGTTTGACATCAATCATATCTCATATTTTTCATCTATGCCAGACGAGGCCTCGCTCTGCAACTTTGTTGTTGCTCAATGGTGTCAGAGCTCTGTTATAAAAAGGAAAAATTTACAGAATAGTCAGCATTTTCAAATACAGAAGCACCATTATTAAATGGGTCGAATATCTGATGACAGGCATGGTTGATTCTGCTTTTATGATTTTATTAGAGCACATCTAAAGTAAAAAGTCATGTTAACACTGGTAAATATTTTGGACTGCATATCAACCTTTACATAAATGACAAAACATAACAGTTTTGGTAAGTCATTTGCCCATAATGATATTTGAAATAAGCTTCTTTTTTTTTTTTTACCAGAGTGTCAAAAGTTTGTTTTATTAAAGCCCCACTTTAATTAAAATCACATTTTTGATCATTTGTATGTATTTGTAGCATTTCCTCATGATGGAGACCATATATATGCAATACTTTAAGATTAAGTGTCTTAGTATTTTATTCAAATCTAGATGAATTGAGAGTAGATGGAAAAAATATCAGTTGGAAAAGTTCTGTGCAAGTTCTGATGCATCCACTTGCAGACAAATTGATGCATTAACATCTGCGTTTTCCTCTTCTGAGCTGGCACTAGGCTCAAAACTTTACAGCTGGATAGTTCTGATTTTGCTCGCCATTTTTGTTGCACTGCTAATGTTAGCTTGGGTTTTAAGGACCTCTAAGTTAGCGAGAGAGGGTATCAACAAAGGGATGATGGGATATCAGCGGAGGCTTACTTCTGTGCCAACAGTCTCACCCTCAACTCAGTGAAATTACTGACCAATTCCTGCCGCTGTGCACAAACTATCTCCCAGAAAACAACACAGTTTAGTGGATTTTTGGCTTGTAATCATAATTAATTGATCAAAAGATGATTAGAGTGGGGCTTTAAAGGTATTCAGTTTTTTATCTATTAGTCGAGAACTACTCGAAACTTATAGATATTGTTGTGGTATGAAGACATTTTATTAACTAAAAGAGACTTCCAATTACTGCCGACAAACATTAGAGTTAAAAAATTATATGTAGTTGACAGAACAAGTGTGAATTCATCTCAAAATGCAGAACATATCCTCCAGAATTTAGGAAAATTAATGACATGACCATTTTTACATTTAAATGAACCGGTACTGGTAACAATAATGACATCAACCCTGAATCTGAGTGACATTGTATCGTATCATCAATCATGCCTGCTTCCCTCTGATATGGTATAAAAATATGGGAGCTGCTTCTTCTGTTTGGCAATCCGATTATGTTGTATTATGTGTAAAAAATCATCTTCTGTTTAATGTTTGCTTGTAATTTTGATTTGCTTCATGTTACAATGATGAAGCTGATTTTTGAATCAATAGCTTTTCTTCAAATATCTGTTTTTTCATTTTTTTTAGAAGTTCTTCCAGCAATCTGTTAACATTCTTTATTCTTCTTTTAAATTTGGCCATTTTGTTCTGTGATCTATACAAGTTAGTTGTCTTTATAGCCTGCTGTATCCTCTAGTTTTTCCCTTGGATAATTAAAGATTATCTTCAGAAAATCTCATTCAACTTTGAATATATAATGTTTATTTTGGTTGAATAATTTAAAACTTAATGTGTAATGTACTGAAAGTTCTTGAGGATTTCCATGAGTTGGTGTACTATTTACTGAGTAAACAAAACAAATCAGACGGGCTAGAGTTTAACCCTTTATGACCAATTTGGTCAAAGTTGTTTTCTTTTATTATTTTGTCCTAAAACAGAAGGAGAATTGGAATTATGTTAGAATTTCTATAAAGAATTTTATAAGTTACAGTCATCCTTGTGGGTTATTCTACCTTACCCACGATTCCCCCTTGTCTATTGCTCATTACTGGAATTTGACATTTTTAGACATCACTGATTTCAAATTTTTGAAGAAACCCATTATTATTATAACTTTTAAAGAAAGTTTGAGTTATTAGTCAAACTATTGACCCAGCAGTTTTAGAGAAACTGAGTCAGATGTGTTTATGAGAACATTCCCAAAAGATTTAACCATATCCTGTTGATTTAAAAATACTTCTCATTGATGTTTACAATTTCTTAGTTAATTTTGTTTAAAAATATACTCTTTAGTTCTTAGATAAGGTTAGTTTTATAGTAAAAAATAAACTATCACTTTAATTTTGATGTAAATTTTCTTAAACAGGGGAGAAAACGAACATGTATGCATAATTTAAATCTGATCAATTATAGACTTAAATTTAAAACTGGTTTTGTTTATTGTTGGTTTCTGCCACCTGGAAATTAGCATACATGTAATTGAATATTTAATAATCTCTGAAGTTGGCCATCTCTTCTATTGTGGGTTATACAAACTTCTTATAGGGTTAGTACTGCACTATGTTTGCATAATGACAGAATTTTAGAGCAGGTGCAGAGTTTTTTGGGTTACATTAAAAAAAAAGCAACCTACTGTTTTTTTTTGTTTCGTTTTTTTTAGCTGAGGTTTTAGAATTTATTTAAAAGCAACATTTTATGCCTCATTGATCAATCGGCATACAGTTGCAAAATATTGCATTCTGAAAGGAATCTTGGATTGTGTTGTTTCTTAATACTTTTATTGCTTCCTAAAATATTTACAGCCTGTAAAGTAGTTCCAGTTGCCTTTTATGTGTGTCAGGATTTTAGGGAACAGAGAAGGTTTTTAAATATATTTATCACTGACCTGCATTCTTTGTGACTTTTTGCTGTTTTTTAATATGAGATTCAGAGTTTTAGTTCAAAGAAGCAAAACATCTGGTGCAACAATCTTTTAAGCATCACTCATCTTTAAAGTCTCAAGGTTGGGACTCCGAAATTGTTTGTTAGGAAAAGGCCAGGCGCCTTTAATTTGAAACCCATTTAGCATATTTGTGAAGCCTAAGTGCCCATCCTTTTTTACGACTTTTGGTTCTTCTCCCCTGTTCCAGGTTATGCAATGGTCTCAGCAACACATCCAGATCTCCAGGTGCTTGTGTCCCTCTCTTGTGTGTTCGGACTCTCTTCCCTCTGCTCTACAGCTGAGGTGGCTGTGATTTCCCTCCTGGCCAGCGCTCCCTAAGAGGCCAAGATTGCCAAGATCTGCCCCGTGGCGAGCATGACGGCCACCACGCGTGGCTCTCCAGTGGGGGGCAATGACAGTCAGGGCCAGGGCCAGGCACCTGATGCTCAAAGCCAGCCCCCACTGCCACAGAACCAGGTCAGTTGCAGCTTTCTGTTTCACTTCCGAACTGCCCAATACCATAAATAAATCGTGGTCCTTTCCTCTTTTTTTGGGGGGGGGTATATGGAGGCAGGGCCGTGCAGAGACATTTGGAGGGGCAGGTGCTCAAAGTTAAAAAAAGGGCACATGGAACAAAAATTTGAAGCACCGTACAACATACCTTACAATATAACTGAACTGTCGTAACCCATATTCATGAAGAATGCAACACGGAATCACGACATACTATCATACATCAAGACAATATAATATAAACTTTATCCCACATTAACAAAATTCACTCATTACAGCAGCAAAAACAGTTAAGACAGACAGTACAATTAGACAACACAAGACAAGCAAGGATTAATAAAGGTACCCATGGGGGAAAAAAAAACAACTATCGGCTTTAGTCCATGTGCATTAAGTAGGCTACAAGAAAAAAACCTATGGACATTTTGAAGTGAAGGCTAGAGAATATTGCTTGTTGCAGGTAGTTGTATTAACAAATACAATGTATAGTCAACAGGGGTGGTTCTACACTGAATGACTCCCCGGGCGAGGGCAAACTACCAACAGATTTATGAATATACTATTACCTAAATATAGAACCCAACATGATGAAACAGAATAATAAACTTAATGCACACAGGCTCACAACTAATCCACTTTAACAGTTAAAATCTCCAGTTAACTGGTTAAAAAATTGAAAATGTTATGGTTAAAGTCATGACTAACCAGAAAAAAACAAGAAAAGACAAGAAAATAAAACTTAAAACTACGTTTTTATTTTGACCTTTTTTCTTTCTTTTTGTAGCTGGACTTTTGGCGATTTTTGAAGTAATTAATCTCAAATAAAATAAATTTTAATTTTCATTATTTTTGGTATCAATTGTAGTATTGAAACTATAGGAACATTTAAATATTTCAAATAATTGCTACTATCTGTAGTACATGTACAAGTGACGCACTGCTGTGCCTGCTGTTCCTTTGACTTTTTTTTTAATATCAGCTGCTGTACCTCACTGTCTGGGAGATATAAACCCAGAAACCGAGATGTGCACGGATGTTTTTATTCAGATCTTTAAAATAAATAAACCTGATCTCAGTATCCGCATCCATGACAAGTGCCCTCAGACAGAGGGAGCCTCAGGTTAACAGGAAAATTTGGCACTAATTAATAGGCTTATATATTTATCATATTTTTCTCTCATTTAAAAAAAATTTTTTTTTTTGAACAATTGATTTTTTTAAAGTTTCATAATGTAGACACCCCCCGCTTTTGTCCCCCGTACGTCCATTTAATTTGGTAGAGACCCCCCAGCCCAATCTCAGTGAAATGCGTACATATTCCATGACTTTGGAAATACCCTGCATAATTTACGAGAAACACGGTTTTTGCGTGCATATAATATGTACGATCCTGCACGGTCCTGAATGTGTTTAAATGTCTTTTCCACATTTAAAACATCCCCTGGTGGACGTAATCCTAACCTTGACCAGCATTTTTAAATGCGCCAGAGGTTGTCTGACCACGTGATCAAAACGAAACCTAAAAACCGTGTATAGTGATGGTTGCAGGCTTGCTGTCAGATCTGCCAGCGCAAGGAATTGTGGGTAACCATTTCTTTTGCCTGTCTGGTTAGAATTGGGTTTAAGTTTGAGTTTTCATTTATGTGTTTTGTTGTCTGACCGTTTAACACTGTTTCCATTTGTTATTTTGGCTTATTGTGTTTCACTTCTCCCTGCACCCTGAGTGAGAATGAGGGAGAGACTGATCACTACCCCACTTCTTTTGGTCACCATGACGTTGTGAAAAGTAAAACATGTATTTCGCGGGGGCGGACTTATCTCGGCTCGCGTTGTCACAGCAGTACTGCTATCGATGTTACGTTAATTCAAAATATTTCGACAAAATAGGACTCATCTGACATATAGAAAAAAAAAAAAAAGGCACGTTGACAAAAGGGCACTATGGGCATCAAGGGGCAAAGGGGCAGGTGCCCGAGCACCCAGCGCCCCCCCCTCTGCACGTGCCTGTATGGAGGCATTACAGCGCAATGGTTTAAAGTTTTGAACGTTTTATCTACTTTTAAGCTAATATAGCTGGTCCCCAGCCAGATGCAGATGCCAATTGGGGTCAACGTGGATGGAATAAGGGAACTGAAAAGAGTTAGAAAGAGGGTGAAGGCAATGGAGGCGAGGTATCAATGAACAGAGCCTCCTGAGTGGCGTTTAAAGGATGTGTTATGTGTGTGTCTTTTTTTTTTTTTTTTTCTGTGTGCACGTGCAGGCCTGTGGTGGTTAGAGATGAGACGTGAGAGGCAAGCTGCCTATGTAGGTCAGCCAAGCAGAAGGAGCCTTCACCATACTCCCACACATTTTATGTTTCAGTTTTGCCTTTTTTTTGATGATGCATATCCCTCCTTTATTCCCTCAGCTGCTCACATCACCGCTGATGGGATGTATACTAATTTTATGGGGAGGCCAGGGGAAAAATGCATAGATTTGGTGCTCAAATGCAACCTTATGAGTTCTTGTATTTATGGCTTTTGAGATGCCTCATCCCAGAGTTTACCTGTACAGTTGTAATGAAGATTGTCATTCATCCAGGTGGCTTAAATTGGGTCGTGGCATCTGGGTTTATCATCGTCTTCATCAATCTAATGAATGGATGAGAGTGAAATGCTTCAAGATAGGAACACAATAAGTCCAGATGCTCTGACTCAACTTTAAGACATATTCATTTTAACAATTTAATTCATATCATAATATGTGGTTGCTGTTGCAATTCATAGTTGATTTTGGTTCTTTCTGAATGATCTGAATGATCTGATTGACCTTAAGCAATCTAGGAATTCTTAAGCCAAAAGTTCAACTGGTGTAACTCAGATAAATAGCTGGTACTGAAAAGTTCAGGAGAAGTTTTCCTTGTATTTCTTAAAGATAATCAAGTGAAGGTTAAATTTGTAAACAAGAATTAATGTCAAATCCATTCACATATTAGTTTCCTGAAGTTCAGCCCACTGCTGTTTTCCCACATCAAAATTATACAAATGGAACAATATTTAAACATTCTATCACACTTTATGGTCACATGCCTGCAAAATTCAAAAGTGTTTGGATTGTAATGATGACCTGATCATTTTTTTGCTGCATCATGTGTGTTGTCCGCTGTGATGGTCCGTTTTGCATCATGGTAAAAAAAAAAAAAACCTTCAGCGATATTTCCCAATATCAATGTAAGTGATTTATTTCATTTTGAAATTATTTTGTATTCGCACAGTTCGACTTGAATAACAACTCAGATAGATCAATATGGTTAGATTATAGGAATATAAATTGATTCATCAATTAAAACACACACACAAAAACACGGAAGGACTATTTGACATGTCTAGGGTGAATTAAATATATCTTTGTTCAAGAATCTTATAAGGTTATATATCATTTTTTGTCCTGTAGTTATTTGTTCTTAGTCCCCAGAACAACAAAAACTCTACCTGGAATCTAGAATAGGAACTCTTCGCTCTGGCATATGTTAGTACAGAAACACGAGACATGAAAGCAGCTCAAGTTTCACACACAGTTTTGTTGGTAAGACCGTTTCAACTTGATCATATACTTCTTTAGGTTTTTCAGACTTAAGGTTCTAAACTGCATTAGCGTTATAAAGGAGGTAAAATAAGCTAGTTGAAGTAGTAGTCAGTTGTTCGATGCACTTAGTGCTATTTAGTGATGGAGCACCAGCTCACATGACCGATTCACTGCCTTTTTTACACCTGGTTGCCATAACAGAACATTTTAGCCTTCTTTGCCCTACCTTTTCAGAACAAATGCTCCACTTTAGTATTTAGAAGGTTTAAGAATGCTGTTGGATTCTGTTATACTGGCTCAAGAAGATGTCAGGGAGACAATGCAATTTACTTGTGAATAGACTCACCAGCATACCAGCACAACCATGTGGTGTTCTGGGGATGTTTTTGTGGGTGAGAAGTTGCTATGGAGTATTTTAAGATTACAACACACTTGTTTACAGAAAACACAAAAGACAAATTGAAATTGGGCAAGTATAATTGGCTGATCTGTATTTTTGTAAATATATTTTTAATTTATGGAGAGCCTATACAATCAGAAAGTTATTGAACTTTACTTAACCGAATAACAAACTTACTTAAATTACTGACTAACAGTGGAAAGCTCCTATGATTAAAGTACAAATCCTCACATCTTAAAGAAGTGTGCTGGGAATCTGAATACATTTTTTCTACACACTGTATGTCATTTTATTGTTTTTGACATTTGGTCGGAGGACGTTTCTAAAAGAGTTCTGGGATGCTTTGGTAAATAACCAATTTGTGAGGGTTTTGTGCCCCATCATGCAGTCAGTATGAAAGCACAAGAGATGATACGATGAGTTAGTGAATTGCTTATATAAGGCCTGTTTGATTTTTTTCATGTTAATCCAGTGTTTCACATTTCACAGTTTAAAAGGAATTTAACTTGAATATCTAAACATAAAAGGCTAATTGGCCAACAGCAGAATATTATTAGGGTTAAAGCTCTGTGCTGAATTTTTGGCGCCCATGAATTATTCCATAAAACCTTTTGTGATCCAAAAACAGAGTAAATTTTTTCAGTAGAAATTGCGGTTAAAATATTTTTATAGTTAAAAAAAAAATGTACTGTAGTCACTCATGTTAATACACATATGAAGATGTTTTTGGTTCTGCTAAATGTCATACATCTAATTAATTATCTATTTATTTTATTAACTAAACCAAAAACTATCTTAGATTTAACCTTTGTGTAGTAGTCAGCTGAAGAATTTGAAAGCATTCAAAATAAATATATATACATATTTATGAAACATTTTTTAATAGAAATATCAACATCTGAGAGATTTTCATTCCCATAAGTTTTTTTTTTTTTTTTAAACAAGAGCCTGCTTTTGCTGTTGTAAAAGCTCTTTCTAGGGCAATGTTACTGAGACATGCAATATATATATATATTTATATCAAAATAAGAAAGTAAAGAATTTTTACTCTAAGCTAAATGGCTTGATGTGATACGATTACTTCATGTTTTCTACCATATTGATTTTTAAATGTGACCTTATTTTTTCTTTTTAGACATCATCTCCTAACTCATCTAATGAGAACTCCCCAGTGAGCCCACCAGATGAGCAGGGTCAGGTGGATAGGCCCCCTCAGCTGGAGGAGGAAGAGCCTGCTTTCCCTCACACTGACCTAGCCAAGCTCGATGACATGATCAACAGGTTTGACTCTCTGAAATTGCACCTAAAATTAATTTATTTTTAGGTTTTAGTGATAACTAAACCTAACACTTAATTTGTTCGTTTTGTTTTAGCTGTGGGAACAAATTATTGGCTGTCAAATTAAATTCTGCTGGCTTCCCTGTGACTATCTAATGCAAACTAGAGGCTTCTTTCATTTGATCACAACAGAAACTTTTCATAACTTCAATGTTAATTTAAGTCTAAATGATTCAGGTCATCAAATTCTAACCAGTAATAAGTCCTTTAATTTGCATTTAGAATTGTGTGTGTTTTTTCCCCTTTAAATAGTTTTAACTGTTGTCCTTCTTTTTTTCTTCCAGGCCTCGTTGGGTTGTTCCAGTTTTGCCAAAAGGAGAATTAGAAGTTCTCTTGGAAGCTGCTATAGACCTGAGTAAAAAAGGTATTGAATGTTTGCTTGTTTATTGAGTTTTTGGCTTGAAGTAGTCACTCACCAGTTCTTTAACTAATTTATATTATTAATAGTTTCAAATTTATTTTATACAAGACAAGTTTTTATTAAATCCAATCAAAGTTGTATATTTCTAATATGGTATAGTTTTCTTTATACTTTACGGTCTCACTTTTTCAAATGTTTATTTTCATGTTTAATATAATCTGTCAGAATTTAGTCCATGAGAAATGATTGTCGTTAGGCAACAATGAACTTAACAGAATAACTGTACTGTTCTCACATCCTGTTGGAACAGCATTTGTTCTCATCCTTTGGTGATATTTAGCTCATAAAGTGTTCTGACTTCCTGCAGGGCTGGACGTGAAGTGTGAGGCCTGTCAGCGGTTTTTTAGGGATGGTCTGACCATTTCCTTCACGAAGATCCTGACAGACGAGGCAGTCAGTGGCTGGAAGTTTGAGATCCATGTAAGCTTCATTTAAACTTTTTCCCTATTTTTTCCCACACTGTTTAGAAAATATTTTAATTTATTTATTGTGTTTAAAAATGTATTTTGAGTTTGAATATTTACATGTACCAGAAAAAGGAGTCTATTTTAGTCTCCCATTGGACTTGTGTTCTGCTCTGCAAATGCATTTATGGTCAAACACACCATGAATGGCTGACAGAAAACTATAATTATCAGACATAGTGGGCAAGCATGACTAATCAGAAAAGCTTTATGCCATTGAATATATGCAACGTTCAGTGCTGCATTTTGTGTCCCTAGAGGACTTTGTTCTTTAGTTTTTAGCAAAGGAAGGAAACTGATCAAAAGATCATATTATCTTGTTGTACTTTTTCAAATTTACTTAAAAATATTCTAAATACTTTAAGCTGCAAACCAGTGAGACCAGGGAGGTGTTCGCTCAGTGCTGAGAGATTTCTAAACAAAAGTGTTGATAATAAAAAAAAAATTGTTCATATTTCACTTCTGTTACACCTTTTAGATGCACAAATGCAGTTTTTAATTGCTTCCTCCTCTTTTTTACTAGTATCTTATTTCATAAGCAAAGGTTCTTAAAATCTTGTTTGGAATGCTGTGATTACTCAATCCTGAACTGGTTTCTTTGTATTTGGTTTGCTTTAATACGTGAAACCGTGTGAAACTCTCACATTTTTTATTCTGTGAGGTTCAGTTGAACTGGTGTCATTCTTTATGTTGTTGCATTTTTGTTTTTGAGTGATGCCACATGAAGAGTAGTGAAGGAATAAGGGATTAGAATGGATGTCGGCTGTTCTGTGGGTCCAACATAGAGTTATGGAACGGAAAATATAAACTATGATATCATCCTTTGGATTTTGATTGTGAAAAGGATGGCTGAAGTGGTTACAACCATTGACTGTATACGAGAACTTTACTGAGTGTAACAAAATTCAAGTGTCCGCTGGTCTCATAAAGCCAAACTCTCAGACTTCTATTGAGGAATAAACATATAATTATTTTTGCTCTGTTAACTTTTTTGCATGTTTTTGCTAATCGAATTTTTTTCATGGTATTTTTCTTTAGTACAAATTATTCAGGTTATAAATTGACCAATCGGATGCCTCAAAAGTCTGCGGTTTCACGTCAAAAGTTTGAAGTGTTTCATTGATACATTTTCCCAAGCCTGGTTTGACGTGGTAGAGCTGTGGCCTTGAAACAAGCTCATTTCCGATTAGTGAGAGTGGTTGCCATGGAACCGTTGACTCAGACCAATTTGGAACAATCACTGCTTTCTGTCAATTTCTGGTTCCAAAATGGCGGCGTCCAAATTGCAAAAAAAATTGCAACTAAATTCATTTCATTTTGCCAGAGTCTTAAGTAAACCATTTTCTATGGGTGACAGCACTTGCTTGGTCCAGTTCTCAGATACAGTCAACAATTGGGACAGAAGATCACACACCTAAATATGCGCACATTTGTGCTCTAATAAACCAAAAATCTCCCGATGGGATGTCAAGATTCAAAAGCAAAGTAGCACTTAAAGAGTTTTGAGACCAAATCAACTGTGACTCCTTATTATGGTATCCTGCAGACTGCCTCTAGTGGTTTTTAGAGGAACTGCAACATTTTTTTTGTCAAATTGCGAACATTTGGAGTAAACTTATTAGCAGGTTTGCAGAGCAGAACTATATTTATATACATCTTATGCTTTCCCAGATTACACATTTTTTTAAATTGAATCATTTTAACTAATATGGTATCAGTAAAAATGTATATACAGTTTATACATTATATTCACTTTTGCTAGTTTTGCTGTTTTGTATTACTACACGTTTTCCATCAAATAAAGCAAAGTACTTCTAGAAAAACCTGCAATATTCATTTTTGTGTTTTTTTTCTTTTGTTTTGATTGAAGTGCTTATCAATTTGACTATATAAAATGGCAAGAGAAGAGTGTCATTCTTAGAATGAGGCATCTTCTATAGTTTTTTACTACAGCTTTGCTAAATAAGCTGAAATATAAATAATTATTTACTTGTGTTTGTTATCATCCTAAAGTAGATTCTACGTGTAATGTTGATTTTTGTTGTCTTTTGCTTCACAGAGATGTATCATTAATAACACACACCGTTTGGTGGAGCTGTGTGTGGCAAAGCTCTCTCAGGACTGGTTCCCTTTATTGGAGCTGTTAGCAATGGCCACCAACCCCCACTGCAAGTTCCACATTTACAATGGCACACGGCCCTCGGAGACCGTCCCTGCTGGAGCACAGCTGCCCGATGATGAGCTCTTTGCCCGACCACCAGACCCACGATCTCCTAAGGTGAATTTCAAGTCAAATCTCAACTCCCCAAACTCGCGGCCTATCAGAAACTTGGCCTGTATCAAATAAGAGCTTGACTCTCATGGGAGTTCTGCAGTGAAGCAGTGATTAATCTGGTGTAGGTGCAGGGTTGTGGGAGCAATACAGAAACACTTGTCTGTCTACGTCTGTTGGCAAAAAGCCAGTGTTACTAAGGGTTTTACAACAAAACTATTGTCTTATATTTGTGTAAGTTTTGGGAGTTTGTCCACTCTATAGATAAATATTTACTGTTAGTTTTGAGTAAAAAGAAAAAAGAGGTGCTTTCTGTGTGTTTTGCATCATAAGGGATATGATTTTTGTATTGTTTTCCTTTGTTCAGTGTTTGTTCTTTTGTGAAAAGCCTGAAAAGAAAAGAAAATTATAATTCTTTAAGCTTATAATTGTGGTTGAAGTGCAAGATATAGCAACAAATACTTCTCTACAGCTGATTGTTGAAAACATTCACAGTATTTGAATGGAATTTTACTAAAGATTCAGTGTAACCTTTATAATAACCTTTTTTTTTTTTTTTTTTTACAGGGTTGGTTGGTGGACTTAATAAACAAATTTGGCAATTTAAACGGGTTTCAAATATTGCACGATCGCTTCATGAGCGGCCAAGCACTGAACGTCCAGATCATCGCTGCACTTATCAAGTAAGTATTTTAAAAATGTTTTTTTATTCTGTAAAATTACTTTTGTTGAGCAAACTTGGTTACATAGTAAGTGCATGTTTTTTTAATGATTGGTTGTATTTCTTCTAGACCTTTTGGCCAGTGTTACGAGTTCCTCACATTGCACACAGTAAAGAAGTACTTCCTTCCAGTCATCGAGATGGTTCCCCAGTTTCTAGAGAATCTCACGGATGAGGAGCTAAAAAAAGAGGCCAAGAACGAAGCCAAAAACGACGCACTGTCCATGATAATCAAGTCTCTAAAGAATCTGGCCTCTCGTGTACCAGGGCAGGAGGAGACCGTGAAGAATTTAGAGATTTTTAGGTTAAAAATGATTCTTAGGTGAGTCTTGACTGCCTTTCTCATTGCCTCAGATACTGTTTTCTAAAATGTTATTGTGGCTATCATGGACTTACACACATTTTCCCTTTTTTATCAGGTTATTGCAAATTTCTTCTTTTAATGGCAAAATGAATGCACTAAATGAAGTTAACAAAGTGATCTCCAGCGTGTCCTACTACACTCATCGTCATAACCCCGAGGAAGAGGAATGGCTGACTGCTGAGCGGATGGCGGTATGTCATTTTAATTTATTTTTTTTCTTTTTGCTTCTCTCTTACATAAATTTCAATTTTTTAATGTTTTCTCATCTTTCAGGAATGGATCCAGCAAAACCACATACTGTCTATCGTGCTAAGAGACAGTTTGCACCAGCCACAGTATGTTGAAAAATTGGAGAAGATTCTTCGCTTTGTTATTAAGGAGAAAGCTCTTACCATGCAGGATTTGGACAACATCTGGGCAGCACAGGTACTTTCTAAATAACTGTTTTCAATTGAAATTATTTAACAAATGAATATTCCTAGTTCATCGATCTTTATGTGGATGTGGATCTTTATTTCTGACTTGTTTTCACTTAAATGAATGAATGAATCTTTGCCTATTTAGCCCCTTACAATGCAATCAAGGTGCTATAAAGAGAAACAACAAAAAAAGAAAATTTAGAGCAAAAATTAAAGCATAAAAATGCAAAGAGAGGCGGACAAAAAAAATAAAACAAAAGGCCAATTAGACTGCACAGATTACTGAGTGTTTAAAGCACTTCTAAATGGTAAAGCCTTTCTGAAGTTGTATGTCTTAAGTTGTTGATTAAAATCTGTTTAGGTCTGATATCACTCGCAGCTCTGGAGGAATATTATTCTCTAACAGAGGGCTGGTAACTGAAAATGTCCTGATTAGGAATATAAATCAGAACAGTTAAAAAATCTGTTAAATAAGCTGGGGCTAGACCCTGCCAAGCTTTAAAAACAAACAGTGAAACTTTCAACTGAGCTCTTTAATTGACGGGGAGCCAATGAGGGGAGCTTGATAATAACAGAGTCCTATTTTAGCCCCCAGAGTAAACCTCTATCTACTTAGAAAACTAGTAGCCCTATTTCACAGAAATGTTAAGATTGATAGAGTCCACAATCAGATCAATACACAATCTAGCAAAATCTAGAAAAAATGTTTTTCTTTTTAAAATATTTAAAGTAAATTAGAATTAGGATTTTTCCCGTTGACCCAAAATCTGTTTTTAAAATAGATTTAGAATTCGGCTAACCTGAAAGATAAAGTCAAAAGAGGAATGATTGATTGACTAACATTGACTTGTTTGTTCACATTTCCAGGCTGGTAAGCATGAGGCCATTGTAAAGAATGTCCACGACCTTCTGGCTAAGCTAGCATGGGACTTCTCGCCTGAGCAGCTCGATCATCTTTTTGACTGTTTTAAGGTAAATATAGGTTTCTTGGTTGAATCACATCCTCGTTTTTGAGATTACTGCAGTATCCGAGACTCTGAGACCCACTTCATCCTAACATCCAGGCGAGCTGGACCAACGCTAGCAAGAAGCAGCGTGAAAAGCTGTTGGAACTTATCCGACGCTTAGCAGAGGACGACAAAGATGGGGTGATGGCCCACAAGGTCCTCAACCTGCTGTGGAACCTGGCGCACAGCGATGACGTTCCTGTAGACATCATGGACCAGGCGCTCAACGCCCACATCAAAATATTAGACTACAGTTGCTCACAGGTAAATGAAGCCAAACAGAGATGAGAAAACCATCAAAGTGTTTTTTATTGAGCTTCAACTAAGATTTGGTCTTTGATTCACAGGACAGAGACACGCAGAAGATTCAGTGGATAGATCGCTTTATAGAGGAGCTGCGAACCAATGACAAATGGGTGATCCCTGCCTTGAAGCAAATCAGAGAAATCTGCAGCCTCTTTGGTGAAGCTCCTCAAAATCTTAGGTGAGGTTCTGAAAAAATGTTTTCCAATGAAAATGAAGCCAGGAAATGTGTGATGTTTGTCTAAATTTGTCTTGTACAGCATCTCCTAACACTTAAAGTCCCACTCTGATCATCTTTGGAGCTATTTTAAAAGCGTTCCCAGTGGTCTTCTGATAATAAATATGCAGTTTGTAGCCAAAATAACGTAGGACATAGTTTCTGCATTATTAGAAATTCATCTAACCAAACATTACTGATGCAAAAAATACAAAGACATACACGAATCTGATCATCTAAAAGTCAGAAAGATTATCAGAATGGTGCGGAGCAGGGAGCTACAGCGTATTGCATATTTCTTGACTCACAACAAATGAAAAAATACTCAGGAATGTAGTTCAAATCTTTATTTTTAAACGTCAGCAAAAAGTCAGAAAGAACTTGTTAAAGCTTTTTACATCAGAGTGGGTCTTTAAAAAACATTACTGGTTGTTAATCTCCCACTAAAGTACTGTAAGAGAGTAAATCAATTAATTTTTAGTAATGTGTATTTTTATTAATAAAATAAAACCTTTTTGAATTAATAAGCAATGTGTGGATAATGCAATAGGAAAATAGTTTCCTGGAAATAGATGTTAACAACAGGCCTAAAGGCAGGTTAAAAGATTACATATTTTTTTCAAAAAAGGTAAAACGAAATGCTAAAAAGAAACATTTGTCTTGTCATTCAGTGTTGCAAAAGTTTAACTCATTAACCTTATAAATCTGCTTCAAAATTAAGCACGTTTTTTTTTTTAATGTAAAGCACCAAAATCAAATGACTTAATGAATTTATATGACACACATTTTATTATATAAAAATTCAGAAGGATCCTTTGGGATTTCCGTTTCTGCCGTTATGATGTCCTCAACAGCATAAAAACTTGTTGGAGGTTTTTAATATTTTTTTTTTTTTTTAAAGTAACACTATCATGGGGGGGATTTTTGTGCTTCCGCTCAGACCTGAATGTCTTTGTGATCCTTCAGCGCACTTTTTACAATTTAAAGCATAAGACTATTACAGCTCCTAATTTTATTATCTGCCAGGGTTTGTCGGAAAACGAAACACTTGAATAATCTTACAAATTTGACCGCAATTGAATTGTTTTGAAGCTGAAGTAGTTATTAGTCACTGGAAAATTGTAGTTTACCTGTTGTTTTTCAGAAAGAAAAGGCCAATTTACATTCAAACGAACTTAGTGGGGTAAGTTGAGTGCAAATTCCAGGGTTTCACCTATTTCTTTATCACATCAAGTCTAATAATATACTTTGTGTCCTGTTTATTATGTCTTACAAAATGTAAACCAATGACATGAATTTGCTTAACCTATAAAGACCTGATGCAGCCTTAAAGCCGTGCGGTGATTGTGGTTGAAGGGGGCTTCAGCTCTGAATAGGTTCTACTGCTCCTCTTTGGGTTTCATCTCAAATGACTTGTTGCTCATATAGACCGGGATGTCTTTAAGATTACAAAAGTGAAAAATGGATGTGACCAGACATGGGAAGGTGCTAAAAAATGACAAAAAGTTATAAATTAGACATCAATTTGCTGGGTGTAATATATTAATCCTTTGTGGGATCAATAAAGTTTCATTTTATTCAAGTTTATATTTAAATGTTACGTGTTACAACGAAATTACAGAATTATTTCATTTTGTTTTTAATGTAGCAAAACAAATATTCATTAAAAAAAAAAAAAACAAGTTTGAACAAAGTTTCCCTGTTAGTCTGAATTTATGGCACCAAATGGCCCGGTCTATTCTGCCTGCATTCAAAACTTGATCAATTGAATGAAAAGTCCTTTGAGATGGAGCCCCACTCTTCTCTATGCCAAATCCTTTCAGCTCAAATTGTTTGTTCAAAAATATCAGGGGATTTCATGCCTTGGACCAACTTATTCAGACACTTTCTTTGATGAAAATATGTCACAACAACTTTTTATTAAACAAATGTTTTCAGTTTTGTGATCATATTTTTAAAAAGTAATCAAATCATCTCATTTTAAACTGAATTTTTATTTGGAGTTATGGTCTCATCTAGTTTTATTGATGCCCTTTTCTTCAGTTTTTAGACAAAAATTGGTAACAAGGCAAGAAATGGCTTTTATGATAGGAATTCTGGTTAATCAACAAATGTTAACACACATGCTCTCACACACACATACATACTAAAAGCTGCTTTCTTTGTCAGAAACACATTTCAAATCAATGATACTTTGTTTTTCTTTATCAAATGCCAACTCTCAATTTTTTGTCCCCAGTTTTGTTTTTTCACCCAGAATGCTTTAGTGCCGCTAACACCCTCCCACCCCTCTTTTCTGTTCACTCCAGTCAAACCCAGAGAAGTCCACACGTGTTTTACCGGCACGACCTGATCAACCAGCTGCAGCATAACCACGCTCTGGTCACCCTTGTGGCCGAGAACCTCTCGGCTTACATGGAGACTATGAGGCAGTTATCCAAAGGTAGTCAAAAGGGGGTTTTCATTGATGCAGAGCATTTGGTGAGAAGTCCGAAATATTTACAGCTTAACTGGTCGTGTGTTTACGATTTCAGAAGAGCAAGCGGAGTTTGATCCTCAGACGGTCAGACCAGGAAGTCGCTACAGCCACGTCCAAGAAGTACAGGAACGACTCAACTTCTTGAGGTTTGCTCCTTCTGCATTATACAAGGCGCACCGTAAAAGAATGGTCTGTTTTCAAACTTAAGTCATATATAAGAAACACCAAACTGTAAAGTGCATTAAGCCAGAAAAGAGTCGGAGATAAGTCAGTTAGACTTTACTGTGTTTATATTAACTCTAGAGCTTCTTGGTAAAACGCTACAAAAAAGTCCTGTTAGCGTATTCACAATACCTGTAACTGCCAAACTTCTTTGCAACAGGGAACAAAAAAGGACTCACAACGCTGAAACTAACGTTACTGGGACTACGCTAACTCCCAAGTGCTATGAAAGTACATTGGTTGCGGGTTTAAGTTGAAATAAAAGTATGACACTGAACAGAGCGCCATGTACCTCTTAAAATTGCTTCGATGTCAGTTAACACAACCAGAATGAATTCATATATAAGGCACCCCAAATTAGAAGGAACACAGTTGATTTTTTTTTTTTTTTTTTTAAATAAGGCTTTTAGGTACTCTGTATAATGTTAATATTATGATAGCTATTTTAAATAGCTTCTCTGTTGCTAGTACTTTGCGCCTCCATTCAAAAACATTTTTATTTATTTAGTTGTGACTGTTTTTAACCTTAAGGCAAATAGCATCCGGTGTTGATTGTATTTTGTGCTTTATTTCCAGGTTTCTACTAAAAGACGGCCAGCTGTGGCTGTGTGCCCCTCAAGCCAAGCAGATCTGGAAGTGTCTGGCTGAGAATGCTGTCTTTCTCTGTGACCGTGAAGCCTGCTTCAAATGGTTCTGTTTGATTTTTACCTCATCCAGTATTTGCCATGAATCTGTTCTCTTGTCTGCATCAATTGGCAGACATTTTTTTTCTTTTGTTTTGATTGGGGCTATTCTTGTGTGTAGGTACTCCAAGCTGATGGGTGACGAGCCAGACCTGGATCCTGACATCAATAAGGACTTCTTTGAGAATAATGTTCTACAGTTGGATCCGTCTCTGCTGACAGAAAATGGCATGAAGTGCTTTGAAAGGTTCTTCAAGGCTGTCAACTGCAGGGAGGGGAAGCTGGTTGCAAAGCGCAGGGCTTACATGATGGATGACTTGGAACTAATAGGCCTGGACTATCTCTGGAGGGTAAGGATGTTGATTACTTGCATCAGAGAATTTGAAGGATCGTGTCATTTTTCCTTATTTAAGTTTTGGTCAATTGTAAGGCAAATTCAATGTTTTTTATTTCTGTATAGATAGAATTCATTTGACTTTATTGTGAACTTTTATTTCTTCAGGTGGTAATTCAAGGAAGTGATGACATTGCGAACCGAGCCATAGACCTGCTGAAAGAGATTTACACCAACCTTGGTCCCAAACTACAAGTCAATCAGGTACTGTTTATATCTTTATATATTTATCATGAAACAGTTTTGAGTCTTTTTAACTCCTACTTTTGTTTTTTGCTTTTCTTCTTGCTGCAGGTTGAGATTCACGAGGATTTCATCCAGTCCTGCTTCGACCGTCTGAAGGCATCTTATGACACTCTTTGTGTTTTGGACGGAGACAAAGACAGCATTAACTGTGCCAGGCAGGAGGCCATTCGCTGTGTGTGAATGGTTTTGTGTTGTTCATGGTTTGAGTGTGTATTTTAACGAGTGTGACAGCGACTATTCATCGAGGTCAGAGGACTGTCGCCCGTTGTTTGTTGGTGTGTGTTGGATTTTTTGTTTGTTCTTTTTTTTTATGTACATCTTTTATATTATCTTAATTTAACACTAGTTTCAAACTGTTGACTGTTTATTTTTTGTTATAGGTTGTCATGTGTTTTTGTTTCTATTAATTTCTTATATGTTCTTTTGTCTTGTGTGTGGGTTGTTGGTGTTCTTTCATTTTTATTGTTTGTCCTGTGTTGTAGTGTGTGGTAAGAGGTTTTATTTGAGGATGTTTGGTGCATTGGTTGTTGTTTTTTTTTTCACGATTTGTTGCTCGTTGAGGGCGAATTTTATTTCTAAACCGCCATAAACGAGATGCGTTTTGCTGTCATTGACGTGAGTGGATTTTTTTATTTATTGGCGGTATCTTCTTTTATAGCTTTGATTATTATTTGGTGAAACTTCGTGGTTAGTGATTTTCGGTTAGCTAGTTGATAAGTGTGAATATTAACGGTGATGGCTGTGCATCCTGTTTCGGTAGCTTGTTCTTATCGTTATCAGCACATTTGTTTGTACATTGATTCAAGCCAAGTATGTGGTGAGTGCCCAGAATCGTAGTTATATATGACTCGTCTATGGCTTCCTCTGCTGGGGTTGATGGTAAGAAACCACTACATACAGTGACGGGCCCAACCCTGAGGTGGAAAGCTGTCTGCCCGGCGTGGTGAGTTACCATTGAAGCACATCTCCCTCTGCAACACACATTCAAGTGGGCACTTCCGATGAAAAGTCTACGTAAACACATGTTAATGTGTGTTTCAAGCTTTCACGTTCAAAAAATTTCGTTTTTAGTGAAGTCTACATAATTTCTTATGACCATTTTTGGGCTCTATGTTAAAATGAGCTGCTTCTTACTGAAATTTAACCACACATCAACTTTGAACAATTTTAGGGATTTTTTGGGCGATATCCCACGTTCACCTTCAAGTGCTAACCGGGACGGTCTCTGACAACCCCTGCAGCCCCAGCGGGTTAAGAAAATGGATGGAAGTTCCGGCTGAAAATCATTGCATCAAGCCGCCGTATTGAATCCCTTTTTATGCCCTTTAATGTATTGAAAACGTCACGTGCCCAAATCTGAGTCTCGGATTGATTGTCACTTATTGTCAACTTCGCAATTCCCAACTCCTGCATCACGCTGCAAGACCTCAGATCGCATCTGTACATGTACCTGGTGTGAATGCAGCTTAAGGACTTTGAATCCATGTTTCCTTGTTATTATGAGTTTGTTAAATAGCTGCTTTGCACAACTGTATGTGATCTCTACAAACCAGCTGTTTTGAAGCCCTGCTTCCATGAGTGGGGAAGGAGTGTAGACGGTTTCCAGAAACGCCACACTCCCATACTAACAACGGCCTCTTTCTTTGTTCAATCTCGGCTGCTTTATGCTAAATCATGTCAGCGTTTGATGGAACAGAGTTTTGAAACCCACACAACAGCACAAATAGGGGCCCAAATCCCTTCTCACAGTCTCTATGAACATGTTTAACCCCCAATAAGTGTTTTTAGTTGTATAATCAGTATAAAAGCACTAAAACAACTCTTGTGTTTGCAGATCATGTCGCTGCATCTGCGATACATCTCCTTCCTGTGGCAGATCGCTGATCTGGGTTGCAGCCTCAACATGCCTCAACTAAGAGATGGAGCTCGTGTTCTCATGAAGCTCATGCCTCCTGGTAATTAATAATTCATTTTTATGTATCACTTTAAAGACTGAATGATAAACCTAAACCCTGGTATTCATCTTTTTGGCCTTTCTGTGTTCTCAGATAACACCACAGTAGAGAATTTGAGAGCTGTGTGTTTGGACCACGCCAAGCTGGGAGAGAACAGCTTGAGTCCTTCACTGGACTCCTGCTTCTTTGGTCCCTCCCCCTCACAAGTGCTCTACCTCATAGAGGTAATGTTTGTAGTTGATCAATACCAAGTTTTGTTGAAAACAACTTAGTAGTTTGGGGCTTATGTTCGCTGACCTTGATTTTGCTTGTGTTCAGGTTGTGTATGCTTTGCTGATGCCAGCCAGTGCCACTCTTGGTGAAGATGCTAGTGACTTCCAATATAACTTCTTGAAGAGCGGCGGCCTGCCCTTGGTGCTGAGCATGCTCACCAGAAACAACTTCCTCCCATCTGCAGACATGGAAACCAGGAGGGGCGCGTACCTCAATGCACTAAAGATCGCAAAGCTCCTGCTGACCGCCGTCGGTTTTGGACACGTGAAGGCGGTGGCTGAGGCCTGCCAGCCCAACGCTGATGGAAATATTCCTGTCTCTCCGGTAAGACGATGACGCATCAGACAAAACACATTTGACTTGTCCTCTGTCGTGGCTGTCTCCCAAATGCTGACATATTTCGTCTCCACATCTGTTTCTAGATCAATCAGGCCACGCATGACCAAGCGCTGGTTCTTCAGAGTGCCCTGCAAAGCATCCCTAACCCGGCCTCAGAGTGCATGTTGCGTAATGTAGCCATTCGCCTGGCCCAGCAAATCTCTGACGAGGTAACTGGTTGATCCTTGTTGCTATTTTCTCTTTAAAATGAAGATGTTTACTGTATTTCTATTGAAGCTATGTTTCCAAGAATATTGGTATTAATGGGTTCTGTGGAATTATATTTTTCATCAGAATTTTTTCCAGGCGTCAAAGTACATCCCAGATATTTGTGTAATCCGAGCAATACAAAAAATCGTGTGGGCATCAGGCTGTGGTACAGTGCAGCTCGTCTTTAGTTCCAATGAGGAAATCAGCAGGATATATGAGAAGGTACAGTAGTCCAGACGAAGCATCCTATAAATACCATTTGTGTTTTTTTAAATGTCCATTTTTTTTTCTTCTTTTTAAACAAACCCTGTAGACAAATGCTGCCAAGGAACCAGATGGAGAGGATGAGCAGGTGTGCTGCGAGGCTTTGGAAGTCATGACCCTGTGCTTTGCCCTCATGCCGACGGCTCTCGACACACTGAGCAAAGAGAAGGCTTGGCAGACTTTTATCATAGACCTTTTGCTACACTGCCACAGCAAGTACGTACGAGTCGTGCTCTCGCCTTGTGCTGGAGCTGATATGCAGCAAACGCCTGACAGAAAATCATTATACCGGCTCTCTCCACAGGTCCGTGCGACAAATGGCTCAGGAGCAGTTTTTCCTCATGGCCACGAGATGCTGCATGGGCCACCGACCCCTCCTCTTCTTCATCACCCTCTTATTCACTGTGTTGGGGGTAAGTCGCTCCACTTCCTTTGACCTTTTTGGGGAGTAGCAGTTCTGTTTCTGAACTAACCTATTCATGTCTGTTTTCAGAGCACAGCCAAAGAGAGAGCCAAACATGCAGGGGACTACTTCACCTTGCTCAGACATCTGCTAAACTATGCCTACAACAGCAACATCAACCTGCCAAATGCCGAGGTGCTGCTTAACAATGAGATCGACTGGCTCAAGAGAATACGGGTAAAGTGCATTTTTTTTTATTTGTTCTTTATGTTAAAAATGAGAATCTTGAGAGAGAAACATTTTACGTTGAACATATTGGTTATTCTGAAGTTTAAAATGTGATTTATAAGGATGAGGTAAAGAGGACGGGAGACACTGGAGTGGAGGAGACGATCCTGGAGGGTCACATTGGAGTCACCAAAGAGCTCTTAGCTTTCCAAACACCGGAAAAGAAGTACTACATTGGCAGTGAGAAGGGAGGAGCCAACCTTATAAAGGTACAGTGGTCCCTTGCTATATCCTGGTTAACCTTTTGCAGTCACATACATTTTTTTAAGAAGAGATTTTCCTTTTTTTATTTATTTTTTTACTCACCTCACTGTTTTGCAACCTCATTGTCTGTTTGCCTTGTCAATCAATTTCCTCTGTGCAATTTCTCCCTTACAAAACACATTTGGTTTGCCAACTCAAAATAAATCTTCTATTTGGTTTAGATTTAGATTTATTTTTATCATTTAATGAGGATTTTATTTATCTATAAAGGTCTTCATTTTGAGTTTTAACAAGAGAGAAAAGTGGGAAAATATTCTGTGTGTAGCAAAGGTTTTCACATCCCTAAAACATATATAATCCTACCTTTTTTTTTTTGAATGAAGCTCTCGCAATAAAGGAATAAGTACTATATATTTATCTGTTTCCATAAAAACAACTTTGATTGATTCATGTTTCCTTTTTTTCCTTTGATAACAGGAGCTGATTGATGACTTCATATTCCCAGCATCAAATGTTTACCTGCAGTACATGAAGACTGGAGAGTTCCCCACAGAGCAGGCCATCCCAGTGTGCAGCACTCCTGCCTCCATCAATGCTGGCTTTGAGCTCCTGGTGGCTCTGGCTGTTGGCTGCATGCGCAATCTGAAACAAATCGTTGACACCCTGACTGACATGTACTACTCAGGTATGCACCACTACTGCAGCTCTTTTACTAGTCTAACATTTAACAAGTCGCAGTTAGCTTGATAGTGTCTTTGTTTCACTCTTAGGTGGTGAGACGCTGACCGAGTGGGAGTACCTGCCTCCAGTTGGGCCCCGGCCCAATAAAGGCTTTGTAGGTCTGAAGAACGCCGGTGCTACTTGTTACATGAACTCTGTCATTCAGCAGCTGTACATGATCCCTCCCATTCGCAACGGTATTCTGGCTATTGAGGGAACGGGCACGGATGTGGACGATGACATGTCGGGGGACGAGAAGCAGGAGAACGAGGTACCGCGCTACACGGAGGGAAAAAAAAACTGTTATCCATCCAACTATGTATAAGCCTATGGATTCAGCTTGTAGGTTAAAGACTCATTCTGATCAACTTTTAATCTATTGTAAAAGGGTTTTTGTTTTTTTTAAATTATGTCTATCCCATTTTTAGCCAAAACTACAGTTTTAAAGCTTTAAAAAGGGAACTTTTTAACATTACTGTGAATAAAAACAGGCAGAGAAATTATTCCAGAAAAAATCAACTTCAACTTTAGATAACATTCAATATTTTACTCTATTTTGTCAAAATTATACAAGTTAGAAATAAGCAAAGTAAAATAATCTGGAGGGCCGAATATAATTACCCAGAGGGTCGGATCTGGCTCCCGGGCCTTAACTTTAACACGTGGGGTAGAGCGTCCCACCCCATTACTGAGAGCTCTCTGTTTACACTCTCACTAGCTTATAGCCCTCCCCTCCCCAACCAACAATTGGCCAGCTCGTGTCTTATAGTTCCTTCAGGTTCACAAAAATGATTTGTTTTTCAAGACGTCTGTTTGTGATTCACAACAATTTGAATAAAGAAATACTCTAATAGGCAATTATAGCTCGATTTTATTAATATATGTCTTCTATCATCTGAAAAATGCCACAAGAACATATTAAAAAATGCCAAGAACACAATTTTTATCAGAGTGGATCTTTAAAAAATAATTAAATTATCATTAAGTTTTGCAACCAGAAAACAATAGGAATTGAGCTCATAAAGTATGTGCTGTTTGTTACATTTAGTCAAATATGTTGTCTCCACAGAGTAACGTAGATCCTCGTGATGAGGTCTTCAGCTACCATCACCAGTTTGATGACAAACCTTCCAGTAAGTCTGAGGACAGGAAGGAGTACAACATCGGGGTGCTTCGTCACTTGCAGGTCATCTTCGGTCATCTCGCTGCCTCCAGGCTGCAGTACTACGTCCCAAGAGGGTTCTGGAAACAGTTTAGGTAGGTCACTGGCTTTGAATAGTTTGATCAGCTTGCAGGATTTAAGCGATTTTATAAATCTCTTCTGTGTGTTTTTTTCCTTTCTCAGATTGTGGGGTGAGCCAGTCAATCTGAGGGAACAGCATGATGCTCTGGAGTTTTTCAACTCTTTAGTGGACAGTTTGGATGAAGCTCTGAAGGCTCTGGGTCACCCCGCCATGCTCAGCAAGGTGCTGGGGGGCTCTTTTGCGGACCAGAAAATCTGTCAAGGGTGCCCTCACAGGTGAGTTCTTATGTTTTGTTTTTGGGGCCTGGAATTTTTTTATTTTATTTTTAAGTTGTGATGTTTAAAATGTATTTTCTTTCCAGGTATGAGTGTGAGGAATCGTTTACAACACTTAATGTGGACATCAGAAACCACCAAAACCTGTTGGACTCCATGGAGCAGTATGTCAAAGGAGATCTGCTGGAAGGAGCAAACGCCTACCACTGTGAGAAGTGTAATAAAAAGGTGAGCTTAAAAAGCACAGATGCAAACTGTAAATGTTTGCCATAAAAAAATGGAAGCAAGTTTCTCAATTTTATGACAGATTATCCTCAAAAAAACTTTGATTTGTTTGTTTCTCCTCTCCAGGTGGATACTGTAAAGCGTCTGTTGATCAAGAAGCTTCCACCTGTCCTGGCCATCCAGTTGAAGCGCTTTGACTACGACTGGGAGCGGGAATGTGCCATCAAGTTCAATGACTACTTTGAGTTCCCCAGGGAACTGGATATGGAGCCTTACACAGTAGCGGGTGTGGCGAAACTAGAGGGCGACGACGTGAACCCGGAGAACCAGGTTATACAGCAGAACGAGCCGTCTGAGTCCACACCACCGGGCAGCTCCAAATACCGTCTGGTGGGAGTGCTGGTCCACTCAGGGCAGGCCAGCGGCGGACACTACTATTCCTATATAATCCAGAGGAACGGGGGGGACGGGGAGAAGAACCGCTGGTATAAGTTCGACGATGGCGATGTCACGGAATGCAAGATGGACGACGAGGAGGAGATGAAGAACCAGTGCTTTGGTGGGGAGTATATGGGCGAGGTGTTTGACCATATGATGAAAAGGATGTCGTATCGGAGGCAAAAGCGCTGGTGGAACGCGTACATCCTGTTTTACGAGCGAATGGACTCGTTGGACAAGGACAGCGAGCTTGTGAAATACATTTCGGACCTGACCATCTCCTCCACCAAGCCGCATCAGGTCAAGATGCCCACCGTCATCGAGTGCAGCGTCCGCAAGCAGAACGTCCAGTTCATGCACAACCGAATGCAATACAGCCTGGAATATTTCCAGTTCATAAAGAAACTTCTGACCTGTAACAGTGTCTATTTAAACCCTCCTCCAGGTATGCAGTTCTCTGTTTTTCATTTTATTACATGAAGAAGATTTAGTAGCTTAAATATCCACATAATGAGAACTTGAAGAAAGTGAAATCTTCCAATAATTGGAGATTTTGAAAAAAAATGATTCTGAATTAAATCAAGTTACAGCAGATCTTCTGTTTAAACAAAGGATGTCCCGATCAGGTTTTTTTTTTTGTCTGACCTGACTCGGAGTCATTCAATTTTGAGTATCTGTCGATACAGAGTCCCAATCCGGTACTTTTGTAACACATTTAATAAACAATTTGTTTTTTTTCCTTATTTATTATTTAATAGTTAAACAGATCACTTCTTTTACTGCAACAGAGTCTCCCAAAGCACCAAGAACTCTGTTCTCACCAAAAAGAAACACGACCCCCATCTTTTTCGTTTAGAATGCACTTGTAGGTCGTAGTTTTCATTGAGACAGCCCGATACTGACACTTTCTGTCAGTTTAAGACATTTTTAAGAGTTATTGATCCCAGGAGTCCAAATCTGGGAATATCTTGCTATCTTGGCTTATCCGAGCTATTTTTGTACGCTGCCTCTTTAAACTAGCGTTGCAATAAATTGGGGTGATCCCTTCATAATACGCACTCTTCTATTAAAGTATTTATCTGGAATAATAAGCTTGAAATATAAATGGCGATCACGATGAGGATAAACAAAATATGTAATACTGATCGAGAAACGGCATCCGATTTTGAATCATCAATCCCATGATCGGATTGGGACAAACCTTTTTTTTTTTTCTTTTCCTTTTTTTTGTTGTTAAATTGGGAGTTTACCTTTTAAAGATGACATTTAACATCATTACAGTGTAAGTTGGAATAATTTTTATCCGAAGTTTGCTCTTAAATAAGTCAAATCCGCAGTCTGAACATTCAATAATTAAAAGACACATATAAAACAATTCTTAAAGTTTTTTTTGGTGTTTCTAACCAGCTCTTGTGACAATTTTCTGATGATGGTGAAAATTAAGTTTAAAATTGCACGTGTTACTATTTTTTAATCAAACTGTGAATCAGGAGCTGACAAAAAACTGCTATTTAAAGCAACTTAAAAAAAAGGATCAAAGTGGGTTTTAAACTGCACATTTTATCTGTTAATCTTTGAGCTTATTTTTTTTTTATCAAGTTAATCGCTAATCTTTTTTATCTAATATATTTTTAAAGAGGAAATTTGTCTTTTTTTTTTTTTCTTTGGTTGATTGTAAAATGTGATGGTTTTATCAATTTATATTAACTTTTCAATTAGTCTGGAAACGGTGATCCCTGTGAGATTTGAAGTTTGTTTTTGCTCCCTTTTTAAATCAGGGCAGGACCATCTGCTGCCAGAGGCAGAGGAGATTGCTATGATCAGCGCTCAGCTGGCTGCTAGGTTCCTCTTCAGCACAGGTTTTCACACCAAGAAAGTAGTACGGGGTCCTGCCAGTGACTGGTAAGCTTTCGGACCACCTTTTTCATCGTCACATTTTCTTGTGTTTTTTTTTTTCCTCCTCAATCTTTGTGTGTTTCCTTGCAGGTATGACGCCCTCTGCATCCTGCTGAGACACAGTAAGAATGTACGTTACTGGTTTGCACACAACGTCCTGTTTGCGTACCCTAACCGCTTCTCCGAGTATTTGCTCGAGTGCCCCAGCGCTGAGGTCCGCGGAGCGTTTTCCAAGCTCATCGTCTTCATCGCTCACTTCTCCCTGCAAGATGGCCCCTGCCCCTCCCCCACCGCCTCGCCTGGACCGTCTGCTCAGGTAGGCATCATGTATAGAATTATTTTATTCAGGATCTCTGAGACCCTTGAATATGGGGTCACACATCTTTGAGATATCTCTAATTTCATGATTTTCTTTTCTGTGTTTGTGTATTAGGGCTGTGATAATCTCAGTTTAAGTGACCACTTGTTGAGAGCCGTTCTAAACCTGCTTAGAAGAGAGGTTTCTGAACATGGCCGACATCTACAGCAGTACTTCAACCTCTTTGTCATGTATGCCAATCTGGGTAAGTGACCCACACCTTCCTTTTTACTCATCTGTCACTGGTGAATTGTCATTTGGAACCTAAAGGAGCTTCTTGTTCTCGACACCCTGCAGGCCTTGCAGAGAAGTCTCAGCTGCTGAAGCTCAACGTTCCTGCCACTTTCATGTTGGTCGCTCTAGACGAGGGTCCCGGTCCTCCCATTAAATACCAATATGCAGAACTGGGCAAGCTCTACACTGTGGTCTCCCAACTGGTCCGCTGCTGTGAGGTCTCTTCACGCATGCAGTCCTCCATCAACGGTGAGTGCGCGGATGGGAAAATGACTCAAGAATCTGAGCCCAATGAGGATTTTCATCCTTGCTCAGGATCAAGTGACTGACAAACAGCCACTCTAAGCCTCTTTGCTGTGTATGCAGAGCTTGGAGCTGAGGGCTTCTAATGAGCAATAGATGGTAATGAATAGAAGAAGAGCTGTCGTGATTTGATTTCTCTTCTCTTCAGGTAACCCTCCCCTTCCGAACCCGTACGGGGATCCCAACCTGACGGCTCCGGTGATGTCTGTGCAACAGCTAGTGGCAGAGATCCTGTTTGTGAGGACGAGCTACGTAAAGAAGATCATCGAAGATTGTAGCAACTCAGAGGAGACCGTGAAGCTCCTTAGATTCTGCTGCTGGGAGAACCCTCAGTTCTCCTCCACTGTGCTCAGTGAACTTCTTTGGCAGGTAAACACCTGACTCCTCAGAAGATCCTGGACTGCAAGAACCAGATTGTTTTTGCAATTCTTCTTTCTTACTGCACCTTTGAGCCAAAAAATGTCACCCGCACTACATACTCACTCGATTAAAATTAATTTGGGCATTGTAGCCCCTCCCCCAATAAATGACAACATCACAGCAGGAGAAACCATAAAAAATGAATGGGGGAAAAATCTCTGGGGCTAAAAAAAAAAAAAATCAAAATCCAGTAACAAGATCAAAACACATGTGTACCTTGACCTAGGGATTTTGATTTATTGCCTCCTAACTCCCAGAGGATCAGTTGAAAGCTATGGGGTACAAAATATTGAAATAAGTAAAGAAACTTGAAAGAAGGTGTAGAATTAGAAATGCAGAAATAGCATTAGTATAGCGAGCTCACAAAAATGGTTCTCCCCATTTACGGTGTATTTTATACCAGAAGATTGTGAATCTTTAATATATGAATCCTTGTTCAAACTAAGCGAAATAAAATGACATATAATATGCATGGGTTTATTAGGAATGTGAGTATGGTTATTATAAACATTTCTGTTTCCAAGGAAATCCGAAAATTTATGTTTGCGGATTCTTCAAAAAATCACTTAGATGTGTTTATCACCCCCAGGCGACCAAAATATAAAATAGTTGCTATGGAAATAAGACTAATAGAAAAGCCACAATTTCAGGAAAAATCTGTTTTTGTTCCATTCATTTATCATGTGCAGCTCTTGCCAGGATGGTAGAAAAAGGGGTAATGAACGAGCGATGAGGGCGGGTACTGTACACAACCTAGCTTTAATTTTGTTTTGCAGTATCAAGTTTAAATTTTTTTCATTTGTTTTCAGGTGGCATATTCTTACACGTATGAGCTGAGGCCTTACCTGGACTTGCTGCTACAGATCCTCCTCATTGAAGACTCCTGGCAGACGCACAGGTCTGGCTGGGTCCTGGTTCTGCAATGAAGGTCACACCGTCTTCAACTGTGTCTGTATGAAGCTTCATCTCTCTCCATGTCTGAACAGGATCCACAATGTACTGAAGGGCATCCCCGATGACAGAGACGGGCTGTTTGACACCATCCAGCGCTCCAAAAACCACTACCAGAAGAGGGCCTACCAGTGCATCAAGTGCATGGTGGCCCTCTTTAGCAACTGTTCTGTGGCTTACCAGATCCTACAGGTACCCTCCTTCATAAGACGAGACCCAGAACTGATCAAACCTGATTAGCACCATTCTATCTTCATGTTTTTAAATGATATACCTTTTGTGCAGAGTAATGGTGACCTGAAAAGAAAGTGGACATGGGCGGTGGAATGGTTGGGGGATGAGTTGGAGAGAAGGCCGTACACGGGGAACCCCCAGTACACCTACAACAACTGGTCCCCCCCAGTTCAGAGCAATGAAACCTCCAACGGGTATTTCCTGGAGCGTTCACACAGTGCACGTATGACACTTGCCAAAGCCTGTGAACTCTGTCCTGAAGAGGTAATGGCTCTTAAATTTTTACCTTTCAAACCCTTAGTTAGTTTTGCTTTCTAGTGATCTTGCAGCCTTGAGGATTGTATGTAGAGAGTTGGTCAAAGAATTGTTTGTTTGTAGTCACTCGATTAAAAAAGAAACCGTATTGACAATGTGCATCACATTAGTTAAAGTCCCACTCTGATCACCTTTTGATCTATTTTAGAAGCGTTCCCAGTGATCTTTTTAATGATGATTATGCCGTATTTCTCCAAATAAAAAAAATCTGTCGAATCCGAATTCTACCCCTATATTTATCTCACCAAACAGAGAGTTATGGAAAAGTAGTGTCTTCAAATTAGGAAGTTACTCCATTTCAATGACATCATCAAAAGTCGCCAGTCAGCTATGTTAGCACGGAGTTTCTAGCACTCGGAAATAAAAAAATACTTAAACAAAAGTCATTACTGACATTCAAGTGTAAACTCCTGTGCTTCAGTTCACATCCACATGAAGAAAGATGCGTCTCTTCCACAGCACATAGAACACCCTCCCGGCGGTGGGTTAGCCCTTAAAAAAAAATTATCATTTACCCCTTCAGATGCCTCTACAATTGAAGGGCTAAGGGGTAGGATTCAGATTCGGCCAAGTTACCTGCCAGCAGCAATAGCTGATCATACATTTTCCTTTGAGTTGTGGATGGGAATGTTGGCGCAGAGCTACCCTGCCCCCGCTTCTCGTAAACCATCTGTTTCCGTGTTCTCTCGCTAGCTTACAGCCTCCAATCTAACATTACCAGGGCTACAATATAGGACCTATCCAGACGTACAGTTTTTAAACCAGAATACCATCTTAGACGAGTAAAACCAAGACGAACATGGATCTATTTGTTTACAAGTGGATGCATCAGAACGGAGCCGATTGCAACTTCTACGTCACAGCTTCAGCCTTTTTCAGTCAACTTTACTTTAATACTCAGAAATGCAATATATATAATATATTCTCAATCATTAGAAAAATGCCTTAAGGACATGCTAAAAACACGATTTTCATCGGAGTGGGACTTTAAGGTGAACTAAACCGTTAAGGTTGAATGGAAAAATGTACAGCAAACTAAAGCAGGAAAAAGAAATTGAATCATTTATTATGATTAGTTAATTTATTTATTTTGCTGTACATTACCCTGACCCCTTTATATAGAGGGATATAATAAGACTAGTCAGAAAATGAAATGCTCTTTTTATCTCCAGCTGTTACGTGCTTGCGAACGTTTTGTTTTCATGGCTGAAGTTCAAAATAAAAACTTTAGTTAAATTTTCTTATTTTTTCTACAAATGAGTTACTTGTATTTTTGATGGCAAAAAAATCCCGTCAAATGACACACTTTTCCTGTAATATTCCATACACAGCTCAAGTGTACACAGGAAAGCCCAGGGAAGGTCAGTATTCCAGGCACCACAACATAAAGGAAGGAAACTAAGATCTACTCTAAGATTCATCACCAAATAACTGATTAGTTAACACATTCAATGCTTGTTTTATTAGTTTGAGTTCTTGTTGTGGATTGTTATCAGATGCTCGACACACTTATGTCCTTTGAGATGCATTTAGAATTTACACGTCTACACAATCCTTATAATTCACAGTTAGTTTGATGCGTAAATGTTTTTTTGTGCCACAAAAAAATTACATTAGGATTATTCATAAAAGCAAAAAAGCCATTTCTGATTTTTCCAGTGAAAGGAAAGTTTGACAGGTCCCCTGTCTGGTGTAATTGGTGCCAGGGTCGCGCTGTGCAGCTGCACGGCGTGAACAGACCTTTTCTTCTTTTCTTCTCCCCCCTCCCAGTCCTAGCGGTCTGCCACAGTAAGATCAGTGACATGTCGTTTGAACTCCAGCTTCCAAGTTTTTTCCCCCCATTAAAATGTGGCATTAGAACCACCTGCATTTGTAAGCCGCAGATGGTATTTCCAGTTATTATTTTTTATTTAGGCTACTTGTGAGCTTTTATTTTGAAAGCAAGTTTGTAGTTTACACCTACATTTTGGTGCATCTCCCAGTCGAGCTGTCAGTTACATCAGTATATAAATATATTTCTCTATACGACTTATCCTCTAAAATAAATCAGTCCTACATGAGGAGGACCTGTTGTATTAGCTGTTGGGTCAAAACTCAGTCCACACACACACACGGTCTGATCACACTGTAGACAGTGTAGCCCACTCACTACTGGTTAACACTAAGATGAGCTAGTCAGGGCTTAAATCATATCAATATTTTCATATTTTTGAATGATCTGAGGAAAATCCAGCCTACTTTGTGATGGCAAGTTCTCTTATTTTTTAGGAGCCGGATGAACAGGAAGCACCTGATGATCAAGACTCCTCCCCTCCTGAAGAAACCTCTCTGTACCCACATTCTCCTGGAAGCACCCAGTTTCAGCAGGTACTGTGAGAGAGACCGCATTCTAAGCAGTCACAATGTCTCGGGTTTTCACTTCACTTTCATCAATTTTAATGGATTATTTGTTGTTGACTGAACTTTTTTTTTTTTTAATTATTAAAAATTAAACTATAATGATAATGATTTTTTTCATCTTCTGTGATATTAAATCTACATAATTTAATAGACAAACAGAACATTAAAATATAAACAAAACTTAAAGAAGATGAGATCATTAGAAAAGAAGAAAAAACTGGAACCATTTGACTTTTGGATAGTATGAAGAAAGAGAATCTGCAGGAAATCATTCTATATATGAAGATATATTCTATATATTTATGGCTCCACAACCAACCTGTGCAGATCTTCTCTAAAACAGAACAGATCATTAAGAAACCAAATTACATCCTCAAAGCAGAGATACTTTTGTCTTTGTTAACGTTATTGTGAGTAAAAGTCTTTATTTGTTGATTTTGCACACTTTTGTATTTTGAATTGTGGTTGCAGAGTTTAGTGTTTTTCACTTCAAATATGTTTAAAAGAGAAAAAACCCTTGAAATATAAAGACTTAAAAACTGAATAATTAGTAACTATTCCCTTTTAATTTATTTTGTACATTTTATCTGGAAGGGATAAATAACAGCATAAATATAATATAGACTTTATATGAACAAAAACGCACGCGCACATGATCTGTTGATGATATGCAGACTTCTACTAGTAGATTTTTTTATCTTTAATAATAATTTTGAAATCTATAACGTTGATCACAATAATGAGAATAAAATGAATACCTCATCCCTGATCTGGATCCAGTATCCAATTCTGATCAAGTCTTGAACGAATCGTTTCCTTTAGCTCTATTATAAATGCATTTTTATGCTGTTTTTTCAACTGTAATTGTTGCAATGCATAAAAATCCAATTTTGTGACTGTTTTTTGTGCTTCTGACAGAACAACCACCCCCATGGGCAGCCTTACACTGGGCCTGCTGCTCAGCACATGAACAACCCCCAGCGCCCCGGCCCAGCCTCTGCTCCGACTCCCGGTCCAGCCCAGACCCCCGCCTCAGGCCCCGGCACCACTCCTGGTTCAGGCCCGCGAGCACAAGAGCACTGGGAGGGCACCGAGGAAGTGGCCCCCGTCCCCGCCTCCACCCCAGCACCTGTCCCCCCGAAGGAGTAACCCTCCCTCCCCCCACCTCTCTGACGTGCCTCAAGCCTCCATCGTCCGGCTCTCTTTCCTCTCATCCTTCGATCAACAGAGCTCCTCATTGGGCGTCTCTTTCTCTGTCTCTCTCTGGCCCCAGGGCAGGGCAAAGCCAGGCCTCCCACCCCACACCTCCTAGCAACATCCTCTCCCAGTCAGACAGCCTGGGGGGGGGCACTCTTCCCTGGCCTGGAGCTTGCCTGGCGGTGTGACAGGGAGCCCGTCGGCTGCAGAGGCGAGGGACTGGACAAGAGTTGTAATTAAACAAACGTACCCAGAGCTGACGATGGCGATGCGCTTGTCTACACGACAAAAAGATGTACATAGTATGTTAATGTTTTGACTGTTCAGCTCCCCCCAGTAGCATAACTCTGTGGTTTGCTGTTGGGAGACGTTGCAGATGTTATGAAAAACAAAACGGATATTATTAATAAGAAAAAATCCCCGAAAAGCTGTAAGGAGACGGCAGTTCCTCTTTGTTTTATCACCCATGTTCGGCAGTAAAGTTTGTTCCACCATCGGACGGTCTCTGCTCATCCAGCTGTAGAAGGACTTGTTGTGATTATCATAATTACATTATTATCCTTAAGCTCCTTGGCAACCTTACGATCCCATGCCAAATCGACTCACAAGCTGTGGTTGGTTTTAGTGTGACAAAAAAAAAAAAAGAAAAAAAAACAGAATGGTTGGGTTGGACTTTAAATGGTGTTCGGTTGATGTGAAAAAGCAGTGATGCAACATTGTTCTGAAACTCATTGCCTTTCTTTTTTTCTCTTTTTCTTTTGTTTTGATGATTCATTCAATCCTTTTCGAAGCTCTAGTTAATGTGCTGTAACATTTAGCATGGCTTCTCACCAGAATAGTGTAGCCCAAGGGAAGACTTGTCGTCATAACAACCGGAAGCTGTTCTTAATCCCCATCTCCAGAGGGTTATTTTCTGTTTTTTGTTTTTTTTTTTTTCTTCTTTTCTACTCATGTACCCTATATACAATAAGGGCGATCTTTTGAACCAATGTATAAGTGGCTTTTCAATTGCACATTTATAATCCTCCAACTCCACATTTGGCAGTTTTATTTTGGCGGGTAAACGGCTTATCTATAGGAATTCAGAAAACTGAACACATATGCAACAGGATTGCACTGGGCTATCTGGTGTATTATAGACTGTGTGGTTTGCTTCTGTCTCTTCCGTAGAGTCTTCGCTGTAGACAGACTTGCCCCCCACCACCATCAGCTTCCTCTGTGGCGCGTTATCGGGCAGGTTGGCTGCAGTTTGGGACACCCCCACCCCATCCCACTCCACACAGAGAAGCTCAACAGCAGGGTCTTTTCCGGAAGAAAAGCAGCTGGTTAGTTACTTTGCAACTTGAGCTAACTTGTAATTCTGTAGGAGTAAAAGGTAAACCTCGGTAAATACTGTATTTAATTGGTAACTTGAATGCGTATTTTTTTTCTTTTTGAACATTTTTTTCTTTTTTTTTTTTTTTTTCTTTTGTCTAAAACATACCAAATACTCCTGCAAATGAAAATATTCTGCCCATCGTATTTAAATATTTTGCTCTTATTTTATAGAATTTATTTTGTTGTATTTCACTAAAAAAATAGAATTTGATTTAAGAGGAACATTTTTTGTCCTTGTGTTATTTTTAAAGAAAATATTGACTGTACAGAGTTCTGCGCCCTGTTTTTTGCCGACTTTTGTTTTGGCCATGGTGTGACGTTGAATTCTGGAGCTACAGTCGCGATGTGGACTTTCACTTTGTGAGGTTTTTTTGTGCACAGAAATATAACAAAAAAAGCATTGCGCCCTTAGCAAATAAAGAACATGGAATCTTGTGTCTGTCTCATTTTAATGTTAAACATTTTTCTGGGTTTCACCTTTGTTTGTTTTAATTCTATTCCTTAAAGTTGGACTTTTGTTGCTTCTAAATAAATGACCTTAAAATGAATTGATGGGAAGCAGTGTGAAATGCAAAATGAAGATACATTTTAATGAAACAATAAAAGTGTAGTAGTTTTAAGCAAAACTATCAGAAAAAGGCATATTTTGACCTAAACTTGCTGCTGAAGATCATCAATCTGTCCCTTTTCTAAACCTTCAACCCTTTTGGCCTCATTGTTGCTGGAGCATATCCTAGCTGTTGGATGAAGGCAAGGTAAACCTGGGACTTATCCCCAGCATGAAGACCCATGATGCTTTGGTGCCAGTTAGCATTGCCTACATAATTGGGATATGAGATGATATTGGTCTACAAAATCTAGTGGATGTATTAGAACGGCAGAGGTCCAGGCATCAAGTCCTGAGGGACTCCACATTTAATGGTGAATCTTTTTCCACTTTTTGTGTGCATAGTAGTGACATCTGTGCTGCAAAAGTGTAATATATTTACAATTACACATCAAGATTTCGGATAACTAAAAAACATAATCTCTGCTTTCAAAATATCAGATCCGACTGGATTTTACCTGGTAATCTCATCCACTTTCCCCTCTGTCATGGATTTCATGTCTTGATTGATTGGGTTCCACTTTGGTGCAGCTCTACTTAATCTAGAGTTGGTTCTGGAGTGAGTAATAATGTGCAAATTAGCACTTTCATGAGTCTGCTTATTTCAAAACTAAAATTTGTGTCAGACGTTTGTGTTTAGAAAGTTGCTCAGCTAATTCAAAACTGTTTTTCCACCTACAGACCTGTTCTTGTTACACATAGAAGGTCCAAGGCTGGTTGATTTCCCACACAGTTTAACAAATGTATACAAATTATGACTTGAAACAATCTTTACTATAGATTATTACTGATTCCAGAAAATGTGACCTTTTAATCAGACTTTACCAATCACACAATTTTAATTGATAGAAAATGGAAGAAAACACCCTGTTCTTGTTTTGGATTAGCAGAAGAAGTATTTTTAAATTGTTTTATTTGAAATAGATCAGATCTTTGAGGATGGTAAATGGCGTACATACTTGTATAGCACTTTACTACCTTCTTCGAAGGCCCAAAGCGCTTCAGTCACAAACAGATGAAGATTACCTGGTTGTTGAAATTCAACAGCTTTGTTTTCAGTTCAGCTCTCATCACAGAAGAATAATCTTTTAACAGGCAGGTCAAGTTTTGTTTGATTTATGGATTTATTTTACTACTTTGGGGGATTTGTTTAGTGTATTTTTGAAAGTGGACATCCTTAAAAATCAAAATGTTTGTCGTTTTTATCAAAAAAAAAAAAAAAAGGATTTTTCAGACCAATGTTATTTGCATGTATTGACTGATGCGCAACCAGCTAAGATGGAAATTAATGTTGAAATGCACATTGTTTCATTGCCTTGAAATATTTCAATCCTAATGTGTAAAAAGTTAATTTTTTTATCCCTGTTTTTGTTAATTTTCAACATGAGTTTCCTCGTTAGTCATTTCCTTATTTTAATCGCTCAAACTGAATGACATTTAGTGTTTTCTGTGGTTGAAAACTTCAGACATCAAAGAGTTGATGTAGATTAGTTTGCTCCGTCAGATCCAAGAAATGATCCATTTATGGATAATCTTCAACAAATCTTTTCAGCTACATTTTTGTTAAAGTCAAACCTAAAACAAACTGAATTTGGATAAATGTATTCTGTCAGGTTCATGTTATTGAAGTAGACGGGAAACATTTGTTGTTTTGGAACAGATTTTTATTAACAAGGCAGTTAGATTTAGTTCTCCTTCTCCTGGACGGTCTTTGTTCCACGCAGTCTGCCTGTACGACGGGCAGCAATAAGACCGACCTTGCGACCAGCAGGTGCATCCCTCCTGATAGTTGAGGGTTTGCCGATGTGCTGATGGTTACCACCACCAAATGGATGCTCAACAGGCTGAGGGGGAAAAAAAGGTTCAGCGTCAGATGCATGAAGAGCTTTTTGACCATTTTTTTGGAGACAAAAATTTTTTTAAAGTAACAAATCCCTACTAATATAAAAACAACTACAAAGACACTGAACTGAAGCTGCTTCACACGTGGACTTACATTCATAGCCACACCACGGACGCGTGGCCAGCAGTTCCTCTTGGCCTTGTACTTGTGATAGGCGCGACCAGCCTTCAGGATGGGCTTATCGATACGGCCTCCACCAGCAACCACACCTTAGAGGAGCAGAGACGCAGGTGTTTCAACAACACAGCTCCTGTGCAGTGGTCTCTCTGGTGATGCATCTGCAGTTTCTTACCAACAACAGCTCTGTTGGCAGATGCGATGACCTTCTTGGCGCCTGAGGGGAGCTTAACTCTTGATTTCTTTGTCTCAGGGTTGTGGGAGATGACTGTGGCATAGTTCCCTGAGGCTCGGGCCAGCTTGCCTCGATCGCCGGGCTTCTCCTCCAGACAGCAGATGATGGTTCCCTCAGGCATTGTGCCCACGGGCAGAACGTTGCCGATGTTCAGCTGAGCTGTGGGACAGATGACGGCCAGAGTCATTTCACGAATAAACTGCAAACACTGAAAAGCTTCACAGATTTAAAAAAAAGTTTCTCCCTCTTTTTATTAATTTGCCAAAACAATATCAAATCATTGGTCTACAACCTCAAACACAAAGGAAAGGTTCCTTTTTACTTACGTTATCACATCAACTCTAATCACGTCAGTTTAAGCTCTCCAATTCAATTTATTCCAAATGTAGCTAAGTGTGAATAAAATGTGATCTTGATGCAAAAATAGGCATCTCTTCTGCAATAATCAAACTGTTTTGCTAAAATAGAAAATGACCAAACATGTCACATAAAGTGACAGCAACAAAGTTAAAATGAAGACAAAAAGAGCAGAAAAAACCAGTGTTAAATATATGACGAGACTTTGCTTTTACATTATGTATCCAGGCAAATGTTGACACTTGAAGTGTTAACGTTTACATTCCCTTATTTAAAAACTAAAGGCAACATATGGAAGCAGAAATGCACCAAACTAATACCTAATTTCTTCTGTAACACACAGCCAGATATAAGGAAACTCCCAACATTCTTAGTAAAAAAAAAAAAAAAATTCTATTTTCTATTTAAACCTCCATGTAAGGGCATGCACTACGTTACTTGAACAAACCACCTCTTTAACATATACTTGTATAACTGTTTTTCAGATACGCGACACTAAACATCATTAGTTCAAGAGCTCCAGACTAGCAATGTCATGTCTTACCCCGCTTTAAAAACAAAAGTCTTCTCCCACACAACATCTCAAACTTGATATAGATCTGTCTCTATTCAAGTTTACACACACAGTAAATAGTGTAAAGTCAGATCTCTTCTGAGAAACTGGCATCCTGGTCAAATCCTGTACATCAATGGTCTCCAATTTCTTTCAAACATTTTCACAGATTGGCTTATACAAGACTGAGGTGTGCGTCTGCTTTTCTTTCAAGTCTTTATTCTCCCTTAATTTTCATGAAGTAAAGTTTACCTTCATGCTATCCAAAATACCTGCAGCTGCTCTAAACTTTATTTGTTCACAAGATTTTGTGTAGGAACAAAAAAAAAACAAAAACAAATGATCTGACACCAATATTAGCCTCATTCAACTTTAGGTAAGACGGATAATTCCAAAGGTCACTAAAATTGATATTTTCTAAGTATAATAGACATAAATCTACTGTTTGAACAACTTTATTAGCAGCATCCTTGTAACATAAGACAATCAGAAGCTGAATATTATGTATTTTATTATGGTGTGTGGGTACAACAACAAATCCATATTTCCATTTTTTGGGAGATGTTTTTGTTTATTAAATGCAGCTTTCTTTTATTTTGAAGCCAGAGTTCTTTGTTCTGTTTCCTCACTGACTCTTTTCTGCAAGAAGAAACTTTCCAAATATGTTTGTGTGTGTGAACTCAAGGGGTTTAAATTTAGCATTTGATGCAGCTACTTGAATAAAGGAGTGGATAGATTTACAGCACGTGATTGCACATCAAGAATGAATCAGTGGTGGAGAGAAGCCAGTAGCTTTCCAAAATACATTTCCTTTAGAATCAGATTATAAATGAAAGGGAAGAAATGCAGGTTGTGCTTTTCGCAGCCCATGGTTGGGGACCACTGCTGTGGTAAATGCATAAACGAAGCAGAAAAGTGTCAAGCCCTGCAGGCATAAATGTGTCTTTCTTCTTCAATTGAGTACATTTAAGACTCAAATACTTTTTTTCCCCCCAAATAGAGAAAACCAGCAGTTGGCAAAAATAATTATACAACGTAACAAAACGACTCAGTTGTCAAACACGGGGTCAACCTGTGACCACCAGGAGATGTGGGGTTCTCTTCCCCAAGGATACATGGGGCCAACCTCTTGGTTTCATGGATGAATTTAATTTGGACCAAGCATAAACACAAGCAGCTCAACAGCAAGTCCTTGCCTTCAGCCTCTTACCCTTCTTGCCACAGTAAATGAACTGCCCAGTATGGATGCCCTCAGCAGCGATGAAGAGCTCCGTCCTCTTCTTGAACCTGTACGGGTCGCGGAACACCACTTTGGCCAGGGGGGCGCCACGGCCAGGGTCATGGATGATGTCCTGAGTGAATACCACATCGAATCAACAGTCGCTCAGCTGAAAAAATTATCACTATGTTCACAAAGATTTGCCTCCTTACCTTCACAATCCCCTTGATGTAACCATTGCGTTCAGCAAAGTCAATATGGCGGAGTTTAGCAGGACCTTTCCTGTGCTTGACGTGGGCTTTGAACACAGAGCCCGCACCTTTTCTCTGTCCCCTGATCACACGTCCCATCGTGCACTGAAAAAGATGAGAACATTAATGTAATAATCAGTAGACTGCTGCTGCAGGCCATAACTATACCAACAAGATTCACTTTGAAGTCATTCATTGGCAGACCAATATGAATAAGCTCTATAATTATGGCATTTGTTAAAAACAATCAATTCTGCTAAGATTAGCGCTTTGAAACTAACTGGGGTGTTTCGGACTCTTTAAAATGATGACTTTAATCAGGTTTTGAAATGTTCAACATGCATAAAGTTTTAAGTTTTTTTTTTTTTTATCTTCCTGATTTGCTAGCTTAGCAGCTAAACACATTTCAAATGTACGTAAACCCATAATTATGAGGCATTGAGAAATAAAAATTCAGTGCTGGAGCCTAAATGTGTATTTATAGCAAATATATTTCGTTTTCCTAATAGAAACAAACTGGGAAAGACAAAAACGCGTATCTTAATCATCGGTTGCCGGCCTCTTAGCTGTTGTCACACCGCTTCCGACGCGCCATGTTACCAGACTCAAGACAGAAAACCACCAAAAAACATCTAACAACATCCATCTATTCCTAAAATAGTGTATACAATTTATTAATTAATATTTTCCGTTCATGGACGTGTGATTATTTAAAGTCGATGACTTTTCAAATGTATGATTTTGAGGAGATTTAGGAGTACGAGATAGTAACTAGCCAGCCTACCTAAACTCCGTTGACGGAAAGAGGAAGTGCAAAGAGACGTCAGACGTTTTCTTCCGGCGGAGTCCTCGAAGGGGCTTGTGGGTAATTGAGGCAGTTTTAGAAACCATACTGGCGAGATCAGAATCTTTTTTTTTAATAGAAACTTTGAACAAGTTTTTCTTCATTTAAAAGTCTACTCTTTAGATTGTTTAAACAAAAAGCTGTTAAAGACGGGAGGACGAGTTTTTCTTAAGTAATTTTCTCAAATAATTTTGGTATAAAATTCTATTTAAGCCTATGAGTATCTTAAGAAAATTATCCTATCAATTTTGAGTTTACTTTGTTTTTCAAAGCCTATTTAATTTTAAATATTTCCACCAAATGCAACAATTAACATTTTCTTGTTTTCTATCCTGAATCCTCCCTTGTTAGAACCAAAGCAGACTTTGATGTTTGTGTACAAATGTCCTAAAGAAAATGTTTGGCATTAGTGAAGCAGCTTAATCCATTCTCTGAATGCATTAAAGCAGGGGTGTCAAACTCAATCGCACAAGGGGCCAGAATCCAAAACACACCTTAGGTCGCGGGCCGAACAGGATAAACATTTATTGAATATTAAAACTACATTTTTAAAACTTTAAAACCGTAACTTTTAAATATAATTATGAACTAAATATATAGCATTGCCTGCGGTAAAATGTTGAACTGAAAATGTTGCTGAAGATGCTAAAATTGATAGCTACAAACACTACAGCTGATAGCCTGCTAAAATGTTAGCTAAATGCCAAATTAGCCTAAAAAACTAAAAAAAAAAAAAAAACAGTTTAGCCAAAACAGCTAGCGTGTAAATATTAGCCTAATTCCAAAACAGCCTAAAAAAACATCTCAAAAAGCTCTAATTATCCAGAACATATTAGCTAAACACCAAAATGGACAAAAAAAAACTTAAATTAGCCAGAACAGCTAGCATGTAGCTGAATTTTTAGCTAAACACCAAAACAGCCAAAAAATCTTAGTAAATGCCAAAATAGTCCAAAAAAGGTGGCGGAATGCCAATTTTTAAAACTTTAAAACGTAACTTTTTAACATAACCATGAATAATAATAAGGCAGGAATATTATTCCAGAATAAATCAACTTAAACCTTAAATAACTTTCAATATTTTACTCTCCATAAAAGTATCTTTTGTCAAAACTATACAAGTTAGAAATAAGCGCAAGATAACATTGGGTCATTAATAACAATAAAATAAAATGATCTGGAGGGCCGGATATAATCACCTGGAGGGCCGGATCCGGCCCCCGGGCCTTGACTTTGACACATGTGCATTAAAGGGATAAAGATATTTTAGCAAAGCAGGTGGGAACAGCCAGAGGGACTCAACCTGTAATACATAATTTTCACCACAAGATGACAGTACAACAACATTAAAGAAGGAAGAAAACATGAAAGAAAAACTCCTGCCACACAAAATCAATTTAGATTCTGATTCATATAGAGATTCTGGAAAAAATTAAAATGTTCATACATTAGGTGTATTGTTTATGAAGCAAATAATGAAAAATGCATGAGCGACATCTGCTGGGGGTGTTGTTAATCTTCACAAAATCTACAAGCAGTTTAAATTAAGTTAAATTAAATCAAATTAAATCTGTTTTTTCTCGACTTTTATTATTTAAATATTTTCCTTAAACCTACTCCTTACTTTCCTTTAGGAGTTTTACTAAAACAATCATGTCAAATTTGTAAACTCCTGCAGTTTTTTTTACTAACCTTGTAAAGGGAGATTATTTAAAAAAGAGAACAAATGATATTTTATTCAGAATAAAATTGGTATTGTGTGTGCAAAGTTTCCCTTTATGTGTTGAGATAATTGTATTTATATAAGTGAGTTCACTTCATGTGACTCCGAGGGCTTCTGAGGATTTCTGGTCCAATTTGGAGCTAAAATCGCGATGACGGCTTTATAAACATTTATTTCACAGTAGCCCAAGTGCAGCAGTTAAATTACTTTCAAAGCAAAGTAAAATGTAGAAATATGGTAAATGTACTTGAAAGTTGCAGTACTTTACGTATTGCAATTAGTCATTTCTTAGCTTTTTGTCATATTTGATCACAATCTTTGAATTGTGCTCAAGGATAGTGTTGTTCAAATACAAAGTTTTCTTAAGTCAATAAAAATAAATTTTAACCTTAGCTAAGCTTAATTTTAAAACACATTAGGCAAAGAAAATCTAAATTGCATAATTTATTTTCAATTATTTAACCTTGAAAATAAGGAATTGTATTATTTATTTTCACAGTTGACATTGTAAACCCTTTGAAAACAATTTTAGCACCTCATATTCAGACCAAATTCTATGATTTATCAGTAAAGTGATTATTATATCTGATTACCGACAATCCTTGTTTGATCTGCTCCCTGATCGATGCATGGAAGGTGTGGAGCAACAGATGGTTTGCCTCCCGGGATCACCTGCCCCCCCCCCCGGAGGGACAATGTTGCTGTGATTAATGACAGCATGCACACACACAGGGCTGACACAGCAAGTGATTAATATATGGTTCAGTTATTATGATACGGCATTGTTTTATATAGTCCCGCTGGTGCAACGTGCATAAATGTTAGCTGCACACACACAGGCGTGAATTCATGTGGTGTCCTCCATTGTTTTCCTCATTTTATCCCTTTTATATCAAATCACAAAAAAGGTCCTAGAAGCGCTGACTTCTTCACACCTTTTGCAATAAACTTTGCTTTGTGTTTCTTTTAAAAGTTTGTTAGAGCACTGTAATTAATATCATGCTGACAGGGTTTTTACTTGAAGAGCTGATGTTATTTCAGAATCCTGTTGCCAAACCTGAGTTTTGGCAGAACTGTATCAGTTTGGCTTCAATTCTATTGTGCTGTTCAGAAAGGCTTGATGGCGGTGCTGTAAAGCCTGAGCTCTTGAGCAAAGTATTGTTGCATTGTATAACGATTTCGTTCAAGCACGCAGCTTTGCAACTTGACAGCGTTCAGTGCAGTACGGACTCAATTATGAGGATAACTTCCCTTTTTTTTTTTTTTTTTTTTTTAATGCAAAGCATTGTATGCTCTCAAAGATATCAGAATAATGTTTTAAAGTGCAAACATTCCCCCGCAAAAAAACAGTTCAAATCATGATTTATCTCCAGGTGGCAATGTTTTCTTGATTTAAAACACGATAAGTAATACTTAAACGCTCATGTGGAGAATGACATGAAATGTTTCAGTTCTTTTTTTAAAGCTTCATTTATTTCCATATTTGTCCCCACAAAATTATTCAGATAATTAGATAATATTGTACAAAGACATCTTAAGTGGATTGCAGCTTAAGCTTGATGTTAGGAGTTTATATGTTTATGAGAAAAGCTTCCCTTTGACCAAATTAAAGCTGCAATCAAATGTGAAAATCTAAATTGTTCTGTCTTTTCCATGGCTTTTCCATGGCTGTGCACATGTACGGTAAATGGATTTTTAAATAACATTTTTTACGTCCAGTGTGAATCTAAGTGGCATTGATTTGAATAAAACTGATAATTAAACAGCAACAACTTAAATGAAAGTACAAAACCTTCAAAGAAGGACAGAATTACTCTGTAAATCTTGTAAATATATACACAGAACATATTTGGTTTGACCCTGTCATGTATATGACAGGAAAGGGTGCTATACTTCCTGGAAAGCCCCCACTTAACTAACATCCCTCCCTGCATTTCCTTGGTAGATTTTCTGTAGCAGGTCAAGAAAACACTTGACAGTGTGTAAATCAACCATGAATACAATGGAAACATGTCTTATTAGAAAGACAAATATACCCAAATCTATTCTGAAAATGGTTTAGTCTAGTTTTTTTTTAATTAAAAGACTATGTACATTTAGGTACTTATACTATATTATATTAGGATTTGATATCTAAAAAAATAAATGATAACATTTTGATGACTTATTTAAATATTTTTCAAAAAACAGGTATAATATGAGTAACATAATAACATATACTGCAAAAACAGAAATTGAATAGACCCTTTGTTGATTTCATTTACAAGAAAATGTATGTGTCTTATGTAAAAATGACATTGACACTCAAAAACATCTCTTACATGATTGTAACTCGGTTCATATTTTTGGAAGGATTTATATGAATGGATTTCAATAAAAAGCAAAATGACTTCATTAAGCTATATTACAGTAATATTAAATTTGGTTGCATTACTAAAGAAAAAATAATACAGGTTTTGTTTGACAATTTTATTATTTTAAGGAAATACGTCATCCACATGTGTTGTTTTTTTTAATAAGACCCCAACCTTTAATTTTTCAGGAGCAATTTGATTTATTTATTTATTTTTCATCAATTTCTTCAAACACTAGAACATAAAAAATGCTATAAAACTTTTAGATAATTTAACAGTTTATTCAATCTAGTGGCTTTTCGCCTTTGATTTATTTATAACTTTGGGTTATTTTAAATCATTACATTTATGATATTTTATAACATTATTATTATTATTTTTATGATGTTTTTATTTCCTTATTGGCTGCTCAGACTTTATTACTGTATATTGCTTGTAAGATCGTACAACACCCTCTGGAAAGGGTTGATAAGACATGTCTTAGTGAATAGAATTTCTTACATCATCAGCAGATTTATTATTTTTTTCTTACTGTTTGACATCCTAAGACACAGGGGTTCCAGATTTTGCAGAATTAACTATTGTGGTAATTTAACCCAAAATGTGATGTCCACAAGTGTGGACGTTAGGTATGAAGAGGTTCAAATCTATTAAAGGTTAAGAATGTTTGACTTATGTTAGGGGACCTGTTTTTTTTCAATGATTTTACTAAGTTTTATCTTTTGACAATATAAACAGCAAATTCAACTACAGAACTGAGTAAAATTATCCTAAACACATAGGTTAGCAACAATAATCTATCAATTAGAGCACTTGTAATGAATAGGGCTGGATATAATCTCTTAAAGTAGGTTTTTTTTTAGCAGTGATGTAATTTTTATTTGTTAGATTTTTGAAAAATGCAGTTGATTTTTTTATTTAAAACACTTAATAATGATAGAAACTAAACTAAAAGTGTAAAAGTGTAAATGAGGGAACATTTCCACCTGAAAGAGTTCGATAAACACAGTGAAGTACTTTTAACCTTAAAAAATTTCACCAACCAACCCAGTTTCATGTTGCTGCTTTTTGCCACATTTTTTATTGAATTTGAATTTTATTGAATTTTCAATAACAAAAAAATAAAAAAAACGGAATATACATTCCACTTAATTCAGAATTTACAATAATTGCAAATTTCTTCTGCAGTATTTAATAATTTCAAAACTCAGAACAAAAATGCTCCTCCTGAAACCTTGACAAATATCAAGTTTTTGTTAGTAGAATATACTGGAAGTGAAACTTTAAATTTTTTCCTACATAGCAGGTCAATCCACAAACATGCATCTGAAAACCTGACATCCATGTTTTCACAGATGCTCAACTTATTCAATTTTCCTAGCTGACTATGTTTCTAGTGTTTAAAATAAATCCAACACAATACATAAAATGAATAGAACACAGCGACTTTAAATATCTGGCCTCTTTTATTCTGATATGAAGAAAACTTTTTAGCTTCCTCACACACTGATACAGGAACTACAGTCATGCTGAGACTCAAGTTTAGGCTGTGAGACATCAGAGAGAGGGAGTGGCTGTGGGAGGAGAAGGAGGTGAACTCCGACCTCTGACCTCCCATTGGTGGAATAACCTCCGACCCGTGTTTGGGGGAAAATGCAAAGAGCTGCAGATGTGACAACGGAGCTCCATTCTGCTGTCTAACAACCAACCACTGCACCGTTTGCGCGAGCGTGTTAGCCTCTTCATCATTAACACAGTCAGATCTAGGACAAAACAGAACAATAGAGTCAAAACACCAGCAGCATCACACCACCACTGTTCTGTTTATTCTACAGTTTCCTTTTTATATATATAAAAAAAATCCAAAGTGGTAAACTTTTCCAAGTGTTGTTCCCCAATCTACACACTTGGTTACTCTCACACAGGGGAAATCCCAGAACAGGAAGTTCACATTTAAATATAATCTAATCAGTTATGGTATCCACACACAAACACTCTTTTATTTTCAGTTGATATATGAGCAGAAAGTTTGTTTTTGTTAGTCTCTGCAAAAACTCTGCTAATTTGTGCAAAAATGTTTTTTCCAGCAGTGTCTCGTGAAATGTCCTTTTAAATTGAGGCTTCTTTTGCCATTTCCTGTTTTCAAAAAATCCTCTGTTCTGGTGCACCTGATGTTTTTAAGCCACATGATAAAAAAAAAAAAAAATTACAAGTCAATCAATATTGTGTATCTATATTACAAAATAGGGTACATTTATAAGTCTAAAGCTTTAGCCTTCATATAAAATGATACAAAACTGTCACGATTTTTACTACCTTAGACCAATTTTTAAGTCATTTTGAAATTTATTTTCAAACATTCATTAAAATGTTTTGTTGTATGACATATTTACCTTTTAATCTTTATATATTTGTATTCATATAGCATTTAGAAAAAAAACATTTATCCCTATTCAGTGTAAGACTTTCTCCCATAAATCTTTTGACTTTCAAAATAAGAGCCTGTATTGGAATAGAACCTCACGGATCCCTTTTTGCTGATAAATAACCCTAAAACTTCATGTTTATCAATTCAAGTAAAGACAAAAAAAAAAAAAAAATCAATTGAAAAGAGATCAGGCAAAAAATAATTACAGAATTTTTTTTTTTACCATTTTGGGAGTTAAGTTTTATGTCATCACATCCTTATTATTTCCTCTCATTTCCTTTTTTGCTTAAAAAAACTTTTTTATGTTCTTATATTAAAAAACAGTCATAGAAAACTGCTACAGAGCAAAAGTTTGCATATTTATAGCATTTATCATTTTCAAAGATAGCATTGTGCTCCACCTTAGACTGATTGGACTTGACAGTAGGTACAAATTAGCTGTGATTACATTCCTATATTTTAGTGTGAGATATCGTGTCTGGTTCTGTCTCCTGCTGGTCACTTTTTTTTCTAGATTTCTTGCCGTGGGTCAGAACAGCTGTTAAGCGCCAGAGTAATTGTGGGTGTGTGTTGCAGTGGGGATGCCTCAAGTAATGACAGATGTTCTGTCTCTCCCCATGTTAGAACTGCTATGGGAGCTACAGTCAAAACAACAACCATGCCTGTGTCAGGATAAGACAGAACTTTTGTTAGAGTAAAAGCATAATTTATTAGTGTGTGTGTGTGTGTGTGTGTGCTGAGACAACAAGAGCGAAAGAAGATTTAAAAGCAATTAATAAAGTGGTTTGGGAAATAATAATTCAAATTATGTAAAGATTAGGTTTTTTTAATACAAAATGTTCTTTTTTTCTTTGAATTTTTCTCAAATTATACTGTTCTCTGACTGGATGGATCAATGGTCCAACTCTTCTCTTATGAAACTTCCACTGCTTTCATCCGTTTTTGCTTATAAGCTGGTTCTCTGGCTGGTTTCTGTAGAGAATGCGGACACACACACACTCTCAAACAGTACATGTGCAGCTGTCAGCTGGCTGAGAAGACTTCCTCGTTATTCAGAAAAAAAATGAATGAAGATGTTGTCAGGAAAAGAATCAAACAAACTAACGATCAAAGAATTCAACCTTATTTTCACCCATTAAAGCCATTTTGGTGTGTCTTACTATCACCAAGCCTAAGATGTAGAGCATTTTTCTCTGTATTTCTTGTGTTTTTCTCTTCTACCAAATGGTAGTGAAATGATTATCCAGTGATTATCCGCAAAAAAACTTTCATTTCCCCTGTTGAATTAAAAAATGTGACATGTCATGTTTCACCTCTTTAAAGGACAAATATAATTGATGCGAAACCTGAAATAGCTGCAGATCAACTATCAAAAACTCTCATAATGATTGTGGACTTAGCCTTTTCTATCAAACTCTTCTCACTAGAAATAAGTTCAGAACACTCTTTTCAAGATTTACCTTAACTTTGCTGTAGGTCAAGATCTCTTTCAATGTCTGAGAAATATTTATTTATATTTATCAGGATTTTTTTTTTTAAAAGGGCCAAGATCACATGTGTCAAAGTCAAGGCCCAGGGCCCGGATCCGGTCCTCTGGGTAATTAAATCAGGCCCTCCGGTTCACTTTATTTTATTGTTATTAATGGCCCAATGCTATCTTGCACTTTCTAATTTGTATAATTTTTACAAAATATTAAGTTGATTTATTCTGGAATAATATTCCTGCTTGTTTTTATTCATAGTAATGTTAAAAAGTTGTGTTTTTAAAAATGTAGTTTTAGTGTGTTCAATAAATGTTTCTCCTGTTCAGCCCGCGACCCAAGATGTGTTTTGGATTTTGGCTCCTGTGCGATTGAGTTTCTCACTTCTGGCATAGACCATACAAAGTCAACCTTATTTTAAACTTTTAAGTGTATTAAAAAGCCAATTCATCACAAGTTTTTGTTGAAAATCTTGAATATCACAAATAGAAATTAAAATACTATCTTTACTCTCTTGAGTGAACCTTATAGTGTCTTGAAATACTGTATGTTTCCGATGTATCAATGTCACAGTGTTCTTTAGAGGAAGCGTGACGTTCTGTCTTTTTACTTCAAAAGGACAGAACTGGGTTAGGAGGATGTGTAGGAGAGATGGAGGAAGACAGGAAGACAGCTGCTGAAATGCTCATGTGTTTAACTAAGTGGGGCAGGATGTTTCTTTTGTAACTGACTAAAGGTGAAGGGCTAAACTCTTATTTTGACAGCAGATCTGCATGTGGTGCTCTTATTTTGATATCCTGAAGCAGGACCTTAACAAAGATGAATGTCCTAGGATGAAAGAAAGTGAGTGAGGGAGACAGAGAGGAAGAGGGCGGAAACAGAAAATGTGCTGCACCTGTTGCTAATGGCAACCGTTTCCAAAACCTCCCTCCACATTGTGAGGGAGAAAGAGGAAGTTCTGGAAAGTTGTCATGGTTACATAAGTAATATTGAAACTAAAAAAGAAAAAAGTGCTAAGAGGAAGCAGTTGTTAGTGAGTTGACCCTTAACCTTTGGGAAAGTCATTTTTTCCAACAACTTCTGTATTTTCCTAGGAGAAAATGAAAAGCCACTCAGAAATCCAGGATCAGAAACTAATGTAGTCCTCAAGAAGTGACCACATAAATGATTTAAACTTTGAAACTCTCCGATGCACAAATGTAGGTCACCAATACGGGTGAAACATTTGATTTAGGCTTGGATGACCACATTTATGAAAGTGAGAGGAGGAGGCAGCAGTCATCTTAGAGGACTGGGTCCCCTGCTTTAAAAATAGCTCTAATTTTGTTCCCACAAGACTTGGCGCATTTGCCAAAAATGAACTCCCATGCTCCCTGAACCTTCTTCAAATCTTCTCTGTTTTTTATGCCCACTTCCTTTTTGATTCTCTTGATGAACTGAAAAGATTGAAAAAAAACCAAACATTCAATACATACATAAAGAAAACCACTGAGAAATTAAGAATAAATGGACATAAAAAACCAACTACGTTCTGCTATTTATGCATTTCCTACTAAAAGAGAATAATAAATAAGTTGGTTGAAAGATCCAAACATCTTCTGGACATCCTCCAAGCAGTTGGTATGAACGTCACACACAAAATTAATATGTTCCCGCTGTTTTTTTTTGTTTGTTTTTTAAACAAAAGCTTTACAATTTGATGAAGTAAAAAAGACAAACCTGCCTTTGTTAAACAAGCTAAAAGTCATTGAACTGCTTTAAATTTTACATGTACAAACATTGTGTTCATAAAAGCTCTACAGCACATGTGTCAAAGTCAGTTCGAATCCAGCCCATCAGATCACTTTATTTTATTGTTATAAATGGCGCAATGTTATCTTGCACTCATTTGTAACTTGTATGATTTTGATGAAATATGATTTTTGGAGAGTAAAATATTTAAAGGTATTGAAGGTTTAAGTTAATTTATTCTGGAATAGAGTTCCTGCCTTTTTATTATTTATAGTTATGCTAAAAAGTTCTTTTTTCAAAGTTTTAAAATATTACTTTAAGTGAGTTCAATAAATGTTTATCCTGTTTGGCCCACAATCTAAGGTGTGTTTTGGATTTTGGCCCCCTGTGCGATGGAGTTTGACACCCCTGCGCTACAGAAAATCAAAGATTATACAAACTTTTCATTACTTGAGCTATAAAAACAGTTTAGATCTCTAAGTTCCACTTATATTTCTCTACTGGAAACAGAAAAACTTAAATTTTCATTTAAATCAAATCCAGCTTCTGTACGAACATGTTTTAATCAAACATTATTTGTTTTCAGCTTTAAGTGCAGACATTTTGCAAATTAGACTATAGCAATGTTTGCTACTGAATCTATATATTTTTTTATAAAATGTATTTTTAAATGTTTACTTATAGTCATTTAGTTTACAAGTAATTTTACCTGTAAGTCACTCATGGTGGTCTCACATCGGGGCTCTTTATCTGTTCTTTCAAGTCTTTGTTTTAAATCATCTAATCATCTAACTTCTGGTACATATCCAACATGTAAACAAATGTAGGTCCACCATGAAATAGTGGTTGTGCTTTCTCCAGGCAACACCACCCCCTGCTCTGCCAATTTACTCTGATCTACTACTAAGAATTTTTATTCACACTTTGTTTATCAAAACGCAATGATTATCTCATGTCTTCTTTGTTTTGTCTCACACTTCTATTTGAAGAATGATGACATTTTTAAAATTTTTTTATCCATTTAAATTGTTTTTATTGTAATTTTTTTTTTTAGCTGGAGTGTTGTCTTTTTGTTGGTGTCAGTGAGCCAGGCCATCTGTCTCAGGTTTGCTCAGAATCAGCTTTACTCATAGAGCACCTTTTCTGCTTCAGAACACCTCAAAGTGCGTCAAACAAGCAAAAATTGTAAAAATAGTTCTCATTATAAGATCCAGCCAAAACACATTCTTATTCTACATTATCAAACAGGGAAAAGGAGTCCATAAAATCATATTAAAACACAAAGAAATGTACTGTAAAAGCTCTGTGAATTCTGATCTTAAACAGCATCCTAAAACAAACTTAAACCGTTTAATATATTTTACATGTTCTGCTATTATATATTTTAGATTTGTTTTAATTTTTTCTATTGTATTTTTTTTGTCAAAAATTATAATTATATGTGATTGTCTTACAATTTGTTTTTTTGTTTGTATATCCTTTTTTAAATTTTGTTTTTATTCAGTGGTTTTAACATCTTAGCTTGAGAATTTTAATATTTGTCCAGAGACCGGATGAAAAATAGCTGCTGGGCTAATTCTGGCTCATTGAATGCAAAGCTTTTAATGTGTACTGTCCCTGAGAAATAGATAAAATTGAAATTGAAATATTTTGCAGAATAGATTTTTGATTTTAGTTCTTGTTTAATAATAGTAATACACTTTATTTAAAAGCCCATTTCAGGCTTTCATGGTTGCTTTACAATGAAACAGCTAAAAACACACATGTAAAACAACAAGTTAGAGACTGAAGTATAAAAGCAATAAACAGAGAATGGAAGATGCTATAGATAAGCTTGTCTGAACAGGAAAGTTCTGATTTGTGATTTGAAGGTTGTCAGAGAGTCCAGGTTTCTGAGATTAGGGGGAAGAGAGTTAAGGAGTCTGGGGGCAGAGCAGCTGAAGTTAAAGTATTTTTTCTTCTTATTTTGAAAAATATTTTTGTTGCTATTGTTTACATTTCACAGGAAAGATGGCTTTTCTATATCCGGCACCTACAGACTGGAACTTTCTCCGAAAAACAATCCAACTTTCAAAGCTCACAACTTTGCCTCAGTTTGATGTTATTATGAAGGACCTGGAAACAAAATCACTAATTTGTAACTTTTTAAAATTAATTACTGTGTTTTATTATGTTTTATTTCATCATATAAATTTATTTTTTGCGTATTTTTAGTGTGCATATTTTTACCTCTTGACCACGACTCACTTAAAAAAGAGATCAATGGATCTCCATGGGATTGTTTTTCCTGGTTAAATAATGGTTAAATAAAAAATATTTTGCCTAATTTTACCTTCAGAACTGAGCCAAATCTACAGCTCATTTCCCAAAGGAATATTGCTTTATTTTTGTATAGCAGTTATCTTGTTACTCACTTGAATAGTTTCAAACATTTCAAAAATCTTTTAACTATTAATCAACCCTTTAACTCTTGAGATGTCATCGGCGACATCTAAATGACACGCGCTTTGATCAACTTGCGCTATTATCCTGAATGCTGAGTTTGAAGCAGGTTTGCACCATTATGCAGCGCTTTATGAACGTAAAGGGTTGGATGTTGGTGCCAGGCCACCTTCTCCGGGACAGAATCAGCTGATTTATGTTGATTGTATCAGCACTTCACTGCATATCAGAATCCACTGGAATTATGTTAAACCGGTGTTAGAAAATTCTGACCTTTAATAATTCAGTGATGACATAGGTCACTGACTCCCTGTGGGACTTTGGGAAAAGCAGACCTGTGAACATCCCATTTGTTTCACAGCTAATCATGTGGACTATGTCCTCTAGACCAGATCACTCCCAAAACTTGAACTGGGCTGGGGGGGGTTACTGCCAGAAGTTCCCTCTTAGCTGTCCACTTGCAGGCTGATCATTCCAGTATGCAGCGTAACCTCAGGTCTGAAGGCCTTCTTTGTTTTCCTACTGAAATGAGTCTCATGACACAAATATTGCAAAATTGGGAACAACTCTGCGGGACAAAAATCAAAATATTACCAAACATTAATCACATTTTATTGTCTGTATCTTCATTTTTCCACAGACAGACATCAGTATGTCTCCAGAGCTTGGACAGTTGTAGTCTGCTGTAGAATCCTACGGTGCATCATGAGCTTCAACATGTGAGTCATGTGACATACCAATGTTGTGCATGTGATTCTTGGGAAAGAAATACAATAGAACCAGGTCATGTCATTGTTAAAACGCTTAAGGAACATAAAATCTGTTTTTTCGTCATAAGTTCATGATGTCACAAACTTTTCTAATGGTGACTAAAAGCAAAAGTACAGAATGATGAGTCTTTACCAGCATGGGGGTCATTGTTAATGAATAATTTATAAGGTTGACATAATCAAGTGAAAGAGAAGTTGACTTTTATGTCACACTTAAATGATCATTAGAATTCATACACTGTGAGCCAATGGAAGTGGCTTACATACTGTCAATCAACACAGCCCAGTGTGTCAAAGACTTGTAGTGCAGACCAGTCTTTAAGTCATAGTTCCACATCAGGAGAAAAAGGTTTCATCACACACAGAGTCTGTAAATGAATCATCCGCAGTTGGAGGCCACTCGCAGCGCCGCGGGAGTCGACACAGCTGCAAACATAAATGTGTCGGTTCTGCAGTTAAGAGTCTCGGTAAGACGCCACACTGCTGTGACTGTATAATGCTGATACAATCATTTTCCATCTAAGAAAATGTGGTGAAAGGATGAATGAATATGAGGCAGTCTCAGTAAGTGTGAAAAGCTGTTAAAATGAAGGTTAATTTCATGCAGCGCTTCAGAGCTCCATGCTGCTTTTGACTCTCCTATTTACTCTCTGTGTAATGATGCTGACAAAGCATTTGTGTTTTACTTGTTTCAGTTCTCAAACAAAAAGAAAATAAAGGGATAAAATTGTGACCCTTATGATTGAAACACCTATCCTTGAAATTATTGCTGTCAGATTTTGACTGAGTAAAATTAATATTCAACTGGACACAACATTCATTTAAAGGTATTTAAAGGTATAAAATCACCAATTAATAAAAATGGCTGTTTTCTCACATGAAAGTTTCTGACCAATCAGATTTTAGACATTGCTAAGTCAGTTAGTAAGTAATATAAGTAATTTATGTAAGTAAATAAATTTCATTTAAAATGTATTCATTTTTTTTAAGCTTTGATGCCTATTTTACAACGGGGTATTAGGGCCAACAAAAAAAGTAATATTACAAGTTTTTTTCTCGTAATATTACAAATTTAAATCTCGTAGATTAACACGTTTTTTTTCTCGTAAATTTAAGACGTTAAGTCGTAAATTTATGAGATTCAAACTTATACATTTACGACTTTATTCTCATAATTTAGCAGTTATGACTTTTTCTTGTAAATTTACGAGATTTAAAGTCATAATTTAAAAAACAATTTATTTTTATAAAGTGGCCCTAATACTCCGTTGTACCATTTAGGGAGAATAATCAGCTGGAAAAAATTGTTTTTTAAAGTATTTTTTTTTTATATTTTTTTCTTTTTTCGGTAAAAGGTTAAAGCACTGAGGACATTTTCAGATCTGCTATATAATTGCTTGCTATTGCAAATAAAATAAGTAATTAATTACTATGCATTCCAACCTAAAATCCTATTCCAGAGAAAGTTCTAGTTGGCCGGTTTTATTGTAAATAAAGATTCCAGAGAATTCTCAAAAAAATCTCCAGGATTGGATTTGGGTGTGAGAGGTGTTAAACTTGAGTCCAGTTTCTTTTTACCAGCAATGACAGACTGGACTAGTCAAAGAAAAACAGTCTTAAGAGCTGAGGAACAACAGAGGAAAGGGAGTGAGAGTGTAAGTTTTGTGTCATCTTTCAGATAGGAAGAAGGATTTCCTGCTATCAGACTTCCCAACATGCTGTCAGACTGAGAAGTTCAGTCACCAAGTACAAAACTTTCAACAAACTAGAACAACAAAATATATTTATTCGATGATTTAGAGTCATTTTTGTTTACACAAACCAAACTCCACTGAAGCTGACAGTTAAATGTGCTCCATCTGCCTGCGTTACGCTCTCTGAGTACTCACACTCCCACACAGAGACGCTTCATTAGGGATGATATTAGTGTGAACTCCTCACGGCCTCCTTCCGTCCAGCACGCGCACACACCCACCACGGGAGGTCACAGATACGAAGCCAACAACTGGATCCAGCGCACACTCAACACACACAAACCACATGACCTTGTCTTCTGCCAGACAGGAAAAGATCTGTGTGTGTGAGTCTATGTGTGTAGTTGTCAAAAGATAAGCAGGTCAGGGCCGAAGAGAACTCAGGATGAAGCCCCCTTTCACACACACTCACAAACACGTGTACGTGCACACATGCGCACACACGCTGGCTGTAACGGATGCTTGAACCTCCCAAACTGTCTCTTAGTCGTCCGCTCATCATCAGACTGTTTCCCACCAGGAGAAATTTCAACTGCAGCTCATTAACATAATTAATAGAAACTCATCAGTTTAATGAAGCTGCAGGTCCCCTGTTCATTTAGGCATTAGCCACAGCTGAAGAGTTTTTCTGATGTCGAATCTCATATTAAATATGAAAATTAATAACTTTATACAGGAGACTCACATAATATTTCTGAATGTTTAAAAAAATAAGCTCAAAATATATCTAAAGTTAAGTGTTTTAGTATCCCAAAGTTGTTGATTTGTTCATTAGCATCCCACAAATGGTGCAATTTGTGTATTAGTGTCCAAACCACCACTACACATGGTTTAGGTTAAGGTCAGGGTGATGGCGTCCTTCCCGGAGGATTGCGTTAAAGGTGTGAGGAAGTCTTGCAGCAGAAAAATTGATGTCTCTGTAAACAAAAAATGGCGGACACTTTCTTTCATTCATTCATTTTCCTTGCCGCTTTATCCCTTTCGGGGTCGCGGGGATGCCAGAGCCTATCCCGGCTGCTGATGGGCGAAGGCAGGGTTTACCCTGGACAGTTCGCCAGTCTGTCGCAGGGCCACACCTTGCACTACTTGTTAAAAAAACGCGTTTGTGCCACAGACTACAGTGTCTTAACTGATTATATTTTTATTTTCTAAGTGATTGACAGACCCACGGCAAAGTTGTATTTTCGGTGTTTTTAACTTGCTTTAACTTTTAAAAACATTTCTGAATACTTATTTATTCAATACTCAATTCATATGAAAAGATGCAGATGGAAAAAAAGCTTGTCTTCATGACGTATTATCTACAATTAGTGGGTCTCAAGTTCCCTGGTCTGCTCCGTTTTGATGTGTCCTCTTGCAGACCCATATACGCCTTCATTTTTTCTTCTTTTGGCTCAAACAGCCGGATAACTCCAATATTGCTCACCATTTTTATTCCACTGCTAATGTTAGCTTGATTTTGTGAGGAGTTGTAAGATAGCAGGAGAGCTCACAACTTATAAGTGAATCTCTATTGAACTACTGTCGCTCTGCAGTAACTAGGAACAAGAAATTGATTATAATAAAAGATTTTGTTGTTTTTGCTAAAAACGGCATGATCATACTGAAAAGATCTCTGGGAACAGATGACCTGAATGGGCCTCAAGATAACTACTGGCACACCCTCTGCTGTTTCCACCTTAGACAAAAAGGAGATCTGCACACCTCTCATCATTACTTGTAGCCTCTTGAATCTATCTTATCGAAATGGTTTTAACTCAGTAGTGTTAGAGGTCACTGAAAATACCCTAGAAACTCAGCAGCACTGACTTTGTTACCTTCCAGATTGCATTTTAGTCATTCTTTTGATATCTGCAGATAATCCTTGAACTTTTATACCATCATAACTCACATAGGAGTCAGAGAGTGAGATAAGACCTTGAAACTATCTAGTTTTCTTAGATACAGAGTCAAATCTAAATGGACAGACTCACAAATTCTGCAAAAGAACACAACAAACAACGCTAAAGAAAATAGAGACTTTTCGATACGATTATGGGTACACTCTCACAACAACAACTAAACACAAAGTACTTTTTGAAAAGCTGTTGCTTTAGAACATGTCTATTTTTCAACTGCATAAAAAGTGAATGAAACCATTTATAAAATTGTACAGTAACTACATTTTTCTCCTTTAAATTTCTTCTTGCTACATAAAGAAACTTAAATATTTGTATTCCTTCCACAAAACCTATGTTCTCACATGTTTCTGCATTCTTGTTCAGCACTATTTATCACTGAAAGCTTAGAAGGAGGAAGGATGGTTAGTTTTCTTGAAGTCCAACTTTAATTTTAAGTACAGTAAAGGACAAAAATGTACCATCAAATATATTGACACAAATAAGCAACCAGCTTTCAACACTGCATCATTTTGTTAATACTTGATGTTCCCATAGGAGCTTAAAATGATATGCAGCTAAAGTTACATAAGTGCATACCTAAACACTGTCGGTTGAAATGTAATGTTAGTGTTATACCAGAGAATTTTGAAGAACTACTTTAAAAATCCAGTTAAAAAATGTTCTTGGACAACAATTCAAAGACAAAATTAGTTTCTACCTTTTCATTGAAGAGTTTAGTGGTTATCATTGTGATTTAAATTTTATTTACACAAATACTGCATGACAATAAAGACGAACCAGGTCTTTATTTAACCAGAGCAAATTTTAGGATGGAGCTTTTTTGTTTTTATTTACACATTTCATACTTTTTTATTTAGTCTGTTAGTTTATTTAGTCTTATTTTTAGTTTTTACTTGTCTTTCTTTATGTTTTGGGAGTTTGAACATTGATTTAATGGAGCAAATTGATACATTTTCTTTCACATGTAAAGATGAGAAGCTAAAACTCCTCAAATGTGGAAATTTATCAAAACTTTGATACGTATTAAGACAAAAAAAAGCCTGGTAACCCTGATGCATTATCTGTATACATCTAAATGTTGATTTAACTGCTGCAGCTGCTAAAAAATTGATTGGATTTCAGAGAACTTTGAGAAATCACAGCATTTTAAACATTTTTAAACAGACAATATACATATATAACTATAGTTTATATTTTTTTATTAAAATACGAGACTTCATGTGTTTTTTCCTGATTTTTCTTGTCTGAACTGTTAGATTGCTGAAATATTGCAAACCATAGAAAGAAAGACTGACTTCAAACATTCATTGTTTCACTTGCAGTCAATAAAATCTTAATAATTGTAGAGGAGCATATGCTTGTTCTTATCATGCATTTTTATGAAGAGCAGCATCTATGGACAGCCTCAAACCATCCCCACCAAAAGGAACAAACCACGGAAATTCACTTCCTGAGAAGCACAATAGCTGTTGTTTCAGACAGGATATGACATCATCTCCAAGGACTGACTCAGGAAAAAGCTCAAACAGGTTGTACTCCGAATGTCCTCCTGCAAAAAGCCAAAGTCAATTGTTGTCCGCATGAGGATAGAAACTGATCTGTGCAGCTCAATCTTCCATGAGAAGGGGATGTTTGAGTGCATTCAGACGTTCTGCAAACCTGTTTATATTCACTGCATGAATTGAAGGAACTGGCACAATGACCAAAATGTTTGCCTGAACAAGTTTGTTAGCAAAACAAAGATCTTACATGTCATTTTGCGTCCTGATAAAGCTAAATTTAAACTTGGAATGGTTTGTGGTTATGAAGATTGTTTGTAGATGAGAGGGCTCAAAACTCTTGCTCTGGCTGTGGCAGCATCATGGTATAGGACTTTACTGCAGGAGAGAAATTGCAAGATATGTTGAAGTTAAATCTGAAGACCTCAATCACATTGGAGTGGTTCTTTAAGCATGGAAAAAAAAACTTTACTTAAATAGAAATAATCTGCATTTTTAAAATTTTTGGTTTAATGTCTTCAAATTTCAAAATAAAACAATTTGTTAGCTTGTAACAGCAGGACGGCACAAAAAATAAACTGTGGATTAAAAGTAGTATCTATAAAACATTTTTCCCCAAGAGGCATTTGACTTAATGTGAAAATAATAATAACAAGAAAAAAGGCAGCTGAGAAGTCTGGCTTTTTAGTTTGTGTCCAAAGGCATTTTCTCCAGTAACAGCTTGTGCTGCCTGTAGGACAACATGCACACGCAAACACACATGCACACACTCACATACACACCCACTATCAATGCTGCGGGCCTGTTACTCATTAATGATCCAACATATGGCCATAAACACACACAGACATTTAACTCTGATGCAGTTATTAATTACTGTCATATCATAAATGAGACAGAATAATGATGTGAACTCTGACCCAATTAATTTAGTTTTACAGATGGGAGGTGATTTTCTATCATCAATTCTCTATGTTCAGCAAATAAACCGAAATTTGTTGCTTTATTTTGAAAGGTTGACATGTATTATAGCTTTGCAGTTCCTGTCAATTTTAATGAGTGCAACGTCACAAATTAAAAGCTTCCGTAAATGTTATTTTAATACTTCAGTGTCATAATATTTCTCAAGTTAGGATTTTTTGGTTCTTTCAAACGTTTTTAAAGACAGATGCATCTTGGGAGGAAAGCACCTATTAGCTGCTTTGAAAAACAGCTGGAGCAGAGAGTAATTGTTTCATCGTATCCCCTCACATCCTGCTGCTGGTTTACATGCCCCCCCTCTGAATCAGGGCGCTGGTTCAGAAATGCACTGACTCAGTCCGTTCAGCCCAGTGTTCTCACGCCAGAACTTACTCGTCACTTCCCGCCTGATGTTTCACAAGAGTACGCTTTTTTGAGATTACAAGTTTGTCTGACAGATACAGTTGGACCGAGCTTTAATAAAACAAGTCTAGGAACATTCAGAAGATAACTGAGTTTTCTCTATAAAGGAATTTGCTAAAACTAAAGAAAAATACATGAAATTGGGTTAGAATGGAAATTAATTAACTTTTATTTAATGATGGGAGTATTGATACCAAAGATATTGAAACTTAGACATTCGAATATCATCACTTTTGGTATATACTACTCTGTTAAAGTACTGATTACCAACGAATATGTCATTTCTGGATATTTTTGGTTATTGGGTGAGATACTTCTCTACTTTGTGCCAAACACCCCCAGTCCACAGCATATTGAACTGCTCCATCAGTCATGTGACCAAAGGAGCTGCAAGTTTTGCGTGTTATCTGTTGACTGTATATAGAGAACTGGGCAGGTCAAGTGAGACATCCCCCATAGAAAATGACATACTAATGGTTTCAACCAAATGTAGTCAGTTTATTTTTCCGTGAAATATCCTACGCCATGTTGGAAGCAGATGCCCTCAATAAGCCGTGATTGGTCTGTGCAGGTTTTAGTCTACATTTCTATGGAAACCACTTTCTCCAATCCATAGTGAGCATGATGGAAGTGGGCTTAGGAGAATCTGTCAATCAAACGCTTTGAACGTTCAACGCAAGGCAACCGACTTTTATTGAGGCATCTGATTGATCAGTTCATAACTTAAATAAGTTGCTACAGCAAATATAACATGAAAAAATGGATTAGCAACAAGATGTTAAAAACATGCATCAGAGCAAGAATGGTTATTTTGACAAACAAAATGACTGACTATAGCTTCTCCTTAGAGATCTATTGGATTTTAGCTTTTTAGGGCCAGCGAGTACCAGTACTTGGAGGGAGGGGTCTCTCAGTCCAGTTCTCTATATACAGTTAAAGGTACTTCTCTTGGCAACAACACAGCACAACACAAGTAGGTGGTTTTGTGTTTTAACCTTGCACATTAAAGTTGCTACCAGGACAGCTTTTGATGATTTTTGTCTATATTAAATAATAGGTATAATACCAGTAAGAAATCATCAGCATCTGTAATTGGTACTGAATATTTGATTAAAAAAGTAATTGGTATAGTATTGCATCACTACTTTTATAATCACTTGAATTTCTTCTTGGTTAAGAAGGAAAACTAAAATTTTTCCAGCATTTCATCAAATCACCCCAGAGGAACTCTTAATTTCATCAAGCTTTTAACTAAATGTGGGTTCATCCTGTGTTGTGACCTTCACTGTAAAGCAGTTTGTGATTCTTTCTGGAAATTACGCTAAAGAAATAAACTTTACTTACTTGCTTACTCACTAAATTTCTTGCTGAGATGCCCTCAAGAGTTTGACTTCCCCTTTAAATATTTTTTAGCTCTTTCATGCTTTTTATGTGTGTGAAAAAAAACTTCCGTTCTTCGTCACCACATTTTAGAAAGAGGTGGAGGCTTTTCTTCTTGTGAGACACACCTGAAACATCTCTGCATGCTGTGCTGGGCTCTGTCTGCAGCGTGCTCATGCACAAGCACACACATCAAGAGGCCTGATGGAACCAATTAGCAGACGCTATCTTGGCCTGGAGACGTCACAAGCTGTTCACACACCCCCATTCCCCGATTCTTCTGCCGGGGGGTCTGTGTGTCTGTGTGTGTGGCTCCACACACATCACTCTTAAAATATTTACAGTGTTTTACAGTTTGTAGGAGTGACCTACATTAGTCTGTCATGGCAGTCGGTGACCTAAGTCTCAGGAACCTTTCCATTTAAGGCTGGAAATTCGGAGCTACACGGGAATCTGTGCGTCTGTGTGTCATCATGTGTGAAATCAGACAGTTTTTTTTTTGTCCCAGTATGTCAAATATGTTTATTTATACAGCACATTTAAGCACAACAGACATTGACCAAAGCGCTGGACGACACCCTGCAGAACCCGAGCCAACACTCAACCGGATATTCTTGTTTTCTAATTTTCCATGTCACCCCAGTAACGTCAGTTACAAGCTTTTTGGGGGTTTATTTGTGTCCAAACGTAGAGCGACATTCAATTTTTCCCACTGAAAATGCCATGAGTCATAGTTGGAGTGTGACTTTTCCAGCTCCATCATCATCAGAAAATGACTCATAACATATGGCTTAGATTACATGAGTAGACCCCACCTATAGAAATGAACAAAAAAATGAACATGACTGAAGTATTACAGCAAAATAAAGCTTTCATTGAAAAATATGAAAAACACTCAAGTGTTTAAACATATTTGTGATTCCTTTGCACTTTGGGTTTTAATTACGTGTCTAATTAACAACATAATGCTAAAAAAAAAGCATCAGTTTCTGTTTTGGCTTAACATTTTATTGACTTTCTAGCATCTTTAGGACTTTTAACATATAATTTCTAACAGTATTTGGGATAGCCAAAAAATCACAAGTGAATTTATATTTACATGAATTAGCTTTAAATTCCTTTTTCTCTGTTTTTATTTATATTGATTGATCTGGTTTATTTCAAGCATAGATTGTGGACAATACAGGACAAAACACACAGATTTTTCAACTTATGGCAGAAATAATGAAATGCATTAATAAAAGAAACAAAAAACAAAGCAAACCCATAACAGAGACACACTTCTGTTACATTTGATTTATTAAATATAGTAATTATGAAGTAAAGTCAAGTCGAGTTTGGTTGATTGGTAAAGTTTGATTGATTTAACATTGACAATTGACACATTTAAACTTAGTTAAATGCAAAAGAAATGTATTTTGTCCTAGCAATTCATCTTTTAATAAGGAATGATAATTCAGATATTAATAAACTTTTAATGTTTTTTTTAAAGAGTCAAACTACAAAAAGAAGAAGCTGTTCTTTGTACTGTCTTGAGATTGCTGCCACATACCCCTATACAAGCATTTTACAGGATCCCACAATAGATATTACATCCTGTCACATTTACAATATTTTTTATAAGCAGATTTTTTGTGGCTGAACTTTCATAAAATGCCACAAACCTATGACATTTTTCTGAATGAGGCAGATCGTTCTTTTAAAAAGTCTAATTGTCTCAAAAAACAAATTCGAAACTCTGGATTCAAAATGAAAGTAAACTGATTTGCATTGGCACACTGCTTCGGTTAAGCTTGTTTATCACATATCTAACAGGCGACCGCTCATGTTGCGCGTCGGTCTGTTCTGGTTACTTTCTTCTGTGATCAAGATTACAGAGGAAACCAGTTTTTTTGCCGCTGGCCAACCAGAAACAAGCACTTTTTTCCACCACAATATTTCTGTGAATGAAGCTCTTTTATCCTTTTTTATGTCCATCTGAAAGTCAAATCTGGATACAGTCAGTAGTTCTGAGAAACAAATAGTCATTTCCTTTAATTTTCAATAATGTCAGCAGCTACGCCCTCCTCCCCCTTCTCGTCCTCCTCCACCCACCTAACCATCCCTACAGAGAGCCAACCGACATGCAAACATGCATGTGTTCAAAGATCAAAGCTTCGTATCTGGTTCTGATCAGGCTGATCTGTAATCAATTGATGTAAACACAGACGGGGCCGTCTTCATATCAGCACAGGAAGATAACGACCCCCAATCAGGGCTGTGCTGACATCATCTTCTTGGTTTTTAAGTTTTTATCATCCTGCAAACTTTATGCAGTTAATTTAAAAAAGCACAATAATTGAGAAATAGATTCCTTAGAGGCAGCGCTGGGGGTAATGAATAACAAAGTCATTAATTAAATTAATTTAGTTACTTTTCTCAGAAATGGAGTAACTTTAAAAATTACTGGACCACAAAAACCCTCATTACTTCATCACTCACATTTTGGTGCAGTGACCATCGGTGATTAATAAAACAGATTATTTTGTGTAAATACTTGGCTCTGACATTGTCTCTTGGATTAATGAAACAAACTAATACAAAAAGTTATTACAATTATTTGTATTACTAATGCAGAATTTTCTCCATCTGGAGACATTCTAATTATTTCCAATTTGTTGAAAACAAGGGCAAAAACATTTTAATTATGTGCAAGTTGTGTCCAGGAAATACTTTCCTCTGCCCTACTGTCAACGAGCAGAGCAACCAGTCTACATACTATGTGTATTTGTAGATTTTTCTTGTTCAAGTGGTGATATTAATGAGGTGGTGCTAAAAAACGTGATTGTTCTTGTGTAGCCTCTATGGTTTATTTTGCGAATTTTACAGGGGGATCATTTTTGTGATAGCTTTATTCATTTGAGAAGTTTTATCAGTGGAAAAAAAGGGAAGTATTGAACAGTACGTTACTTTTTTAAATTGGGGAATTTATTTACTGTATTTTCTAGACTATAAGCCAGCACTTTTTTTTACTAGGTTTTGAACCATGCGGCCTATACAAAAGTGTGGCTATTCAGTGGATTTTTCTTCCACTGCTAGAGATGTTCTAAGCGGAATTAGAAAAAAAAATAAGACAGTTAAAAAATAAATGAACAGAATAGCCTACGCTACTTTTTCTTTAGCAGATAGAATGTGCACGATAAATTGATAAGCGGTAATTATTTTCAAAGCCTTGCCCTTCATTATGGAAACCATACAAAGAAGTTTGCATAATGCAAGTTTTACGATGAAGGCCATTGATCCTGCTTTCTGTACACAAACTTAGCGTCAATGAATCTATGGTGAGACGTTGGAGGCGGCAGCGCGAAGAGCTCATGTAATTCCAAAAGTCAAGAAAAGTTTTCAGAGGACACATAGAGGTGACCTGAACCTGAAAATGTCCTGGAGGACTGAGTGAACACACAGAGAGCAGGTGGCCCTGGTGCATACATGTACATGTACAGTATAATAATCGGTCTGTACATGCAGTAAATATCTAATTTTTCATCATAGATATCGGTGGCTTATAGTCCAGTGTCGATTGAATTTTTTTTTTTTTTTTAAGAAATAGAGCAGATATGGCTCATATACAGGTGCACTCTATAGTCCAGAAAATACAGTAATTATTATTTCATCCAGTAGCTAAAGTAGAGTAATCAATTACTCTTTAAAAGTAATTTACCCAAAATTGCTGACAGGTCCTCAACTGGCAGCTTCAACCTACAAAACATCAACATCTACAGCAAAGAGGCGATTTCAGGATGCTGGCCTTCAGGGCAGAGGGGCAAAGAAAAAGCCACATCTGAGACTGACAAACAACAGAAAAAGATGGAAAGACAAAAGAACACAGACATGGGACAGAAGAAGAATGGAAAGCAAGGTGGAGGTAATGTAATGGTCTGGGGTTGCTTTTTTGCTGGTATGATTGGATACAACCTTATACAACAGAGATTCAGATTAAAATTGAAATTGAAAAAAAATGTATGGTAGGGAGAAATTTGTTATAATACATCTTTTGTTCGTGAAAGAACTGCTCTTTAAGTCCTTTCATTATGAAATCCATTTGTGTTGGTTTTTAGCTGTAGTAATAAAGTGAGTCATGTCTTTGAAGAAGCCACAAATGTGCAATGTCATTCTCTTTATATGCTAAAATGAAGACACTTTAGTTTAGCCTAAAATATCAGGACTGTGAGTCATAAAAATGTTGTCCCACACCAAATCTTGCATCTTGCAAGTTTACACTGTGTGAATAAATTGCTAAAATATATTTTAGGAGCCACAGTTGGAGGAAGGAAGTCACATTCTGCTCCATAAAGGTTATAATGATTCAACTGTCTCTCGTTTCTGAAATATAGAGTAAGAAATAAACCCCACACACATTTTATTTTCACTAGATTATCTATGTACTTTTCTGACAACTGTGAAACAAGAAAAAAAGGGAATTGAAAGGGAACAGAGGAAGGTCAGTAGCTGTTTGCTGTCAGCAAATTCATATCGAAAGCACACAATTATCACGAAGAAGCCTCTACTACATGAAGGCACACCACACACAAAAACCAAAACCATTCACACACACAAAAAAAACCCACACACCACAGTTTTCTGAATGCAGTTAGTCATTTTGTATTTGTGGTCTCTGTCTGAACTGCTCCCATTCCAGACCAGATCTGTAGTTTTACCTTATTGCAGGCTTCCAGCCTGCTTTCTTCAGACCGTCTGACCTCACGTACATGCTGATGCTCGACCTTTGACTTCTTTATTGTAGCTGAATTGAGGTTCAGTGACTCCTATGGATGCAGTATGCAGCTAAAAAGGAAGCTACCAGTGATAAGACATGTGTTGAATGATCATTTGATGGTTTATCTTCATATGTTGTCCAATATTTTGTATGTAAATAATTTTTTTCCCCTCAGAAATAAGACAAAAATTTTTACCCCATTGGCAAATTTTCTTTTAAAAAATCTGCCAAAAATGGTTTTACCAGAAATTTTTATTTTAGGAACAAAATTATAGTTTCTAAGACATGTTTTCTCAAACTGGTATTATATTACTATAGAAAAACTTGCTTGATAACATTGTTTTTCATGCAAGACACAAATTTCTCAGTTTTTACAGTGCAGCCGGAGAAGCAAGCCAAAAGCTTCAACGAATTCATCACTGAGTCATGAGAGAGAAAGATCTTAGTCTGGCGGCTCTGCTGAGTATCAACTGGATCAACACTTAAAGACTTCACAGATTCACTATCCTGCACCAGTCACTTAATAAGTCCTGCTATCTGCCTGACTTCTGCCGACTCTTGTCAAACCGTCATAGCAACCACGTATCTGTTTCTATTCTGCACTGCTGATAAAGCATTACAACTTCAACTGTCAGATGTTTTTGACTCAACGACCCTAGAAGATATTGTTAGAGAGAAATTAATTCATACTAAAAACCTGAAACTTTTTAAGGTTTAAAAACCCATTTGGATTAAAATTTTGTTTTTTGGTGTTTTGGACCTGTTCTTGTTGCGTTGTTCTGATGATGGGGGACAAAGAGTAAGAAAATTAAGCTTAAAATTGCATTTATCAGTATTTCTTGATTCAAATTGTGTGTTGAGAATCAGGAGCAGACCAAATAATGTTGTTTGAAAAAGCCTGTAGTTGTGATATACCTACAATCGCTGGCCCCCAGCTTTGCTCCATTCTGTAGACTAATAGATCCATGAACATCTTCGTTTTCCTCGTCTGAGACGACATCCGATTCAAAACTGTATGGCTGGAAAGCTCCAATATTGCTTGCTTTTTTTTGTTGCAGCGGTAATGTTAGACCGGGGGTTGTGAGAGGCTATAAGGTAGAGTGTACATGCAGTAAATATCTAACTCTCTCAGGAGAGAGTGTAAAAAAAGGAATTATGGGAAATTAGCAACCATCTCGCCATCAACTCAGAGGTGAATTTCTGATGAACTTCTGGTGCGCTGTCCAAGAAAACAACACAGGTTTTTGATTTTGGATAAAAATTGTATAAGCATAGTTAAAAGACAACTGTGAACACGTTTAAAATAGATCAAACGATGATTGGAGTTGGACTTAATGGTTTAAAAAGCATTTAAATTACTTTTTAAAAATCCACTTAAAAGTTTTAGCTTGAGACATAATTCCAAACATTTTTTTGGTCATTTTTTTAAATTCCCTTCTTTTCCACATCTCTGAAACCAAAATGCAAATTTCCTTTTAATTTAAACATATGTTATGACATAAGATAAGATGTTAACTTTCAGAACTCTTGGGTCCCATGACAACATTTTCAGATGGCATGCTGTTCTCCGTGGCAGTAAACAGCTTACATGCTACTAATAAAAACCTCACATTAATTAGAACAATGGTGCTATTTTTATGGCTTCAAATGCCCAAACATGGATTAGTTCTGAAATCCAAACAAAGAAGACAAGCTGAGAAAACAGAAGAAACTATTCTTATCCCTTCATACTGAGAGTAGCAGGCCAACAAAAAATATTGCAGTAAGTTATTTGTTTTTATTTTTTTCTGTTTATTTTTTTCCTGTTTGATATTTTTGAACCCAGTTTAGTAGAAAAAGAAGAAGAAGTTTACTTTTACAGCACTTTTAGGTAAAAAAGTAAAAAAACACAAAGAGCTTTACAAGGCGAGATTAAAAGTCAATACAAATGTAATTTAAAAAATAGCAAATTAAGCATCGAGGGTGAAATTTAATAAAAGTTAAAAATGGACTGCCTCCAATTTTCATTGGAGTGCATTTTGTTAGTTTATTTGACTATTTTGAATTTACTTTAAACTTATCTGAACTACTATTTAAACCTTCTATATTGTAAGGCCCTCTTCTGTCTGCATTATTAATATTATTATATTAATATATAAAAATGAGTGAAATTATGAAATGACGTAAAAGAAACTAAAAACAAAAATATGATTAACTACAACATTGATAAACTTAAAACAATTTAAACAAATGTTTTCAATGTTAACCTAAAAACATTAAAGTACTTTTCTGAACATATTTTTTTAATATATTTTAAAAGTGTTCCCATTGACCTTTTATATGCAGTTTATAGTCAAAATCGAGAAACTTGTGTCGTTTTCAGAGACATAATTTCTGCAGAGCTCTGGTTGTTCATTAGAAATTCATCTCTGAGTTGTGGGTGGGGCCACTGGTTTAGAGCAGGGACCGTATCACAAATATGATCTTTTTCAAACAACATCTTTTCTTCTGCTCGTGATGTGAAGCAATTTAAATAAAGAAATATCCAGGCATGCTAAATTGAGCTTAATTGTCTTTATAGATGTTCTCTATTATCCGAAAATCTTACAAGAATATTTTAAAAACACCACCAATTTTCATCAGTGGATCTTTAATCCGCTGATTTGACTGCAAAGTGTGCATTAGTGTTTTCACAGTTGGTCTTCACACCAAATGACCACCCTTTAAAACAAAGATCATTAACCCACTGATGTTCACTCACATCTAAATGGATTTCCAGGTGTTTTGTTCAGACAAAGACAGCTTCTCAAGAGGAAGCTGTGCCATTTTCTTGAACACGTAGACACTTAGCGCGTGCGTGTGTGTGCGTGTGTGTGTGTATGTGGGAGTGGGAACAGTAGCCGGCCAAATTCCACCATAATAACTGTAAGGTCATTAACAGGAAATACCAACAAACAAACGGAGAAAATGTGTGTTTGTGCATGGAGCGGGGTTCTTGTCCAAAGATGGCTCTGCAGTGTGTCTGTGCAACTCAGTCTGGTTCTATTTTTAACAGAAATGTTCAAATCAAACAGAAAATATGTCATGTTTCTTTTTAGCAGGAAAAAGGCTTTTGATTCCAGACAGCACTGTCTGTCTGTGGTTTTTTTTTTAAACCATTTTTGCTCATTTCAATTCATACTTAAATTTTTATTGACTGTGATATAAAGTGTTTAACCAGAGGAGCATAAAACAGAAAACTTTCCACCTTTTCTCTTTGGTTTACTTAAACATGGCTGGCTGGGGGTCTGGAACGAATCAAAGAGCAGTTGAAGTTTCTCAGTGACTTCTTCAGGACACATGTTGCTTCTCTGAACTTAAATTTAACCCAACCAGCACCAGCTGTTCATCATTTGAGGTTTCTTTATAATGTCATTCTTTATTGGTTCAAGTAATTAAAAAAAAGAGGCTAAATGAACATAAACTATTACTTTTCTCTTAATTATGAGTTAAAGGTAGAAGACAGTTTGATTTTTATTTTTTAAGAATAACTATTACATTTGCAGTCCACTGACAAACAAAATTATGATTATAAATGTTGGCTTATAATGAACCACAACATCTGAAATTCTCTTCTTTATTTTAGTTGGGGTCATTTAAAGTTCAGATTTTAAATGTTAGTACAAGTTTCTATTAAAAGACTTCCATGCAAACTTTTCTGTTCCGCTTTTTTTTCAAAAAAAACCTTTGATTGGCTGGTATTAATGGACCTTTATCAAACCTATTTTTAGCCTTGATTACTCGGTTGGCCGCGTGTAGGACTGGCGAGCTAGCGGGAAACCAAAGTTTGCTTCAAACCCTTCATGTTTTTACCTAACCATGTAACCACAAGGGGGCCCAAGTCTGGGTCTTCATGTGCCGGTCCCCAACCCAGATAAACATACAGGGTTGCAATAGAAAGTTCTGTCAGGAGAGGTATTCAGCGTAATCTCTGCCAGAACCACCTGTGCAGAATTGTGAAACTTGCTTCGCTTTGGTGACCCCTGACAGGATGTGCTGAAAGATCCACAACGTGTGTATTTCCTTTTAACTTCCATTTTTGTTACGATCTGATTGAAACTGCATTTAACTCTGTGAAACACCTTAAAATAAATTAAATCCTTTTGAATAACAGTGACAGTCAATGGTGCAGATAAACATTCAAACATGTCTTCATAAATACACTGAGGTTGATTAACTAAATGAAGACAGCTGTGGATGATTAACCTGAACATGGTGAAACTGACGGGGAAAACAGAACATGACAAAACCTAAGCACTGAATCGTGACAATTTGTGGCTGAAACATATTTGAAATATAAGGCACTAAAAGCTGCTGAACTGATCCAAAACTTTTGCAAATTACACAGTCTGATCCTCTTCAATTAGTCTCTAAAAGCGTTGTGAATAAAAGCAAACAGAGCCAGAGAAATGTTGAAATTCCCTACCAATTAATTCCACAGCATTATCTCTGTGTGGAATCAAATTTAATTATTTAACCTTCTTAACACAAAACTTTTTTTATGTCTTTGCCCAATCCTCTTCTGTATTACAAGTCTTTTTATCTAAGAACAGTTTTTCCATCAAATACATCTGTTATGAAATTTGTAAACTTCATAATTATGAATTGTTTGTTTTTGTTTTTGTTTTACTTTATGATATAGAAAAGGCAGAGAGAGTGAGGCAGATGTGGAGAGAGAAGAAGAATGTCAGTTTGAGTCAGGAACACACAGAGCTCAGAACCCTCTCCAAAAGACCCACTCCAATGCTCTATTGTGACTCATTAAGTGAAATGGGTGAGCCAAAGTCTCTTTGCTCCACTCCATTCTGATGGATCCACTGTCATACGAATAGATCTATGACTGTCTTTGTTCTCCTCGTCTGAGTTGACATCTGGCTCAAAAACACAGCTGGATAACTCTGACATTGCTTGCCTTTTATTGTATTCTTTACATCCAACATATCTTATTTCTGCCATGGTGCATACATAGAGCAGTCGACTTGTGATCGGAAGATCGCAGGTTCGGTTCCCGCCCTTGGGCAAAGCACTGAACCTCCCATTGTCCCTAGTGACATTGGTTGGTGCAAGCATTAGGCAGCGGAGCAGAGTGTGAATGTGTGTGTGCATGGGTGAATGGAACTGTGACTGCACAGCACTGCTGTGGGCATTAAAGGTAGTAAAGAGTAACACACTATTAATCATTTTGCAAAATTAGATTTTTTTTTCTTTTGGCAATTTGACCAACTAAATAAATAAATAATTTCTTAAACAGTAAATGATAACATTTAATTACTCCAACATTGTATGGCTTTAGTGCTGGCGACCAGTTTCATAGGGGGTGGGGTTACACTCAAAATGTTTGTGTGTTGAATAAAGTTGGGGAAAATGGGAAAAACATCTTCATTTTAAGTCACTCTTTCGAACGTTTTCCCTCTCCTTTATCCCTGATGCCTTAAATACAACTGCTGTGTGTAAATAGAGCTGGAATTGTTTTTCATCCAAGTAGTTTCTTCTAAAGCTTCAGTGCCTGAGGCATCAGCTGATTCTGCAATGCAGACTTGCTGTGTAAAAGAAACAACAATCTACATTGATGTGCCATATCAGCTGAGAAGGACTGCATCATTGCTGTCACATCATTCTATAATTTACATCTTTAGATATGTATTTATGTCACTTTAGAAAAAATACATATTAACAAAATTTGCTCATGTTTTTCTTACAGTTTGGTCTTCAGAGCACAGTATATAATTAAATACAAAAACTATTTTTTTTAAGTATTTGCTTTCACATTGACAAATCATGTAGGAATAATTTAGTTGCAATTGTTCTCTATGGAGGATTTAAATAATCAAAAACTGTTGTAAAACTTTTTTTTAAATAAACTAAACTATCTTAATTTGTATTCGTGTTGTTTGTTGTTTGCGGAGCGTTCAGACGCTACAATGAAATTACTGTTTTGACACCATGGTGATAAACGAGAAAGGAAACACCCAGAGCGCGCGCGCGCTTCCGCATGCACCTCTCGCATCCTCACTTCTGGGCTGACTTTACAAAGGAAACACCGTTATCCGCGCACGCGCGCGCCTCACACGTGAATTATAGAAGGGTCTCCTCGCGCCCAGTCACTGACGGAAGCCTGCCGAAGTTATGTTTAGTCGTTTTTAAAGCTTTTCCTACAAAAATAAAAATAGTCTTAATTTTTTGTCTCCTTAAGTTTACATTTTCTGGAGAATCTCGGAGACAGCCTCGCTAACGCACGAGACACTTCACGAGCAACAGGAGGAGCAACAGGAGGTTTCTAGTCATTCTTGGCTTGACTTTCCCCCGTTAACTACAGCTCTGGTTAAAGTTTTCTGCCGGAAAACGAGTAAATCTAATCCAAGGACCGAGCGGACCGGTATTTTGACCCGGGATAGACCCTGTCTGACCTGGGAGAGGCTCTCATCCGTCTACACGGTAAGTAACCCATGAAAGGGGGTTCAGCAGTCAGCTGGATGAAGACAAAATGAGACTTTTGACTCTTAAAGTTCATCTAGGATTCTTAAGTTACCTGACACGTGTTGCTTTTCACTGCAATTCTTTCTTGCAACAGGTTATCAGGTGAATCTAAAAATAATTATAAATAAGTAATGTAAAAAAAAAAAAAAAAAAAACGAACAAATGAATAATAACACACTAATATGATCAAACTTAACCTGACTTCAAACTTTTTTAACCTTTCATTTCATTTAAAAAAAAAAAAACCTCCCAGAAATAACTGTTAAGTTTAGTGAATTAAACTGTCTTATTAAGCTTTTTTTCATTAGCCTGGAACATTTTTTTCTTTTGGCAGCAACTTAAAACATTTTTGTTTCACAAAAACCTCATTGTATTTGAAAGGAAAAAGTGGGTTTTTGCCTAAAACCAAAACCCAGACTGTCTAAGACTTCTTTTAAAGTGTTCAATAAGGAATGATCCCCCTCTTTCATCTGCCCTGTAGATGTAAAGCCACAACTTGTTGGTATATGGACTATGACAAATTAATCTAGGACAAACTTGCTCTATGTATATACCAGACCTAATGCTTAAAATTTCACCAGTTCAAACATAAACGTTTACAAAGTTTTCAAAAGGATTTCTTTCTCAGTTCAATGATTGTTGAAGGTAAATATAAATTGTATTAAACTGTAATATTTGTGCATTCCTTTCAGACTTTTCATTCTTTTCCTGCAGTGTTTCCTCCCAGCATGTGCTCATCAGGGGACAGCATGTGGTTGCTCTGCAGCCTGGTTCTGGTCCTGGTTCCGCCCTCTGTAGGATACAGTCTGGATGTGGAACACAGTTTAGAGTTCGGCGGTCCCGCCTCTTCCTGGTTTGGGTACTCTGTGCTGCTGCATCGCAATGGAAGACAAACCTGGTTTGGATCAACTTTAATCCAACATTTATCTTTTTTTTTTTGAGCCTCCGGTCATATTGACTGTATATGATAAGTGGACTTAGCGAGTGTGACATCACCCATAGAAAATGCCTTACAAAATTAAGTCAATTCAGGCCACATGCTTTTATAGAGGCATCTCATTTAAAATTTGCATAACCTGCACTACATAAAGAAAAAGGAACTAGCAAGAATATATAAAAAAAGAAGATAGCAGAGAATAACAGAATGGTTATTCTGACAAATAGAATGATAATAGCTGTTTATTTCTCAATAGAAGTCTAGTAGAATTTGGCTTCCTGGAACCAGTGTGTACGTCCTGTTTGGAATGTGGTGGTGGTGGGGGTCATTCAATCCAGTTCTCATATACAATCAATGCCTCTAACATCACCATTGATCCCCCTTTCATACTTCTGTTCATCAGTTTTCATTAAGAGTAACTAAAGTTAATCTCCTCTGTAACATTGCTGTAGTATATCTACCTTTATGTATTTTGTCACTACATCTTTACATCGTCTCTTTGTCCTTGTTTTAAGCCTTTGTTTTTAGTATTATCATCTATTATGCAGCTTGTATTTTTCAGGCTCTGTTGACATTTCTTTTAGTCATCCTGTAATGATTCACATTTAACTCATTATCTTTGACACATACATGCACAAACCTAATCAGTTAATGCTTCCACATTCTGAAAAATCATGTTCAATTCCTTTTAGTAATAAGGTTACACTTTAGTTACTATTCTGTTGTCTAATTTCACTAGATCTTCTTATGTATTATTCAATTTCAATTTATTTAATTTTTATGTATCTTAATAGTTAAATTTATCTTCTATCATTTTGAAACTTTAAATAAATAAGACTTTAATTTTTAACCTAAGACAGACTCATTTAAGCTTTATCACTGCCCGTCCATATAACAGTGCTCCTTGTTTGTGCGTATTAATTAGCATGCAGTTGCTAATGAGAGAAGCCCTTTGATTCTTCACACACTGCACTCTATTCAAAGCTGCAGGCCATCCCATTAACTGCCCTGTCTGTCTCAGGCTGGTGGCAGGAGCTCCGGTGGCAAACGGCTCTTCCAGTCTGCCAGTTCGATCCCCCGGAGGTGTTTACCGCTGCAACATCACGCCTGAGCCTCGGACTTGTAAACACATGCATACTGGTTCGTGTGTAGCTCCTTTTGCTGATCCTCATTGTTCACACGTTTGTAGATTTTTATTAAATGTTATAAATATTTATGAGAAAAAGTCTACATTATTTTCGGTGTCATAAACTGGCTGTTCTTGTGTGTGCAGAAGTGTCTAGCTGTGGGAAGACCTGTGAGGGTGAGAGTGATCACCAGTGGCTTGGAGTCAGTCTGTCTAGACAACCTGGGGAAGAAGGTGGACGTGTGCTGGTAATGCACTCGGTCTTTTTATTTTCTGTCTGCTGCTGCTTTTTCTTCTATTTATTCTTTACAAGATTATACTCATATTTATCCTTTCTGATCCTAAATTTATCTCCTTTTGTGTATCTTATGAATCCCTTTTGGCCCCCTAAAGTTAGCAGAACATAGTTGGTTTTAGGATTGAAATTTGGATAATAATTTTAAGTCGTTTCATCTGTTTTCTGTATGTTTTCCCCAATCGCTGACATCTGCTGGAAAATTTTTTTCTCCAATATTTCTATTAGTGGAGCCAGTTAGGTTGATATTTCAGACAAATTACGCATTTTGTGGTACAAGCAACAAATTTGGTGTGGATGGACCTTAGGATCCCCTCTTTAAGAAAAGCATATTAGCCATAAGAAAAATCCAAATTGGCTGCCATTTGTAAAGATGTGACCAAACACTCAGATGTTACAAAAATGTTCAATATTTGCCCCAAACACAACAATATGGGCTGATCATCTGCAAAATGCATACTCATTATACTATTAAATGAATATTATATCATGTATATTTTTAAAATCTTGTCATTTCTCGTGGCTAACCTGCTTTTCTGAAAGAGGGGATCCATAGGTACATCCAGGACAAATTTGATGCTTATACAACAATGTGCTTATTTTTTATAGTAAAAATTGTTGACCGTGTGCTGAGATATGGATTTGAATGATGCATTCCCATCGTCATTTGAGTTCGTTTACATGGATAGTTCGGTTGATTTGGCTATAAATCAAACTAAATGGGTGAGTCCTAGTTTGCTCTAGAATGGGGGCATCGGCTCTTTGCAGTTTACATCAGTTGGGATCTCTGTAGACATTCAAAGGACAAAAGAGTGGAAGTGAAGTAAATGATAACCTGACAAGGGAAGTAATCCAAAGCTCAAATCTATGGAGGTATAAATTACAAAAAGTTGGAAAATATGAATCCAGTGTTTTGAGGATATTCTGGTTCTGAATCCAACATCACAGTAAGATTTAAAATTTATATTAGAGTTTGTGTCTTTTTTTTTTTCGCAGTTTGGTCTGCTTTAGTTTTTAGTCCACTCCTTAGCTTGATATGCTTTGACATTTTCTACTTAACAATCCAAGCATCACAAAATTACCTCTAAATATAAATCTATCCATTTTCCAAACCTGCTTTAAATTTCCTTTGGGGTCAGGGGTCCCGGCATCGCGGTAAAGCCAGAGAAACTCTGCACATGCAAAAGAAGAACATGTAAACTCCACACAGAAAGGACCCAGCTGGGATTTGAACTAGGGCTGTCTTACTCTGAGGCTAACCACTGCACCACCGTGCAGCCCACTGTAAATATCTATCATCTGTGTAAAGGTGGAGTTTATATTAACTACTCCACATGTTTCCACAGGACTTTTAATGTTTGTGTAATTTGTGTTTGCCAAGTTTGTGATGGTTTTATGGCTATATATATTTTTTTTTTACTTTTGAAATCCACAGAGCTAGTGTCTTTTCTATTGGAGTCCACTGTAGACTTAAGACTTCATCATAAAGTAAATATTCACTTGCTAGGATTAGCTTAAGTAAAAAAACCCTGAAAATACTGACATATTTATTAGTTATTCGATTCTGAGCCTGTATTTCTGAAATGTCTCTCCATCACCACTCCATCAAGGTTTTTCCTACTTTGACTTTTTGCCAAACATAACTCTGGACAGCAGGTCTGACATCTTTATTTTGGCCTTATGTTCTCTAAACATTGTTACGTTAGCCTTCTGGTTTGTTTGGCTGCATTTGTGAAAACCTCGGTTGTGCTTACATCTTCTTTTGCAGACAGAGGAGTTTTTCTTCTGGTTATCCTGCCAAACAAGGACTCAGTCTTTTAGTAATTTTGCTGTCATAGAGTCTATCGTCTGTCATGCCCGCTGAGACCTTTAGGTCAGACATTTCTCTGGCCGTTCTCTTGTAAATGCTTTCTACTGTTTTATAATAAGATTTAATTTTAAAACAAAAAATAATGGGTTTTTTTCAGTCTTTTCCAATTTCTTCTCTAAAGGTGTTGCTGATGATTTGAAATTTCCCATTTTCAAATAATACTTAGTATTGACCAGTATTTTTAGATAAATTTAATAAAATAAGAACAGAATGTATTAATGTTTCTTGTTCTTTAATGGTTTTATTTAAATAGACCAAAACAGAACTGCAACAAAACTTATAAGAAGAGGAATTCTAATTTTTCACTGTTGGCAATACCTTAGATATTTTTTTAACTATTAATCCACTATAGCAATGCTTTTTAAATGTGAGAAAATGAGTTATAACATGATTTAAATGAATGTTTATCTCTGCAAGGACAGTTCTAGATTAATTTGTACCCTGTAGAATATAAATTGTGATTTTTCAAGGCATATTTTAAAAAAACTAAATTTCCTCTGACTATTTTTGACATAGTAGATTTCATGAAGAAAAATAAATAAATAAATTAAAGCCGCAAGCGGCGTTGGATGGCCCGCAGTCGCTATCCGCCCTCTCCCTCGCCGCCCTCTCCCTCGTTACCCGCCCTCTCCCTCGCTGCACCCACCGCCGCCGGACCAACGCCGCCGCACGCACGCCGCCGCACGCCGCCGCACACACGCGCCGCCGCACGCACGCGCCGCCGCACGCACGCGCCTCCGCACGGGCCGCAGCCGCCCTTGGTGGTGACCTTTGACCCCGAACTCACTTGCTTAGCACTCATTGTGGAACCCTAAGTCCCTCCCTATGCTTTCTGTATAGCTGGTCTGAGATGAATGTGAGAAATTGATTAAAAAAGCACTTTTTTCAAAATGGCGGCTTTTCTGTTGGTTTTATCTCCATAGCAACCATTTTATGTTTTGTTCGTCTGACGTCACCGAGCAGTTTGACGTCAAGATCATAAGGATAGAAAAAAGTACACTTTGGATTACCTTAGCAACGGGGGGTTATTCGCTAACCACGCCCACATTCCTTATATGGTCATATTCTATGTTATTATGCCAGTTACAGCTTAAGTCTGGTGTCAACATATTAAAGTCCCATAGGAATGCATTGAAATATGAGCGTGTATTAAGACTACGCCACTTTGCGAGCTCGCCACGCCCACGCCGTTCAAAATCTATTGCTTGTGACACCATTTTTCTTTTGCCAATGACTTCCCATTGATGCCAAAAGCATTAGAAAACGATTGAAAAAAGTCCCTGCAAGTGAAATGTGATTGAAGCTAATGCTAACGCTCGTTTTTTCGTAAATTCAAGATCTCGGCCACTTCCCAAGGTCAAAGGTCAACGAAACTTTAGCGGTTGTTGGAGACTCGTGCTAGCGGCCTGTGGGTCAAATTTCGTGACAATCGGACAAACTAAACGTTCGTTTCACCTCTCTGAAATCCCAAATTTTCAGATTTCGAAACAAAATGGCCGCCAAACCGTAGGTCGGGGAGCCATCCCATAATAATGTAAAAAATAGCCATGGTTATATCCAACAAAGGTATGTTGGTTTCGTTTGCGAAATGTGAAATAAAAAATTGAAATTGCTGAGTCAGCACTTTTTTTCGCGACGGTTTTTTGCGTACCAGAGGCGCACCGTACGCATTTCGGTAAGTTATGTCATTTTCGTGCAGCTTGGGCCTCTGGACGCGTGAATACCACTTTTAGGCAAATCGGGCAAAATATGTTCGACCTAGCTAAAACCGTGTCGGTCGCGACCTCGCAACATGCACGCCATTTCATATTCTACAACTTCTAATTGCAACATTTTTCCCCCAGTAGTTTCCCATTAATGCCCAACTAAGTCACATAACAGTTGATAAAACCCCCTAGGAGGTATTTCTTTTTGTAGCTCGTAGCAAACGTGCTTTTTTCGTAAATTTCAAGATGGCGGCAACTTCCCAAGGTCAAAGGTCAATCAAACTTCTTGGGTGTTTGTAGTCTCTGGCTATGGACATGCTTGTCAAGTTTCGTGAAAATCGGACAAACAAAAGTGTCGTTTTCCCATATTGATGAAAACCGTGAAAAACGCCATTTCTCAGTTTTCGGCGCCACATTGCCGCCAAGGCGTGGGTCGTGTGGCCATCCCATAATGGGCGGGGTAACGCACACTATGCCAAAAATTCATTTTCAATTTTCCCTACGTGTGGTGCGATTTTGAGGTACTTTTCGTTCATGTGGCGGGGGTGTAATTTTCGTTCAAAGGCGCAGAAAGTTTACGTTTTTTCACTCTAAGCAAAAACAATATGGTCCTTGCAGTCAGTAGACTGCTGCTGCGGGCCATAATAAAAGCTACTAGATTTCAGCTCAACACATGCAGAGTTTGTACCAAACAGGGATGTGTTATAGCAGCACAACTTTGCAACTAGCATGTGACTCAGTGATGAGCCTCTGTCACACTTGTTTTTGTGTGTTTATGTGTGCAGGCCTGTGCTCATCGATGGAAGAACGTCTTCTACTCAACTAAAGACTCTCAGAGCAACAAGCTGCCCAATGGAGTTTGTTTTTCTTTCAGCAGTGACTTAGAAACCTCCCAGCCCTACATCCCATGCTACATAGGTACATATTAAACTTCATTTTATATAAATTTAATGCTATAGTATTAAAAAAATTGCGTTGGCCGCTTCTCATTTGACTCGTGGCAAATTCGATTGACGACATATGTTCAAAAACATGTGGGAGGAGCTACTCTCGGATGTTTTTAGCCTGATCGCTACATAGAGCGGTGTCTGTATAAATGTATTTATCGATATATGGAAGACACGGAGGATGTTTAGAGATTGGATTTATTTAATTTAAAGAGTTCTACCCCATCACCCCTAAAGGGATGTAAGAAATGGTAAAAAAAAAAAATGAATGGATAAATGGAAATTCAGGAGAACTATTGGATCGATCTTCCATGTTACATTTGGACTCCACCCACTGATCGAGTCACTGAACCTCTCAGTGACATGATGCAGCAATCTCACCAAATTTCAAATGTCTGAACCTCAAATCATGAAGCTGTTGGACTGATGTGCCGCTCCCGATGCTCAAATCGCGCTGCAGGACTTCAGATCGCATCTGTATTATGGATTTAACGTGGAAACTTTACGCCTCTGCCTCCCAAATCACGTTTGGTGTAAACGTAGCATCGGGAGCAAAGGAGACTGAAAGTAAATGATCATTTTCTGTTTTATTGGTGTTTTTAAAGTTATCTAAAACACTGTTCTTATTTACATGAAGCTAGTTCAGTTTGTAATCAATGAATGCACTCTCACCTTTGCCCCAGTTTAACTCACTCTTGCGCTCTACCAGAAAGCAGAAGTAAATGACTCAACTTGGTTTTCACAGCTCAAGGCCAAAACCTATAGATTAAGAATACATTATTATTCTTATAAATGGACTCAAAATGCTGGATACATGTTCAGGTTTCATTAATATCTCTTAAGAATCATATGAAATTAGTATTTGTATCTATTTTATGTTAATTTTTATTTCTCTTTATTTTTGCATTCAAAATATAGAAAAACATTTTGTTTTAATTTCCCAACAAATGACAGATTTTCAAAATGTGTTATTCCTCTTTCAAAAGCATGGAAACGTGTTTCACTCTGTTTTCCAAACAGCATAAAATCTAATTTAATAAAAGCAACTGACGGGAACATTAGAGCCATCATAACAGAAAGGTTTGAGGGATTTGACATCAAGACGTTTAAAGTTCATGGTGTCAGTAGAAACTAGTACAGGATATTTGCTTGTGTGTGTGTGAAACCAGCAGCTGTTCATCAGAGGAAGATAAACATTTTTTCTCATCTTCTTTGTTTGTTCTCTTTCCTCTTAACACTGTCTCCTACAGACCATCAAAGGAAGTTTGGCGAGAATTATGCATCGTGTCAGGCGGGAATTTCCAGTTCCATGACTGAGGTCAGCAGCTCTCAGGGCAAACCTCGTTTCTTAAACACAGTTTCACACTAAACTTCATCCAATCAGGGTTGTAGAACTTATCATGGATTTTCCTTATTCAGGATCTGGTCATCATGGGGGCACCGTGAACGTCGTATTGGACAGGTTCCGTCATTGTCTACAACACATCCAGTCGCCAGATTTCAGCTTATGGGAATGATGAGACCGGAGCTGTCAACTTTGGGAGCTACCTGGGTAAAAGACAACACTGTTTTTCTGTTTTTGCTGAACAGAGATGATTTTATTAAATGCATCAAAACTAAAACTACACATATACATTCTTTTGTCCTTTCTATGCTCTTTATTCTACACTTTCTCACTCCCAACTTTTCAAATGTGGATGTATGCCCCCCTCCACTCCACTTTTGGAGGTTTTGGTGTCCCCAACTCGCTGCCTTTTGACATGCTGGCTGTTCCCATGAAATCACGGGTCCCCAACCCCCGGGACGCGGTACCAAACACGGTACCGGGTTAGGGTACTGTTACTAGTTTCAGTCCACATCTCGAGGTCTGGGGACCCCTCTGTTTGCATTATCTCCCCCGTCTGTGGCCTGGTACCAAGGGACCCTTGGACCAGTACCAGTTTGCAAAAAAGATTGTAAAAGGCAAACTATGATATAGCGTGGAAACACTATTTAAACTGTAGGATAGAGGCTCAGACGTTGAACATAGTCTGAAAATGTCGCTCAGGAAAAAATATTTAAGTTGGAAGTTCTTCAATAACTGACAGCAAAACTGAGAATATAGGGATGTTTTGCAAGCTAAATGTTGATTTGCAAACATGTTTGCAGTAGATAAACACTAATCCTACATAAGGGCAGATAAAAAATTAGACCGAATTGTTTTCAAAAGTATTCACTCTTATTATGTAAATATGTTTTGAATTCAGTGTTGAAAATTTGAACTTAAAATAAATGGATAAATTGAGATAAAAAAGTAGGAAAGAAAAACAGCAGCTTTAGCTACATGGATTACATCAGCATTTTTACATGTGCAATATCATGCAGTGAAAGTAGCCACCAAGTAGGGAGTTGTTCAAATTTGCTTTTATCAATGTGAACCATTTGCCTGATGTCAACGTTTTCAACAGGGAGTAACCAGACTAACTATAACCTAAATACTTTTAGCTCCATGCTGCAGGTCTCTCTTCTGTGTCTGTGCAGAAACTCACCAACAACAACCCTTGTTGTTTCTTGCTTGAAAGGAAGTGCTACTTGGTAGTACACGATCAGTGATAATTTGGAGATATGTTCTTTGGTGGCGGAACTACTTTTAAAACAGAAGAACAGGAAGTTGCAATTTCAAATATTTTTGTGCGCAACCTAAACTGTTAGAATTGTTTAACAGCAGCCTACTGCTTTCCCATCCCTGCTGCATGGCTTCCATTCTAACTGGTTTCCAACAATATAATTAAAAATGTGATGAATGGCCCACCACTGCAAACATCTGCATGACATCTGGGCCAAAGAGCTTCTTTTTCTGGCCAAATTTCACAATCAGTTTTAGCTTTTTTCTGTTGAAGTCAAAAGGTATTGGAATTGATTTATTTCTGTGTGCCTGAGACACAAATGTTGAAATGTGGAGTAAATGCTACACTATTATCCTGGTTGAATTACGCCCAAGAAGTACATAATTTAAGGTCTTCAATGAGCACAGTCACACAGTGATGCTGTATGTTGCTGCTGCTGCGTAGGTTACTCTGTTGGAGCTGGTCACTTTCTCAATCCTTCATCAGTGGAGGTGGTGGGTGGAGCTCCACAGTACAACCAGAAAGGCAAGGTAAGAACAAAAAAAGAACATCACTAAAACTTTTCTTGATCTGTTTTTTATTAATCTGATTTCCTTTGAATTTTCTATTTTTTGTCTTTGCAGGTCTTCATATTCACAGTGGACAACAGCAGACTACGTATTTTGTTTGAACTATCTGGGAAAGAGGTAGGAAATGAGCATTTAGGCACTTTCTTGATTGTCCCAGAATATTTTGCACTTTAACAAATGTCTTCCTGTAGTTTGGGTCTTATTTTGGCTCCAGTGTCACTGTGGTGGATCTGAACGCTGATGGCCTGTCAGACCTTTTGGTTGGTGCTCCTATGGCAACAAGCAGCACCAGAGAGGAGGGAAAAGTACATGTGTACATCAACGAGGGACAGGTAAAAGCATGAACAAATGCTAAGTGGAAAGTTTGTTGAAGTAGTCTGAGGTGGACGCTATCAACCTGTTGTGTTGGAAGCTGCATTTCAACTTAGCCCATCAGAATGAGTTGATTATTACCAGTGTGCTGTCTGTTAAGACTTTTTCTCTAATGCGCATTCTTAAACACCCTTTTATTATATGGTGTTCACATTAGACAAGCAGGGAGGGACTTCTTTTTTCAGTTTTTACTGTTTACTAGAGTAAATCTGCCACCTACAGTTAAAAGAGGTTTGGTGCAAAATGTCAAGGTAGTGCAGAACTCGTGAACTCCAGGCTTTTTCTTTTACAGCTCTATTCCAACAAATGAAAGGCCAAATTTGAATTTTTCCACCACTCCTCCGGCTTCTCCCTAACCTTCCAATTGAAGGGGCAATTGAAGGGAAAGGGGTTTCCGAAATAGATTTTTTTAAGCGTACAGCAAAGGGACTTTGAGTGCTGTATCCCTTTAGCAGTGGGGCGAGCTGCATCGCTGTGAGGAGAATCAATTTTCTTCACATGGGTGCGCTCTTAAGCACAGAAGTTTACATTTAAATGTAAGTAATGACTTATTGCATTTTCATGAACTTTCTAAAGTAAAAAAACAATATTGCTAAGTATTTCTGAACACTAGCAACTATGTCCAGCGACTATTGATGACGCCATCGAGTGGGAGTAACGTCTAATTAAAAGACTATATTTCCATAACCCTCCATTTGGAGGGCTAAATGTAAGGAGTAGGAGGAAGTCGTAAGGATAGGTGGAGAATTTTGGATTTGGCCAAAGACTTGGTGTCACATAATTCCAGCCAGGCAAGCTGGTCTCCTATATGATCAATTTTCAAACACTTGACACTTTCATGAATTGAAAGAGTCGACATCCAAATCTGAGTACCTGATTGGTCAAAGTTCAACCTGGTTCAACCTTCAATGATCGTTCAATGGATGTGCGTTTTGTACGGAGAGCCCAAAAACAGTTGTAGGTGTTTATGTCGCTACACGTGAACATGAGAGTTTTGAACGTAGAAAACGTGCATTTACATACACATTTCATTTGAAGCGGCTGCTTGAATGCGCATTTCTGAGCTTTAAACTAGCAAATGAAGCATTAGCACATTTCCTGTAGTTTAAAGGCACATTTTATTTATTTATTTTTTCCTAAGAAAAAATACAAGAAGTAATCTTGAATTTTTTCTTAGTAAGTCCACTTAGTTTGACATTTCTGAAAATTCTGGTGCAATTTAACCTTAGAAAACGTTTGCTATAAAAAGTTACAGCATTTTACCCAATGTAAAATACCCAATAAAAAATATTTATCATAAAAATAAATCTAAATATGACAACACGTGATAAATTATAGTAGTTTTTGTTTATTTTCAACTGTAGTTTTAGTAACAAAATTTACACAAAAAACACAGAAAAATCTCAAAAACATTCTCAAAAATTACAGAAAAATTAGGAATTTCAGAACAAAAAAAAAAAAAAAAATATATATATATATATATATATATATATATATATATATATATATAATGATACTGGAGACTTGGCCTTTGGGCTATCCATTCCAGGGATATTGAGACTTTACCCAGGGATCATGACCCTCAGTAAATTGCAACATATTGAAAATCATGTAAGTACTTTTGCTCAGGTGTAAATCACCCCGCGATAGTGCTCTACCTGATTATGTAGATCAGATGAGGGCTTTCCATTATCACATGAATAGTCGTCTTGGTTTTGTAACATTATTTGTTTAAAGACTGATGAAAATTGTGGACTTTTTTACCGATGATGAAGGACAAATATTGAGAAAATGAATTAGTGCTCTAGGGTTAAATAAAGCAAATTGTCTTCTAAGTTCCTAAATTGGCTTCAAAGTAATTTTTGGCAAATCAATATGGTTCAAATAAAAAGTGAAGATGTAAAATGCGACATTTACCATTGTGGGAACAGAAAGCAAAAACAAGAAAACCTGCTTGTTTTGTTGGTCTTCTTTCAGTTTTGCATCTTTTCTGCAATTACAGCTTCTTAAATATTTTCAGTGCTACCTTTAATAAATGTAATTGGAAGGTGTTTTTGCTTTCACGATAAAGTTAACTGCATGTGAGTTGATTTGCGAGAGACCAGTGTTTTTAAACAGACCAGAGTTTGGTTATTTCGCCTGCACCAGAGTTAGGGTGAGCCTTCACATTTGTAAATGAAGCTGACTGACTATACAAGGAAATTGTGCGTGTGAAAACGCCCTAAAGCTGTCCTCAGGAAGGTCGACGACTGTGCACTTCTTCCGTTGCATATGTAATGCAAAAGCTGTATGTGGGTATTGATTTAAATTTGGAAAATTATGAAGCTAATTAGGACGTAGAATGATCTGTGGCATTTATTTTGATTGCTTAGGAACAAAAGAGTTCACTGACTTTGTTTAAATTCTATTAAAAGGCAAAGCTGGTGGAGGCTGAGTTTCAGCTGACTGGCAGCAGTGCTTACGCTGCACGATTTGGACAGTCCATTGCCAACCTGGGAGACATGGACGATGACGGCTACCCAGGTAAAGACAGTGCTCACACAGGCCCACCAAGTATTGTTTGCTGCTGAAACACATAACAGCAGGATGTGTTTGTTTAAGACTAAACATGTTGGATTGTAAGGTTTGTCAGGAGAAAGCCTCTTCTGTCTAGTGGGTGGTGGTTGAAAACAACCGAAAAGAGTGATGGAGATTAGAAAAACTGTATCTTATCCTTGAGTGAGATTTTTATTTTTCTTTTCACAGTGCTCAGCTTTATTTTTAAGCGTCACCTTCTGTTTCTAAATTTAACATAAACCATTAAGAATCAATAGTTGCAGTTCATCCAAAGGCCTCTAGAGGCAGGTTGCATGAGAAAACAGTTCTCCTTTGACTCCCATGAAAAAAACCCTCTAAAAATAGTTAAATGTATTGATATTTATTGGTTTAATTATAATTTATGCCAACCTTGGGGAGTTTTAATTTGTTTAATTTACAAATCTAACAGACTAGATGAAAAATCTTGTAAATTCACAGCACTTGCTTCAGTTAAACAAGAGTGAAACAGTTTATTGACTTAAGCACATTTCAAAAGTTGAAAGCATAGAGGTTAGGGCGGTGTTCGCACCTTTTAGATTTAATCTTTTAGTTACAACTATGTTTCGTCTTGGTAGCAGCAGTTGCTACTTGCTGAAAACAAACTGCAAACCACAACTTTAACACTTCACTCTCGCTCATACATCAGACCTCTCTCTCTCCATCTCTGTGGGTGTGAGTGCGCCAGAGGGCGGAGTGTGTAATTAAGCTCATTTCATGTTAATGACAAAGCATAGCTGAACATGTCCTGTAATCTCTCACAGCAAAAAGAAAATAATAACATCTTTTTATTTCCTTGAGATGTGTGCATGTGCATCGGGCGTTTTCATCAGGCATTTTTGTTGTCTAGCTTTCTTAGTTGAAGTTTGAACTCAGGTTAAAGTTAAAGTGTGGCAGTTTTTGGTGACACTCGGTGATTATAAACTTCAAAGAACTCTAGTTAAATATTAGAGGGTCATGCTGGGATTTTCTCACTCTCATGCACATGTTGCTTGAAAACTTGTGCTCAGTTGAAAGTTTCTTGCTATCTTATAGTCTATTTATTGATTTCCTTTTCTTTTTTTAAGATTAAAATACATTCTAAAAAAAACCAACTGAGGCAAAAATTTAGATCTAAACTAATGCATTTTGACATAAAAGCTGTGAAATATGTTGATGATTTTTCTGAATCATTTTACATGAACCTAAATAAAAGGGAAAAAATGGATATGACACTCAGAAGTTCAGAAATTTAGAGTTAAATTTTTCTAATGTATCATAAACTGTGGTGTATTAACAGTGTCTGCTATTTGGATTTCCATGTTTTACCTCACAACTGAATATCTTTATCCCTTTAAAATTAGCTAACTTTTAAACTAGAAGAGCATTGGTTAAAATACTGTTAGATTTGTAATATCAATGAACATTTATTTTGAATTTTGTAAAATATCAGGAATTTACCAAAACAACAGTTTGTTAACGACTTAATTCAAGGACCTTGTAAGTTGATCTGGACTCCCACGCTGTGTTTGTGTGTAGATGTGGCGGTTGGTGCCCCACAGGAAGACGACCTCAGAGGAGCTGTCTACATTTACAATGGGAGGAAGGAGGGCATTTCACCAACACCATCGCAGGTACAAGGCTGACTCATTGGCTTTGGAATAACAGTAATATCACACATACATCTATAGTAATGGGTGTTGTGATTTTTATTTTTTATTTTTGTATTTGCGTATCAGAGATACAGTAATTTAGAATTAAGCTAATTTGCAGTATTTCGTTGTATAGTGTGATGATGCCTTCTCTAAAAACTATTTTATTTGGATTTGCTGTGTGACATAATTAAAAAGTGTAATTTAAATGAATAACTGAGAGGACTGTATAAACTTATTGGAATAAATAGAAAAAGCAGAAGTAATAATCCTGATTAAAGAAATATTTTCACATTTTGTGTTTGTTTTCAGAGGATTACTGGATCCTCTTTGGGGCGTGACTTGATGATGTTCGGACAGTCCTTGAGCTCTGGCATTGACATTGATAATAACAACTACAAAGGTATGCAACTTTTTCTGTCACCATTTAAATCTTGCATTGGTGGTCATCTAACTCTGTTTAAGTCCGGCTAAACTCTGTGTCTGCAGATGTGGCGGTCGGCGCCTTCCTCTCAGATTCTGCTGTAATTCTCAGGTACATACTCAACAGAGTTGGCTAATAACACATAATTTTGGAGTAAAGTTTGGCTAAACATGTTATAATGTCTGTTTGGCCAAATATGAATTCACAACAAAAACTGGGGTTTTGTCTTGTTTGTACCATACTGAAGCAGTGTTTCTGTTTCTCCACACAGGGCCCGCCCTGTGATCCAGGTGAAGGCCTCTCTAACTCTGCCTGAACAGATCGACCAAAATGTGGTCCTGTGCCACGACCGCGGCACTCCGGCCGTCTGCATCAATGTCACCATCTGCTTCAATGCTACATCTAAACACTTCAAAGGACTGATAGGTATATTGAAAATCTCTGAGAGTAAAGACCGTGTTTTTATCGTCAAACTTGGAGTGTTCTCATATTAATTGGACAAAAAATGAGTTTTTTATCAGCAAAATCACAGCTGTGTATGGCAATGGACTAAAAAAAAAAGAAATTTTGAAAAAAAGCACATTGCTTTAAAAAACTCATCGAAAGCTCTGACATGTGGAATTCCATTAAGATAATCAAACTAACACCACACATTTAATAAACTTAAAATTATTTTTAAGACTATAAATAAAGTTATTTTATTGTTAAAGACCCATTCCAATGAAAATCATGTTTTAGTCAGTGAAGATTCTCTTTCATCCAGGTGATGTTAGCCTGAAGTTGAGTCATGACAACTGGACCCAAAATGTTCCCCTGGTGTTTTTAACATGTTCTTGTGGCATTTTTCAAATGATTTAAGAAAATTAAGCTCAAAACAACATTTCTAAGTATTTCTTTATTCAATTCTTTGTGATTCAGGAGCAGATGAAAAATTCAGTTTAAAAAATACATAGACAGATGGGCCTCAAGCTCCCTGCTCCAAGCTCTCAGCAACGGGGAGTGGAAGGGGGGCGGGGTTGCTTTACAATAATAGTCCGGCCTGCCCACAACTCAGGGGCGATTTTCTATTGTAATCTTGCCACTCTGCAGAAACTATGTCCTAGAAAGCTTTTTTGATTTTTTTCTAAAAATCTTATAATCATATTAAAAAGACCACTATTTCCTCTTTTCTTTTCAGAGCTGCAGTATAACTTGACCTCTGACCTTATCCACAAATCCTCCTTTCCTCATCGCTTCTATTTCCATGGTAACGGCTCATTGAACAGTACAAAAGGAGAAGTGAGAACCCGACATGGCCGCCTCACCTGTAAAACACACACAGCTTATCAAAGGGTAATGCACAAACTGAGAGAATGACCGCGCCATCAGTGGCAGAGATTTGCTAATGCTTCACATGTATCCGTTTCTTCTTCTTCTTGTAGAAAGATGTGAAGGATATTTATACGCCAGTTCAGTTTGAAGTTTCCTATGGTCTCAAAGAAACAAAGACTCCAAAACATCCCTCCAAAGCTTTTCCTCCATTGAAACCCATTATGCAGCACAGTCCTGGACAACGCCACACCATCACCAACCAGGTACAATTTATTAAGCAGAGATTGCACAGAAATGGATGAAAATATGCATCGGAGAATAGTCCACCTATCTTAATAATCAGAAAACATACCAAATATCAAAGGATTATTGCACTGAGAAAAATCTGTAAATAAATCTATTGCATTTACACCTGAAATCAAAATTAGAAACAGCTCAGAATGTTTTAAGCTATCTTCACACCACCCAAAGTCAATGTAAACATGCGTACTTGTGGATTTTGGGCTTCTGCGTTCAAACTCTCATGTTCATGTGTAGCTATGCAAGTTTCTACGACCTTTTTCAGGCTCTATGTACAAAACGCACGTCCATTGAATTTGTTTTGAAAGTTAAACCCTGTTGAACTTTGCTCAATCAAAGACTTGTTTTTAGAAGAGATGGATGGCCTCTCTCTTAATTCAAAGAAGTGCCCACCGTTTGGAAATTGATCATGACGGAGGAATTAATAATTCCTATTTGTGCCTGGCTGGATTCTATGAGCCTAAATCTTTTATTTTATTGGAAAAGAGCTATGAAAGAAAAAGCCTGGAGCAAGATTTGCATCGCTTTGACATTTTGCACAAGCCTCTTCCAACCGTAGGTAGTGGACATGCGCTAGAAAACAGTAGGAAAATGAAGAAGCCACTCCTTCCTTGTCTGTTGAGAACAATATAAATGCACATTTAAGAACGTGGGTTTAGAGCGTTCTTCAGTGTGCGTCACATCCCAGGTGTGAACGTAGCAGAGAACACGTGTTTAGAGCTCTGAAGCGTCTTCTCGCATTCTTTTGTGCCTCTCCATTCTCTGTAACTTATAAAAAAAGATAGGAGCAGTTAAAAATGAAGATATTTCAAGTCACAGAGTTATCAACATCAATTACTGAAAGATCAGAGGTCAAAGGAGCTGTTTGTAATGTCACTTATCAGGAAATCTTGACTACTGAATTTTCACCTTCTTTCCTTTTACTTTATGTTTTTTTTTTTTTGTCAGACTCGATTTGCTCGTTCCTGCAATCTGGTGAATTGTTCAACGAACATGCAGCTGTCGAGTCATTTAGTGCTGCCTGAGTAAGAACACACACACACACACACATACAGACACACAGCTGGACCTCTCTTTAAACTACAAACAAATGGACCTAATGCAATAAACTAATTCTGACTTTTAAAGTGAAGTTTAAAAAGTAATTTGTGATGACTTTATTTCCGTCATCTTTATATGTTTAACAAGATCAGCCTTTCAGTTGGATAAAAATGGAAAACATGGAGGGTTTTCCCCTGACAGCACATGATCATAATAAGTTGCAGGCATCGTCAAAAGCATTTCTGCACTTGTAACATTTCCAGCTGGACTGTAATAAAAGCACAAACACACACAATCAAGAAATAATAAATTAAAAATACTTAAGGAAAAATGGTTTTACCCATATTCTTGTTTATAATTGGATGTTATCATCCTAATATTTAAAAAGTGAGATTTGATTTTAAGCAGGAAGCTTAATATTTGTTAAAGTTTCTCCCTGATTCCTTCCAGTCAGTACAGCGCACACTGATTAAAAGTCACTCATATTCAACATGTTGCTCGCAGTCAATCATTTCCATGATCATTTTTAAAGAATAAACATGGAAAAAATCTTGTTGATCTAAAATAATCAACAAAAACAGTAATAATTCTCCAGTTCAAAGCCCAAAATAGCTTATTTAATTTGTTTCTCCTTGAGTTTTATTTTATTTTTTTCATTAATTTAATTTATCAGTTGATGCACGTTTGTTAATAACAGGATTTTACATGTTTTAATTGTAAAATAGAATATTGCCAAAATGTTTAAAATATTTTTTTAAATAATTTTCTGTTTTAGGTTAATGCTTCATGTTGGTCTGACTACATTGTTCTTTGTTGTCAGTCAGCAGGACTTTGTTGCTCTTGGCTCGGCACAAACCATCGTCCTGAAAACGTCCCTGCTGAACTCTGGAGACGACGCTTTCCTGCCTCGACTGACGCTGCGATTCCCTGACAACATCCACTACGTCAAAGTGCTGCAGAACGTGAGTGAAAACATGCAATCTTAATCTAAAATATGATTTTAGTTTTTCTGATTTCCGTCTTTGGTAATAAGTAGTGATAAACTGAGTCTACTGATAAACTATAGTGATAATAGCAAGAGTCATTTATCAACACAGGAGCTGCGGCAGAGGAGCGACAGGCTTGTTTTTTATGTTTACTTGCAAAAAAGCACAGTAGAAAGTTTCTATACTGATGGATAGATAATGGAAACATTTACTTCAGCTCAGATGTTGGTGAAGGTCATGGTGGAGGATTCAGGAAATCAGGATTCTTTTGAGATTATATAGTATAACATTTCTCCGGCCTCATCTTTTTTTACTGATAAATAATTAACAAATAAATCAGCAGCCCTCTTTCTCTCTTTTTGTGAGCAGCAAGACAACCTGATCAGCTGTGATGTGATGAAGGAAACCAACTCCACAGACGTGAGCCTTGCCTGTCTGGTTTCTAGCCTTGTTCTGCCAGCCGGCTCTCAGGTTAGTCACTTATAGTGCTAATACTTGTAATACAAACTGTTTTAGATGCAAACAATCTTTTGACTGGTGGACAAAACCAAACCCCATAAAGATACAGACTTAGTTGGATAAAAAAAAATGTTTATGGGTCAGTGGAGTTTAACAAATTAGATATGTGGAGCTCCTTTTCAGCAGGGGGAGTAGGGACATCAAGAATGATGGAAGGAGTCTCCAGACTGATGTCTCAGGAAAAAATGTGTACAGGAGGTCTTTTAGCTCAGGTGGTCCAAATAGAGTAAAGATCTGCATCCAACTCCAATTGAACGAGTAAAATCCACATCCAGAAATGCAAAAACAGTCAGGGCACAGGGCAAAACTCAGGTCAGAACATTCAAAAGGCACACGTGACTTGACAGGCTGGAGGAAAATGCTATTGGTACTTTACACTCTAGTAAGAGAACTGTTAAAGTAGAGGACGCCACAGTTAAAGCAATTAACAGATACACATGAAAACCCCAAAGTATCTGCAAAACACTATCATATAAATATATTGTTTACAGTTGCATCATTTCTTATTTTTATCATTTACTAACTAAAAAACAGTGAAGCAGCAATTGAGCATCGTATGTCCGGATATCACCTGAATGCACCTCCTTTTGCTGCTGAAACTTATTTTTTCATAACAGTTATAGAGTTATTTCTTTCATGTTACGAAATACTGAAGCTGCTGTAAGAAAATAAAAAACAGGTAACTATAAAAGAGTAAAGTTTCTGTGGAGATACTTAACTGTTTGTGCTAACACTGCCCTGCTAAAGAAGTTGTTTTTGTTTTTTTTACCAGGGATACGTATAAATGTTAACCTTACTGTGACTTCACTGTTGCACAAGAAGGAAATGTCTGAGATCATGACACACAAATGACTAGTTATATTGTGTGGTAACTTTGAAACTGAAGACTTCATTTCAGATGTAGTCTGAAGCTTGTGGCAGTGTGAAAGTTAAAAACAGTTTTCTGCACTCACTAACTTCTTTTAACCACTTTTTGAAAATAGAATATCTTCATTTGTAAAGCACAGAGATGTAGGTGGTAAAATCTAAAAATTATAGTTAAAAACAAAGTAAAACAAAGACTAAAACCAACTAAAAGCTCTCATGAATAAGGACGTCTTGAACTGGAATTTAAAACACTCAACAGTCAAGAGTTTCACAGTTGAGGAGCAACAGCTTCAAAGTATAATATTAAAATACTGTGAAGGAGATGTGTCACGATTTAAAGTAACTATGTGGGACTTAGAAAGACAAAAGAACTTGGAGAAAATAAGTGAAGTTTATGAATATCTCAGGTTGCTCTGACTCATTAACATTTTTTTTTTTTCTGTGTTGCAGATGAATATCAGCTTTCTGTTTGATGTGAACCACAACAGCACGCCCGGTGACGTCCTGATTCAAATGAACACCAGCAGGTGAGGAACTGTCTTCTGTACCAGAACAACATTAACGTCTTTTACACAACATGAAGCCCCATAGTTAACAGTCACCATATTCTTAATGGGAAGTATCTCATCATTGTTGAGTTAGTGCTGGTTTATTTTCAAAATCATGAAATAGTTGTTAAATCAAGGATTTAACTGGTTTCTCTGCAGTGACAATTATGAGATGGAAAAGTATCTCCATGACAACGCCATGAGCCTCGTCTTTCCTCTTAAATATGGAGTCAGTGTCAACATCCACGGGTCAGTATGCACACAGTAATGTTTATGTTAAGATGGACGTTTGTTTGTTTTGGAAAAAGATGACAAGTTAACAAACAACGATAGTTAATCTACAGGAAATCGTAGCCAAACATCTGCAGCAACACTCACTGTTTTTAATAAAAGAAAATGATGAGTTTATTGCCTTTTCGGCATGAAGAAGAAACTGTTGATGGAAACACAAACTGCTGTGTTTGAAGTGAGTTTGTTGTAATACTTACTGCAGCTTATGGCTGCGTCACATTCCACTAACATCAAATGCGTGAATTTAAGGTTAAAATCCCTAAATAAAAACAAAAAAGATAACAAACTAGTTTATCTCAACCGTTAAGTTAAACACAACCCCAACCCCCGGAAAATGGACTGCTACCAGTCTGTTTGTCACTTTGTACTGGGACACGGAGAAAAAAAAACACAACCTAGATTTTTACATCTATTTTTTATTTTTTTAAGACATTCTCCTTGGTCATTTGTCTCAAATACATTCAGTAGCTTCTTAAAGAAGCTGCTCCAACTGTAATATTGAGATCCCCAAGCTAGCAAAATTAGCTAAAAGTAAAAATGAGTCAAAAGAAACAGAAAAGTGAGAAGTGGCAGTTCTACATGCTTAAATGCATTTGTACAGCTCTATGTTAAAAATTGGTAAAATGTTTGACTGTTCTTTACTCTGGCATTTCCACAAAAGAGACCAGTTTGTGAATTCCAGCACCTTAACTTTCCAGCAGCTATAAATATCTGTTTCTGCTTCTGCAGTTTTGTTTCTCCAACTTCCTTTTTATTTGGGGATGAAGACACAATTCCAGCCGAGTGCTACTCAGAAAAACTCAACTACACGTTTAAGGTAGGTCCGTCCGCCTCTTTTCACGCACGTTCAGGGAAATGCAAAATAAGATTTAACACTGAGGGTCGACTAAGACATTTGCATTGATGCAAAATGACAAAATTACACAACACTAGATTTGCAATTCCCTGAAGAAATTGCGTCTGATTGCTGAAAGCAACACCGATCTAAAACATTGTTCACAAAGAAAGGAATTAGAGCATGTTAAAAGTCTGTGACCACACCCACCTCATTAACATTACAATTATTTCGAAAACGGTAAGGACTTTGACCAATTGATTGGTACCATTAAATTCGGGGTAGTCTTAATAGGGTATGTACAAATTTTTGTCAAGTTTGAAGAAACTATGTCGAATAGGGAGCAAAAAGTGTGTTTTACAAAAAAATGCAAATAGCGAAAAATCTAGTTAGACAGAAGTCCATGGTCCCATTTGAAAAACGTCCATTATCATCTAAGGAACACACAGAAAAAGAAAGCACAAAATTCTGATTTACGGTATTAGAGATAGAGGCCAAAAACAAATGTGTTTTTCAAACGACCGCCTGGTGCGCTATAGAGTAGCATTGACCTGTAATTTTAATAGAACTTGTAGTCTACTGTACCCTATGATATTGAAAGTTTCATGAAATTATCTTTAGTATTTTTTAGGATATCAGCATTTAAAGTTTCTCTCAATGCAACTGTGTGCCATGGTTTTTTATTTCCACTAGATGGCAGCATTGCTCTTTCAAAGAATCCTGTGGACTCTCAACAGGGATTTCAAGTTTGTCCCATGTATAGGAGGAAAAATATTTTAAAAATTCATATTAAATCAACTGTAAACCCAAATGGTACGAGATTTTAAACCAAACATCTCCTTGATCAGCTTAACAAACTACAGTTGGTTGGATGTTGATATCTGCAATTATCTACAAGATACGAGGACTCATCCAAAGTTAGCTTATCCTTCTTAAGTCATCACTAGGTGGCGCAGCAATGCTGTATTTCTAGTATGTTATACAACACACCTCTTACAACCTATATGTTAAATTTTATTTAGCTAGGTTAAGTAGTTTTTGAGATAGAGCCTTAAACACAATTGCCTTAATTATAGCGCCACCTATTGGAATATTTCCACAATATTTTAGGTGAGTGTTTATCAATGTAGGATGAAGTTATATTTCAATATTTGTTAAGTTTTGTCAATCTTTGTAGGATCTAGAGCATGTTAAAATCTTGGACCACACCCACCTCATTAACATTACGATTATGACGAAAACGGTAAGGAATTTCTCCAATTGAGTGGTACCATTGAATTCGGGGGTAGTCCAAATACTCTATGTACCAATTTTTGTCAAGTTTGAAGAAACTATGTTGAAAAGGGAGCAAAAAAGTGTGTTACAAAAAAAAATGCAAATAGCGAAAATCTAGTTAGACAGAAGTCCATGGTCCCAGTTTGAAAAAACAACCATTAGCATCCAAGGAACACACAGGAAAAAAAAGCACAAAATTCTGATTTACGGTATTAGAGATAGAGGCCAAAAACTAATGTGTTTTTCAAACGACCGCCTGGTGGCGCTATAGAGGAGCATTGACCTGTAATTTTAATAGAACTTGTAGTTTACTGTACCCTATGATATTGAAAGTTTCATGAAATTATCTTTAGTATTTTTTAAGATATCAGCATTTAAAAATGCTCACAATGCAAATGTGTGCCATGTTTTTTAATTCCAATAGACGGCAGCATTGCTCTTCTACAGAATCCTAAGGATTTAAAAAAAAATCATATAAAATCAACGATAAGACCAAATGGTACAAAATTTTAGACTTAACATCTCCTTTGTTAGCTTAACAAACAACAAGTGGTTGTACGTTGATTTCTGATGTTAAAAATCTGTGACCACACCCACCTCATTAGCTTTACGATTATTTAAAAACGGTCTGGAATTTCGCAGATTGAGGTACCATTGAATTCGGTAGTCTAAATAGGTATATACCAATTTTTGTCGAGTTTAGTGAAACTATGAATAGGGAGCAAAAATCGTGTTTTACGAAAAATCGCAAATTGCGAAAAATCTAGTTAGACGGAAGTCCATGGTCCCGATTTAAAAAACGTTCATTAGCATCCAAGGAACACACAGAAAAAGAAAGCACAAAATTCCGACTTACGGTATTCGAGATAGAGGCCAAAAACGAATTGCTTACTTAAACGACCGCCTGGTGGCGCTATAGAGTGCCATTGAGCTACAATTTTTATATAACGTGTAGTTTACTATAGGCTACAATATTGGAAAGTTTCATGAGTTTATCTTTAGTACTTTTTAAGATATAAGCATTTAAAGTTGCTCTCAAATGTTAAGTCAATGGGAAAAAAAATTCATAAAATATTATATAAAATCATTCATAATTCTGAAGCATACCAAAAGTAATAGCACACTTCTCCCAATTGAGCTTTACAAACTACTTTTGAAAGCATTTTGATATCTTTAAAACTGTAGGAGGAGTAGCGATCCAAAAAAAGGGACGGAATAAAATATAATAACTAGATTTGCAATTCCTATAAAGAAATTGCGTCTGATTGCTGAAAGCAATACCGTATTAAAGTAATTTTAAAGCTGTTACTATCAAAAGCCAAAAATACCCACTTTATAGATGTACACATATGTCAGTTTCCCCAGCTCTAGAGAAATCGTCTCTCAAACTTTCATCAGACCACCACTAGATGACGCCAAAGATTTAAAACTTTACATTTTATGAAAAACAAATTCAGTGTTAAAGACATTTATCTCCTGTAGTTTCAGACAACTTAGCTTTGCTGCATTAACACTGTTCACAGAAACCTAAAGTCTTTATATGCAAATTCTTAAACTTTGAGAATAAATTGTTTACTCAGCAGAGACCAAGCTTCTTTGTTGTCACTGAACAGTCTCTGACTCTTGACTGAGCGTTTTTCAGATAAACATTTTGAGGTATGATGGGAACTTTTGAAGTCATTTTCCTTTGGACTTTTACATAGGTTTTGAAAAGCTGTCAATTTTGCTTCTACACACTTTCAACAAACTGTTTCCTAAATAAATTATCTATTTCTGTACTTTACACTTTTTAATACACAATACCTATGTTGCAGTTTATAACATGGAAGTCACCTGCCTGCAGGGAGGCTCACCTGCCTGCAGGGAGGCTCACCTGCCTGCAGGGAGGCTCACCTGCCTGCAGGGAGGCTCACCTGCCTGCAGGGAGGCTCACCTGCCTGCAGGGAGGCTCACCTGCCTGCGGGGAGGCTCACCTCCTGCAGGGAGGCTCACCTGCCTGCAGGGAGGCTCACCTGCCTGCAGGGAGGCTCACCTGCCTGCAGGGAGGCTCACCTGCAACACATGCTGGCACATGTGGCCATAACAACAGCAGCCTCATGGGAGAAACCCCATCAGTACAAACAGACACCACACTTAAGGTTTCGAGAGGCCATTTTTGAGGCATGCTGGGTAATTTTTTGGTCTCTTTAATTAGGACTTTTAAAATAGGCCTTTTTTATTAGGCTTTGTAATTTGTTCACTTTCAGGATGTTTCATTTACAAACAAACATCTACTGAAACATTTTTAGAGCTGTTGCTATCAAAAGCCAAAAACACCTACTTTAAAGATGTAAGCACATGTCAGTTTCCACAGATCAAGAGAAATCGTCTCTCAAACTTTCATCAGACCACCACTAGATGACGCCAAAGATCTTAAACTTTATATTTCATAAAAACAAATGATCAAGACATTAAAGTGTTTTTTTTTTTTTATTTCCTGTAGTTTCAGAGAACTTAGCTTTGCTGCTTTAACACTGTTCACAGAAACCTAAAGTCTTTAAATGCAAATTCTTAAAGGTTGAGAATGAAATTGTTTCATCTGCAAGACCAAGCTTCTTTGTTGTCAAAGTACAACAGGTGAAACTTGTGAGCAATCAGGAGGTCTGACTCTTGACTTCAAATACCTTTTCTAAGCTTAAATCTTATTTATTTGACTTTAAGAATGTTGGAAACAGATCTTGGAACTCTTAAGAAGAATCTTAACCTTGCTGAAAGCTTTTGACACATTTCTTTTGAGCAGAGTTTAAGGGTTTTGTTTCCAACCACCTTTATTAAAGTTTTAAAAACTTTAAAGTCACATATATTAATTTAAGATTTAGTAAACTTTTAGAAAGTCTTTACATAAACTTTAAAGTACTACAGTACTTTCATGACCATTTGACAAGTACCATAAGTACAGACACCCATCTCACTCAAGGTTTGGAGAAGCTTTTCAAAGCATGCTGGGAAATTTCTTGGTCAATGCATTTTCAATGGGAAATTTTAGTCAGAAAAATATTAATCATAAATCACCCATTGAAGCTTTTGGTACCATAAGTAATAGCACAAATCTTATAATGGAGCTTTATAAAGTACTTTTGATTCCAACTTTATAGCTACTTTAGACTACGAGGAGAAGCCCGTCAAAAATCCGACGAATAATAATAATAATAATAAACTATAATAAAGTTGGTACAACAACATACTCTGATTGCTTTCAGCAATCAGACAACTAGATTTGCAATTCCCTGAAGAAATTGCGTCTGATTGCTGAAAGCAACACCGATCTAAAACATTGTTCACAAAGAAAGGAATTAGAGCATGTAAAAGTCTGTGACCACACCCACCTCATTAACATTACAATTATTTCGAAAACGGTAAGGACTTTGACCAATTGATTGGTACCATTAAATTCGGGGTAGTCTTAATAGGGTATGTACAAATTTTGTCAAGTTTTGAAGAAACTATGTCGAATAGGGAGCAAAAATGTGTTTTACGAAAAAATTGCAAATAGCGAAAAATCTAGTTAGACAGAAGTCCATGGTCCCATTTGAAAAACGTCCATTATCATCTAAGGAACACACAGAAAAAGAAAGCACAAAATTCTGATTTACGGTATTAGAGATAGAGGCCAAAAAACAAATGTGTTTTTTCAAACGACCGCCTGGTGGCGCTATAGAGGAGCATTGACCTGTAATTTTAATAGAACTTTGTAGTCTACTGTACCCTATGATATTGGAAAGTTTCATGAAATTATCTTTAGTATTTTTTAGGATATCAGCATTTAAGTTGCTCTCAATGCAACTGTATGCCATGGTTTTTATTTCCACTAGATGGCAGCATTGCTCTTTCAAAGAATCCTGTGGACTCTCAACAGGGATTTCAAGTTTGTCCCATGTATAGGAGGAAAAATATTTTTAAAAATTCATATTAAATCAACTGTAAACCCAAATGGTACGAGATTTTAAACCAAACATCTCCTTGATCAGCCTAACAAACTACAGTTGGTTGGATGTTGATATCTGCAATTATCTACAGATACAAGGACTCATCCAAAGTTAGCTTATCCTTCTTAAGTCATCACTAGGTGGCGCCAGCAATGCTGTATTTCTAGTATGTTATACAACACACCTCTTACAACCTATATGTTAAATTTTATTTAGCTAGGTTAAGTAGTTTTTGAGATAGAGCCTTAAACACAATTGCCTCAATTATAGCGCCACCTATTGGAATATTTTCAGAATATTTTAGGTGAGTGTTTATCAATGTAGGATGAAGTTATATTTCAATATTTGTTAAGTTTTGTCAATCTTTGTAGGATCTAGAGCATGTTAAAATCTGGGACCACACCCACCTCATTAACATTACGATTATGACGAAAACGGTAAGGAATTTCTCCAATTGAGTGGTACCATTGAATTCGGGGTAGTCCAAATATTCTATGTACCAATTTTTGTCAAGTTTGAAGAAACTATGTTGAAAAGGGAGCAAAAAAATGTGTTTTACAAAAAAATGCAAATAGCGAAAAATCTAGTTAGACAGAAGTCCATGGTCCCAGTTTGAAAAACGTCCATTAGCATCCAAGGAACACACAGAAAAGAAAGCACAAAAATTCTGATTTACGGTATTAGAGATAGAGGCCAAAAACTAATGTGTTTTTCAAACGACCGCCTGGTGGCGCTATAGAGGAGCATTGACCTGTAATTTAATAGAACTTGTAGTTTACTGTACCCTATGATATTGGAAAGTTTCATGAAATTATCTTTAATATTTTTTAGGATATCAGCATTTAAAAATGCTCACAATGCAAATGTGTGCCATGTTTTTTTAATTCCAATAGACGGCAGCATTGCTCTTCTACAGAATCCTAAGGATTTAAAAAAAAATCATATAAAATCAACGATAAGACCAAATGGTACAAAATTTTAGACTTAACATCTCCTTTGTTAGCTTAACAAACAACAAGTGGTTGTACGTTGATTTCTGATGTTAAAATCTGTGACCACACCCACCTCATTAGCTTTACGATTATTTCAAAAAACGGTCTGGAATTTCGCAGATTGAGTGGTACCATTGAATTCGGGGTAGTCTAAATAGGGTATATACCAATTTTTGTCGAGTTTAGTGAAACTATGTTGAATAGGGAGCAAAAATCGTGTTTTACGAAAAATCGCAAATTGCGAAAAATCTAGTTAGACGGAAGTCCATGGTCCCAATTTGAAAAAACGTTCATTAGCATCCAAGGAACACACAGAAAAAGAAAGCACAAAATTCCGACTTACGGTATTCAAAATAGAGGCCAAAAACGAATTGCTTACTTAAACGACCGCCTGGTGGCGCTATAGAGTACGATTGAGCTACAATTTTAATATAACGTGTAGTTTACTATAGGCTACAATATTGGAAAGTTTCATGAGTTTATCTTTAGTACTTTTTAAGATATAAGCATTTAAAGTTGCTCTCAATGTTAAGTCAATTGGAAAAATAATTCATAAAAATATTAATATAAAATCATTCATAATTCTGAAGCATACCAAAAGTAATAGCACACTACTCCCAAAGGAGCTTTACAAACTACTTTTGAAATTATTTTAATATCTTTAAAACTCTAGGAGTAGAAGCATTTTAAAAAGTGACGGAATAAAATATAATAATAAAAATAATAAAATAGAATAAAGAAGGTGGATAACATACTCTGATTGCTTTCAGCAATCAGACAACTAGATTTGCAATTCCCTGAAGAAATTGCGTCTGATTGCTGAAAGCAATACTGATCTGAAATATCCTCTAGCTGCTAGCGTTAAAGACCTTCCGTTCGACGCGCACACAACAGTTTTTCCGCGTAGGTCAAGTACTTTTGGAGATATTAGAGGAAACGTCAGGAATTGGCAGTAGCGCCACCTACGGGAGCACCGTTGTGAATGTTGTTGCGCTTACTCATCTTACACTGTGGAAGAAGTCTTGAAATTTGGTGAAGTTATGTGAAACTGTCAAGGAGCTGCAGCGTTGCAAACATTACAATCTCAGCTTGTGTAATTTGCATAACGTTCTACGCAAAAACCGTACGGAACTATGCAAAACGGATATCACCATTGGATTTGTGGTCGTCCAAATAGAGTACGTGCAGAAAATTGTAAAGATAAGTCAAAGCATGTGACACGGGGAGTCAAAAAAGTGTTTTGCGAAAAATTGTAAATTGCGAAAACTATAACACATTACAGATCGCAAATGAATATAAGCTATTATTTTATTATCAAATGAATCATATAGGAGTGAAGCTAGTGCTTAAGACTAATGCAGTTGGAGAATAAGGCCTATACACTTTAGTTTTAAAACTGACCACCTGGTGGCGCAATAGAGCCAAAATTGATTGACCATTTAAAGATTGGTCTGAAGTATCTACTTACAAAGTTTCATACCTGTTTGTCCATCATTTTTCAAGAAATAGGGATTTTAAATTTCCCCCATGCATTTTTATAGGGGAAAAAATATTTTTAGAATTCATATAAAATCAATCATAAACCCAAATGGTACAAAGTTTTAAACCAAACACCTCCCTGATCAACTTAACAAAATACAAGTGGTTGCATGTTCATACCTGCAATTATATGGAAGATAGGAGGAACCATCAAAAGTTAGCTTATCCTTCTTAAGTCACCACTAGGTGGCGCAGCAGAGCCCTTTTTCTAGTATGTTATACAAGTCCCCTCCTACAACATATGTGTTGAATTTTATGTAGCTAGGTTGAGTAGTTTTTGAGATAAAGGCTTAAACACAATTGCCTAAATTATAGCGCCACCTATTAGAATATTTTCATGAAACTTTTTCATACTCCTTTATCACTGTAGGATGAAGCCATATTTTACAACTTTCGAAGTTTTGACTATCTTTGTAGGATTTAGAGCATGTTAAAATCTAGGACCACACCCACCTCATTAGCATTACGATTATTTCGAAAACGGTAAGGAATTTCGTAAATTGAGTGGTACCATTGAATTCGGGGTGGTCTAAATAATCTATGTACCAAATTTCGTAACATTTGGTTAAACTATGTCGAATAGGGAGCCAAAAACGTGTTTTAAGAAAAATCGAAAATTACAAAAAATCTAAGTAGACGGAAGTGGGCGGTCCTTGAGGCAAAAACTTTTTCTAGCATCTAAGGAACCCATGAGAAAAGACAGAAAAAATCTTTTGTCACACGGCGTACGAATGCTAGCCCAAAACGCGTTTTGTACTACTACTGACCACCTGGTGGCGCAATTGAGCCAAAATTCTTCTAACGTGTAGAGAATCTCATGAACTTTTATGTCAGTAAGTCTTGTACAAATATCTTTAGTACTTTTTGAACTATAAGCTTTCAAAAGTGGCTCCCATTGACTTTCCATTCAAAAAAATACTCATAAAAATATTAATATAAAATCATTCATAATTCTGAACCATACCAAAAGTAATGTCACTCCTCTACCAATTGAGCTTTACAAACTACTTTTGAAAGCATCTTGATATCTTTAAAACTGTAGGAGGAGTAGCGATCCAAAAAAAGGGACGGAATAAAATATAATAATAATAATAAAAAGAAGAAGAAGAATAATAATAATAAAATATAATAAAGAATTTGGATAACATACTCTGATTGCTTTCAGCAATCAGACAATAATAAGAAAAAGAATAATAAAATATAACTAGATTTGCAATTCCTTGAAGAAATTGCGTCTGATTGCTGAAAGCAATCCCGATCTGAAACATTGTACAGCTGCAAGCGTTAAAGACCTTCGGTTCGAGGCGCACGACAAGTTTTGTCCGCGTAGGTCAAGTACTTTTGGAGATATTAGAGGAAACGTCAGGAATTGGCAGTAGCGCCACCTACGGGAGCACCGTTGTGAAAGTTGTTGTACTTCATCTTACATTGGGGAAGAAGTCTTGAAAATTTGGTGAAGTTATGTGAAACTGTCAAGGAGCTGCAGCATTGCAAACATTACAATCTCATTCTGTCTTATTTGCATATCGTGTCATGCAAAAACCGTACGGATCTACGCAAAACAGATATTATCATTGGATTTGTGGTAGCCCAAATAGGGTACGTGCAGAAAACTGCAAAGATTCGTCAAAGTACGTGACACAGGGAGTCATAAAAGTGTTTTGCGAAAAATCCTAAATTGCGAAAAAGTCCTACACAATAGAGATCGCTGATGAATATAAGCTATTATTTTACTATCCAATGAATCACAAAACAGTAAAAGGTAGTACTTAAGACAAATACTCTTGCAGAATAAGCCCTATACACTTTAGTAATCCAACTGACCACCTGGTGGCGCAATAGAGTCGAAATTGATTGAGCATTTAAAGATTGTTCTGAAGTGTCTACCTACAAAGTTTCATACCAGTTGATCTACTGCTTTTCAAAATAATAGAGTTTTTAAATTTGTCTCATGTATTTAGATAGGGGAAGCAAACATTTTTAAAAATTCCTATAAAATCAACTGTGACTCCAAATGGTACGAAATTTTCGGCCAAACATCTCTATGGACAGCTTAACAAACTACAAGTGGTTGGATATTCATATCTACAAATATTTGGAAGATAAGAGGAACAATCCAATTTTAGCATATCCTTCTTAAGTCACCACTAGGTGGCGCAGCTGAGCCCTTTTTCTAGTATGTTATACAGGTTCCCTCTGACAACATATGTGCTGATTTTTATGCAGCTAGGTTGAGGAGTTTTTGAGATAGAGGCATTAAATACCATTTCCTAAATTATAGCGCCACCTATTGGAATATTTTCATGAAACTTTTCATACTTCTTCATAACTGTAGGATGAAGATATATTGTAAGACTTGTGAAGTTCTGACAATCTTTGCAGGATTTACAGCATGTTAAAATCTAGGACCACACCCACCTCATTAGCATTACGATTATTTCGAAAACGGTAAGGAATTTCGCAAAGTGAGTGGTACCATTGGATTTGGGGTAGTCCAAATACTCTATGTACCAAATTTCGTAACATTTGGTTAAACTATGTTGAATAGGGGGCCAAAAACGTGTTTTATGAAAAATCGAAAATTACAAAAAATCTAAGTAGACGGAAGTGGGCGGTCCTTGAGGCAAAAACTTTTTCTAGCATCTAAGGAACCCATGAGAAAAGACTGAAAAATTTTTCGTCACACGGCGTACGAATGCTAGCCCAAAACGCGTTTTGTACTACTACTGACCACCTGGTGGCGCAATTGAGCCAAAATTCTTCTAACGTGTAGAGAATCTCATGAACTTATATGTCAGTAAGTCTCGTACAAGTATCTTTAATACTTTTTGAACTATACGCTTTCAAAAGTGGCTCCCATTGACTTTCCATTCAAAAAAAAACTCATAAAAATATTAATATAAAATCATTCATAATTCTGAACCATACCAAAAGTAATAACACTCCTCTACCAATTGAGCTTTACAAACTACTTTTGAAAGCATTTTGATATCTTTAAAACTGTAGGAGGAGTAGCGATCCAAAAAAAGGGACGGAATAAAATATAATAATAATAAGAATAATAATAATAACTAGATTTGCAATTCCTATAAAGAAATTGCGTCTGATTGCTGAAAGCAATACTGTATTAAAGCAATTTTAAAGCTGTTACTATCAAAAGCCAAAAATACCCACTTTATATATGTACGCATATGTCAGTTTCCCCAGCTCTAGAGAAATTGCCTTTCAAACTTTCATCAGACCACCACTAGATGACGCCAAAGATTTAAAAACAAAATCAGTGACCAAGTTATTAAAGTGTTTTTTTTCTTTTATCTCCTGTTGTTTCAGAGAACTTAGCTTTGCTGCATTAACACTGTTCACAGAAACCTAAAGCAAATTCTTAAACTTTGAAAAAAAATTGTTTATTCATCAGAGAGCAAGCTTCTGCAAAGATTCGTCAAAGTACGTGACAAAGGGAGTCAAAATAGTGTTTTGCGAAAAATCGTAAATTGCGAAAAAGCCTTTAAACAATACAGATCGCAAATTAATCTAAAATAGTATTTTCGTATTCAATGAATCCCAAAGGAGTGAAAAGTAGTGCTTAAGACAAATGCACTTGGAGAATAAGGCCTTTACACGTTAGTAATCCAACTGACCACCTGGTGGCGCAATAGAGTCAACATTGATTGAGCATTTAAAGATTGGTGTGAAGTATCTACATACAAAGTTTCATACCAGTTGATCAATTACTTTTCAGGGTAATAGGGATTTTACATTCGTCTCATGTACTTAGTTAGGAGAAGCAAATATATTTAAAAATTCATATAAAATTAACCGTCACTTCAAATGGTACGAAATTTTTGACCAAACATCTCTATGGACAGCTTAACAAACTACAAGTGGTTGCATGTTTGTATCTGTAAATATTTAAAAGATACAGGAAACCATCCAAAGTTAGCTTATCCTTCTTAAGTCACCACTAGGTGGCGCAGCACAGCCCTTTTTCTAGTATTTTATAGAAGTCCCCTCCCGCTACCTATGCGTTGAATTGTATTTAGCTAGGTTGAGCAGTTTTTGAGATAGAGGCTTAAACATCATTTCCTAAATTATAGCGCCACCTATAGGAATATTTTCAAAAAACTTTTCGTACTTCTTTATCATTGTAGGATAAAGTTATGTTTCAAAATTTGTGAAGTTTTGACAATCTTTGTAGGATTTAGAGCATGTTAAAAAATCAGTGACCACACCCACCTCATTAGCATTACGTTTTTTCGAAAACGGTAAGGAATATCGCCAATTGAGTGGTACCATTTAATTTGGGGTACTCTAAACAGGGTGTGTACCAATTTTTGTCAAGTTTGATGAAACTTTGTTGAATAGGGAGCCAAAAACGTGTTTTACGAAAAATCGCAAATAGCAAAAAATCTAGACCTACGGAATTCCATGGTCCCATTTTGAAAAACGTTCATTAGCATCCATGGAACACACACGAAAAGAAAGCACAAATTTCTGACTTACGGTATTCGAGATAGAGGCCAAAAACAAACTGCTTACTAAAACGATCACCTGGTGGCGCTATAGAGCAGCATTGAGCTGCAATTTTAATAGAACGTGTAGTTTACTATACCCTATGATATTGGAAAGTTTCATGAAATTATCTTTAGTATTTTTGAAGATATAAGCATTTAAAAGTGCTCACAATGTTAAGTCAATGGGAAAAATAATTCATAAAAATATTCATATAAAATCATTCATAATTCTGACACATACCAAAAGTAATAGCACACTTCTCACAATAGAGCTTTACAAAGTACTTTTGATTCCATCTTTATAACTGCTTTTGACTACGAGGAGAAGTGCGTCAAAAATGCGGCGGAATAATAATAATAAACTAGATTTGCAATTCCTATAAAGAAATTGCGTCTGATTGCTGAAAGCAATACCGTATTAAAGCAATTTTAAAGCTGTTACTATCAAAAGCCCAAAATACCCTCTTTATAGATGTACACACATGTCAGTTTCCCCAGATCTAGAGAAATCGTCTCTCAAACTTTCATCAGACCACCACTAGATGACGCCAAAGATTTTAAACTTTACATTTTATAAAAAATAAAATCAGTGTTCAAGACATTAGAGTGTTTTTCTTTTCGTTAATCTCCTGTAGTCTCAGAGCACTTCGCTTTGCTGTATTAACACTGTTCACAGAAACCTAAAGCCTCACCTGCCTGCAGGGGGCCTCACCTGCCTGCAGGGGGCCTCACCTGCCTGCAGGGGGCCTCACCTGCCTGCAGGGGGCCTCACCTGCCTGCAGGGGGCCTCACCTGCCTGCAGGGCCTCACCTGCCTGCAGGGGGCCTCACCTGCCTGCAGGGGGCCTCACCTGCCTGCAGGGGGCCTCACCTGCCTGCAGGGGGCCTCACCTGCCTGCAGGGGGCCTCACCTGCCTGCAGGGGGCCTCACCTGCCTGCAGGGGGCCTCACCTGCAACACATGTTTGCACATGATTCCATGCCAATGGCAGCCTCATGGGAGAAACCCCATCTGTACAAACAGACACCACACTTAAGGTTTTAAAGGAGGCCATTAATGAGGCATGATGGGAAATTTTTTGGTCTCTTTCATTAGGACTTTTAAATAGCTTTTACTAGCTGTGTTTATTTTTCTATTACTTTAACACTTTCAGGATGTTTCATTTACAAACATCTAGTGAAACATGTTTAAAGTTGTTGCTATCAAAAGCCAAAAATACCTACTTTAAATATGTACACACATGTCATTTTCCACAGATCTAGAGAAATCTTCTCTTAAACTTTCATCAGACCACCACTAGATGACGCCAAAGATCTTAAACTTTATATTTTCTAAAAAAAACAAGTTCAGTGATCAAGACATTAAAGTGTTTTTTTTATCTCATGTAGTTTCAGAGAACTTAGCTTTGCTGCATTAACACTGTTCACAGAAACCTAAAGTCTTTAAATGCAAATTCTTAAAGGTTGAGAATGAAATTGTTTCATCTGCAGAGACCAAGCTTCTTTGTAGTCATGTACAACAGGTGAAACTTGTGAGCAATCAGGAGGTCTGACTCTTGACTTTAAATGCCCTTTCAAAGCTTAAATCTTATTTATTTGACTTTAAAAATGTTGGAAACATCTTGGAATTCTTAAAAAGTATCTTAACTTTACTGAAAACTTTTGACACATTTCTTTTGAGCAGAGGTAAGTGTTTAGTTTCTAACCAACTTTAACTTTTATTTTAAAGTTTTAAAATACTTTTAGTTCTCATAATTTTATGTAAAGTTTTAGTAGACTTTTTAGAAAGTCTTTACATAAACTTCAAAGTACTACAGTACTTTTATGACCGTTAAGGAAGTACCATAAGTAAAGACACCCATCTCACTCAAGGTTTTAAGAAGCTTTTTAGAGCATGCTGGGAAATTTCTTGGTCAATGCATTTTCAATGGGAAATTTTAGTCAGAAAAATATTAATCATAAATCACCCATTGAAGCTTTTGGTACCATAAGTAATAGCACACTTCTCACATTAGAGCTTTACAAAGTACTTTTGATTCCATCTTTATAGCTTCTTTTGACTACGAGGAGAAGCCCGTCAAAAATCCGGCGGAATAATAATAATAATAACTAGATTTGCAATTCCTATAAAGAAATTGCGTCTGATTGCTGAAAGCAATACCGTATTAAAGCAATTTTAAAGCTGTTACTATTAAAAGCCAAAAATACCCACTTTATATATGTACGCATATGTCAGTTTCCCCAGCTCGAGAGAAATTGCCTTTCAAACTTTCATCAGACCACCACTAGATGACGCCAAAGCTTTTAAAATTACATTTTATAAAAAAAAAAACAAAATCAGTGACAAGTTATTAAAGTGTTTTTTTTCTTTTATCTCCTGTAGTTTCAGACAACTTAGCTTTGCTGCATTAACACTGTTCACAGAAACCTAAAGTCTTTATGTGCAAATTCTTAAACTTTGAGAATAAATTGTTTATTCAGCAGAGACCAAGTTTCTGCAAAGAATCTGCAAAGATTCGTCAAAGCACGTGACAAAGGGAGTCAAAAAAGTGTTTTGTGAAAAATCGTAAATTGCGAAAAAGCCTTAAACAATACACATCGCAAATTCATATAAACTAGTATTTTCGTATTCAATGAATCCCAAAGGAGTGAAAAGTAGTGCTTAAGACAAATGCACTTGGAGAATAAGGCCTTTACACTTTAGTAATCCAACTGACCACCTGGTGGCGCAATAGAGTCAAAATTGATTGAGCATTTAAAGATTGGTCTGAAGTATCTACATACGAAGTTTCATACCAGTTGATCAATTACTTTTCAAGATAATAGGGATTTTAAATTCGTCTCATGTACTTAGGAGAAGCAAATATATTTAAAAATTCATAAAAAATCAACCGCCACTCCAAATGGTACGAAATTTTTGACCAAACATCTCTATGGACAGCTTAACAAACTACAAGTGGTTGCATGTTCATATCTGCAAATATTTGGAAGATAAGAGGAACCATCCAAAGTTAGCTTATCCTTCTTAAGTCACCACTAGGTGGCGCAGCACAGCCCTTTTTTTAGTATGTTATACAAGTCCCTTCCTGCTACCTATGCGTTGAATTTTATGCAGCTCGGTTGAGCAGTTTTTGAGATAGAGGCTTAAACACAATTTCCTAAATTATAGCGCCACCTATAGGAATATCTTCATAAAACTTTTCGTACTTCTTTATCATTGTAGGATAAAGTTATGTTTCAAAATTTGTGAAGTTTTGACAATCTTTGTAGGATTTAGAGCATGTTAAAAAATCAGTGACCACACCCACCTCATTAGCATTACGTTTTTTCGAAAACGGTAAGGAGTATCGCCAATTGAGTGGTACCATTGGATTCGGGGTAGTCTAAATAGGGTATGTAAGATATCTTGTCAAGTTTGGGCAAACTTTGTTGAATAGGGAGCCAAAAACGTGTTTTACGAAAAATCGCAAATAGCGAAAAATCTAGACCGGCAGAATTCCATGGTCCCATTTTGAAAAACGTTCATTAGCATCCAAGGAACACACAGAAAAAGAAAGCACAAATTTCTGACTTACGGTATTCGAGATAGAGGCCAAAAACAAACTGCTTACTAAAACGATCACCTGGTGGCGCTATAGAGCAGCATTGAGCTGCAATTTTAATAGAACGTGTAGTTTACTATACCCTATGATATTGGAAAGTTTCATGAGATTATCTTTAGTACTTTTGAAGATATAAGCTTTTAAAAGTGCTCACAATGTTAAGTCAATGGGAAAAATAATTCATAAAAATATTCATATAAAATCATTCATAATTCTGACACATACCAAAAGTAATAGCACACTTCTCACAATAGAGCTTTACAAAGTACTTTTGATTGCATCTTTATAACTGCTTTTGACTACGAGGAGAAGCTCGTCAAAAATGCGGCGGAATAATAATAATAAACTATAATAAATTTGTACAACAACATACTCTGATTGCTTTCAGCAATCAGACAATAATAATAAACTATAATAAAGTTGTACAACAACATACTCTGATTGCTTTCAGCAATCAGACAATAATAATAATAAAATATAATAAAGAATTAGGATAACATACTCTGATTGCTTTCAGCAATCAGACAATAAAGAAGGTGGATAACATACTCTGATTGCTTTCAGCAATCAGACAATTAGTAACCATCGCTATGAAGATGACACTCAAATATATATTACAATGAAACCAGGAGACCGAGGCCCTGTACAAGCTCTTGGTAAATGCATTGAGGAAATTACAAAACACGTCAGAAAGTTCTTAAAGATCTCATCTACATTGCTTTATGTGTTAATATTTCTTTGGTCGTGTTTATATCTTATTAAATTACACTTACCTCCACCAGGTAAGAAATAAAAGTCTTCCAGTTTTTTTGATTTTTTAAAAATTTCATAATACTGCAGTACTTAATTTCAAATTTGCAAGACATTTTATATGGAAAAATCTAAGCTCTTTGAGGTATTTTTGAAGGAAACTCTCAGTCACCAACATTCAGTTTACTGTATTTATCGTTTGCCCTTAAACTGCTATACTTTGTGTTGTCATGAAAGTGCAACTAGATGTAGATGTAGTCTTATGGGTTTTAACCACCAGGTTTCATTATGTTCAATCACCTGCTGCTGAAAACATATTCATTTTTTTCCATTTGTTTTTAGACTAACATTGCTTAAACTAACAACATACCTGTTTTTGATTTTTTTTTATCTGCAGGTGTTAAATTCTGGTCCTAGCAGATCAGTGGACACTGTGATTGACATTAGACTCCCAAAGATCCTTTCACCTCATCGGCACAAACTGCAGAAGCTGATCAGTTTGAAGGTATGACCTCACAAGAAGTTGAGTCCATGTGGTTCTTTTAGCAGATTTGCTAAAAGAAATGGTGCAAGTCCTATTAAAGGGCTGTGAGACCTTGTTAGTAGCAGCAGTTGTAGCATTGAACTTATTGATTGCCTTCTGTTCCTGCAGTCGTCACACGGCGAGTGTTCGATCAGCAGCAAAACCATTTCGGTCTTCGAGGACTGCGACGTCCCTCAAGCTTCCTCCATCCAGAAGCTCATCTCCTTCTTTTCGCCAACCTCCACACGCACTTTGGTACACAAAGACACACACATCTGTTCACTAGTTTCAGAGAAATGTTTTAGAATCCCCTTCAAAGAGTTTTTATCTCAGTTATTGTTGAACTATGCCAAAGGAAATTCATTCATTCATACATTTTCCTTGCCGCTTTATCCCTTTCGGGGTCGCGGGGATGCCGGAGCCTATCCCGGCGGCTGATGGGCGAAGGCAGGGTTTACCCTGGACAGTTCGCCAGTCTGTCGCAGGCCAAAGGAAATGACTAGAAAAATATCTAGTCAGTTGTAAGAGTTAACACTAAACACATGGCAGTTGCAAAACAATCAAACTCATGCTGACACAACAGGAGTGTGAAGAAAAAGTGTCAGGTGGTGAAATAAATCAGTAAAGTTCATCGTCATGGGACTCTGACATCCTCCAAGACTGTTGAGAAATGTTCTCCCTGATGACTTTCAATGTTAACAAAAAAAGTCAAGTCAGCATTCCAGTGGGTGACCTGCTTGTATTTGTGGGTACGCAGTTCTGTGGCCATGGAGATGAGCTGTGTGAACACTTGATATGTCACCTGGGGAGCCTGGATGTGGGGCGAGATGCTACCATCCAGCTGGAGGTCAACCTGAATCCTGCTGTCCTGCTCCAAGAACCGGTAAAACTGCACAAACATACAGGGATTCCTTTAAGAAAAGACTTGGTTCTGCCATTCATTTTATTATTATCCAATTAGATGTTTATAGCTGACTACTTCCTTTACATTTGAATGCTTCAGCCTAAAGCTTAAGGTAAAGGTAGAAGCTTTATTTCTGTCTTTGTACATCTAATTAAACATTTTGTAACACTCTTGGTTTTAAAGTAAATAATTGAAACCACAAAAAACTAAACAGTAAACACATTTATATTTAATAAAGGAATGTAACTTTTTTTTGCCAGATTTACCTCCTAAATTATAATATATATATTTCTTTTAAATAAAAAACAATATATTCTATTTTCAAATAAAAAAATATATAATAAATAGTTGGGGTTTTTTTCAAATGTTTTTTTGTGTATAAATTATAAACTGAATATATCACAGTTAATTATAAATCAGAATTAGTCACAATCCAGCAATGAAAAAAAAGCAACTTGTGTTTTAGCTTTCAAGCAAGTAGATACTAAATTAAGCTAATTTTGGAGCAGAAGTGGTTTGATCCATAATTTTAAATACTCGTCAACTCTTCAGTCCTGCCTGGTGGATAGGTCTGCAACCTCCATAAAAAGCTCATAAATTTAAACTTCCACTATGTCACTTAGGCTTGGGTATGTGGGTCTAAATAAAAAGTCGGAAAATGTCAGATAGAAAACCAATTTCTACTAGTTATGCTGCTTTGTATTAAACCAGGTTAATATCTTTGTTGTCAGGGCCGTCACGGCATCATGATGCTGGAGAGCACCGCGGTGATGTCCTCTCCGACAGAAGATCCCCACACTGTCCTCATGCAGGGTCTGCCTTTCACTCAGGTAACCCAGAACAGCCAATCAAAACAGAGAGTGAACTACATGCTGAACTGTATTACAGATCTTTGTTATACTTTCTCTAAAAAATCCAGGAAAAGGCTATACCCCAAAATAAATCCTCACCTCATTGTTGGATCATTTTGTCAAATCCTTGCATATGACAAATGCTCATCTGTGTTTTGTGCTGCACTTTTAGGTGTTGGTGGAAGCCGTCTTTACCCAGAAGCTCACTACAGTGGTGCAAATCTTCATCATTGTTGTCGGTTTAGTTTTAGGACTGACGATCCTCGCCGCTCTCATCTGGTGTCTGTGGAAGGTGAGCTGTCGTCTGATGAGGTCAAGTTTGTGCATCATCTTCCTGTCTCATATTTTGTGTCTGATTGACAGGCCGGTTTCTTTAAGAGGAACTTCCAGAAGAAAGAGGAAGAGGAGTTCAACAGAGATAGCTGGGATTATGTTCCTAAACTGAAAAAAAAGGAGAGCAACGCCTAACACCCCCCCACCTCTGAACTCCTGCTGTTTGGGACCTGCCTCTGACCTTTGAGCACAGGGGGCAGCCCTCTGTGTGACGGTGCTCCAGCTTTAAGCAGACGTTCAGCTGCATGGACTGAAGCTCAGCGCTCCACAGGGGAACATCCTCCTCTCAGGAGCCTAACCGGATGAAGCTGAACGTGTTCGGGACACACCTCTTTTGGGGAACTGGGACACAATACATTTCTGTTTGACTCTGAAGAGGGAAAAACAACCAAAGCAAAGCGACTTTCTAGTTTTCTCAGGGATGCACTTCTAGATTCTGATTGGCTTAATACTCCTTTCATTTGCTTGTATCATACCTGCTCATCACATGATCAGGACATCATATTTGTTCTGGAACTCCAGTTTTTTTTTTTTTCCTGATGGGGAGACAAATTATCTGCAGAGTTGTGCAAGGAAAGGGAACTACTACACCTGCTGTGACCTACAGCATGTTTTACTGCTGCATTTAAATTAATAATTATTTATGAATGTTATGGCTCCATTTGATTAAGAAAGTAAAGGAAATGCTTTTGTTCACTTGTAGCAAAGCATGCTGGGAGAGCCACACGTGCCATCCATCCTGTTGAAGAGATAGATAAGAGTCGCCTGTTTCCTGATACTTGATGTAAAAAGAGAGGACGATTTTAGGACAGCTTCAGATCAATATTGGTTTTATTTAATTTATGTGCTGCTTTATGACAAAACGTGTGAAAATGCTCCCAACAGGGGTGAAAGGAGAAGCCACAAGGAATCAGGATAAAAAAAGTACATAGAAAATAAAGTAACAAAACATATTTGGAGGATTGTTTCAACTTGTTGTATTCTGTGAATGCAAAGTTAATGTGATCGCTTCCTTCCATTGCTGTAAAATATGCAACAAACATCAGTGTTTTAGTTTGTTTTTAAAAGTTTTGTGAATTATTTCCTTTTGAAAAAACGTTTTGTGCACTGGAAAGTCTTACTGATTTCTATCAATATAAATACATGAAGTATTAAAATATTTTATACAAAACAAACACTTGTTTCCTTTAATGTTTTGGCCAACATTTGTATTTCTGGGATGTGTAAAAAATTATCACAGATTTTGGATGTGCGTTTTTGAATGCAAATTCTGGAACCTCTGGAGCTCCAACTTTAAAAAAAAAACAACAAATTTTTGTACACATTATTAAACAATAAAAGACTGAACTGAAAAAGTAGCAGAATGCAGAAAGTCAGAAAGTGTAAACATAATTTCAGTCATGGAGCTTATTCTTCAGATCAGATGCAGCTGCAGGAGACAGTGGACTCGGCCTCCTCCACCTCCTCCCCGTACAGAGAGATGAGTCTGGGATGGACCCTGAACGCATAATACAACAAACCAGCTTCAGTTAGTTGGTGGGATGGAGCGTTCTTTGCAGAGACAAACAGATTCTTAAATAGATGCCTTTATTTTCCAATAACGGAGGAAGAGAACTTTTTTGGGTTGAGAAACTTCTCTTTTTTCCTCAGTGTTCTCCTGCTGCTTCTCTGAGTTTGTCATCAACAAAAACAATACTTTTGTTCTTCTTCTTTCATTTTTATTGTAATGCATACGTTTGAAGAAGTTGGCTTTAAATATTCTGAAGAAAATTTGCAGCTTTGTTCCATGTAGTGCAGCTACATCAGAGATGGCTCCAGTGACTCATTAAGGAGATAATCCCCGCAAAACCCAACTCACCTGATGAGCACCTCATTAGCAATCTCCACCAGCTCTCCATCAATGTTCCAGGGAAATGCGGCTCCTTCTGGCTGGATGATGGGGGTGCTTTTAGAGTCCCCCTCTTCTTCACTCTCCTCCTTGGAGAAGCCAGTCATTGAGAGGGGACGGATCTTCACTGCTGACACAGCATGCGTCTCCACGAAGGAGAAGCTGAACTAGAGAACAAACAGGCAGTCAAGCAGTGTGTGTGTGCATGCACGTGTGTGTGTGTGTACATGAAAAGACACAGAGGCTTGTAAAAATCCTTCTTAAGCTGCTTGTTAGTGTGAGGAGTGACTGAGTTCATTCCTCTTTAATTTAGTGTGCTGTGATACATTTGACTTCCAATAGGGGGCACCAAAGACTGTCCTGTCATTGCTCTGTGGAGTTTACCTGTTTTTCTTCTACAGGTACTTAAAAGAAATGTGTAAGTTTTACAACCAATCAAGTGACTAAAGTAATTTTGCAGTACATATTCTAAAAACTGTTTTTTCACGTTTTTTATTTTAATTTCCCATAAAATCACAGTTTTCACTGTTTTTGTGCAAACATAAATACAAAAACTTAAAACATTTTTATTTGAATGTGTTTTAGGCTGAAACAATCCTTAAACTGGGAGAGAGATTCAGTAAATATGTTAAAGATCTGAGGAGACACTTCACCTGAAACGGCTGTCAGGTGAGCTGTCAGGTGAGTGTGTTATTTGTTAGTGCAGGTGTCAACAGCCACACTTGAACGCTCCACCTCGCCGTGTTCCCGTTAGCACGGCGACTTTTGAAGGTCTATGGCTCTACCAGGATGTAAGTCAGTCAGTAAACAGCCTGTTTACTCAGTAGGACAGTAGATGCTCCACTCCCAGTATATTTAGAAAGTGGGTTAGTATGCAGTCTCTTAGGTCACAAAGCCAAGCTAAACCAGGCTAAGCTATTTACCAAGGAGGTTTTTTTTACTTCATTAAATCGGGATGTTAAAAATGAGGAAGCTAAGGGTGATTCCGGTCTGATTTTGTTCTGTCATGGTTCCTTTAAAACCAAATAAAATTTTTTCAGAAACTTTTTTAATGTAAAACAAAATTTTGTGGCCAAAGTACACACAATCTGTCTGCTATGGGTAAAAACTGTGAAAGAAAATCCTACTCTACCTTCAGTGTAGTCCTGTAAACACTCCGGTTCTGGTTATTAAATTCCCAGGAATCTCTATTAACCGAGAACATTGATGTTTTAGCCTCTTTAAACGCTAAATCTCAGATTTTGGCAGCATCATGGCCAGCAGCATCTGGTAAGGTACCCAAATGTTCTTGAGCATCAGTCTTGTTACAAACTGACTGTAGCATTATTTCATGAAGAAAAAACAAGGTACAGTAATGATAAAATTATTTTTAAATGTTCTGAAAAGCAATGTTCACACCGGGCATGTGACACACATTCCAGAATCCATATTTAACAAATGGTGAACTTCTTGTTTTTCTTTTTCTACTGTTTACTGATTAATGTTCGTATGTCACCACCTACAGTTGGAAGAGGACTCAAGAGATGCAAATCATGCAAATCTTGCTCCATGCTTTTTCTTTCACAGCTGTATTCCTATATATAAAAGACTTATAGTGTCATATAATTTTAGCCAGGCACAAATGCTTAAATTCTTCTTTATGTTTGATTTTCAAACGGTTGGCACTTCTGTGAATTAAAGGCAACGTCATCCACTCATCACTACCAAAACCAAGAACCTGATTGGTTGAAGTTCGACCTGGTTTAACTTGCACAATTGCGTCACTGAACGTGAGAAGCCCAAAACGCACATTTATGCAAACTTTTCATTTTAAGTGGTCGCTTTGATGTATATGGTTGAGGGCGGTGCAAACGTAGCTAAAAGATAAAGGCAGCAACTCGTCCTGATGATAAAATGACAGCACAGATACCCAAATTGGGCTCTCACCTCTCCACTGGAACTGCCAAATCTTTTCAGGTGTTTGATGAACTCTGACCTGGATGCATTTTCTACTGCGATCAGTGACGCGCTGCCGCTGGTTAGACTGTCAGAAACAGCAGGTAAACGTGGATGTTAGGTGAAGACGAGGAGGAGTGTGCTGCTGGGGGAACTCTTCATCTTAAAATACCTGGTGTTTGGAGCCAGACCTCGAGGTGCATGTGGACTCAGACATGGTATGGACATGACGCTGATGCTCAGATACTGGCCTTGTTTGGTAGTCCAGGAAGCCTCCCCCTCCCCCTCTGCAAAGAATAACCCCAGATTACAGACGGGACACTTCATCTGCTCCAAAGTCTTTAGCTATAGACAGAAACTCAGGGCTTACCTAAATCTGAGTCCTGCTCCTGGTTGTCACCTTGGTCTCTGATGTAAAAGGAAAACATCTCAATATTAAAGAACTGACTCAAAAATTAAACATAAATGCATTATTCATTGTAGGAAAATCATAGGAAAACTAACAATCGACAAGTGTTTTGCAAACAAAAAAGCGACCAAAATAAAAGGAAAAGTTTGTATTTTTTATATATATACGAATATTTTTGCATAGAAACTTGCCAAGCATTGAAAGCATGTTCTCTTATTAATGTGAGCATCTTTACCCACTTTATAGTTCCAATGGAGTTAGTGGAAATTACCGTACTCATAATTAGCAAAAAGGGAAAATGAGATTGTTCTGAGAGACTTTCAAATTAAAATACCTGAAACTAATCAGTGACACTCATTTACACTGTTTTAATGCTCCAAGCAGCTTCTGTTTAGTCAGTCTTTGGAAACTCATGAAGTCGTTTGACTATTTATTTCTTCTTTCCACGCTTTCCTCTCATCTCCCCTAATTCTAAAACATGACGGGTTTGACCTGATTTTGTAGAGACGGCTTTAGGGTTTTGTGCTGTTGGAATGGAGGATCACAAGAAATTCTTTCCACTTTGAGTTAACATTTTTTGTTGTTATAAATGTTCAAGTGTTAGCTAAAACAACATTTTTTTTGGGTAATATCGTTTATTCCGGATGCTAAAAAAAAACCCCGTACATTTCTGGTGGAGAAAATTGCTGGTTATCGCTGTTTTGTGAGAAACTTAGTCAGAATAAATGTATGATTTTAGATTTGATTCGCATTTGAAGATTTTCTCCAGTTAAAGCTAAATATGCTAATCTAGCTACCTGCAGATCATCACAAAGTTAGAAAAGAAACAGATGTTTTTTCTTACCGATTCCAAAATAAATTCTGCCGCGATTTTTTTGCTGGTAAAAATGAAAGCTCACATTCTTCTGGTCTGCAAAAAACAGAGAAGGACAAAGGCAAAAGTAAGCTAACAATAATAAACATGGTGCAAATTATGACATTTTAAAATTTCCTTTCATGAGACAAACTTAATCCACATGAATAAACAAATTCAAATCCTCTTCTCTTTTTACTAATCAAACAAAGTTCATCACCTCAGCTTAGCCAACGTCTTCACCAGTGCATACTCCCGTCTCCGTGACGACGTCATCCATCTCCTCTTCTCTGCTCGAGCTAAACTTCGTCCGCCAAAACCAAACATGGCAGAAAAACCGAAATGCACCGACTGACCGACAGGCGAGAAGCTGCACATGTCCACTTGCTGCAGGTGACCTGCAAACACGAGCAGTATATGACCATCAAACAGGTCATAAATCACACCGTCACCCTGAATTAGATGGGTTTGAAAGCTTTTTATAATTTCGTAAACGTGTCTGTTTACTATAGGTGTCATAAAAGAGCACACTGCTTGAGAAAACAAAGGTTCTTAACATTGATGTTGAAGATGAAAAAAAAGCAAACTGAGAAACCAAAAAAGAAATGTTTTTCTTAATTTACAACCATTCCTTTTTTTTTTACATTTTCAATTAAAAAAGAAATATGTAATATTGCAATATGTTTGTTCGCATCCAACAGAACAAAATATCTAAAAGTAAATACGTCTCCTGTCTGTGCTCATCCTATTTTTGCATTCTAGTGTTCTAGAAGTCTAATCAAGTTGGTTGGATAGTGTTTACATGCCATGAGCCTGGAGAACAATTTCAAAGGATCTGATTTTCATTCCAAAAAATCTGATCCACTTTGGGTAAAAATCCAGACTAAGTGGTTTAGATTTCAAACAGCTGCCAGTTGGAACAGGCCTGGCAGTCACAGCAGTCCTTAGTCTCTGACAGCAAAATGTCCTAAATGATGTACAGATAAATACAAAATTAAACAAACCTCAATGAAAATCTAAAGAGGAAAGAGAATTTGAACTGCAAAAACATCAAATAGATCACTAAAGTGCAATTTGTGAGCAAACATGCAGCAAATTCAAGCGGCTAGGGCAGTCTTTTTAATGTGGACAATAAAAATAGATTAAACTAATAAAGTAAATAGGATTTGACGTTCGTCTTTGATCATAAAATAATAAAATCTCTCAAATATTTATTAAGTGGTCCCAGTGGCCCAGTTTAAAGCGCGGGTTATGTACACACACACACACACTCACACACACACAGAGAATGCCATCTGGCAGCATACCTGTTCTTACCTACTGGACTGCTGTCTCTCCACCTGTCTGTCTGTCTGACTGCCTGTCTGGCTTTCTGGACAGAATCTGATTTCCTCACCATATGGCATGTTGTCAGTGTGTTTACATGGCTTACATAGTCTGCCGTTTCACTGAGATTGAACCTCCTCCGCTGATCAAAGGTCTAACTATAGAACGCCTTCATGAATACATTTAAATGTTCCTTATTTTCCGAAAATATATTTATGCATGCATTTATTTCTCATCTTTCTATTTAAAGTATGTATAACATGTTTTGAAAATTGTTACTTTTAGGATTATTTTCACTATTTAACTAGTAAAGAAGTTCAGCCAGCAGGATTAGGTTTCATAAAGACTCTGAACTGTATAAATAAAAATAAAAACATATTCAGATTATCAATAAATACTTGAAATTGAGGTAATGAATCAAAGATGTATAATGTAAATAGATGATTTACACCCAGCAAAAAAACGAAATGTATTCAATGAGGAATGCTTACTTCCATATTTGAAACAATAGTAATTGTTGTTAGTAAATCATATTTTTATTATAAAAAATGATGGGGTAATAATGTAGCTTAAATCCTAAGAGACATTCCTAACTTTTCTAGTATCTACAACTCTAATTCCCTGATCCTTCCAGCCCTGCTTACAACTAACAACAGCTTCATATAAAAATAAAAAAAATATTAAATATACTACAAGCTCATATGCTTTCTGAATAGTAATAATAAACAGCAACTAGAAAGTTTTAATCTTTATATTTTCAAGTTTAAACAATCACAAGGATGACAACTCTTTGTTTTTCTTTAAGGTGAGGATCTAAAATTACATTTTTGTCTTTTTCTTTCCAACAATAAATTTCCATACATAACATGTACTCGTTAATTCATTCCCAGACTGAAATTGTTCAATGTGTCTATTAATGAGACCAATTTTGCAACTTATTGAAAATTCACACTGTTGCTCATAAAGTTGCAGTCATTCAAATTTGGACCATTTGAAACTACAAATGAAGTATTACAGTCATTTTCAGAGGGAAGAAATATTCTGTCCAGCGGTCACAATGGTACATGTATAGAAAACAACAAAAACAGTTTGCGGGGAGCTGATTGGTTGGCACCTTTAGTCGAGGGGGGGGGGGGGGGGGGGGGTGAGATGAATGGGGTGGGACTTTGAGGAGTATGGCAAAATAAACCTGTGATTTAGTGAAACTGATCCTGGTGCTGGACATCTGTCTCTTTAAAACTCTGCTCCTTCATTGGCCCTAAAGGAACATTGAGCAAAGCTCCAGCTTGATCTCTCAGTGTTGTAAACTACACTAAATTATTTAAAAAAAACTAAGCAGAGATAGACAAAAATCTACAGAACACCTAGCAAGGCCTTTACAAGGAATGGTGTTTTTTCGTTTATTAAAAAAATGGTCAAAACATTCTCTTAATGGAGTCTTCTTTTTATGTGTTTAGGTCATGTCTATTTGTTTGTTTTCTTCTCTAATTGACCAGCTGTTTCTATTAATTGGCCCTCAATGTACATACATTACCTATTATATTCCTGATACTTAAAGACCCACTCCAATGAGAAGGATGTTTTTGGTGTTTTTAACATGCTCTTGGAGCATTTTTCTATTGATGGAGGACATGTGTAAAGAAAATTAAGCTTAAAATTGCGCTTCTGAGTCTTTCTGTATTCAAACTATTGCAAATCAGAAACAGATGAAAAAGCGCAGTTAAAAAAAAACTTGTAGTTGTGACATAGAAGCCACGAGGTCGGCCAAAAGCTCACTGCTTCACTCCATTCAGATGTATCCACTTGCAAATGACATTTACACATTTATTTTACTTGTCTAAACTGGTATCTGGCTCAAAACTGTACAGTTCGATAGCTTTGATACTTTTTGCCATTTTTGCTCTGCAGTAAAATGTTAGGTTGAAGTGTGAGGGACTGTAAGTTAGCGGGAGAGTGTAAACAGATGGATGATTGGAAGTAGGGGCGGGCTTACTCCGCACCAACGGACGTGCCCTCTACTCAGAGGTGAATATCTGATGAACTCTCTAGAAATTATGTCCCAGAAATAAACACCGTTTTTTATTATTTTGGCTAAAAAACAGCAAAATCATCACTAAAAGACTATAGGAGCTTCAAAAGAAGCAGATAAGACCCAAAAAAAGTCCACACTGATAAAAAAAAACTAAATTTTTCAAATCCAGTTTCAGATTTTGAATTTTAAATCTTAACGGTATTTTAGATTCAGTGAAGGTTGACCTACTTTGCATGATTTTTTTTAAAGACTTAAAGAATTGATGAAGATCAGAGGGGAAACTCCACAGAGAGGAAAGCTTTCATTCTCATCATAAGGGTTGACTGTTCTTAGACTGGTTCAGTTTAGCGAAAACACCTTAAAAATATACATTTTAATCTGTGAGTGCTGTATGTAATTTAAACACAACACACCTATCTAATCATCTGAGCAGAAATTGGTGATTAAGGTACAGCATTACAAGTAATTAGAGGAAGGGAAAACATGGGTTAGACAGTACCTAGGATGATGTGCAGAGCTGCAGTGACGGGATCTCTGACTCCATGAACAGAACAGGAAACCACATCTGTGGAGCCTGAAAGTGCATTCATGTAACATGGCTTTAAACAGACTCAATGTGGTCATTTTTTCTGAAAAAAGTTATATCAAGTACCGGCTGGTATGATTCCTACTGGTAGGACTGCTTTCATTGGCTTTTCTGGAAAGTTTGCATCCAGCTGAGCTCTGAAGACCAGAGCATGACACAGCTCTGCCACGGATCCATCGCCACCAACACAAACTACTCTGGAAGACAAGAAGAAACAAACCACGGTCAGGAAAAAAGGAAAAAAAACAGATTTAAAGAAAAAATCTGTAAACTTCTACATCAAAGGTGAAACCTATTTTTATTATTTATTTGGTTTCTCCTTTACTTTTCTCTGTTAGAGCATAAAATTAGATTATAATTTGCAAAGAATGTAGATTCTTTATTTTATGATCAGTCTCCCAAATATGTCTTTATACTTAGTTCTCTGATTGAGTACTCGATAGTGTGGGGAGATCCAACTTCCCTCATAACTAAAATAATTAACCATATAATGTTCGAGTGCCCTGGATTTTAACAGCAATTCTGAGATCATGCTCACTACTTTTTTTAAAACGCTAAATATAACATCACAAATTTCCCTGGGTAAAAATGTTATGAAGACTATTTTTGAATACATTGATCTGATGACAAAAATTTTATAAAAAAACAAATTTAAGTACTGGTACATTTCTTCAAAACTGCTCAAATGAATGCATTGTGGACTATATTCACCAATTTAATGAGCAGGGATTCACACTAATCTCTCACAGAGACTTCTGGGAAACCTCCTTTAGAATTGCATATTCGGACAGCTCTACAAAACGGCAAATGCACCATAAGTAGAGAGTCGTGAGGCAATTTGGACACAAATAGGATTATTTTTGCTCCATCTGCTATGTTCATGACTCCAAAATTTGTGTTTTTGTTTCTCAGTTGCGTGATAACCTTACTGCTCTTTTGGCTTTTTTAGATTAATACATTCAGTTTTTGTATTCTCCGTTTGCTACATAAGGTCTCAAGCTGAGGAGCCTTCTAAGCATTCTCCTCTACATTACATATGTTTAGAAGTTGTTCTTGATAAAATACTTACATTTTATCTTAAAATATGCAGAAATCCATATTAATAAAGCAAGTAAATTTGCTACAAAAATACAAACAGGCTAAAGAAAATTTGGGAACATATTAAAATATTTACAGGGCTGTGTAAGGTTTTTTTTTAAAAAAAGATTGTGTTAAAATTCTGTCATTAGCTTAATTTGTGCTATTGTTCTGTCAGCATTAACAGATTAAAGTAGGAAGTTTTATCTTCTTTGTTGTTCATAACTGAGAGATGACCAACGTCCATCCACCTCCTCCTCTTGTGCATGGATTACCTGGACTTCTGGTCACCACAGTGACAGTCAGCCTAATTGGCAAATGTAGGTTTCATCCAAATCCTCACCAAGAGAAACCTCACACACACACACAAACACTCACACACACTCACACAGACTCAGCAACTATCTTCGCAACACTGAGCTAATCTTTAAGCACATTAAGCTTTATGAGGACTGATCACAAAAGCTGCTTACACACCCATAGACACACACACACACACACACAACAAAAGATACAATGGTGAGGTCTGAACAGAGTTATTGTTCAGTTGCTTTGTTTTTTTTTAACATTATCAGAATAGAGTTTTGTTTTTTTCCCTCTAGTTTATCATTTTTGCCAATTCATCCAGCCCTTCTTTAAATTTGTGTGCAGTTGTGTAGTTGTGGGTGAGTGATGTGTGTCTGGGTGTGTGTATAAGATCAGTCTGGGTCAGTGTGTTTTAGTGTCAGCCTCTGACAGTAAACTGTTTGACTGCACGCTTCCCTTTGGTCTAGTTGTGAGAATGCATCTTTTGATACACTTAAAGATGATAAACTTGAATCAAAATGATTTTTTTTTTAAGTTTAATATGTCTTTGCAGTATTGAATGCTTTTATTCATACATAAATTCAAAAAATGATTTGTTCTTTTTCGCAAAATGTGCTTTAATTAGTTGATTAATTCATCTATTAAGAGTTGTTTTGTTTTTTAAACCATATTACAAGTTAAATTTTACTTGATTTTCTAAAAAATGTCACACAGTCTAAGTGAAAAGCTAGCTAATTTTATGATTTCTGTTTAAGACTAATCTCTCTAAAAAAAAATCTATATTAGAGGGAAAAGGTATACCAAAAGAATAGTGGAAAAACCAACATGAACCAACTTGATTTGCTATTTTTCCCACACTAAAGGCAGCAGGAAAATGTGCATTAATCCCAAATATTTGTGAGGTAAGAAAAAAAACCAACCCATTATATTCATCCAGTTTGCATTCCTTTATCACTGAGAGAGTGTGGCCCTTCCTCTCCGTTACTGGAGAGACAGACATGCAGAAAGACAGGACGAAAAAGGAAAACGGAGAGGTGAGCAGATGGAGAGACACTGACATGAGTGCTGATAAAGTGTTCATGTATGTGTGTGGTCAGAGGTACACAAGTGTGTGTTCGCTTGCTGCCAAAGAAAATGGGACAACGGATATCACGCCATCTGCTGAGAGGAGCGAGAGGAAGAGGGGAGTAGTAGTTATAAGGGAAAATCGGGGCAAAAACAACAGCATAAAAAAGGAGGAAAGGATGATGAGGATATGAAAAAAAGGAGAAAACGATGAGAGGAGAGGTGAGGAAGTGGTCTCCCTCTGTCACAACAGATGGACTATGCTCCGCCCCATGTATTAAGTTACCTAGCGACCAAAAACTGCCATTAGCTCTGACCTTTGGACCTCCATGCATGAACACCTACACACACACACACACACATCCATAGGCTCGATTCAGCTCCTGATGCAAATGGACCAAATCTTTGCAACAGTTACTCCAGTGTTTGCATTGATCTCAACACACAAAACTTTAAGATCAGCAATGCAAAAACAATGTTTTATTCTATACATTAAATAGAATTGTAGCTGGGTACAAAACTGACCAGTAATGTCAGTGCGAATGTCGGCCATCTTGAAAAGAGGAGCGACAGATTCCCTGTAGATGTGCACGGCCTCCTTCTTGTGGCTGCTGGGGTTGATGAATACCTTCAGATGTCTGGGACGACTGCTGATTCCTGCACCAGCAAACACAAAGACAGAAGCAGTTCATAATAATCAAAATACGCTTTTATGAACCAAATACCTCGACTGTTAGCATCTTTGTTCTACACATGTTCACACCACCTAATGCCTTATAGTCACATGCACTCGTACATAAGTTGACCCGTACTGGTGCTGCAGGTTTTTGGGTTGTCCAGGCCTGTGGATGGCTGTAACCAGGTGCGGTCACAACTTAAGGTGGGTGCAGGTGTGCCTTGCAGTTCCTTTGAGGCCTGTGTGTACAAGCATGGTGCATGTAACCTGCATGCAAGCTTTAACATGCACTAACGGACACCTCAAGCACTGAGGAAAAATCGGACTGCAACCTACTCTGACTTACCCTCTCACGATGTTTAAGAGTTCGTTATGACAGTGGCTCATAGTATGCCCGTAGGGAAAATTACGCAGGAGCATTTTGGCTTTATGGGCTTATTGAGCAGTCTGTGAAATTCCTGTTTTATGCGGGACACTTGTGTGCCCGGTAAGAGTTTGCCCATTTTTTGAGTGCAGATAGCCCACACCAATAAGTTGTGACTAAGGTATAACATGGATGACAGATAAACAGATAGCTGGTAGTTTTTAGAATTAAAATGTCTATAAATGAGAGAAAATGAAGTTATTTTTCTTGTTGAGGGACTCACTACAAAATAGAAGGCCAAAAAGTGGGACTATAGCTTTTGGTTGCGAAGCTTCAGTCGGTTTTAATTTAGCTGGATTCAGAGTTCGATCCAGCCACTTGACATGCATATGGAAACATACTCTGACGTCAGGTATGAACTGACCTACATAAAGCCAAACACTTGTTCTCACGTCACCAAGACGCACATCAATGACCAAGAGAGCTGTTGAGAAAAGCCATATCCAACAAAATGCAAATTACTATTAGTTACCACCAATTTGTAAAGGTGTCTCACTTTTTTGCAGATTTTGGCCATTATGTATTTAGGGGTATTTTTATGCCAGCTCTTGTTTTTCAACATCATTCTTGATAAAACATTTAAGTGTAGAAATGGTTGAGCCTATTGCTTCTTTCTAGTTTTACATTAGAAACATAAAAAATTAAAAGGCTAATAGCTTGCTGGTTAATAATGACATTAACTACTATTAGATTTAGTGGACAGCACTGCAATTAACACCAACCACAAAGACTGGGGTATCAGCTGAACATGGTCAGTCTTCTATGAACTGTACCTTGTTGAGTATTTGAGAGTATTTCGAGCATTAGTTCCATCGTGAATATAACACAGAGAGCAAACGTGTCGTTTCCTTGTATGAACTCCAAAACACTCCCACCCACAGACCCCCTGTGCAGCCCATCATTAGGCAGATTTAGAGACCGTATTATGCATCCCAGTAGACTAACTCAGATCAATACACAGACAGAGCAGCTCCATTATCCATCTCATGACTATAATCTGCTCCCAACAGACCATGACCTCGCCCTGTTAATGACCCCACATGCATACACAAAGCGAGCCACCGCTCCGCCCCTTAGTTCTGGCCGGGTTCTCCAGAGATCCAGTGAGGAGCCACATGACAACTCTCACACCTCTTTGAATGAAGGCTTATGCCCAAAAGAAGCTCCACCACCCAGAGTCAATCAGGATAAGACACACAAAATCAAACTTACATCATTTATTCAGAGTAACCACAATTAAAAATGTATTTTCACTGCTACAGCAATTTTTTTGTTTTGTTTGAAGACCCAATTAAAGACCTTCTGGAGAGTCTAGCACCCCAATCACCCAAACTTTTCACCTGGCTTCATGTCACTTCTTCACTGCCGCACATCTCTATGGATGAGACACAACAGCAGATTTTTCTTACTGCTTTTAAAACCTCGTGACGTGCTTAAAAGTAAAACCAAAGGATGGAATAAGAATCTTCTAAATGGTCAATGGTTAAACACCTGGCTGTTACAAAAAGGTGCCTCCTTCTCTGGACTGTATGTTACACCGTTAAGCCAAATTGTGGGGAAAGTGTTTTTGTTTCATCCCTTCGGCACCATTTGCTTTATGTTTGAAGTGTCAAACTCGTGTTGTGGTATATTTAAGAAGGATTATTACATTACACCAGGCGTAGTTTAAGACAACTCATAAATTTGTCTTCACTGTTACTTGTGTTTCAGACAGTTAAAAAAAAAACATTTTTCCTCCTTTCTTTTTGTAAAATATATAGCACCGAAACAAAACTGTGACATGCAGATTGAGCTTTGAACCGAACTGTAAAGAAAGTTTATCATTGCAGTCCTAGTCGGTTTACGTTCATGAAAGATTTAACCATGTTTAGTTTGTGTCCCTTATAGGGGAACAGTATCTGATTTTAATCCATCCATCCATCCGTCCATCCATCCATCCATCCATCCATCCATCCATCCATCCGTCCATCCATCCATCCATCCATCCATCCATCCATCCATCCATCCATCCATCCATCCATCCATCCATCCAGGCTCATCTTGCACCTCAGCTGTCCCCCAGTTCTATCTGCTGCACTATTCGAACATATAGTTGTAGAGCTAGATAAGCTAATTCTTCTTTAACAGTCCTGGTGGATCGCCTGTCCATCCTGGAAGAAGATTGCTCCTTCATGTGGACATCCCTGTTTTTGTAGGAGTTTTTCCTCACCAAGACAGAGGGTCTAAGAGCAGGGATGCCCAGTTTAGCTTAGTCTGTTTAGTTTAGTTAGCAACCAGCTTATATTTTATGACTGATTTTATGTTTTTGTACAACTACTGGTGTGAAGCCAGTTAATACAACTGTTTGGTGATATTGGGCTATATGAACAAAAATTCAGATTGAATTGAATTGTTGGGCAAAGACAAGATACCCCCTGGACAGGTCGCATGTCAGCCGCATGGCCACATTCGCACACCCACATACACTCACGTGCACACCTAGGAGCAATTCAGTCACCAATTCGCCTATGAAGCATGTTTCTAGACTTAGGGAGGAAGCCAGAGTCCTCTGAGAAAACCATGCATGCACGGGGAGAACATGCAAACCCTACACAGAAAAGTACTTGAACCAGGGCCTTCTTGGTTCTGCTCCACCGTGCAGTCAATCAATGTTGATGTTTATCAATAAAAGTCTCAGGATTAAGAACACACTCAATGTAAAATGTTATTTGGACAGTCTGTAATTCAGTTTCATCACACATGATAGAAACAAAAAAACAAGATTTAGAAATTTATTTTAGAAATACACAAAAATATTAAAATGCTTTGTTTCACTAAAGCAAGTTAGACAATGGTTTCTGAATAAATCACTAAAATGTTTCAATCTGCTCTATTTTTGATCCACATATGGAGGAACTTCAGAGAATTTTAGTCTCAATGTGTTTCCATCACATGAATTAACAGCTAATCAAAAATTTTATCATCTTTCCAAACATTCAGTATGCCAACATTTGTCACATCTCATACACACATTTCACAGATAAATTAGGTCATTTGGCTTGGAAATGCTTTTTTTTTTTAGAAGAAAAAAAGACCGACACATTAATGTAAAGAGGTCAAGTATCCATCAGACCATTTTCCCATCTTGATGAAAGCCTGGTTTTCTTACAATGATGCTAAAGCGTTTCCATGGTAAAAAATCCCAGTGTTGTCATGGAGGAGTGTTGAGTTTCCGATAGAGGACTTAAGGCCGGCCTGCTGAATGTTGTTGACAAAAAACAGAGACCTCATCTGAGGTCAGTGACAGCAGTAAGATGTTCAGTTATTACATTTAATGAGTTCATTAATCATAATGAAAAATTTGGTTGCAATTTATTTGGAGAAACTTAGATTATCAGCTCATTGAAATAAGCTGTAGACAGTAAAATTTAGTAATTTAACTGGTAATTCCAAAAAATTGTTGATAGTAAAATGTATACAGAAACTGCTATGACAACATAAAAAAGCATTTAGTGATTTAAACCATAACAATAACTCAAATACAATTTTAAATGAGGAAAATCCCTGTAATATATATTGAATAGATAAAATACATAGTTTTAGAAAGCAGACCTGGTAAAAAGTAACTTATCAAAATATTTATTAAGTTTGGGATTTCAAATTATTCTAAAAGTCTTTACCCTGTTCTTGTTAAAAGTACATGTTTAAAAGTATCAACACAAAATCAAGGGGTACACAAATATGACCAACAACAACCTGGGGTACACAAAATAATAAAAGCCACAAATTGTTCATGTATAAACCTGTGACACAAATAGAGTAAACTGACAGATTTTAATAATGACAGCATGAAGTCAGTTTTCATGATAATTTTCTGGACATATGCCATACAGGTCATGGGCGAACTTATTTTTGAATGTTTTAAAACTCTTCTGACACAGATAACTGACTTTTTTATGAAATTATCTGCAAATACTTAAAGAATCACTATCATTTCTATTATTAAAAGTTAGCTACGTTTGCTTGCATACTACCGGTCATAAAGGTAAAATTTAGCTTACTTACAGTACTTTATACAATACGTTTTATTAATCTCAATTAAAATAGTCTTACAGCACAGTTTGTTATCAACAAGTTCAAAATTGCACCTGTGAGAAAGTACACTTCAACTTGGTAGGAAAAAAAGTCTGAAGGGAGCCAAGCTAACATTTATCCTTGTAAGGAAATAATCAAAGTAATGTTAAAAAAATATTCCACCTAATATTTGATTACAAAAGATGGAAAGTGACCTACAAATTTGAAATGACTGTTTTTTTAAAAGGTAAAACCTTCACAGATGTCAATCAAATCTACCTGAAATAAATCAGTCAAGCTAACATGAGACAATTACTATTTTTTTTCCTATAATTTCACTCAGCAAAAAAGGGTCTTAATGACTGATTTGCATGGAATTACAAATGTGTGCAGTTATTCAATAATTAGAGATTTATCTAGTAAACTAATAAAGTCGTCAGCCTGAATTTGACAGTGACAACATCAGCCTTCATTCAATAAATCATTACAGCTAAAAAAAATGTAAATTCCTGACTGTTAATACCTAATTTAGAAACTCATAAAAAGGCGTATCAGAGTGTATAGCCACTTTAAAAAAATAAAACAAACAAAGATAAATTTAAAAAAATGAATACATTATTTTAATGTAAAAAAACCTTGATGCCTATTGATGTAAATATGCATCAAACCACTTTAAAATTATCTTAAGTTAACATCAACATGCAAAAAAACACGAGTGAAATCTTAATTTTTCCTAGTTTGATATAAAGTCAGGCATTGAAGAGTTAAGAAAATGATAATTTGACCTTTTAAAAAAATTCATCTTGAACTGCAGTGCTTGGTGGGAATTGTTTCTTCAGTTTGACACACTGAACTTCATGTGCTATCAAACACACAGTTTCTATGTATGTTTCTTCAATAAAACACAATGAAGAACGTTTAGATTTAAAATAATTGGACCATTAAAACATTGATAAGGAATTAATCAGTCCCTGTCAACTTGCATTTCTTGTGCTTCAGTAGTGATTTCCTATAATGGACTTACTTGAATAAAAAGAAAGAGCTCCACTGTAATTAACTACTTTTTAACTTGATTGTATGTGTGACACATGTAAGACATTTGAGGTTTATTTCAATTAATATAGAAGGTGATATGGTAATGGAATGAAAGGAAAATTGGGTTTATTATAAAACATAATGGATTGTGATATATTTACATTAAAACAAATGTAGAGAAAAATGTTACAGATTTTTTGTAAGTTTGTCTTATATCAAATCCCCTTTTGATTTTATTTTCAAACAATTTTTTTTATCAACTTTACATCATTGTACTTTTTTACTGTGGAAAAATAGTTATTTTCTTCTTTATACCTATTGTATATGTAATCATTTACTTCCCAATAACAATGGATGCAAAAAATTTAATTTCAGAATTGTAATTTTTAGAACACGAATTTGTTAAAAAAAAAAATACAAAACTTCTTTCTTTTTGGGATCCCATGGGATTTGACAAGGAAAGGGCAGTTCTTTTATTTTAAAGTGTGAGTGGGTCAAAGAGGGAATAAAAGAAATAAAGCAAGAGAAAACGTTGTTGCTGACATCTTTAGCACATTATGTGGAGGCAACGGGAGGTAAATCAACTGAACTTGTGTCAATAGTCCGAATGCAGGTGCAGCCAGTGTGGTGAATGATCTAACTGGAGCAGACGGAGGAGGGATTAAAATAAAGCGGTCCCATATTTAAAGTAAGGATGCTGTCATTTTGCCATCGTGACATGCTACACAACCACCTCAGTGACATTTCCTTTACATATTGATATGAGCCCAGACATACGGCTACATAATAGAATAGTAAAATAACACTAAGACGAACAAGACAATTGATTGGGGAGGAGTTCTGATGGCAGGTGGTGGCCCAGGCGAAGCTCACTTTCGTCTGAGGCTGTTTTAATTCCACCAACAGCACGTCAGTCCGTGGCCCTGTTAAACAACTGCAGTCAGTCTGTCCTGCTGTCTGACCGAATGTATTGAAACGGCCTCTATACAGCAAAAATGCTTGCCTTTTGTCGCTAAGTGCCATTCAATTTTTGCACAGCATTCTGCAGCTGCTTCATACACGGAACGGTACAGAACAACGATATGGAAAAGCGTCTGCTCCCCTGCAAAGCATTATGCAACTGAATGTTCAGACCTAGAGGTTAAGAAGTGCCGATAGTGTCAGCAGCATTGAGGCTGCCTGCTTTGCAACACCTTGATTCACCCAACAATGCACCATTCATACTGACCTCTTGCTGGAAAATAGGCTTAATGTCCGCACAGTAGCAGAGCGACTGGCTGTGTTTACCTTTCACACACACACGCACACACACAGCGCAGGCTCAGAGGCCTCAGCCTCTAAAAAGCCAGGGTGTGTAAAGTCACAAAGGCCGTCACAGTTTGATGTGCAGTGTGACCACTTGAGCTGGCACTCGACCTGCGAGCCATTCATGTGTTCGAGTCGGGGCTAAAGACACGGTCTTGAAGAAGTTGTGACTTTGCTAGGGACTCATGGGTAATCTGGTTTGATGGACAGACAGACGCACAGACAGACAGGTGACCAGCGATAACTTGTCAGACTGATGTCATGGTGAGAGCGCGAGCTGGCTCATAAAATAATACCGTGTAATGTCTCTGTCATGTTGGACATTTACAGACAAATAAGGAAAACTAGAAAAAAAATGTATACAATATAAGTTCTTGCACCATAAAGTTCAAACAAAAAAACACTTATTTTATGTAAAATGTTAGCCGGTCACTACAATACACCTGAAAACAGTTCCTGGGAATGTCAGCATGCAGCATTTTAGGTGCATTTACACGCTCTTAAGCGATCAGGTTACAACTTTTTTGAGTGTCCTGGTTTCTTAAATCTCATGTAAGGTCGTGGTTCCCATAACCAGGTTAGGGGTTAAGGAAAATGCACAACCAGGTTTCCCACCGGTTTTAACTAAAGGAGTATTTAAATGACAAAAGCTACTCGTTTGTTATAAAATGAAGCAGCTGGATGAAAAAGTCTAATTCTGTTCCTGTGAGGCAACGGACGTTTAGAAAACAGGTTATTGCTGCACAAGTGAACTAAATTTCCCTCAAAGTATTTTACTAAAACTCATGTAAGCACACATTGTTGATATGGAGACCAATTCTAGATGCGCAAAAACAGTTTTTTTTTTTTGTGATGACCCTTATAATTGTTCACTGGCCCATAAATCAGTCAAACAGTACCACATAATTGCAGTATTAACAGCTAATTAATTTAATTATATAGCATCATTAAAATAAAAAGCTGTATGAAAACATGTTTTTATAACACTGCGCTATAAAAACAAGTCTGACCCTGCCATCTAATTTTTTTTGTTTTTTTTTTCTTTTTTTGCAGCATTACACCTTATAAACTTCAAATTACTTAGCTGCAGGGATTCTCTCCCAAACAGTACCACCACAAAAGTTGTTTTATTTGGAAACATTTTTTCTTTCTAAGTTTGTCGATCTTTAAGAATATAGTCATTATAAAAGAATCAAATAAATTTCAGGAGATCAAAAGCAAGTACTCTGTCTTGACTTTATGTTTATCAAATGTTGCATTTTTTCTGATTTTAAGCATGAGTACGATATAGGCCAGTATAGTAATAATAAGAAATAACTTTAAAATGATTTAGGTTTCTTTAGGTTGAATTTGATTTTCCTCAGAGTTCTATTGATTGAAGATAACCAACAGATCAGTGGATGTTTTGCTTTTATAACTACAAGGTTAAAAAGGCATATGTTGTTGCAATAGAGTTCAAACTCAATGTTTTCATAATATAAGGTTTTATTCAAATTTAGACTACAATTAGTCTCTCTTAGCTAAATAGCAACGTTTTATTCTGCAGCTAAAAATGTGGAATAACCTCAGAAATTGAAAGAAAGAGTTGTTACTGTAGTAATTATATGAAGTTTGGCCTTTTTTTTCTTTGCTAAAAGTTTTAAAGAAAAGTTTTCCATTATGATTATGGTTAAACAGAAATGTCTGTAGGGTTTTTCTTTTAAATAAATAATTTTGATCATGTTTTTTTTTTCTTTATTTGTTCATTTTTTTGCTTTGCATTATTTCAGAGTGAAATGTTGACACAAAACAAGTAAAAAAAAGTTTGACCCAACTGTCCTAAACATGTTTGGTTTGTATTATGTTGAACTGAAACGTTTATGAACTATAAATTGGCTTGGAGCATACACGTGCTCATGCATGCTGCACTTTGGTTAATCTCTCTTTAGAGGCAGCTTTATTCAGCTGCTCAAAGCACGCTTCTTAGTACTGATCAAGGTGTGCATGTGTATGAGTATGTCTGTACAATCATCTCTGATTATCTGAATTAAAAAGATTATTTGTTTACTGTGATGCAACTACAATTCACCTAATAAAACTGAAAAGTCTACAAGAAAACATTAAAAACTGCAATCAGTTACCAGTCAGATATATCAGTAGTCGGAGAAGTTCAAATGTTAGACAAAAACGCTAAAAAATTGCTTTATTTTTGATTTTCCAAACCGAACAGCCTCAATAGAGTGGAAGAAAAAGATTGACTTTTGTATTTTCATGTTTGATTCCTCTTTATCAGACTGACCTGTGCAAAACTTAAAACAAGTGAACATGACAGAACAACTATGCAGGGAAAACTGTAACTTGAGCGACTGCTGCTTCCACCGACTGATGAAGAATGGAACACACCTATGGTTCAAAACAACCATATCTGGTAACTATCACATTGTATAATTATGTCTTATACGGTCATTCAGTATTTTGGTATCGAACCATACAGCATGTCGCAGTCTTGTAGCTTTGCAGATTTTTTTCAATGCTTTTTGTGCATACATTATTTTAAAAACCTGGTTCTGCATTGTGATTGGCAGAAGGCCATTGTCAAATAATCTTCTCGGTACCGTGTGCACTGTCATCTCCAGAATGCATTCAGTTTTCCAAATTTACAATCATAAGCAGATCTTTGTTTTCTCGTGTAATTCTGGGCTGATTTTTCAGCAGATGTTTGAACTTTAAGAGTTTAAACAAAAGAAACAAGTGTGAAAATGTTCATTTATTTCTGAAAAAACATCCATATTCCTATTTTGCAGATTTCCCCTATCATGCATTATTTATGGAATGTAACTCTCGCGATAAAAAAGAAAACATTGTATTCCCACATGTCCCAGCTTGCCTTGGGGATAAATATAAATTCTGTTATTTCTGCACACTAGCTATGTTCTTTTTCTCTACTTTGCTTGTATTGAGTATTAGAGACATAACAAGAATTCATAATATCAAGTTTGGAGATTGTCTGACAGTATTTGGTCATGTCTAAACAGTATCTTCTAAACAACAAAGTGTCTTAAATCTGGGTGTTTAGTAGCCAGTATCTAAGATTAAGTTTGTTTTTTTGTTTTAGATTCTAAAACAAATTATTTTGACTGACAGATCTTCTAATTAATGATTTAAAAAAAAAATCATACAGTATTTTCTTTTTGGTTGATGATTAAAAAAAGTTTTGCATCTCAATTTGTCTTTATGTATTTCCTCTGCGCCTGTAAGTGGAGGGAATCTTTGAAGCTATTCTTTCAAAAATATAATTAAAAAATATTAAAGAGATTTTCTAGAAACTTTGCTGTAACCATCAAAGATGTCAAGCTAAGTAAAATCATACAAATGGAAGCAAACTAAAAGATATTTTTCCTCAAAAACACACTTTTAAGGGGACAATCAAGCACAATTTAATTATCTGATGGAAATTGGTTGTGCTTTTTACTAATGTCATTATTCAGCAGTGTGTATCTGTAATCGTCTTAAATTGAGACACTCAGAAGTAATGAGTCATGTTTCCAGTATTACAGCTTATGCAACACAAAAGGTCTATCCTACGATAAGCCTCGAGTTGTCTCCATCTGACTCTGAGTTCATCATATGAAGCCCCAAGGGATCCACACATCTCACTAAACCAAACCTCACTTGGACGACTAAATTTGTTATTTAATGCAGCATCTAAGGTCCCTAAAAATATATTTTATTTCTTATGAAGCATAATGTTCTTTAATTTGTGTGTTACCTGCAATCTGCTCCTTCAAAGCATTGTACCAAGTGTGTGTGTGATCTGCTGAGGCGTTGTGGAGGTGGAGGGTGTCCTCCTCCAGCTTCCTTCCCCTCCTCCTGCAGCAGAAGAGAGCAACTCCCAGCATGGCTCCTCCCGACTGCTGGCCCGCCGCTCTCCGCCGCTTCACCTTAACTGCAAACACGTCCCGCAACAGCAGCATTCCTGGCTGCAGCGCCGTCACCTCACCTGCAGAGAGGGTCAAAACAGTGCGGAAAATGAATTCAACATGATCAGACAAACATTTACAACACGAACATCTGAGCTAAAGAATAATAATAATAAAAATAATAAAGGAGAAATGCTTTTAGGGTCTAAAAGTCTTTTCTAACTAGTCTTTTATAACTAAGACAAGTTTGAAAATAGAATAACAGAATTGCACTACTTTTAAAAGCAATTCTATGAGTAAACTGTCAATTTTCTTTTTTGATTAGTGTTTTTTTAATTAAAAAACTCCATAAATTGTCCATGATGCCCACATGTAATCAATCAGTATATTCTCTGATGCTCACAGTTATGCAACATCGTTAGCATTCATCGTCACTAAGCTCCAATGAAAGACTCACGTGTCTCTCTTCAATGAAACTATTATTAGGATGGAGTTATGAAATCTGATTGGTTCCTTTGAGATTAACCATCCAGCCTTCCAAAGGATAATGTCATCCAAGCTCAGACAGTACAGTTGCGTAACAATAATATCTTATCCATCAACAAAGTTAGCTTGCCATCAGGTTGGTCAGCAGTTGTGACTAAAACAAACTTCTAATGCCCAGAGAGAACTTATGGCTGTAAAGAAGGCCCACACTACTTGGTTGACAACTTATATAAATCTGAATCAATATGAAGGCTAAAAACTATAAAAATTGTTTGACAAATAAAATCTTACTTGAGTTGAAATCTGTTTTCCAAAACTATTTTTTACTGAGAAATTTGTGTTTTTCCTTGTATTTCTGAATGTCTAAGATGAAAATATAAATTGTTTTATTATAATAACCAAAAAAATAATTCAGTCTATGTGACATTTGGTTAAGTTTATAAAACCAGAGAAAAATTAATGAAAAAACCCTATTAGGTATAACATGACAACCTCTAAATAACAAAAACAAAAAACAAGCTTTTGCTGAGAAAACACCTCTTTAAAACTGCTTTCTTAACTCTATTAACCTTAAATATTTGTTACCAAAAAATGTTAATACTTAAATGCAAAGACAAGCATAAAGGACTTAAAAGAAACATTATAATGTCCTTTTTTTGCAAAAAAAAAAAAAAAAAAGTATTGAAAACACATTTTTAAAGATCTTTTTTTTTTTAAATACAGCTTCAAAATACAAACATCAACCTGTGACTACAACATTATATGAACCACGTAAATATTTCAAGCTGGAGAGATTAATCAGGAAACAGATATAAATGATAATAGCCAATTAACCCCCACTCAATGAAAGACACGCCTGCTGTTATCAAACACCAAATATTCTAAAGCCGCATATCCATTTCCCCCAGAGAGCCTGCCATCCATATGTTAAGGTCATCGTGTTTGGCAGTGTTTGCTGTTGTTGCTGCTGTTCCTTTGTGTTGTGCGGATTTCTTTTGTACCCACAATTCAACTCTTTTCTTTAAAAAACAGAAGCAGGTGGGTATTTCATTTGTTTTTAACACTGAAGCTTCACTTTCAAAGCTAGGTGTTAATTCTTTATAGGAACAGAGAAAAACAAGTCATTTCCCACAATGTTTTTAACAAATTGTGCGTTAAAAAAAAGTAGTGCGTAAGTGGTTCAAAACCTTTTAAATATAAAAAAATATATCTGCTTTTTTGATGAACAAGTAGCATTTTTCATGAAATTTTGTTAGTAAAATCCTCATCAGATTTAAGTTAATAACTCAATGACAACAAGGATGTGTTACTATTGATAAGTGTGAGCAAACCTACATGATCTGGAACTAATAAGAAGTTTTGACAGATTAAATTTGGACTATTTAAAGTTTAAAAAGGTTTTCATTCTTAAAACCTGAATACCAAAACCACTACTTTTGCTTTAACTATTAAAGATGTTAATATTCAGTCCTTAAGTTTTGCTTAATGCAAATTTATGCAATTTATTACAATTTAATTAATGCAAACTATTATGCAAACTATTTTTCAACTTGGATTTAATGGAAAAAATTTGAAACCATTTTTGTTGGAAAATAAATCTGCAGCAAGAAAATATAGATTGCTAAAGGATGATTAGGAATTTTTGCAATTAAAACCATTATAAGACCAAGATTTACATATGAAAACTAGTCATGACACTTTTTTATTCATTATTATTGTGTTTATTTGACTTTTTCCTTTTTTCATAAGCAAAATTAAAAAGAAGCAACAAAGAATATTAAAGCAGAAATGAATATTAAAAATCAAATCTGCTTTAAAAAAAAGATGATTCTGATTTGTGCTGACAAAACCTACAGGGGATGCTACAAATCCACACAGACCCTCGAACACACACTGGTGGGTTCCAGATGGAGGTATCTGACCTCACAACCCGCTGCGATAACACACGCTCACACACCCAAATCCACTCTCAGCGCCAGTCCAGTCTCATGGTGACCAGGCCATGTGGTCACTGTGGGGAGTTATGGATCATAGTTTAACCACACACACACAGACATGTACACCCCAACACATACATGTGAGCGTACACACGAGTATCATTTAATAATTCATGATATGCTTATTTTGTTTTTTTTGTCCCTAAAAGTGAGTTTGGTCCCAAGGTTCACGTACACCCAAACAACATTAGCAACTCAAACAGCCCTAAACAACATTACATTTTAAGAAATTACCACTAAATTCAAATTAAATCTATATTTAATATTAATTATTGGCGTTTTCATGTTAAGGCACAGTAAAAAAAATGTGTAAGTCTCCTTGAAAGTATTTTAGGACATCATGTATGTTAAATATCTGTTAGTTTAACATAAATAAGAATCAGAATTAACGCTGATCTGATATCATGGAGTTGTTGCTCTTTTATCAAAGGAAATTGATGAAAATTTACAACTTTATTAGTTTAAAAATTGTTTAGCATTTCTCTTCTTAACAGTTTTTGGTCATAACGATTTAAAAAAAGGCAAATGAATGAGGAGGGCTTTCTCTTTAAACAAGCTCAACAACAACAACAGTTGATTCATTTATACAGAAATATATCATCAACAAAAACACACAAACACACAGCATGCTGACAGGCTGGCTGTGTGTGCCCTAATCTCCCCACACTGAGAGACTCTAATAACCCCCCACATCCCAAACCAACTGCTCAATACTACTGCCAACACACACACACAGTGCTGGCGTAATGACATTAGCTTGGATGAAATACAACAAAACAGATTGGCTTCAGCTACACACATGCATTTACACACATTGAGTTTACACTTTCATCCTGCTACAGTAAATAGTTGTGTGTAACTGGATTTTCACCACTGCAGGCCTTTGCAAAATAATATCACTATGATACCAAAATATTACCACAACTCGAGCAAAGCAGCATCTGTTGACATGTCAAGGAGCCATCAGTGCTCATTTTAGCTGTACACCCACAATCTGACCTGCGATGATGTTAAATGTGTGTTTTGTTGAGTCAGTGTGAGAGATATAGAGGTCCAGAGTGGACGACTGAGGCCAAAATGAAGGTAGAGATGATAAATAGATCTCTCGTCTCTTAAAAACATGTATAAAACTACTAAGAAACATGATTAATCTCTGAACTAGGCAGGTTAAACTTTAATTAAGTGGTAAAAAGTTAAATGGCACATACTTCTATGGCAGTTTTTTACCTTCCTTAAGGGCTCAAAGCGCTTTATAGTCAGAGTCGCTTTCACTCATTCACACACTGATGGTGGCTCTGCTTACTAACACTGGTGCCAACCTATAACCACCGGGAGCAATGTGGGGTTCAGTGTCTTGTCTAAAGACACTTTGACACATGGGTGGGAACCAAACCTGCAATCAACTGATCACAGGTCAACCAAAATTTTTTTTAACAAAAAATATAGCAAACTGCAGAAACACAATTCCAGTCTGCACATGACATGGTTCCAAATGCTATCAGCAGTCCACAGCCCAAATAGCAGCTGATTGTCTTATGTAATCCCATGAAAAAACTGAAGTAGTGTAGTGGTTAGCAATCCCACCGAGAAGGTGTGGTTTGAAACCCAGCTGGATCGAATCCCAATTTTCTGTGTGGGGTTTTCATGTTTCTCCCATGCAAGTTTTTTATCAGCCAAAACATTATTGACTGTACACTTGGTGATTCTAGGTGTGAGCGTGAGTATGTGTGCTTGTTTCTCTCTGCAATAGTATAGTAGACCTTCCAGGGAGTACTCCACCTATGCCTACAGGAATTCTATGACTCTGAGTAAGCAAGCAGGTATAAAAAACAAGGGTGTACTGGCCAACCAATCCCCCCTGGTTTCCTTAATTTTGGGAATTGGCCTCCACGAATGGCAGAAAATCAGCCACATTCTGCTATAAAAAAAGCCAAACTGGACCAACCACCAGGTCACATGTGCAAATGTACATGCTTTTGCAGGGGACAGCATCACACAAAGTTCAACATCGGTTTGGCAATTTTAGATTGTAAAATAAAAAAGGGCAAAGACTTACAATTTAAGCGAGACAGTAAAAAGTCATGGAGAAGCCACAACTAGAATTTTTAATACAATAACCTTATTCTGCATGTATGCAGCTTTAGAAAACAAGAAGCAAGGGGAAGCAAAGTCACAATCAGACACTTGTTTTACCAAAAGAAAACCTCCTATTCAATGCTGAGACTTTAGGAAAAAGTACTCTGATATAATAGACCTGTGGTTAAGAATGTTTGTGTCCTGTTACATATATCTGTAAAAGCAACACATTATCTAAGAAAAAGAACACCACACCATCTATGGTGATAGTAGGATGATCTGGGGCTGTTTTAGTGCCAAACTAAACAAATAAACAAACTCTGGCCCTCAGAGCGGATGCCTAAATATTCAAAGCAATAAAAATCTAAGCATTTTCAGGAACCAGTGTATGCAAGAGTGATGCTTGACTTGTTTAACATATTATTATTATTTTTTTTTTTTAGAGAATTACTCCTTTTTGCTCGTTGCAGAATCTGCAGCATTTGTTTTGGCTGGCTTGATTTAAACTCCAGAATAGAAGGTGAGAGCTTGGATAAAACCAATAGTAAAACATTAGAAGACAACAGTTAAAGCAAAAACAATGAAACAGTGAAAGTCAGACTTGGATTTACAAAGAAGGAGAGCTTTGGATTAGCAGACTAGACTGCAAGACTAGGTTCTGTCCATCATGGTAGTGAGATAAATGGAGGAAATGTGAGATGGATTGAGGAGGAAGCTCTACGTGAACAGAGAGAATGAAAAAGTGAAGCTGGGTGAGGTTGTGGATGGTTTTGGAACTTGCATTGTATTCTGGATTTTACAGGAAACCAGCACAGTTCCTGAAGGACAGGAGGATGCAGTGAATTAAGAGGGTTTGATGAAGATGCCCAAAGAAGATTTTTTTAAAGTTTAAACTTATGGAGGGATTTGTGAGGAAAACTAAATAAAAAAAGAATTACAATAGTCAGTCCTGTAAGTAACAAGCTTGTAGACCAGAAGAGGGGTCAAAACAGTTGATTGAGGAAGAGGCAGGAATCGGTGATGCAATTGCAAGGATAAAAAAATATGCGAACGATTAGTGATGTAGAATCCCCCCCCAACCCCACCCCCAGGTAAAGGTTGTGGATGTGTGAACATGAGAGTGCGTCCAGATGCTCAGAGGGTTCAACAGTCTCAACAGGCCTCTCCATTACAACACCAGATGCCTTAACACAAACACACACACACAGAAAAACTGTCCTGTGCCAACAGGATTAGTGGACACCCTTGCAGCTCGTTTCCATGGTAACTGACCTGTGGGAGTCTCTGGGATGATGGGAGTCCAGGTCAGTGTGGTTTGGGTAAGCAGGACGTCGTGACTCTTTTTCCCTACTTTGAAGATCCCTCGCAGGATTACACTTTCACTAATTCCAAAAAAAGAAAAAAAAAAAGTTGACACTTAAATATTTATAAGTGAATCCTAATGATTGATATTTTTGACAAGAGAAAAGCCACTTCTCCGCCTACTGCCATCACAAATTGTGTGCATGTGTGTGCCTGTTTGGAAGACTAGAAGGTCAGAATTGAAGAGAAAGAAAACCCCAGGAAAAAAATCAGAACAACCACTATATTAAAACGCAATTTCACAAGCTATTACACAGTTTTAAAGAAAACCCTTTAAAAACGTTTGTGCTACTACTGACTGTTTCACAAAGAAGAGCCAACATAAAGCCGATGTGATCACAGAGTGAGCAAAAGGATAGAAAACTTTAAAACTTTTCTTTTAGGGTGCAACTTGAAGATGGAGTCCTTTAAAAGGTTGGAAAAACAGACAGAAACCTAAAAACACCTGGTTTACATATTTTACTTTATTATTTACTTACTATTTACAAATATTGTTTTAGTACTTGTATTTTATTTTAAATCCACAACTACACCCTCACTCCTATACCTCCAATCTTTACCCTACTTGTAACTTAAAGGATCAAATTTCATTGTGGTATTGGAACTTATCTTTGTTTATTTCAGTATTTGACAGAAAATTTTTATTTTATCAGCCTAAACTAGTTGACAGTTTATTATTTTCACACAATTAGATCTTTGTTTAACACCAATAGCAATGTAAGGTACGATGGCCAAATATTGGGTATTTAATTGAGTGGAGACTGTAAAGGTGAGCATGTTTGGATGGCTTCCAAGAAGCATAAATTAGTTTTTAAAGAAAAGTATTCATATAGACATTTTTTAAGACCCAATACATTTTATTAAGTTAAATACTATGGGATATGTAAAGTTGGTGGATTTCCCTTGTGTCTAACACAAGTGTTTTTAATATATGTGTTTTTATGTAATAAGAGTTAGGATACATTTTATTTTATATCTATTATGCATATGGGTTGACTTTGACCACAAATGGGCATATCCTGTGGACAATATGCTGAAGAAATTAAATGAAATAGTAAAATAGAAATGTAAATTGTTTTCACAAATGCCAATTTGAATAAAGAAATACTCAGAAATGCAGTTTTAATCTTAAATTTTGTCCTCCAACATGAGAAAAATGCTACAAGAAATTGCTATAAAACATATTTTTCATTGGAGTGGGTCTTAAATGGAGTGTGATTGGTAAAAGCAAAAATTATGTTAAAAAGGCTAATTCTGAGGCAGAAATCTTGTACCTACGTTTCTAAAACGTTTTCCAAAATAATAATCAAAAAGGACTGTTTAATAAAAAGTGTTAGTATAATAATTTACACATCACATATTGATCTTTTTGAACGTTTATGCTGAAAAGATTTGCCTGTTGAGCTTTTACTTTGAAAGAGCCCTTTGCAGTGAGTGGTGTAAGTGGCACGTGCCTTACTATGCACACGTTTTCTCTATCCTTTTCCTGTTTTTGTATGTTGTCATTGGTTTCTTGTAAAAATAAATAAATAAATAAAGTGAAGTCATTGTTTACTTTCCTGAAACACTTACCTGTGCTTCTCCGCCTCGTGAACCTGCTCCTCCTGTTCCCGCTTCTCCTCCTCCATCTTTTCTCCCCTTCGTTTCTCTTTATTTTTCTTCTTCTTGCATACCTTTTTCTTGTCTTCTTTGAGATCTTCCTCTGGCTCCGACATGTTCGCCGAGTGTTTTAAACAAATAAACAATGAACCAACTTCAACATTTTGTGACTTTGCTCGACTGATAAAGTCGAAGTAAGCTGATCAGGGTGTATTTCCGGGGTCGCGTCGCTATGGAGACAGATAGCTGGCTGTAGAGCTCGAGCGTAATCAGCGGGAGCGCGCTCCACCGGGCCCTAGTGTTGAACGGGACTGCGCATGGAGTAATACAACCTGTCTTGTCTTTTTGTGTTTAGATGTATTTTTTTAATTTTTTTTTTTTTTTGCATTAATTCTATTTTTTAGAAAGGCATATTATCAGACAAAAAAAAAAAAAAAAAAAAACAGCATACAGACACAGTAACAACTGTTAAAAAGAGCCAAAGTTAAGTAGTATTACTCCACAAAGTAACCCAAAAATTGCACAAAAAATACAGATTTATTTTCTTGTTGAAAAAGACAAGACATATAATAGAAAAATTGACTTAAAGCTGTCAAAAATAAAAAAAAAATAAAATGAAACGTTTTCTTTAAGGATCATCTCAATTTTGCCAAGATAATTTAAGTATCTTGCAGAAATGCAACTTGACTAACCATTTAGCCCATATAGAAAGTAAAGCTTAGTTTGGTTTGCTAACAATGAATCCTGGGCATGTTCACAGAGGAGATTTCACATTTTCATGACACACTGATGAAAATTGTGTTTTAACATGTTCTTGAGGCATTTTTCTCACAATGGAGAAAATTAGGTTTAAAATTAAATTTCTGAGCATTTCCTTATTCAAATAGTTGTGAAGCAGGAGCAGACGAAAAAAAATCCACTTGAGCAAGCTTGTAGGTGTGACATAGAGCTCTCAACGGCAAACCACAAGCTCCATGCTCCACTCCTTTCTGATGCATCCACCTATAGACGACTAGATCCATGCATGTTTTTGTTATCCGCGTTCAAACTGGCATCTGGCTCAAAACTGTATGGCTGCATGGTTTCAATATTTAAATTGCACCATTAATATCAGGTAGGGGTTTTGATCATTTGTAAGCTAGCAGGAGAGCGCTTAAACAATTAGATGATGGGATGTAGGGGCAGACTCTCTCAAACCAACGGTCCCGCCCACAACTCAGAGGCAAATTTCAATTGAGCTCCTGCCGCTCTGCAGAAAATGTTTTTGAAAACGTTTTTGTTTCTGGCTAAAATTAGAATAATTAAAACTAAAAGAAGTACCAGTAAGCTGAAGTAAGCTTTTACAAAATATCAGAAAATGATTGGAGTGGTATATTTATAAAAGATACATTGGAGGTGTAAAAATTAATTGATTTGTTACTGTATTGCTAATAAACTCACTTTAGTTTCTCGTGATAGCTTTAATTTACCACGATTTGTTTATTAAGCCAATCAGAGTAGTCTTCTCATGGCATAAATGGCACATTATGAGCTAAAACTCAGACACGCATGTAGTGCACAGATGGTTTACCCTAAGCTGCATTAATCAGTGTTATGATCATCCAGCAGACTGAAACACAAGACCACAGGAACCAGCACTGCTGATAATGTTACTGTTAATACATCAGCAGCTAACACAGACATGTTCTGATTTCTTTTGTGTTATAGAACAGAATAGAGAATAGAAAATTCTTTATTAATCCCTTTGGAAATCCTCAGGGAAATTCAGGTACCAGCATCCGTACAGAACCACAAATGGAATAAAATAACTGAATAAGTAAAATAGAATAACAAAATAAAGTAAAGTAAAATAGGCTGATTATAGCTAAATGTGAAAAATAGAAAATTATAAATAATAGAAAATTATGAAAATCTTATTATGAGTAAGATAAACTGATAAACAGAAAGTTTCATTCTAAGAGGATCAAATTTGTTTTTAAGATTTCCCTGTGAATTTGAATGACTCTTTGCAACTCCCTGATTTAATGTCAATGTGTTTTGTTTGAAAAATACAAATATGGAAACTTAATTAAAGCCTCCTTTTACATTTTTCTGTGGACATTTGCATTTCTGTTAAATCTGTGAGTGAAAACTGTAATTAAATACATTTTCTATTGATTGTAGAATACTGTAACAAGATCAAATGGTTATTTTTGTTTTTTTTTTTTGGCAGTGTTGAATCTCAAATGCAACCTTTTTTTTTTTTAAGGGGAGGGTAACTGGTGGGATAAGACCACCATATTGTCCCACTTGACTCACACATACACACACGCACACCCACCAGTCTGTGTGAAAGAGGGGAGGGGGTCCCATGCATAAACAAGACCATTTTCATAAATTAAAATCTAGCCTCCGGAACAAACATCTGTGCCCTTCTAACAGAATTTCCTTGTAAGAAGATATTTGTTTTCTTCTCATGTGTCTTTTCAGAGCTTTATCATTGCGGTCCCACAGAAACCTTCAATTATAAACTGAATAATGTGATATTTTAAAAAAAAAACTTATTGTGGAGCACAATTTTGTTGCTGCTACCAAGCATTATAACTTTTAAATGTCATTGCTTTTCTGCAAACTGACATTTTGACATGCATTTATTGCACGTTATCGTATGTTTTTAAAGTTAGTTTCTCTGAAATTCTTTTGTTTTTGTGTTGATTTTTGTACATTTTTTTTAAAGTTATATGAATAGTGTTAGTGATCCATTAATTTTAACTTCAAGCTCAACAGCAGTGAGGTGAGGTGTTTTGTTGTGTGTTTGTTTTGCAGCAAATGAAGAGTCTAACATTTAAATCACATGGAATTCCTTTTAATAAAAGGCCTTTATAATCATCTATGTTATAAAATATGAACAAGTCACGTGAAATGTTAAAGTAATTCTACAGAAAAACATTATAAAAATTAAAAAGTAAAAACCATGTGAACAACATGAACACTTCAGCCCAACGGCGCCCCAACATCATCTCACACACTGACCAAAAATAGAGAAATCTTTATTTTTTTTTTAACATTTGGAATTATCCGCTGAGCCTTTGCTCAGGTTTTTAACAAAATTGCATAGTTTCCTTCAGATTATTGCTTATTGATTACTTTTAAATGAGAATGTGGATTATAAGATACGTAAAAAGCTTGTCCTGTCAGATAAATCACTAAAAACGGTTACATTGTTTGAATGACATCATCTTTGACGTGACCGTCAGGAAGAGTCGCGAAGATTGATGCAGACAGAGAGAAGAAAACGAGGGACACACTGAGAAACAGCTACGACATGACAGAAGGACAGACGACTGTCTGTCACTCCGTTTGACGGTCTGCCTGTCTTCATCAGTCTTTTATTCCTTCATCCCTAGCTTCTTCAGGTGTCGTGGAAGATGGCGTTCAGCTGGGCATTCATCAGTCGTTCGTGGTGCGAGTGCCCGTCAAATCCCATCAGCTGTTCCGCCTGCAGCTCGCCGCATCGCAGGTTGGACCCCCCGTTGCCATAGATGGCGGTGTGTCCTCCGGGTCCTCCGGCCCCATAATGCACGCCGAAGGGGAAGCTCTTGTCGTACTCAGATGGAGGAACGGCCTCGTGCTTGAAGGATGAGGAGAAGTTCCCGTTGATGCTGAGCGGCGGGCTCAGTGGGGGGTCGAATGCCGGGCCGTCGGACACGAGGACGCCGTCGAAAAAGGGTTCCAGGGCACTGTAGGGCTGACCTTTGACCTGGTGGAAGATGTGGGATGGATCCATGGTGCCGTACGGGGGACTTGGCAGGCCGGCGGTGAGCCCTGGGCTCTGGTAGGGAAAGTGTCCAGGATAGGCTGCAGCACCCGTGGGAGGAAGGTGCGTCGGCATGTCGGGGGTTTGCTCTGGCAGAAAAGTCCGAGGGTTCAGCTGTAGGCAACCCGCTACCAGGTTAGTGGTTGGCTGAGACAAACCTGAGGAAGAAACAATTTGGTTAGGCTCCACGAGATAAATATTTCTCATTGTTTGGTTCTCCTTTCCTGCTTCATGGTAGGACATAATACTTTCCAGGAAAGTCTGTTCTGTGTTTTCAATGAATCTTCCTCCAACCTCGTGGTTAACCTAAAAGTAACTAGTGTCCTACACGTCTGACCTCAGCAAATAAATATCAGGTACATTTCTCAGGGTCACTGTTATGAAGAAAACTACTAAAGAGAGAGAATTTCTACATCGCATGACTAAAAGATCAGCATTTGAAATGAAAACAATTGATCTAAGCTGTAACGTATGCATGCATACAAACAGCATTTGGTGTTTCCGCTCCCTCTTACCTTTGCAGAGAGCCTGCACGAAACTCATGAGATCGGGAGCCTTTCCAGAGCGCAGGATCTCACTCAGGGTCCAGATGTAATTCTTGGCAAGGCGCAGAGTCTCAATCTTGGAGAGCTTTTGGGTTTTGGAGTAGCATGGGACAACCTTTCGCAAACTCTCCAGAGCGTCGTTCAACCCGTGCATGCGGTTTCTCTCCCTGGCGTTGGCTTTCATCCGCCGGATCTTGAACCTGCGAAAACAGAGAGCAGATCCACCGTTAGTTGGGTGAAGAGTCAGGATCAGTTTGGAACCAATTTTCCGCATTAACAAAATGTTGGGAATTTTCACAAAAAGGCTAAAGATGTTAACTCACACATTTTGGTTATATACACAAACCAGTTTGTAAACTAAATAATATACATGTAAAAAATAAACAGATAGTTTAGAAGAAATTGAGTTAAGAAGTGGCCTAAACTGGTGACAACTTTTATAATGTCCCATTTTTTTATACCACTTCCAATTACCAATTAGCCTTTCGTCATTGAAAGTTTTTAATTTAAAAAAGGAGATTTAAGACTCTTTCCAACTTTATTTTCTCAATACTGTCACAGGTGGATGTATTGTCTATGCAAAATTGTTATTCATATAGATTATTGTGTCTATTTAGCTAAGGATGTTTATTTCTTTTAGCTCTACTGTTTGGATGATGGAGCGCATGGAGCATTGAGGGAAACTGGGAAACTTTCTCCATGAAGTTTGATTAAAAAAAGTTAGAATATACTCTTGAAAAATTGCACTTTCTGAAAATGAAAAATAGCGCAATAAAGACGAAAAAATGCATAAAAAAGCTCATCTTGATTAGTTATTTCTATTGAATCACTTCGTGTTTTTCTGAAATTTATGGGTGAACAATCATATTTTTACTTTTTACGATTTTAAAAGTCTTCTTTTATATGAGGATTTTTACTTCTGACAAAATAAATTAACATAAAATCCATTTCTAGTTTTTAAAAATGATCTGAGCATCTGTTATTGAACTCTTTAAGTCTTCAGGTGTCAACGCCGAAACAGTTTAAAGGAAAACCTGCAGCAGGACACACAGAGTTCAGACCAAAGGTGACCTTTACCTCTGCAGACGAGCCTTTGTCATTTTCTTCTTCTTTGGCCCCCGTCTCTTAGGTTTGTTCTCGCCATCTTCTTCCTCCTCCTCCTCTTCTTCTTCCTCATCATCATCCTCATCATCGTCCTCTAGATGGTGGAGTCGGTCCTCCACCTCCTCCCCTGCTACAGCTCCTCCTCCCTTCTCTGTCTCTCTCCCTGCGGGGCTGTGGAGCTCCTGATGCGCCTCCGTCTCCGGCCCGTGCTCCTCCCGCAAAGACTTGGTCATGATTCTGTTTTACTCTGCAGAACAGAATAAGAGTTCATTATAGAAACAACTTTTTCATCACATTTCTGTCTGCACACATAAATATTATTTTTGATTCCCTTTCTTTAAAATCTAGATTTCAAAAACTGCAAAGGGGAATGTTGAATAAGTCAGTTTTAATTCAATTACATTTTATGAGGCATATTCCTGCTTTTAATTTTTATTAATGTTTTCGTAATCTGAGCAATAATTTTTATATTAACCGTTTATGGTTTTCAAAATAAAACTAACTAAATAGACTAATTAATAAAAAATAATAAACTAAACTAAAAATTTTTTTTGAAGACATTTTATGCAAGTTATTTTGACTAAATGAAAGGAATTGTTTTTTTCTAACCTTTTTGTAAACAAGAAAATATTTTTTTCTGCTACTTAAATTATCGTTTTAACAGGAATAAAAAAATAAAGCGAAGGTCTGCAAATAAGTGGTTTTTGATTGTCCAATTAGGAAAATTAGAAATAAGTTTGACGGTGGTAAAAAGGAAAAACACGCTGTCAAATTAGCTCATCTGCGTGAGTCCAGAATAGAAATGCGGGACAGTCTACAGGGAAACTTTTGTTTTTATGGCGGGTTTCTAAAGCATCAAAAAAAGCTAATTTTGCACAAAAAAAGTTGTTGGGAAAAGTTGCAAAAATCTTTTAACTATTTAATAAACTTAACAAATTGAAACAAATAAATTAGAGTCTATAATAAAAGAAAAAAATGCTTGCGGACAGTGAGACTGACTAACACTAAATTAGATCAAACTTTACAACAAAAAAAAAAGCTTTTTAAATGGCAAATTAAGTGTTTTTTAATTAAAATTATGTGAAGTAAAAAACAGAAGGTGAAAAAAAGAAATTATAATGGTAAAAAACAATAAATATAGATTAAATTTAGAAAAGAACGCATGCAAATTTCCTAATGGGCCAGATATTTTTCCAGATTTCATTTCCATTCGGTCTGATGGTCAATCACATGTTCTGTGAAGTGATTGATTTTTTCCCTGCTGGAAATGGACTCACCTGTCGTGGGTCGCTGTCCGTCAGATCGCCTGCATCCCGCTCGTCTGTTTGCGTCTGTGCGTGTCTGTGCGTGACCTGATGCGGATCTTCTGAGGTGTGTGTGTGATGCTGCCGGTTTTATACTCAGCATCACACACAAACACACACACACCAGAAAATTAACATATCCTGACCCCGCCTTCCCGGCACGCGCCATATGGTGCTTACGTCATTAAAACGGCCCAGGGGATCACGTGACAAATCTTCCATTTGTATCGGCCAAGGAGCCTCTCTCTCTTTGCCTCTCTTTGTGAGGAAAGTTGACCATCTGTCCACACAGGAGCATGCATGGGAAATGTGTGCGCGTGCGTGATCCATGATTATGATTAAGACAAAAATGCCCATAAATAAAGCAGGTAATCTCAGAATGCCTTCATTTGAAAATTATAGCAATAGAGACAATTTTGCTGATTACAATTTTATTATAGTTAATTTAGACAATTTTACTGCTCTATGAATCAGGACAGAATAAAAATGTATTCATATCTTAGAGACACACCCCAAAGAGGTGTTTTTAAAATGTCCTTGTGGCAATGTTTGATGATGGAGAACATAATTAAGGAAAATTAGAGGATTACTGAGTATTTTTTTTATTTCAAATTATTATGAATTAGGAGCATACAAAAAAAAAGCAGTTAAAGAAAAGGAGTATTTGTGATGTTGCTATTCTTATGCATCCACTTGTAGATGACTAGATCCATGTATGTCTTTGTTTTCCTCAGCTGGCGTCTGTCTCAAAACAAGATGCCTGGTTAGCTCCAGTATTGTTTGCCATTTTTGTTGCACTGCCAATGTTAGGTTTGGGTTGTTAAGGGCTGTAAGCTAGCAGTTGAGCATGTGAACATGCAAAAGATGTCAGTTGTGGGTGATGGGAAGGGAGGGCGGGTTGCTCTAACTCCAGGGGCGCAGCTAGGGATTTTTGGCCCCATGAATTTAATTTGTATAGGGCCCCCTAAACACAGCGACCCCCCCCCCCACCCCACCCCACCCCCCAAGTCTGGGCCCGTAGAATCCGCCACCTTTACTCGCCCTTTCTGGCGCCCCTGTTTGCGCCCCTGTTTGCGCCAACAGTCCTCTCCACAACTCAGAGGCAAATTTCCTATAAATTACTGCTGTTCAGTAGAAACTATGACCTGGAAAATGACACTTTTTTTGTTGCTAAAAATGTCGTAATCATAATAAAAAGAACACTGGTAATACTTAAAATAAATTAAAAGATCGTTGGAGTGGGCAAAATCAGATAAAAGTCTTAACTTCTGCTTCATCTTTATGTACTGTTCACATTAGTTTATGCAGATTTGTTTATGTTCCTCATTTAAAGCATTCATGACTGTAAGGAACTGTAAGACAGTGGGAGATGGCTGAACTATAGGTGATGGGAAGGGGGGTCAGGGTTTGCGCTGTCCCAACAGTTCCGCCCACAACTCAGAGGCAAATTACTAACTAACTGATGCAGATAATTACGATAAAAAGTTCACAAGGAACACTTTTACAATAGATCAAAAAAGATCAGAGCAGGTTTCTAAAATGATTCTACGTCATGATGATCTGAGTGAGAACAACAACATAAAAGCTCAATAAAACTAAATTTGTTGAAAAAACAAAAAACAATTTGTTGAAAAAAAAAGTTCACTCTGGAACTACTTTACATTTGGAAAAAAGGTAACTGCAGTGACCCCGGCTGTAGCTCTCATTAGAGTGCTTCTCTCACCCCATTAAGTAAACACACTGTCATTTTTCTTGTGTTTTTTTATTCTTATTTTTATAAAACTAACTGACAAACCCCGCCTCTACTATCGCTCACTTGACTCAATTTGAGCAATTCTCTATTTTTATGCCTTTCATTTCTAAATTCCTAAAACTGTCACTTCTGTTTGACAAACTTTCACAATTCACAACAGTTAACATCTTTTAAAATGATGATAAAAATATTTCCATCTGATTTCTGTACTTTTTTATTTCTTTACAAAACATGTTTGTTTGTTTTTTTAAAGTAAAACCTTTTTTTGGTCTTCTTTGTTTTGCGCAAGTATGAGAAGTTCTTTTTAAATATCAATACAGTTTGATTTGATATTACTTAATATTCACATTTGTCATATTTTCTCTTCAGCATCAAGCCAGATTTCTGTTCCTAGTCTCATTTATAATACATTTTATGGATGCCAAACATTTATGTATTTTATGAATACCCATCCCAGATGTCTAATATTTGACCTCTGATGTTATCAAATTTTTATACATTATTTTAATGAGAAGGTTTATGTTTTGGCACTTGAATTTGAAAAATGTTTAAAGAACTTTGTGTGACCAACATATGAAGAAATGTCTTATAAATAAAGTTAAAAATAATTTTTTAAATCACATATTGATGTAACATCTTCTACTGGACTCATTGTTTCTTATATATACAACAAAGACATGATTATTTTTGATGTGTCTGACCCAGGACTCATTATAAATAGGAATTTGTTATTAAATCAACCATCTTGGATAAATAACATTTTGATTTTAAATTATTCATTAGAAATAATCTAATTTTTAGCTACATATTTTCTGTTTTCTACATTTAAATTTTAAATTGAAAACAAAATCTAACTTATTAGCGCAAACATCTCATTCCAACTGTTAAGCATGGTGGTGGAGGAGTGATGATTAGGGCTTGTTGTGTGGCCACATGAATCAGATTAACTGCAGTTGCTGAAAAGGCGAACAAACAATCTCTGTTTAAAACTAAATCTGAGGCTGTCAATCCAAATCCACCTTGATAGAGTTTTATAATGAGAGTTTACACCATACTGTTAATCCAAAATGATATAATAAAATAATATGAAAATACCCTCATGCTAAAGTAGAGACTATATAAAGGGTTAGGTTAATTTTTGGATTCTGATGATTATGCGGCTATAGAGGATTATTGTTCTTATATTCACATTTTTAATGCTTCAAAAGCTTATTTATAAATAAAATGAATCTTACTGTGAGTTTATGTTTAGGACAATTACCCTTATTGTAATAATGATCAATTTGTACACACATATTTGTTTTTTCAGTCTCTAGTAAAAAAAACATCAATATGTGTTTTATTGGGAAAAATAATACTTTTTTTAAATCAAAAAATACTTGAAAAACATTTGCAATGCTATTTAAATGTAATGCAATTAGAATGTAATGCCCGATAAAAATATGTGAATTTACACCATCATTTGAACATAAGAGGAGCAAGTTCAGCTGCACCAGTTGGCTTGGGCAGGAACTGAAAGGCTTGTAATAATAATAACACCAGTAAAAGCTAAAACGGATCACGCCTCAGGGATCGTTCCACATAGTTTTGAGACTTCAGCCAACAGGAAGGAAATAAATAAATAAATAAATGCATTAATTGGAAGTGGGACACAACAGATGGACAGGTGCTCAGGCTGCTCTGTGCAAAACAGCTCGAGTGGCTTAAGATATCGTGGAGCTTTCCGGGTTTTTCTGGGCCTACCCGACCATATAAGATCATTTCAGTAAATTTGTTGAAAAGCTTTTTTTCTTCTTTTTTTGAAAATTAAAGAAAACAATTAAGAAAACTAAAACTTGACATCAATGGATTTGAGCTTCCAAAGAAAGATTTTTTCATGAATTGAATGAAAGGTGAGACTGGAGTATTTTGTACACATTTAGCGCTGACCAATAGGAAAGAAGGTGTGGACTTTGGACCAGGCTGTTCTGCAGTAAAGATGTTGTTATAGTGATGTAAAACAGTTGCCATAGAGTTTCCAGGCAACTCTGGAGGAGCGATGGTCTCTCTGTCGGTGTTGACCCTCTGACAGCTAATGGTTAACAAAGAATCAATGTGCCTGCTGCTCAGACAGAAAGTGCTTCTATTTTTTTTTTATTTTTTTTTATTACCACTGATTCAAATTAAAATAAAAAATGCTGCCAGCTCCAAATAAGCAAAATAAATCCAATTTGTTCATTGTTAAACAGGAAAAAGAAAAAAAGATAAATTTATCCAGCTCCATTGTTATTCAAAACTAAGTGAACAAACTGCTTGGCAACTCCCTGCTGAATAAGAACTATTATTCTATACTGCATGTGGAGAAGGTCAGGTTTTCCTATGCATGAAGGAAACCCTCACAACAGCATATCTCGTAACACCGGGACTCAAAAGAGTACATATGTTCATTAAAGACAACGTTACGTAAACATCCATAGAAACTTGTGTTTTGACCCAGATTTTGATGCAATTTTTAACCCTGTTTCGATTTTAAGATTCTGTCCTACGGGTCAAAAAATACCCTACAAACAAAGCAGCTTTAATATATGATGAATTCAACTCAATGTAATTCATTTTTTTTCTTACATAATCCAAATAGGTTAACTTTTTTTTGACGTAAACCAACTGTCATAACAGTTTTCTTTTACATAATAACAGTTTATTTCTGAATCAAATTCATTGAAATGGGGAAAGACACATTTTCTTTGTTAACAGTTCCTTTCTTCATAATTTTTTTAGGATGTCAATCATAAAAGACGACAAAACAACAAAATGTTCCTTTGACTTTGTAAAAAAAATGCACTAATGTAAAGGACTTTGCAGTTGTTTTTTTTTTTACATGTACAGCTTTTGTCTTGTGGTCCCTTTAAGAGAAAATCACAACATTTCAAGATGGAAAAGAATAAAAAAATAAAATAAAATCATTTAAGCACTCACCAACATTACACACAGCACTTTAGATATCAGTTGAAAATACTAGTAAATACACCTTTTTTTAAAGTTTTCTCTTTTGTTCTATGTTTTTTTACTTTCAGTGTTCTTAGAATTTCCTTATTTCAATTCAATGCATCCTTACTTCCAACACAGTCTTCCTTTATTCATTACATTAACAAAAAATAATAAGAAGAACAATAATTACTAATGAATGAATAAATTAAAAAAGGAGATAGAGTGTAACAACATTTCACACATATTTTATCTTTTCCATCTGCTAATCTGGCCACCACTTACATACATGTAACAACCTCTATTCATATATGTGCAAACAAAATCACCTTAGTAGTACTTTCACTGATGATTTGATTCCATATGACTGTCTTTTATGTTTCGCTTTGTTTATGCATGGTTGTTGTGTTTATACAGGTACTTGGACTTCAAGTCTGTAAATAAGCATCTCTTAAATAGATTAAGATATTTTTCCTACTACTTGCAAGACAACACAAGGGTTAACCCTTTAACACCTGAGGTGTTGCTTGTGACGCTGAAACACAAAATATTTAATTTACTGTTTGATATTTTTGTTAAATTAAAGTATGCAAAGTAGAAAATAAGTAGCCACTTTTTTCCTTCAGAATCTGCTAGATATATGTTGATCAGGCTAACAATTAAAAAATCACAGTAAATCGAAGAACATGGAGCTCCGGTGTTAAAGGGTTATCATCATCTTTTCAGTTTGTCCTTGGTTGTGGTCTGCTGTTGCATTTGTCCATTTTGTTCCAAACAGATGTGTTGCATTTTTAGAAAGCTGACTTGCGTTTGAAATTTTCTTTTGTCTTTTTAATTTTGGAGAAACAAACATCACAAAATGCATGTGTGAAGCTGTTTAAGTGATGCTGATGGACTTAAGAGGAATAGCAGGAAAACTGTGAGAACTCAGAAAACCTGGAGTTCTAGTGTTTGTGACAATTCATAGAAAAATAAGAATAAACACAGGAAAATAAGGGATACCTTTTAATGTAAAGGACATGCATAGTATTTCAGTTTTAAGTGAAAAGGCACTTACAGTAACTTTCATTAAATGACAAGTGGACTAGACTTTAACACAATCCTAGATTACCAAATAAAATACAACATGAATAAGTAATTAGATGAAGGGATGGCTCAAACCAATCAAAACATTTTTAGACGATATATTCAAGGCTTTAAATGTTGGCATAACTGAGAGAGGGCATTAAATATTCATTTAGTACCTCCATGTGCCTAAAACCGAAATTTATTTTTGATGTGTTGTCCACATGACAAGCTTTTTTGGAACAAGAAAGCTGGTTTAAATCTTGGATAAAAACATTTCTTTGGGCTCATTTCGCATGCTAAATCCTACCCTTTTAGTTTACTTGTTGAATATAAAATATTGTAGTTTGTTCCAGCCAATGTGCCTATACTATCTTAGACATAATGATTTATTTATTTTTTTTTTTTTTTTACTTTACCTTGAATTAATAAAATATAACCAAATGCTGCATACGTATGCAAATGTATGGAAAAGTAATTTGATTAATCTAATTTTTTGTCAAAATTAAAGTCCTCGTTAGCCAACGCTTCAATACCTATTAGGTAAAAATGTCAACATAGTGACATTATTTTTTATGAGTGAACAGTATATGTAAAGCCTCATTAGTCAATGCTTTACAAATATCAACCTCCAAAAAAAAAATATTTGATTATGTCTCAAGATTAAATCACCAATAATTTATATTATGAATTAATATTTGATTCATTTGATGACTGGGCTTAATTTCTGGATTTTTACTTTTGAAAAAAAGTTTTGACTCATGATAACTGGAGTATTTGTTTTATTTGGATCATCCCTGAATTTCCCACTTAAAGTCAAATTTTTCTTTTTTTCTCGTCTTCTTTCCTTTCCAATAGCTCATTCTCTGACTCAGGTTTTTAAAAGCTTTTGGCCAAATACAGACGGGTTGCTTGTCAATTACAATGCTGCTCCTGTGTGGATGTACACGTGTCTCAGACACTCCTTTTGTATTGGCTTTTCACACCCACTTTACTGTGTTTGTAGCCACAAAATCTTCATGCGAAGGATGGATTCATCACTTGCCACACCTAAACAAACAGTAATGAACAGTATCACTCAGTCCCTCAGATGTTCAACATCTCTGGCTACCTTCTCAGCATTGTGCTTTGGGTTCAAGAACAAACCACAGCAAAGAAAACTTTTCAGACGGTGTCAAAAACCGAATGCGGATTCCAAATCTTGCTTAATCTCCCTTCTGTAGACGCAACTATTTCCAATCTTGAATTAATTTATTCATTTTGGTTTCTGATGCAGAATATTCAGATGTAAATCCATTGTTGAACATATGTTACAATGCGCCTACCATTAACAAAAGTTGTAGGCTTGAAGTGTATTTTATTAGGTATATTTGAGAAAAAATATACTTTGTGGTAAAGGAAGTACACTAAATGAATATTTCCTCACACTAAATTGGAATATTTTGACTTTGCAATACATAGATAGTATTCAAAAGGTAAACTTTAAGTGCAGGCCAAGCGTAATACTCATTGCTAAGAATACTTTATTAGATAGTTCAGTTGCTTGATAGTGTTTTGTTGACATCTAGTGGATATATTTAAGCATTGCAAGAGAACTCATCCAGTTTTTTTTTTTTTTTTGCTTAATTTTTTTTCACATTTTCTTATTTAGAATTTATATATACATATATATATTTTTTTCAATAGCTCAATCAGCATATTTATTTGTTTTAGTTTTTTTTAAATTCAAATTCAAAGTTGATATTTTTATTTTACCTTGAAAACCAGTCAGTAACTGTCATCTTTGTCCACTACATTTTGAAGTGTGTATTTGCAGGGTGCTAAAGACCTGAGTGCTAATCTTAAAAGTCACGTGTAGCTCTTTCATCCCTGCATTACGGTTTTTTGGCTTTAATAGAAATGATGATGGAATCATAATAGGTTAGTTAGCCAAGTTTAGCCACTACATTACACATGACTGCATTTACATACTGTATATAGATTTTTATTTCATTCTAAATTATTGCTGTGATGTTTACATTTGATATTAAAACTATGAAGTCGCAACAAAGTAAAAATGATAGAAAATGTTATGTAAGTTTGACTTTCCTCCATTTAAGTGAATCCGCTGCAGAAGGATATTATTTGACACAGGGGGATAATTTTATTTTGAAAGGACTATATAAAAAAATATATTTTTTTAAAGAAACAAAAAACAAAACAGTATAATAATTTAATGATTTTTAAATAAGCAGTATCTACAAGGACTTTGTGACTTTAAATCTCTCAGTCACCTCCTCGGTCAAGATTTTAACACGACACCTTTAAATGTTTTTCAAGATTAAAAATAATATAATATTTATTCATTTTTAATTGTAGTAGTTTTTTAAATTAATTTGTAGTTGTATGATTCTGATTTCATCAAACTAGATAAATAAAATTAAACTATCAACAAGAGTAAAAAGCATTCCAACAACTCTCAGGCACCCAGAGTTTGAGAAATTCTGAGTAAATAAATCCTGTCTTTTTTGTTATTAATAATATTAACATTATTTGTATTATGTGTAGCTTCAACAAATTACGTCAGGAAATTATTTTAGTTTAAAAAATAAATGAGTTTAAAAACATTTCATCATCCAGTTAAAAAAGTAATCATGTATTAACACAAGGCTTCCACAGGGTGTCGCTGTTTTCCCAGTTTCAGGTTGGGTTGCACGAGACACCTTTCCCTCCTCCTCATTCTCCTCCGCCCCCTCCATGCTGCCGCCGCTTCTGCTGCTGTTACTGGTTTCAGGAAGCGGAAGCAGGAATGCTGGCTTTTTTTTTTTTTTTTTTTTTGGTAGAAAAGTTTGGACAACTTTAAGACTTTGGGCTCACAGACGCGAACTTTGGAGGGGAAACATGACGGTGAGTAACCGGGGCTGTCCTTCGTGCTGGCGGGTGTTTGTGTCGGCCGGAGAGTTTTCCTGCGGCTGCTGTCTGTCAGAGGGTCAAACTCAGCTGCTGAGCCTCAAGCTGCGCTGTTATCTAAGGGGACTCGTTTGAGTTTTAGGAGTCATGCGTTTAAAATGTAAAAGTTTGAAAACGGTAAAAGTGGGACTGGGTAAGCTGACAGAGAAAACTTCCCCACTGTCTGTCTGCGTGCTTGTTTGTGTGAGCGCGTGCCGTGCTGGGAGCTGTTGACAAACATGCAGCAAAAGTTTAGGCGTAAATACAAATGCCTTCTTAATGTTGGTCAAATTGTTTATTTATTTGTCATCTTAGATATTTGGAAATAGTTTAGATAAAAAGAAAATGAAAGCGGTTTCCCCCTTGAATTACTTAATCTTTGTCATCTGTTGATATTTTTTGCTATTGTTTCTACAAATCTTAAATCGACTAAAATGCAGTAAAAGTTGATGATGTTTATCTGTGCGTGCATGATTCACATGCAATGGGAAAAGCTCTGATGGAAGGATTGATTGCTCCCTTGCTGATTAACCAACCATGCAAAAGTTGACATGCCAACATATTTCTATTTTTTTTCTTTAAAAAAAAGAAAAAAAATGCATTTAAGTGTATTTTTAAAGCATCAATTTTGTCTTTATTACTACAAAAAAAGCTACAATTTGTTATTTTAGTTCTGGGGTTTTTCCTTAGACTATCAAGAAAAATATACAATGAGAACTCAAGTTAATATTTTACTTCATAATCTATGTAACCTTTTGTGAATGCATGGATTTTTAGACTAATAAAAAGCTGCCACAAGTTGATTATTTTTTATTTTTTAAACCAAGGTCAACAAACAGATTTGAAGCTTAGATTTATCAAATCATTCAAAAAAAAAAAAAAATGTTCTAATGGTTTAAAAAAATTCTTTGCCAAAAAAAAAAAAGTAACTACTTTCCCCCCGAAAGAAATTCATTTTTTTGGGGTGGGACTTCTCTCTTAAACCACAAGAACCCATAATGACAACAGCGTAACAGAAAAATATCTGAAATGTTTTCTGTGGTTGACTTGGTTTGTGGTATTTTACACATACATATGTATTTTTTTTTTTGAGAAATGGGTCTGGGTTTTATTAGGTCTAAAGTTGCATGCTTGTATGCAGGTAATGGTGTGGGTAAACTGGATCAATTTAAATAGTAATTATTGGCTTTACCCCACCACCCAACCCCTTCCCTCAGGCTTATTTACAAAACAGGTTTATTCTATCACCTACAAAGTAAAGAAACCTTTAGAGGAGTGTCTTTTTATCAACACGTTATACCTATACAGATGTTAGTAAAACAGGCAAGTTTTTTAAATACCCATTCTGAAGAAAATTGGCTTTTTTTTAACTACATATTCTTGTGGCTTTTTTTCTGATGATTAAGTAAATATATAAAGAAAATTAAGCTCAAAATATAATTTCTATGTATTTTTGAAAATTCAAATCATTGTGAATCAGGAGGAGATGAAAAATTGTCTCTTGGAAAAAGCTTGTAGTTGTGACGAAGAACCTACAACGGCACGCCACGAACTCCCTGCGCCGCTTCATTCTGATGCATAAACGTGTAGCCAATCAGATCCGTGTATATGTCTTTGTTTTGCTCATCTGAGCTGAATTGTTGCTCAGAACTGTACGACTGGATAAACTGTTAGCTTGGGGTTGTAACAGGCTGTAAGTTAGCAGGAGAGCGCGTCAGATGGATGACAGGAAGTAGGGGCGGGCTCAAAACTCGGAGGCAAATTCTTGATGAACTAGTGTCGCTCTGCAGAAACTGAGTTCTAGGAAATGACAGAGTTTATGATTTTGGCTAAAAACAACTGTGAACACTTTTATAAAAGATGATTGTAGTAGATTTTATTCACGTTTTTGAGCTGGAAAAACTAATTTAACTGGAGGAAAAAAAAGGGATGTTGCATTATTGTCAGTGTTTCACTTGTAAACTGTTGTTTTCAGCCTTAAATTTTCTCTTTTGCGGTGAAAATAGGTCATAATGTTGGAGCTGAGAAGCCATGCTTTAATGCTGATTACAGAAAAGTAAACCTCTGGAAAATGAATGATGATAACTCTAATAAATGTCAGACATTGATAAAGTTTGTTGTGTTGTTTTTTTTTTATGAAAAACGTAAAATATGCCAAAGATTTAATCAAACGCGTCTAAAGCAATTCACCTTAAAGCATTTCTGGAAGCTCGGCCTCACAAATGAAGGCGCATGACTTGGCTCACAGTTTATGGCGGTGTTATGGCCGTGAACGGCAGCAGATGTACGTCAAAGCTCCAGGGAAATGCCATCCAGGTAGGCATTGGAGTGTTGTCAGAATCTGAGGCGGAGCTGTTTTTGCTGGGTTGATGTTTGGTCAGGCTGCTTTAATGACTTTATAACAATTCCTGCTGATTATCTTCATCATGAACCGTTGCTGTTGTAAAGTAGCTGCAGCAGTCAAATAAACGTAGTGGATGGTAAAGTACAGGACTTCCCTATCTGTTTTTATTGGCCACATTACGAAAAGGGCAGGTAGTAAATCTTTTAGACTTTTGATGATGGAGAGAAGTTGAAGAAAATGTGTTTTTTTTATTTTTGTCTGTTTGTTTTGAAAAGATTTTTGTAATTTTACCAAAAACTAAGTCCTGTTTCTGTCTACATTGTTTTCTAGATATTATTTTCCGTCTTCTTATTGATTAATCAAATCAGTGGTCACTAGATTAGAGTATCATTTCACAAAATCCATAAATTGATTCCTGTTTGTGTTTGACTAAAGACAGATTTTCTTTGTTTTTAACTAAATTAATTTTTACTGTTGAAAGTTTTGTTTATTTTGAATCACTTTTTATGTAAATAGTATTTTTATGTAGTAAAGATGATAAATTGATATTGAAGTGGAAGCATAAATCAATGCTCAATCCATTTATGTTGGATAGCAAGTCTATTTGTAAACTTTTAAAATCTAAACTGATTCAACATTTTGGTGGTGTTAGCACTGGTTTTTAATTCAGTCTTGGTGAAGTCTTTTTTTTTTTTTTTTTACTGGAACACACACAAGCTGTTTTTAGCTTATCAATTTCCTAATGTTTGTTTAGAACCCATATAGAGGTTACTCGGTTCAAACTGGATTACAGGAATCATGAAGAGTGAAATGGCTAGAGACAAATGGACATTCAAACTGGTGAAAAATGACTTTTTAAATTTATTTGAGAGGAAATTATTGTGAAGTAAATTACCATTATTAAAAAAAAACTTAAGTTTGTGCCCAAATAACAATGATAAAGTTACAAGAGAAGGTATGTGAATGCCTCAATTTCTGTATGAAAAGATGTGCATGGAGAAAAATATTACCTGCTTAAATATGTTATGTCACCTATTTATATATTTATGTTTGTATTGTCATGTTTGGTTTATGCATAAAACAAAGTCATTCCACGGGGTTCACATATTTTCTCATGCATGTATAGTAAAAAGTCAAATACCAATAGACTGAAATTGAACAAAAGCTAAAAGTGAATTACTTTTCCTGTTCACTACAAATAATCACTAAGTCAAGGATAATTACATTAAAAATTATGTTTCGTGAAGACTAGATCACAAAATGACATGCATTTAATAAAAAAAAAAAAAAATTACATTTTAAAATGCTTTCCAAAAACTTCTGGAAATTATTACATTAACAAAATGTGATTAATTGAAGTAGTTTTTTTTTTTTTTTTTGGCATTTACGACTCATTTTCAAATCTCTTTAAAAGCTTTAAAGTCCTATTGATTAGCTTTAGAAAGTGATAGCTTTTGGCTTTTGAAATCAATAAGTAGTGCGATCATCTGTTAAAATGCTTTTTGCTGTATTTGTGTTTTCTTCTTCACCCTATTTTTTACTTTAACTCAAATTCAGCTCACAGAAAAATGGAAATTCAGATTTTATTATTAATTAGGGAATCTTCTGCTCATAAGAAAACAGAAAAAATATCATTTTAACTAATTTTTTACATTTCCAGTCACTGAATCCCTTTGTTGTTTTTTTACTCCCTGTTATTTAGTTACTTTTTTGTTATTTTCTATAAAAAGAAGCTAAATAGTTTATCTTTTTTAACCCGTGAATAAATACCCTTTCTTGTTATTTATTGATAGTTATGCATGAAAATAGCTCTCTGATACTTCCAGCATCACCATGTTATTTATTTATTTATTTAGTGTAGTATCCTCCTTCTGTGTGCAGAAACACTGAAGCTGGAAAATGTTGAAGGTGTTACATTAGTTCATCCCTGAGCTCTGAGTCTGGATCCTGTCAGAGTCTGCGAGTTAAGTCAGCCTGGATGTTCAGTGGGTCTTCCCCGTCTCTTTGTGACACCTGGTTTATAGTATAATAAAAGACAGAACCTAAAAAAGAAAAAAAGAAATCCTCACATTTCAAATAGTTTATTACATGAGTGCATAGCATAAATTTATACTTGCTTATAAATGGCAGCACTCTGAACATGCAGACATTATTAATATCAGTAACTTTTTAAAGCTGGATTTACATTTATCACTTTTTATAATGTCTGGCTTCCCCAAATATTACGTATTTTGTTCTTTTGATGTAATTAGCTGCTGCTATTTTTAAATGAGCTATTTATGTCCTGTTTCTAAATTTAGATGAGGATGTTCTCAATTTGTAAAATATTTACATCGGTTTGGCATCAAGACAAGTTTCCAAAGCAGAAATTATTTTACTTGGTTATCCATAGTTGCAGGTTGCAAATAGATCTGATTTTTTTTTTTTTGAGCTGCTAATCTCATGTAAAAATATGTATTTTTCCTTATGTGGGTTTGTTAGGGATGATTTTGAATGAAGCTGCCCCGTTTTCAAATCAAGAAACAGGTTTTCTTCAATGTCTGATCTCTAAAACACTCAAATGTTTTAGTACATAACTTTTAATAGTTATGAATTGAAAAAAAGTGTTATTAGTGTAGCATTCTACTCATTCCATCAGGTATTATTGCAAACTTCTGAATTGATTTGATCTTATTTGCAAGTTCACAATTTAAATTTCATATACAATTTGATATAAATTCTGATTCTATTTAAATAATTTCCTTTCTAAACAAATTTAATTTTGTTCAGAAAAACACTTGCATAACTGCTGATGTAGCCCAACTGTCCGAAAATTAAACTTTCATTAACAAGCTTTTTTATTTAATTAAAAAAATACTACTTGAAGCCAACTGTTTTCTGGAAAAAAAAAAAACTTTTAAGAAAAAATCTTTCATTTGTTGACAGATTTTAAAAATAAAGGCTGATTCAGTAATGAATAATAGAAAACAATTATTTAGAATTTATATCAATACAATTAAAAAAAAAATAGTTATAATTCTATTTGTACTTCTTTAAATGTAGTTATAAAGTATTTTTTAATGAGTGACAGTGAAATTTAAGCTGTCAAAGCTCTTTTAGGGTTGTGTCAGGACAGCATCCAGAGATAGAAAAAAACTGCCAAAACACCGATGCGAATTAGTGAAGTCTGTTTCTCTGTGGCGACCCCTGACAGGATGTGCTGAAAGGTTAACAACAACGATATAGTCAGCATACCATCAATAGCAATAATATAAAGATATTTAGACAAAGCCTATGCTTTTGAAAAATCCTGCTTTTTTACACTTTGCAAAGCAGTAAATGACTGACATCTCTTTGAAAAATGATTCCCTATTGAAATAAATAAACCTCAGTTCAATATTTTGAAAATCAAAACAATCTAGTTTTAAAATGTGTTTCACTTTCTGGAACACCACGGTGTGAGTGTCATCATGGGGGCCAGAGGTTAATGTTAATGAAGCCATTAGGTCCAATAATTTACTTTGTGAAGCAGTTGTCTGCCGTCAATTTAAACGGTCTTAGCAGTTTTTGCGGCGGTGGACAACACGCCCAGTTTTTCTTTGTTTTCATTTGGATGGTTTAGCCTAAGGGTGAAAGTCATTAGTCATGCATTTTACATCAGGTGTTTACCTCGAAAGGCAAAGACTTCCAAAAATGTAGAAGAGCTCCTTAACAGTGTCATTTTAAATCATTTGTTTTCACCTCCGATGTGCACCTCTGCTGCAGTACCTTAAATGACCACATAGACTGGCTCAGTGGTGAGCAATTTCCCATTGACTCCCATGTAAAAAAAAGTCAAACTTTGCTCCCAAAATAGACATATGTAGGCCAATGCCTGGTATATATAAAAAGAAAAAGAACTTTAAGAGTCAAATCCTAATTTCTCTGTTCAGAGGGGTCAGTGTATCAAAATGACTGTCCAAGACCAAACAGCCAAGAAAAAAAGAGCATAAACTCAGTTGACCTAATGTGAAAGCAGAAAATGGCTTACATCGAGGAAGATGAAAACTCAAATACAGGTAAAAATATTTGCTTGAACACAACCTGGCTGTTCAAGTAACTGTGATACCAGTTTTTAAATGTTCCCATCATGGCAAAAAGTGAAGGTAGAATCACATTAGGAAATCTCTTGAACCATAATATTTCAAAACTTTCTTTGGTTCCAAACATGAGACCTGGTTCCTGTGATCAAAACTTCATTTTCCCCTTCAGCCTAATGACAAAGGACGATTTTTAGGGACGGAAATGTCCAACTTCTGAATAAAGAAGATAGATGATTGAAGAGATGACAAAAGGAAGCCATTAATGTCAAATGTGTGATAAAGACATTGACCAGAAGTGGATCCCTGAGGGATCAACTGTCACAGCTTGGCCTCTTACTCTTCTCCTTACGTAATACATAATTAATAAGCCTGAAGCTCTTCACCAGGCCCTTATGACTGACAAAACCCCTTTGGATGGACATTTTTAAGGTATAACTCGCAGCAAAACACTTCTCTCATGAAGTCCACAAAAAAAAAAGGTTAAAGGTGAATAAATGCTATTTTTTAAGGTGATCAAGTCAAAGTCATTAATAACTTTTAAATTAAAAGTGTAAATGTCTTAATATAGGAAATTCACTGGAATACTAGAAATGGAAGCTGAATTAAGTACAAAATCTGATGTGCAGAATTATTACTTTTTAAAGCTTTAAACTTTGAAAATTGCTGTACAAGGAATTCCAAACACCAAATTTAAAACTCAGACATTTGATTTATACTATTTTTTTAAATCAAATCATAATATAATTTTTTTCTGTAAATTCCCATTATGAATGTGTGAAGAAAAAACTCTAAGGAAATACTTTTAGAGCAGTAGAGATACCAGTAGTGGTTTTGTAAAAAATGCGATCAAATTTAACAAGTTCTTTGTCTCTCAAATGATGCAGAGTTAAGTCACTTTTATGTTGTGTATCTGTGTGCAAAAACCAAACCAAATTGAAACGATGTAATACTTGATAGTTTAATAAACATGTTTTATCCAAGTTTCTGCACTTAGTGTGCAAATAACAATATTAAAAGGAAAACATTGGGATTGCTTCTTGATGAACTTGATAACGTGCTGATTTTTCAAGCATAGAAATTCCATAATCCATTATGCTATCATTTTATTGGTATAAGTTAATGTACTCATATACCATACGTGTGCATATAACCATGCCATGTTATGTTCTGATAAGAGCGCTGGAGAAAACAGGCCTTTTCATTTGTTCTTACATTTTTTCTGTCTTCTGTACGACATCATTGTTTAATTGGAAGAACTTCTTGAATCGTTTGTGTGCTGCCATTTCCTTTTTACTTTCAACATCAATGTTTGCTGCAAGTTCACTAAAAGTGTTGTAACTCCTCTTCAGACTGAGTTGCAAATAGACTGCAAACTATTTTGCACAATGTCAGCCCTTTTTGTTGACAAATGTAAACTTTTGGTTTTGCAGCAGGTGTTTTTGTGCTTTAAACACTCCAATCACATTTTTGATCTATTGTAAAAGTATTCCCAGTGATCTTTTAATTTTGATGATGTTGTTTTTGGGAAAATAAAAAACTGGATTGTTTTCTAGGACAGGATTTTATCAGAAATTAACCTCTGAGTGGTGGGCGGGACCATTAGCCTCAAAGATAGCCTCTGCTGATATCCCATCATTCCTTTGTTAATACACTCCCGCTAGCTAACAGTTGCTTACAACTTCAAGCTAACATTAGCAGTGCTACAAAAATGGCGACCAATATTGGAGCTGTCCTGTCAAACAGTTCAATCCAGATTGAGTAAAATAAGGACGTTGATCTATTTCTCTGCAAGTGGATGCATCAGGAAAGAATGGAGCAGTGAGAATTTGGACTCACCATTTCACTTGCTGCGTCATAAAAGAAAGCTTTTTTCAATGGCATTTTTCCATCTGCTCTGATTTTGAAGAAAGAAAAACCCAGAGAGGCAGATTTAATCTTAAATTATTTTATACAGGTGCTCCATCATGAGAAAAAAGCTATGAGGAAAAATGCTACAAGAACATGTAAAAATACCAAAACTACAATTTTCATTGGAATGGATCTTCAACCCCCATTTAATCCCCAGACTGAATTTGCTATTCTAAGAAAAAGTTATCCTCTCTGGAGTATTAGAAAAGGATGACTGATGACGTCAGAAAGAGAAAATTGGTTGATGTGATTGTAACTGGTCTTGATGTGCATCAGTTGGCTGTCAGTCATCTATCCCTCAAGCACACTGCCTGTGTTCATGTTGTTTTCTGCCCTCCCAGTTAGTTTTCCATTAGCAAAAAAGATCTAAAAACAACCCCCCTCCATATCTTTCTTTCGCTCTGTTCTTGGACAGGAAGTTGTTCTGTTCTTTATTTTAAACAGCAGCTTCCTGTTTCACACGTTTCTTAGATTGGGTTGCGTGCTTCTCTAGTGTTTGCCCTCTTCCTCACTGAGAACATTTCCCCATTTTCTTCCATAGTTTTCAGTAAGAGCTTTGTTGAGTTAATATCTTGCATCCATTCAGACTCAAATCCTCTCATTGAAAGCTGTAATTTTCCCTTTGATGTGCACCAAACCAGACTTGGCGTTAATGAGAGCAGAGCACCACGGGCTGAGTTTGGGCCAGCCAGGAGAGACGCATGCAGTAAAACCAACCACCGTTTGATTATTTGTTGTGTTACAAAAAAATCAATCTGGGTGGGAATTGTTAGGATTCTATCAATACTACTATTGTTTTTGATCTGGTATTTTATCAGTATTCTTATCAATACTTTTCCAAGAAGACATGTAAACTATATACATGACAATCTTTTATTTTAGAAAATATTAAATACAGTACACAATTCGATGTCCTTTGCAATTTACTCAAACAGAGGCATAATTTTAATAGAAATCAATTAATGCTACGTTCAAAGCCATACATTTACATTGACATTGTAGATCAAGGGTCTGCAATCTGAGGCTTTGAAGCTGCATAAAACTCCTTTTTCCTGTTATTGTGGTGCTTTTGTTAAAAAAAACAAAAAAAACAATTTGATTTGTAGTGGGTTTTTAGTTTTAGTTGATTAAGTGTTGTCATTTATGTCTAGATTGAAACATGTTTACTAAACTGTTGGAGTGGTTTATTACTAGAATACACTTAGAGCACATATTCGTATCCTTGCTTCACAACGGTGTCTAGTTGCTGTTCTAAGGTTAAATTCTTAAAAGTATTATAGAATTGAATTTACATGTATAGATTTCTTTCCCCAAAAAGTGGACTTAACACTAATGTTGTCATGTTTTGTATTCAGTAGTAACAAGGGGACGCAGAATGAATGCACCAGAGTCATAATGAGGAAAATTCAATGTTTAACTTTCTTACATTTTTAATTCAAGTAAATCTGCAGCATCAGGAGGATCTGATTTGACACTGGAAGTCTTTTATTTTGAAAGGAACTTGTATGTTCTGCAGTTTTAATTAAAACAAAACAACATTGTTATAGAAAATCCTACCACTGTTGTGATTTAATTTTGTGAATGAATGGTTGCAAAAACAGAAATACATGTTTTATCTTTCTAAATTAGTAAAGTGGAACTTTGCGGCTCTCTTTGGGTATTATCTGGTAAGAAGCTGGACCAAGAGTCTCTTTTAGCATTAAAGGTGGCAGACTCCTACCATAGATCTTAAAGTGTTGGTAATGGTAATAAAGGTTACCATTTAATAATTTAACAACTTTTTTATATTGCCTTTAAAAAAAAAAAAATATATATATATATATATATAATATATATATATATATATATATATATATTTTAAAAGGAAGACAAAGGAAGTTTTCTTGGAAGAGTAAATCTATCTTTTTTTCCTCAGGTGTGGTCCCAGTTGCTGATAAATCCATAGAGTTGTCAGTCCTCTGACTGACAGACCAGAACTTCACATGGACATGAAAAGTAGAGTTGTGGGAATGGAGAACACTATCACTCCTCAAGGTGGGCCTTCTTCTTTTGGAGAACTAATTATTTGTTTCTAGTTTTATTGATGTACTTTTTGTTGATCTTTAGATGTGTTCTGTTCTGTGACATCCTGTGATCAAAACACAGAGACCATATAAAGTTCAGTCGCTTTGTTCCACAGAATATTTACCAGCTTTAGCCTTTCTCTTGAGTCTCAAACTAAACCAACAAGTCGGGAGACTTTTGTTTTATGACTTTGGTTTTACGTCAAAATGAAAGCTTTTCTGTCCCACTTCAGGTTCACAACCATGAATTGAATGTGGGGAGGCATTCCTGCTTAATTTGAAGCCAGAAGCAAAAAGATCATTGAATCTCCATTGAATCTGACGAGGAGTTCCTATTTATGACCTTTTGACCTCACTTTCTGCTGTCTGTGTGTTTTAGAGAAATTACGTTCAAGTCTGACTGATGACATGACACAGCAGTGACGTTGCCATTTTTCCGCAGAGCCTGCAGTGAAACCCCCCATCATGGCCCATGAAAGACGGCTGGCCTGGGCTCAGAGCAAAGACTCCACTGGACAACGATCAAAGTTGGAGAAACCTGACCGGCAGAAAGCTCCTCACATCCAGAAGAACGGGCATACGGAGACGTCATCTGAACAACCAGGTCAGACTTGACTGAGCTGTCGGTCAAGCTTAGAGTTGAAGGATGGAACACTATGGAATTGTACCAGGGGTTTCTCCTAACCGTTTAGCTGGGGTGACCTTTTATGACCCCATCCATTTCAACTGGTTTTGTGTTTCTCTGATTGTATTACGACTTCTGCTTTTTAACAATGGCAAATGGTCAATCGAGGACCTCCTACAAATCAATTGTACTTATTATTATGAACATTATTATTGATATATATTAAAACATTTTTGTCTTTAGGGATTAGAGATCTTCACTGGCAAAGAATGTATCAAATAGCGATTAAATCGTCACGAAAGACTACAAAAACACTGAGACCTACTATTGTCTTCACTATGATGAAGCAGGACTCATATTTCTTTACTAAATAAAAGAAGAAACGTCATCTCTGTAGGTTGACATTTAGCCCAGTTGTTCTAGTAGCTCACTTCACTCACAGTTCACTGGATACTGAATGTTTCCAACAAGGGTTATGTTGAAACAACAAATGTGGGGCCTATTTTTTTCTGGGTGTTACTTTTTTTATTATTATTATTATGGATATACAGTACATAAGTATGATTGGATTTTATCTGACAGATTGGGTGGAATAACTGTTAAAACTATAAACGCAAATACATAGGGGACAAATCATTTCTGAAGTCCCCCATGCATGGAGAAGTTTACAATACAACAGGCACGTGGCATCCAAAGACAGAGATAGTTATCACTTGTGGATCTAAAGTGAGAGGGTTGTTATAGAATAGAATAATTTATTACAACCACAAAAAATAAACAGAAATTCATACAAAAAAAGGTGCAGTAAATATACATTTAAAAATACTAAAACCAATAGACATAAGAAAAAACATGTTAAAAACAGAAAGGGTTAAAAACATGTCCATACCAGAACCTCCAGATTGAAGACTGATAGAGTGCTATGCTTTATATTGATGAGGGCTAAAATAATGTAATTCTGTGAGGCATTAAGAAGTTGGATAAAACTGTAATTAAAATGTCTTAAAATAGCCTGGAGAGTGTGAATACCAGCACCAACAAACAACTCACTGTGGGCTTTTTAAATAAAATCCTCATGGCATCTTTATAAGAAACTTGTAACTTTTTCATGCTATATGCCCTGTAGTTAATCCACAGGTGTGGTGTGTTCAAAGCAGTGAAGAAGAATTCACTTGTTGAGAAATATATTTATTTTATTTATAAAATAATTTATATTATAATGTGATAAAATTAAATCATTCATTCAGAAGATTTACCATTGTTCTTAAAGATCCACTCTGATCTTCTTTTGGGCTTTTAAGAGTTCTTAGTGGTTTTTAAATTATGATTATGCCATTTTAAACCAAAATGTAAAAAATCTTGTCATTATTTAGAACATAGTTTCTGCAGAGCAGTAGTAGTTCTGTTAGGACTGTTGGCGCGGAGTGAGCTTGCTTTTTTTCCCATCATCCCTTTGTCAACACTCTCTCCCGCTAGCTTACAGCCCCTCACACCCCAAACCTATCATTAAAGTGGATCCACAATGCAGAACAATATTGGAGCTATTTAGCAGTACAGTTTACCTCCGAGTTGTGGGCGGGACCTTTGGCTTTTAGCAGAACCGCGCCCCCTTCCCTGCTTGCTGAGACCAGGGAGCTTATGGCCCGCCCAACGTATTTGCTACATCACAAATACGCTTTTTTTTTTCAAACATTTTTTTCTCCGTCTGCTTCTGATTCACAACAATTTGTATGAAAAAATACATAATATATGTCTTCTATTTTCAGAAAAATGTGGGAAACAAAATATGTGGGAAAAAACATGTTAAAGACACCAATTTTCATTAAAGTGGGTCTTTAGTATGGGTGGAAATCACTGGCTACCTCACAAAACGATGCGATACTTGATAAGTGGCTCACGATGTCGATGATATTGTGATACTGTGATAATGTGTAAAAATCGTCTCCAGTAATTCATATTATAAAAAGAACACATTTTTTGGGGGGGAAATACATCCCTATTTATTTTTTTAGCTTGAACACAATTATAATAAATAACTTGCTTGTGTCTTATTTTGTGCAACAAATAATGGACATTTTTGTTCGAATCATTGTCTTTGGCAAACGTTGATGCCAATTGAATTGGAATTATTTGTAAAATTCCGTGTTAACAATAGTAAACATGCACAGCAGTGCCACTATTTAGTCCAAAATTGTTGTAAACAACTGAACAAAAATGAAATAATATAGGTTGCTGCCAGACACATTGGTGCTTATGATAGCCTGTCTTGCAACACACACCCCCTATCTACCTCCAAAGGAACGTCTCGCCAAAGGAAAACAAATATAACATTTTACCGCCTCTTCAAACAAAATAAAAGATCAATACTTGGTGAGAACCGATTGAGAATCGCAGGACTAAATATTTTAAAATCAATATTTTGTCACACCCCTAGTCTTTAGGGACCATATGATTGTGAATATCACATTACAATGAGAGGCGATGTGGGTTGCTAATCTAAGATCTAAAATGTTGGGTAATCTCAGGTAATATTTGGTGCTTTTTTTAGCCCACATTCTTTTGCATGTTTCATTTGTGGAAGTGTGGGTTTACTCCAGGAACTCCGGCTTCCTCCCACAGCCTTAAAACATGTTTCATAGGGTAATTGGGGATTTTCACATTTCTCCCGCGGAACGATTCATAGCATTTGTGGTTGAATGGGTGTGTCTGAATTCTCCAAAGAAATTCCTCCTAACTCTTGCTTGTTTTGCTTCTTGACCCCACTGGGTCAAAGGAGAGGAGATAAGAGAGATTCGTGTGGAGATAAGAAAAGGAGAGCTCAGCATTTGCAGAGTTGACTTAACCTTACTTTGAGTGATGCAAACGAGTCAACAGGTAAGATCCAATTGTTCTGAATATTAATACAATTTTCTTAAGCAGCACAACAAAAAATAAATAAATAAACGTCAGCTTTTCCAACTTTTTTTTAATCTCTAAATCATTTACTTAATGCTGTGTTTTGATTTGCTGATTTGAGATGTTTTTAATAAAGAAGCATATTTATTTTCTTCTGAGTCATTTCACTGAGTACAGATTGAGTAAAGGGGGGTTGAGGGTTCTGCTTTTGCCGGAAGACAGTTGGGATGGGCTCCAGAAACTCCTGTGACACAATGATCCCAATGGAAAATAGTGTAGGATAGGATTATAGATGTTTTAAGTCTTTAAAACTCCTCTCGACACACTTTATTCACCTTTCTCAGACAAACTTTTCTTTTGTTTAATCTCTCAAAGTTCAAACTTTCATTGAAAAATAAGTTCAGGATTATAGCATGAAGACAAAGATCTGATTGTGATTGAAGATTTATGTAAATGTGGCAAGCTGGATGCATTTTGGACAGAGGAAAAAGCACAGAAAAGGTTGATTGACATTGGTCTACAACCAATCAGGATGAAGATAGTTTTTTTTTTTTTTGGATAAAGAACATGGTGTGCTATGTAAAAAAGAAAAAAAATGGATGAAACTGCAAGACTGTTGATGTGTTGTCATATTTGTTTTTGTAGACTCTAACTTTAAAATGTTTAAACTAGCAGGTTGATTATTTTCAGAAATCTATGGCTAATTCAAATTTTTTGGTCAATTATACCACTAACATTGACTGTATTATAGAACTAGACAGAACAGGTGTGATGCCATCAAAAGAAAATGCCTTACTTTCAGCTAAATGAAGTCAATTTAGTGACCATTTTTCTGTGATATAGACATCACGACGTTGTAGCTAGATGAGTGAGTCAGTGTTTCTACGGCAACTATTGTTCGCAATCATGAGTTCATAAGTCCACACCCCTTCCACTGAAATCTAGCTCTGGAGAGAGTGTGCCAATCAAACTTTTGAGGTGGAGGCCAGCAGGCACCACATGCCTTTTACTGAGGCATCTGATTGGTCAGTTTATAGCTTGAATTACTTGCGATAAAGAAAAAACGTCATTAAAAAAAATTAGGATTAGCAAAAAAAAAAAGGCAAATAAAGTGACTGACTAATAGCTGTTTAATTCTCAATAAAAATCTCGGGGATCTTGGCTTCTTGGAGCCAGCAGGTACTTCCTGTTTGGGGGGGTCGCTCAATCCAGTTCCCTTATACAGTCAATGTTCATATCTATCAGTCTTCTTAAAGGTTTGTGTGACATAACTTGGAGCTGAGTTGGGGATTTTTAATTGACACAACCAACCTTTGTAAACAAATCTACTGTTTGGAGTTTGATCATTTGGCTTCTAAAAAAAGTTGTATGCATCTCACGGTTCAAAACTGACTTTTTATTAGAGTTAAACTAGCTTCTGAAGCATAGACTATTTGAATTGTGATCTTTTTCAGCCAATAATGTAAGGATTTGTAGTTTTTCTCTTTCATTAATTATTTATTTATCAGTTTGTGATGTGTTTGGGGGAATACATCTAAAAGATGCATATGCTAATAAAAAAAAGTGAACTTACAAAATGTCATACTGAGTCATCAGCTGAGGTGACACAACACACTGTCTGAGGCTCGGCACCACCGTAATGTTTTTATAGCAGTTTGTAATCGTTGCGCAGCATCTCCTGGATTGTTGTTTTAACATGCTCATGTGTCTCTTTTTGTCAGGACAAGTTCCCAGCAAGATTGCCACCTGGCTGAGCGAATGGTACTGTATTGTTTTTGCAACTTAAAAACATGTCAGAAATGTGTTCATCAGAATTATGTTAAAAGGCTTTTGTATTGTTACAAACTTAAATAAGGATAATTTATGTATTTGTTTTGCAAGAAAGTATTGATTTAGGATAATAACAGTAAAAATAATATCAGGGAAGGTTCCAACCTCTAACCAAATCTGGAATAACTGGATGAGTATCAACCAACTACTTGATGTTGTTTCTTATTATTTTTGGGGATTTGATTTCCTGATTTCTTCATTGACATTTGTTTTTGCAATTTTCTATTTCCGGTTGACGTTAGACATTTTTGGATATGCAGCACGCACAACATGAAAGAACAAATGTAGATCCGGGCAGCAGACCTTGGTCTGCAGACAGGCAACACTGAGCTGCGCAGACTAAGTAAAACAAGGAAACAAACAAGGAAAGAAGGGAGCTGATGAAAGAGAGAGAAAAAGAAAGCAGAGTAAACACAGGAGGGGTTCCTCCTGGTATATCAACACTGTTATCACACACCCACCTCATGCACGCCATAAATGCCCTACAGTTTTTCTCTGGTATTAAATAATGTTGGTTACAGCTATAGCTCTGGGCTTAAAGCCTGGGGCCAACATGGCTGTCTGTAGAAAGGGGCAGGACTCACAGGCGCTAAAGCTGTGTATCATTACACAAATTATACAACCATTTGTTTGTGTTAAATCGTGGCCTGAAGTTTGTCCTATGATAAGACCTGTTGGTTGTATAACAGCTCTGTGCTTCCAGAGACGGGCTGCAGAAAATAGCCCAGACCTCCTTCCATCTGATGGCATGATCTGCCAACTAGTTGACAAAAGAGCCAGGATGCATTTGAAACCCAGAAGACTTTTTTCAATGTCTATTAGGAGGCTGGCTTTTGCTTAATTTGCTTAACTAGAAGTTCAAGTTCATTCAGACAGGAAAAACAAGTACAAACATGTGTATTTACTCAACTTCACCTTATAGTTCAGCATACTTTTACATTAATATATAATAATATTTTTCTAGGTTTTTCATACTGTTATTTGTTATTTTCTTATATCTGACCTCTGAAATATTCCTAAAAACTTCTGACTAGATCTCAAAAATGTTAACTTTTGATAGATATTTTGCTGGTTAAAATGTACTTGGTTTGACCATTTCACCACTTTCCAGAAGATGGAAAGCAGCCTCAGTCACCCCCTAATGTCACTTAGTCAGCAACAGGTTGACTAATTTAGTTTGGTTATAAGTTAGGAGTGAGTCCCGCTGTGCTGCTTTTTTTTTTTTTTTATTTTGGATTTTTCATTATTTCGACATAAGTTTGTAAGTTTTAAAGATGCTAGTGTATGATATTTGTCCTTAATTAACTAGCAAGAGATTCTTAGTAATAATTATAAACAAATGAAGACTGCTGTTCCCTCTTACTTAAAAAAAATAAAATTTACAACAAATTATTTGCACCAGCAAACTGGAAATTTAAATGCTACTATTCAACTTATGATTAAAAGAGTCTGAATCTTTTCCCTTCTGCAGAGGATAAAACTGTGACCATCTGATGACAAAACTAAATAAATTGTAGCCACAAAATGGTTTATTTGTATGAAATTGAAATAATTCAATTGTGCCTAAGAAATACATTTTGTTTAATCTTCAAAATGCTTAAATTGTGCCCCGAAATACAAATTTTGTGGCTAAGAAGTGTCAACAATGTTGGTAATAAAGCTAGTAAATAAGCACCCATGCTGGTAAATCAACCTGGCTCTAAATATCATGTTTGGACATCTCATGGAAAGAAGGATTCTTTTTAGAATTAATTTGCAGCCTGAAATAAAAATCATACCATGTCATTTTACCCTAATGTCAGTTTTCTTACCCATCAGACCACAAATGATGCCAACAGGATTCATTAGTAGCCTATTATTTTATTAACACATTTTGATTTGTCATGGCTACAAATTACATATATTTGTTTGAATGTTTTAACTATTTTATGGTTACAACTTTTATATATGTCATCAGAAAACATCTAATGATCATTCTTAGGCTAATTCTTTAGCTGATTAAATGTTTAATTTTCACTGTTTTGCTGTCGTCTGCTCTTAATTAGTTAAGCTGACGTCATTGACAGGAGAGTCTTTGTGTTGTAATACGTTCTAAGGTCAGGCATACGTAACCGACGTGATCTTCATTCCCCTTTTCTCAGTACCCCCAATGGAGCGTCTCTGGATGATCAGAGTGCCTCTCCGAACAGAGGTAAACCATTTTTTTCTATTAATGCTGTTTATAATGATGACACAAGTTGCAGTAGAAACGCATATAAAATTGCATTTTATATATATGTATCCTAAAGCTTTTCATCTTCTTTATGAGCGTGCTTACACTGAACTTGCTATTGCTTGCCTTGTTGCTAGTTTTTAATTATAATGATTCTTTATTTTTGTTCTGTGTATGACAATAGGAAAAAACAAACCTAAAGTCTCAAGCTTTGCTGCATAAATGATTAAAAACTGTTATTCGAGCTGAATTGAAATTAGAAATCTTACTGTGCTTTAATCTGTTACTGCTGAATTTTCTCTGCTTGAGCTTTATGTGTGTACTCTGAGTGTAATCTCTTTGAGCATTTGTGTATCCGTGTGAACAGGAGCATTAAAAAACGGCTGCAGCTTTGAAGATGATGACCTTTCACTGGGAGCTGAAGGTCAGTTCAAAAGAAAAACGTTCACAATATAAATAAGATAAGGACTTGCTGGTCATTGTGACTAATATCCTCCCATTTTGTAATTTGTTTTTGACTTAAGTGCAAAGATAAGTTACAGTTTTTTTGACCTTTAAGTAAATGCTGGTGTCTTTAACATTTAGAAACTTCTGGCACAAATACCTCATAGTCTCAAATTTTAGTTTATTTTTACATTATTTTCTGTTAACATTTTTAATACTTGCATAAAATATTTGGTTGATTTTTGATTATCATAAGTGCACTTTTTCCTTTCGTCAGAGCTAATGGCTTTAGCTCAAATTTAGAACAATATTTGAAAAAGAATGTGAAAGTGTTAATTCATTAACAAATATTTTTTTCTCTCCTAAAAGGAATATTTTTTTGTTTATTTTCCCAGGATTTATTTGGGTTCATCATAGAAATTCACTGTTAAGATTCAAAAAGCCTTGTTTTCAAACAAAAAAAGTTCATTGTAAAAAAATAGTAAACAAAAAAGGATTTAAAGTTTTATATAAAAGAATTAAGGACTGAACACAAACATTTGAAAATGAGCCATCGGCTTTTGGGAATTCAATAACCTATTTGGGAATTTTAAGAGAAAATGATTGTGTGTGTCTGCAAATTTAGCTTTACAGTTAATCCCAAATTATTTTTTGGGCAAAATATTGCTTTAAATAAAGTCCTTAAATTTATGTTCTTGAGTTAAATATACTTTTATGTGTAGAATTTGAGTCAAAATCCATCTTTGGGATACAAAGGAACGCTATCATTGGTGCATGCTAACTCATAGTGAGGTTATTCATGACGATCCAGTATGGAAAATAGAGCAACATTTGGATTGGTGCGTGTCTTCCAGGATTAAGTCTGTAAAAGAACTAAACAGATATTCAAACAAATTGAGTCAACATTTCGTGACCCTCTGCTCATCAGTTTTACATAAAGTCAACATTTGAGGAGGTGAGGAAATATAGCGCATGCATGGCTGATCATCCTGTGAGCAAATGTGTGCTTTTGTCTTCTTTTTTTTTAATCTGCTGCAAATACACTTGTTGCAATCCTGAGGTGTAAACGTGGAAAAGTTTGAACAGTAAAGTTTAAAACTGTCATCAGTGAGTCATCCTGGGTTTTTAACTGAATTGATGATACAAATGTAGACAGAACTGTTGGCCCCCCTCTTTAATGATGACACAACAATGTTTGGATTTCAGATTTTATTTATTTTTGTCAGCTTTAAGGGATTTCAAGGATAAAAGTGGGTTTTTCTTTCAGTAACTAAGAAGTACCAACAATGTTGTCCATGTGTATCGTTAACTGGTGATTGGAGTTTATTTTGTTTGCTCTGAAACATTTTGTGCTGGAACATTGGCCTTGGTTATCTAAAAAGAACACAGAGTCCTTTTTGAGCAGTTTATTTCTTTTTTATTGAAGAAAAGTCCAGGGATATATCACAAGCACTCTTAAAAATTGTCAGTTTCAATATTTGACATGAAACACTCAAACAAAAAATTTTTTTCTTAAAAATATTAATGCTATAAATAATATGACATGTTTTTTTGATTTGATTGACATTTTCTGAAACTTATCAAAAAAGTCTGCCTTTTTTCAGAATGATAAAAAAATGTCAAAATAAACTAAAACAGGAGTCAATATATTATTTAAAAACTTTATTTCTAATGTGGATGAATAAGAAGTCACATTACGTTTTGCGTTTTTACAATCACACCATTTATCAAAAATATAAATATATCATGTTTTTAAAGCATAAATAGTGTGCATGTTACCTGCTTAAAGACCCACTGCCAGGAATATGTTTTTTAATGTGTTTCCAACATGTTCTTGTAGCATTTGTCTAATGATAGAACATTTATAAAGAAAATTAAGTCTAAATTAGGGTTTTGGGTATTTTGTTATTCAAATTGTTGTGAATCAGGAGCAGACGAAAAAATGTAATTGGAAAAAGCGTGTTGTAGGGATTTAGAAGCTACAATCTGCAGAACACCAGCTCCTTGCTCCACTCCATTCTGATGCATCCACTTGTCGACGAGTAGATCCATTTACCTCTTTGTTTTCCTCATCTGAGCTTGAATCTTGCTTAAAACTGTTCAGCTGGATAACTTCAGTATTACTCACCATTTTTGTTGCACTCGTAATGTTACTTTGGCGTTTGAGAGAACGTGAACAAAGGGATGATGGATAATGAAAAGAGGCTCACTCCGCATCAACAGTTCCGCCCACAGCTCAGAGGTTCATTTCTAGTAATCTACTGTCGCTCTGCAGAAACTGTCCTAGAAAATGGCACAGATTTTTTTTTTTTTTTTTTTTTTTTTTGCTTTGGCTAAAAATGAAATAATAATAACTAAAAGACCACTTTCAAAACGGATCAAAAGATGATTGGAGTAGGACTTAAACTAAACCTGTTTTTCAGCCTCCTGACTTTGATTACTTCAAATTCTTCTGTTCAGACAAATTATTATTTAAAAGAAAAAGCAAATTTCTGTGATTTTTGAACTTTTTTAAAAAGTCAAATGTAAACAGACTCTAAGTGACTATAATGACTTTAAATGTTACCAGGAAATAGGACAGGGACTGATTAAAGTCTTGAAAGTGAATAATTTAATCTCAGATTAGTGAATCTGATTTGTCCTCTGACACTTAACTGTCTTATTTCATGCAGAGAAGAAAGGACTCTAGATCTCAAAGCAAATCTGTAGAAACAATGTGGTAACCGACTGATGGTAGCCAGGACAGGTCTCAACAAGTTTTTAAAATGAAAATAAAAACGTTTGTCACTCCTCCCTCTGGGGACAACTTTAAATTCTTTACAAAATAAAAGTTCTCTATCATTTAATGTTGTTTCATTTAACCGCAAAACTGGTAACACTTTTAACTGGTAAAATGAGATTACCTTAATTCTTTAACTGCTTAGTTGTCAGTTTGGCAGAAAAGCTTCTCTGTGAGACATTTGACCTTATGACTTTTCTAAAAAAAAAAAAAAAAAAATCTAATGAAAAAGTATTTTTTAATAGATTTAATTTTATCATTAGATTACAACTAAGTCAGTACAAGTCATCTAAATTTGGAAATTGATTTTTTTTTTATATATAATGCATGTGTACAACAAATCATATGCTTATTTATTTATGAGTAAGTTACCAGCAAGAAATATTGCAAACTTCAAGAGAAACATCTTAGGACTGTGCTCGCTTGCTGTAGGAATTTTAGGCTGCATCGTGACCTGTTTGTGTGTTATTCAGTGGTTTTGAATTGTCTGAGTAGTAATTCATTATTCTCATCGCTTAGATTTAATCTGTAATATAAATTAGACACACGCATGTTGGAGAAATCCAATAAAATAAATGTGTAAGGAAGTCCTCGCTTGAGACAGATACTGCTGCTGTTGTTGCAGAGTTGAGATTTTATCAGATACAGAGAGCAATGCTTTGAAGGTCTCTGCTGGTTAACGTGTTCTCCTAAACATGCTTTGGGAACAACTTCAGACCTGTCTGGTTAACATTTTAGCAAGTTCATTGGGTATCTTACTGTATAGAGTGCAATCAGCCAGAAACAGAAAGTCATTGTATGCACAACAAAAAATGTGATGTTCATCAGGTGTTTAAAATAATCAGGGTTAAAAATATGTAAAGTCTAAAAAATGTGTAAAGTCAAAATATATGCATCAATTACACTTTTTTCTTAGCCAGATATTGCATATTTGCATCGATTTCTTTCTTTTTTTTTTTTTTTTATAGTAGGTGATAGCGCTGGGGGGTTAAAACAGTCCATTAGTTTATTCTTACAAAGCTGTGGTTAAAGTATCAAAATGACTATCACTTGTCTGTTCCTTTTTTATTAATTTTTTATTGTAATGACAAAAATTATGTTTAAGGCCTTTCTGAGAAGCAAGTCAAACACCTAATAAAGTTTTTTTTTTTTGGTCCGAAGTGAGAACTAATGTGATAAATTAATAATAAAGTGTACGATAGAAAAGGAAACTGCTCTGAACAGGTTGAATAATTTAAAAAGTAAATATAAATATTTGCATCAAAGTAGCTGTTTTTTCACCATATTAAAGTTAGCTTGATTTTTTTATCATTATTATTTTACTTGATTATTTTTTTTTAAGTTTAATTTAGTTTGTTTTCTTGTTGCAGCAAATCATCTTCAGAATAAAAACAACACGGTTCATTCTAGGTAAGTTCACTATACCATTCCAGCTGCTCTCACTTTCCTGTGTGCATGTATGTTAATGTGTTGTCCTTATTTGCAGTTTTGATGTGGCAAATCACAAAAGGAATCAGTACAAAACAAAGGGGAGCATGAACTCCACGGGATCAGGGAAGAGCAGCACAGTTTCCAGGTTAGTACACTCTGTTCGTCATAAATGAGACTTGGAAATGTCTGCAGGATCAGAAGACTCAAACAAGTCATCGTGTAATTACTGTTGCCTTTTTTAGCTTAACAAATACAAAGTTAACATTCTTGGGAGATCACAGCTCAGTACTTCTAAAAGTAGTCTTACATGCAACTGGTCCATGTTCTGTACTTTTTACGCATAGTCTGTTTTTAATATATACAGACAAAAATTATAGTGTCATTTGAGTTATTGTAATTAAGACCAGAACTTTATACTAAAGGGTCTTTTCTTCTTCTTTACAAATGATGTTTATTTTGTTATCGGTAAGCCTAAATGTCAAAGTTGATAAACGACAAAGTGGGTCAAAAATGCACCTTTAAGCCCAAATGAAAGAATTTATAAAATTATAATCTGGATCTAAACTCAGATCGTCCTCTTCAGTTAATGTGGTTCACGAGAATTAGAAGAAGCTATGCCAAATTGAATTAATTTGTTCCATAATTTAGTCTCCTCACAATTTAGTTTTCCTATTAACCTTAAATTAGTTTAAGAATAAATCACGGCTTGAAAATAAAACCATTTTTATAAAATTATTGACACAGCAGTGGGTGTGACTTTAATTAGAGCTATCAGGAATTACAACTTCACTTTAGCTTTGTTGGAACAGCTACAATAAAGGATCTATTGTTGGATCACATTTATGTATCCTTTTTATTCATCAATATAATTGAAATCCTAAGAATTTTTGATTGTCTCATTGATAGATTGATTAGCATGAGATAGCATCAGTTTATCTGATGCCTTTTTTTTTATAAACTCTTGTGTTATTTGGTCTAAAGTGAACCAACTTTGACTTTTTGACCTCTCTAATCGTAAAGCAGCATTTCTCTAGGTCAGAATCCTTAAGGCTGCACTTCTGAGCTGACGTATTGACAGACTGATGGACTGCTCACTATCAGATTTGCTGAATGGCTTTGGCTTCCTCGCTGAATAAGAAGTGTTTACAGTGGAAAGCTACACAGAATTTCAACTTACTAACCCAAAGACTGTCTGACTTATTTGTTTTATGATGTATTTTTGCAGCATCTCAGAGTTACTGGAACTTTATGAAGAAGACCCTATAATTACACTCTTAAATCTGGGATTTGGTCAAGAAGAACCTGACTTGTCCATGAGGGTTCCCTCCAGATTCCTCAGCAACACTTCCTCAGCTCGAGGCATCGACACGAAGGTGCATTAAAATCAATGCCTTGTTCTTTAGAAAATCAAATGTTTGTTTAACTTCATCAGATCTTTAAAAAGCTTTTAAGGAATGCAGATCTTTGTTGGTAAATGTAGCAATTAAGAGAGTAAAAATGAAACGGACTGAACTATGTCACCATTTCCTTGTTTGTTTAATTGAAACATTCACGAATTCCAAATATAAAAAGGTTTCACTATCAAACACAAAAACATGGTTTTCTTTTCATTTTATCAGGATTTCCATTTTTCTTTTGCTCATTGCTTTGCGCCACCTTTGTAATTGTTGGCCAATGACTGAAGAGATCTTTAGTCACATGGTTTTGTTTACAAACTTTGGTTTGAAGCAGGGAAGGCCGATTGACGATAGTCTGAATACAAACCAAACACAAGGTTCAGGACTTGATCCACACCCAATGATTTTTCTAGTTGGATTACAAACATAGTTAGAAAAAGGTGGATTTTCACATTTTGGTTGGGATTGAATTACTGTAAAGGAATTTAATTATTTCAGCTCCTGATTAACAAAAGAGGAATGCATTTATTTCTGATTGGTGTGAAGTCCCTCCTCAGTAGCTGGTTTATACATTTTTGTAACAGTTTTTAATAGAGAATTAGCTTTTATTGATTGACACTAAAGTAAAAAATTTTCACAATTTGTAAATCTAGTTACCTTGACCATTTGAGTCCATAAAAATAAAAAATGGCATAATTGAGGACGTTACACAGATTATAAACCCTGATTTTTCCACTCTATGAACTAAGTGGGCATAAACGCCCAATTCCAAACAGCTACAGTCATGTTTAAAGTCTTGTAGGATTACAGGTCTTTGCTAACAAATGCTACGATTAAGAGATTGACAACTGAAAAGGAAAACTATGCTAAAACTGTGCCAACATTTCCTTGTTTGCCTTTAATTTCACACAGACGTTCAGGCTTTCCAGATGTAAAATGCCACAAACTTCTACCACAAAAACAGACTTTTTTTTTTTTTAATTCTTCATTCTTCTATGAAACATCTGAACAGCTGTTAAATCCATTGCATTAGAACATGCTTCCTAAAGCAGGATGGTCTTTAATGGGGATGTTAACCTTTTTCAGACTCAAGTTTAACAGACAAATGTTTTTAAACATTTTTTTAAATTACCGCACACTACAGAATTTTGGCACCATAGGGAAAAAAAAACGCTGCATATTTAAGCTTTTTTTTGAGTAATTGACCTTTACAGGTATTGTGTTTACCCAACTACCTCCACATTGTGCATCTAAATATAATCTCACCACTTTCTTGCAGTAAAGCCTGTTCTTCAGCTGGAACAGTTTGCAGATTTTTTTTTAGCAGGAGACCAGTTTTCATGACAGTTAAATATAAAATGTACCCCTTTTGTGGCTCAGTATGGAGAGAACCACTTGTTTTCCACTTTTGTGTCAGAGCTTTAACTGTCATTTTTTTCTTCAGATCTTTCCTGATTAATGCAGCCCACCCACCTCTCTTAACATATCTTTGGGATCTTATTTTGTTCTCTTCATGTTTGCCTTCTCCTGCTGAAACTGTGAAAGGCCCTCATAAATAAAATGTATTATTACTATTAAACATTAAGAAGTCTCTCAAGAGCTGTGAGAGCTGTTTTATACACAGGGACTGGTTATAATCAAACAGGACAGCTAAGAAAAAAAATTATATTTTACGCTCTACGTAGAGTAGACAAAACATTTAAGAGGATTGTGAAAGATTATTTTAATTATTTCATGTTTTCTAGCAAAGAAAAAAATAAGTATTAAATATTAAAATATGTTTAGTAAAACAAATCTTTATTAAGAATTTTCTTTATTAATTTCATTTTCACAGGTCTACCTGGCAGCACAGCAGCAGCGAATGGAAATGGAGAACCCTAACTACGCTCTTACAAGTATGTACTTTTTTTTAATATACATTTTTATGCCACAGCATCCGGCTGCTGACCGAGCTAAAGTTAGTAAAAAGTATTCAGAGGTTTGTATCCCTAAAACTTTAAACAGAGGAAGTGAGGCATAGTGTGTCTGCTCTGTTCCCAGTTCTTTTGTGGTGTGCTTTGTGGGGTCCTTCAGCTTTTTAGCTGTTCTGCCAACTGCCTGTACAACATTGCCAGCAAGAACAAAGATCTGTTTGTTCCAGAAAACACACAATCACTCATGCAGACACACTTGCATATGCAGTTCTGCTCTCTTAACATCCTGGCCTATTTTTGCTTTCCAAAGCTGAGTCGACGCAGGCTTGCTAATTGAGGATGCAGACACGCTCACACTCATGTAGCAGATTCCCTTCGTCTTGATACTTTTAAAGTTTTAGTGATGTAACAGGCTTACCCAACTAATCTTTTAGTATGAGATCATAAATCTATTCCCAACTGGAAGTACAGTACTCTAAATCAGTGGTCCCCAACCTTTGTCAGTAATTTTACACACCGGCCTGTACGACACTAAAGTGTGCACCATATTTTTTTTTTTAGCTTCCAGTTTCCTTTAACTTTAAGAGGAAAGTTTATCCTAATTTATCTGTAAAATATCTGCAGCTGGTTTGAACTTTACTCTTGATTTTGTATCTGAACCATTTAAATATGATATTCCCTGAACCAGTAACTGTCAAAGGGCAAGCTAAAAAAAATCAGACACCAACTTCAACCTCGTCCATGAATATAACAATAGATGTAAATCCACCGTTTGAGCAACTTTATTAGCAGCCTCCTTGCGTCAAACAGCTGGTTGCTGAATACTCTGCAATATTATTATTGTGTGTGGGAACAACTCCATGAATCCATTTTTGTAGTAAATATTCCTGTTTTTTGTCTTGTAAATGCAGCTTTCTTTTATTTTGATTTTTTAACTTTATTTTGATTTTTTAACTTTATTTTTTTCTGTTGAGGATGAACTTGTTAGGTCATGATTGAAGCAGTATTATTTCAAACATTTATGGCCAGTGAATGTAGGACAACTTTTGCTGCAACACAGAAAATCATCTGTTTATGTTTTTTGATCCATCTTTTTCTACCTGCAATGTTTGGAGAGAATTTTCCACATTTTCAGTGGTATAAAACATTTAAGCTAAGAACCTAAGCTACATATTTTGCATTATTCTTTTGTGCCTCAGACCAATATTTCTTGCTGCCTCGTACCACAGTCCAGAAGAGTTATCTTTAGTTTGAGCTTTTTGTCTCTAGTGAACGCAGCAGAAGGTTTTTCCTTGTTACCATTGTTTTACAAGTCTATATTCACTTGTTCGCTTCATTATTTTGAGAGAAACTTCAAAAGTTACACATAAAAATTCATCTGACTGGATTTGTCAGAAAATAAATATTTTTTGCTAGTTTTCAGTTGTTTTAGATGTTAAAAATTGTCTAAAGGTGCTCTAAATGCTTTAAACTTGTAGTGTTTTTAAAACTCGGTTAGCACAGTGTATCCAGTTAATACTTTATCTATCAAAACAGCATTTTGTCTTACCCACTATAATTTATTGCCACAATTTTTTTCCCTTAAGGAACTTCAGATAAAAAAAAATCATACATATGTATTATTAACCTTGCTGTTATAGTGAGTTTATAAATGGGGCAGTTCTAATATCATATCAAATTCCTGTAATGTTTTGATCATCTTAAATTTGTAGAACTAAAAGAATAGTTTAAAGTTTCAGAATAAATCTAAACCTGCTAAGGGCTCGTACCTGCATTATTTGTTTTGCTGGAAGTAACATTGCCAGTAATGTAATGTTGGATGTTGACCAAAGTTTGTATGCTTTGTACGCTCCAAATAACATTTAGTGACGTGAGTGTAACTGAGCCGTTGCACGAGCCGTTGAATACTTTAAGATGCTTTTCCAAATTGATTTATTTTTTTTTCTTTTTCGTAATTTTTGGATTTATAGCTGACATGAAAAAGTTTGCAAAAAACATCCACTTCTAATGCATTGTGCACCTGGGCCAGAAAAAGGTGGATTATCACCTTTTGGTTGAGATTGAATTACTGTGGAGGAATTTGTTTACTGCAGACCAGCAGATCAGGTGGATTATAGCAGCGTTTGCTGTTATACAGAAGTTCAGAAGCTCTGAGTAATGCTTCAGAAAAGCATCTGTGATTATGTTTCTTTTGAAGGGACTTGTGTTTCAAATGAAAGTTTGATTGAAAAATGATCAACAAATTCTAATTATAATGAGTATTTTTCATAGCGGTCTTAATTTGTTTATGTTTAGCTCATTTATAAATTATTTAGCATAATGTGGTTTAATTGCACAACACTTAAATGGGTTTTAAGATTTAGAAGTCTGGAAACTTTGGGCCAATAACATTTTGGAAATGGGAAAGAAGAGTGGGCTCTAAAGCGAATGAAACCTTGACTTCTTGTCTTTTTAAGCAAAGTGGGCACGAATGCTTAATCTGGAGGGACTGTTGATTTAGCAGCTATATATCAGCTACTCAGTCAGGGGCTCGGATCTCAGGCTTGACCATTGTTGTGTCCTTGGGCAAGACGCCTAACCCCACTTTGCCTTCAGTCGTAAGAAAAAGTACTGCTTTGGATAAAAGTATCTGATAAATACATTTAATATACAATGACAAACAAAAACCCCATATAATGTGAGTGGAGATATATGCTGCGGTTTAGAACCTCAATGCAACACATTACTAGTACGACACTGTCGAGGGTGTCCTAGTTGATCTAATAAAGGTTTGATTTAAAAACTGTCTTCAGAGTTGGAGCTGCTCCTTGAATATTAAGACCTGTTTGTGGCTGCTGGAGCGTTCTTCTTTTCCAGGACATTCTAGTGTTCTTCCACTGGTTCCCTGGAACCCAGACACGTGTGTGAGTGTGAGTGTTGTTCTTCCTTATGTAAGATCTACTCTCACCATTTTAAAAGAAAAAAACCCTCCTGGGATGTGAAAAGGGGGAGGGGGGGAAGGACTGGTTATGTGTCGTTTTGGCTTATCCCTCTCTTCCTGTTATAGGATCCTCAGTGTGAGCAATATTGCTGTGTCAGCAGTCGGCCGGAAACACACTAGTGCAGCAATAACATCATCAGCTGGCTGCTGTTTTAAGATTTGCGTCAGAATTTGCATCTTTTTCTTTAGTTCCTTTTCTCTACTTTTTTTCAGTTTTTATTAACAAGTAGAAAAATACCAACTTAGTGATTCCACTTTTCTGGACAAATTCTTCCATATGCAGTCCTGTAATAGAGTCATCGTTATGTCCTAGCAATATTTTAGAAATCAACAGTACATTTTATTTAGTTATCCTGAATATTGTTTTTAAAATATCAGTTTTTTTTTTTTAACTTTCTTTGTAATCAAGGAAACAGTAACGCAAAGATTACTTTAATTTAAAAAGAATGAGAAGAAAACAACTCTATTTTATCTTGATTTTCTAAATCTTTTTGTTTGTTTTCTGTTTAAAGACCCACTTTAATGAAAATTGGGCTTTTGGTATTTTTAACATGTTCTTGTGGCCTTTCTGTCATGATGGGCGACATAAGAAACCTGAGATCAAAAATATTTCTTTATTCAGATATAATCGTGACAAAAAAATTAGGTTTGAAAAAGATTGTAGCTGTGGTGAAAGAGCCACTAGCTTCCTGCTTCGCTCCATTCTGATGCATCCACTTTCTGACAAATAAATCCATGTATGTCTTCGTTTTCCTCTCCTGAGCTGGGATCTGGTTCTAAACTGTACGGCCGAATAACTCTGATGTTGCTATCCGTTTTTGTTGCACCGCTAATGTTGGGTAGGAGCTGTAAGTCAGCAGTTACGCCAACAATTTAGAGGCTAATTTCTTATGCACTGCTACCGCTCTGCAGAAGCTATGTCCCAGAAAAAGACTAGTTTTTTTTTTTTTTTTTTGGCTAAAAACTCTATAATCTTTTATTAAGATCACTGGGAACATTTTTAAAATAGATCAAAAGGTGATAAGTTAAAAGATTATAGCATATAGTTGTATTGTAAAAAGAAACAACAGGTCTGTGCTTTCATGAACAGCTTAGTTGGTCATGAAATTGTGATTTCCATTTATTACAACTGATAGTTATGAGTACCTCATCAACAGTCAAATACATTCATCATAAGTGTTAATACACTGACAACAGCTATTTAGGTTTTTTCCTCTAAATTCAGGTTTTTACCTGAGTTTGAGGTCAGAGGTCAGAAAAATATGTGACAGAGAGCTGCTCTGCTGAGTTTCAGGTGACATAAAAGTAAGTCACAAGGCATTTACAAAAGACAAACGTCTGGCTTTCATAACCGGCTGACAAGTATTTACACAGCCAGGGATAGAGGAGAGGAGAGAACAGGAGGAGGACGAGGAAGGAGAAAAAGTTGGAAGGCATGCAAGTCATTATCCTGTTAGAGATGACACTGACGGTGCATTTTGCTCAACAACAGAGGAAGGGAGGAGCCTCTCTGATATTTGACTCTAGCTCTAATGTGTTTTTTACAATATGAAGTCATATCTTTGTTTACTTAAAAATAAATATATATGTAGTGTCCTACTTTTTAAAATCCTTTTCTGCTGCTGTATTTAATATCTAACCACACTGTTAACATCCTGTCATGACTCATTTCTGGTGGAGCTCATCCTGATAAATTGTCATACTCACAAATGGTTTTTTTTTATCATGTGTGACAGATAAAAAAATAAAAATTTCACTTTTTTGTTTCTCGTAAAAAAAAAAAATGTTTCAGTTCATTTAATTGACTTTTTACTCTTTTTTTTTCACCTAAAATGATTTTATAGCTTTTGCAAACCTTGCTAAAACACAAGCATTTTAGATTAAAGTTTAGAAAATGTATTTTTATCTGCATGTCTCAAAAGGTTCTGTAAGCATCCCCTACATTCATTAAACTTTGTTTTTCACTATAATCTATTGAGCACGGATCATCAACATCTGGGAATTTAATTTAAAATATTTTATTTTGCTGGTTTCCAACCAACTGCTTTGAGATTTTTTTTAAACTGTTTTCCACCACAGCTTAGTTTTCTGTCACCAAGTTCTTTCAGGAAATTACTTTCAACAACTTTTCTGAACAGAGGATCAGCTCCATCTCTCACCTCAGCCTTAAGGCAAATAGATGCCTGTAAAGCAGTAAGAGGAATCTGAGAAGATGGTGGTCTCCAGAACTATTTAGCTAGATTTGGAAAATTTGACTGCAGAGTAGAGAGTTATCCTTTTACACCAACAGCATCAACGTATTATCCATCTACCTTTTTATGTTCATAGGAACAAATGTTTGCACATTTCTAAACCTTAATATCAGCAAGTTGTAGATTGAATTCCACAAATAACAGTTAAGTATTTTTAATTGTCACTAACGGCGAGGAAACAAGCCACATCTAAAATCATCCACATGCATACGTCTCATTTGTCATTTAACTGACTTAAAGGAACATTTTTCAGAAATTGTGCAGTGTTTTGCAGCAGTTTGGTAGGAAACTAAGCATGCAAGCAGTGCCAATTGGTACTCTACCCTGTGTTTGTGTTTCTGTTGTTCAGTTTTGTTATAGAAGGGATACACTTGTTGACTTTTGTCTTTGTTTTCTGCCTTTCTCAGGTCGTTTCCGTCAGATTCAGGTCTTGACGACAGTTGCTAACGAATTCTTCCAGCTTTACAGTCAGGTCTCTGGACAGCCAGTTCAACAAATCAGCATGCCAGAACAAGGTGATCATAGAAGCCATGATGGAGGTCAAATGTGGAGAACATGTGTGTTTGAGGGCTGGGATAAAGGAAAAAAAAAACACATTCTGTCATTGTTAGAAATGTTCAAATTCCATCCATTTTAATATCTTTTTTGGGTGAAGGAGTTGCTGGAGCCTATCCCAGCCACTGTTGTGTGGGTGAAGGTGGGGTGCATGATTCTATACCACCATACAGCCCATGTTCAACTTATGGAAGAATTTGTATTAAATCCTCATAAAATATCTATTTCAACTAAATTAATTCTACTTTTTTCATTACAGACACGATAGTAAAAACATTCCAAGTCAGCTGACGGCAACACTGAAGGATATGGAGATGTTTTTGGAAATCTGATCACTGTCCTGTGTCTCTGTCAGGTGGTGTGGGGAAAGAATCAGCGGGAGGAGTTGCGGCTACTCCTCTTCTGAAGAAGAGTAACTCAGCACAAGCCGCTGCCAAAGTGTTGCTCCGCAAAATAAGCAGACCAAGTATGCTCCTGAGTCCCAACAAATCTGAAGAAGCTAATTCAGCTTTACAGCCCGGACAGCAGACCGCCCCTAATCATACACTCACTAATGGTCACACACGAAGCGCTCCAGCACAGGAGGGGAGAGTATCTGTCCTCCCAACTGTTGAAGAGAAAACCGGTGGGAGTGAAGAGGCAGATCAGCAGATTGACACCAGGTAGCCATCAAACATTATTATCATGTGTGGTAATAAAGCAACTTTTGGTTCAGAAAATACTAGTATATCTGTCTTAGAAAATAACATTTTATTTTCTTAACAACTAGAATGTGCTATAAAATCATTTTAAATATATTATGATTGTCTATCAAAGCAAAAATGTAGCAGACATGCAAATGTTTCTAAAAGTGATCAGGATTAGAGGAAATACAGTTTCTTTTAATTTTTTTTATTAAGTCATATTTAAAGCAGCTATTTCAAGAGTGATATCTTTAATAAATGCGTCTGTCGCTCTTTTTTTTCTGTTGCTCTGTTGTCTCTGTTTCACACATATCCTCTTATCAGCCCTGAACAGAGCAACACAGCAGCAGAGGATCAGCTGGAGTCTGCTAACCCTCAGGCAGCCCAGCACAGAGCAGACGTGGAAGAACCCCAACCGGCCACGGAGGAGAACAGCTCCTCCTTTTCTCCAGAAGAAGATCCCTCCACGCTGACGTCGCCTCCGCTGGCCAAACGGCCTTCAAACAACACAGACTCTTTTGAAATCGAGGAGGTATGGCTTTTGTCTGGGTTGATTTCTATACTGGCATCACAGGAAAGCCTATTCCTGCTCAGCTAACAAGATGTTAACGCTGCTGCCTTTAATTGAAGCATCCTGTATGTTGTTTTTACTCAGTCATGTTATACAAGGTGTTCACTCTGTGGTCAGAAGGCTTAACATGTAAAAGCTTCTAGTCAAATGTATGCAGATAAAGGCAAAATCAATTTATTCTTTACGTCAGAACGCCAAGTGAAGGATTCTTGGTCAGTTTTGGAGACAAAGTTGGTGAAATTTATTTCTGACAAAAAAAATGTCAAAAGAGATCAAGATGTCCAAATTAAATAAAACTTCACAGTTCTGCAGCAATGCATTAGATTCATTTAGTTAACAAATTGCTTAATGATTTTTTTTGCTTTTTTAGATTTCTGCTAAGGAGGATGTGACACATAAACACCACGGTGAGCTCAGATTGATTTTTTTCTACTATTAAGATATAGACACTATTCAAATAAATGATTGGATTATAACCCAGATTGGTAGAAATGAATGTGTGAGTTTTTATGTTGTCACTGTATCTCAAACCCCCCCAACGTCTGTGCAGGCTTCTAAATTAAAATATTATTTAAATACAAGATGTACTTTCTTTCTGAAACCAATTCTCATTTGTTTTGGTCGCATGAGTTTGTGTATAACTTTTGGAAAGACATCCACAAACCCATCACTGACTGGATTTTCAATGGTTTTCTACTCTATTACAGATATGTTATTTTTGGTTTTCACAACTTTAGGTCCAAAGATCATGATGCTTTCTTTTTTATTAACGTGTTTTTATTTACGGCCAAGTTTCATAAAAGTAAAGTAGTGAACAAATAGCCAGAATTTTCAGTTCTTAAAATAGAAGTCCAACAGTATTTAAAAACAATCTCAGCTACAGAGGCTCAGACAACACTAGACATCTGTAAATCTCTTGAACTGATAACATAAAGAAACCAAAACAGTTTTTTTTTTCTCTTGTTTGTTTACTGTCCTGTATTTTCTTTTTTTTTTGTCTTGGCATTTAATGTTTATATTTGTATGAGCATGAGTTCTATTGTGTTGATTGCATTGTACTTCATTAAGTGCTCAAAAAAAAAAGTCTGTGCAGACTTGAAATGTGTTGAGATGCTGCTTTATTAATGACAGTCACTTTTTAGTCTGCCCTCTGCAGGACACAAAGAATAATTATACAAATTCATATATATATGTATATTTTTTTAATGCTTGTCATATTTCTGTCGTCTAGAGCTGTCACGGTCAGAGAGTCAACAATCTGACAGCAGTGGATTTGTGGAATTCAGAAAGGTTTGTCTTTGAGCGTCTGTACATCTTTTTATTCCTGTCATATTACATCACTTATTGGCAGCTTTCAATTCTTGGACTAAATTCTTGAAACTTGTATATGATTTGGAATGGAATTCATTGTAAAAGAACATCAGTATCTTCCTTCTAGAGAATTCACTTTCTGTAGTATCAAAGTTCTTTTTCCATCAGCAGTTATTATGTTCTAATTGATCCCTCTCACCTACAGGAGCGTTCAGACAGCCACGACAGCGAGACCACTGTGACATCTCAGCCTTCTCAAGACGTCACCACACCCCACGCACTGGACCAACCTGCTTTTGATTTGCCTGATGGCAGAAAAGATGCGGTCGAGTCTACGGATCCCATAAATCCCGATGAAAGTAGCAACTCCACACAAGAGGCTGCAGGTGACGACGCTTCAGAACAGGTTCTACAATGCGGAGCGCATCAACTCCTCGCGTGCACGATTCATCCAGAGACCTCAGAAATGGAAAAAACTGAAGCTGAAGGCAAAAGTGATCCAAACACAGAAATGGATACTTCCCAGAGCATACCTGTGTTTGAACAGGAACCACAGCAGGAATTAGAACCTGCAGAGAATCTGTCTGTTGGTTCACAAGAGCCACAACACGCAGAGAACTCTATTGAGAATGTGACGGACAAAGATCCATCAACACAGAAAGCTGATGAGCCTAATTTAGAGCCAATAAAGTGTGACAACCCGGGTCTGGAGGGACCAAGCTCTCCTGTTTCCCGTGCCTTGATGAGGGCCAAACAGCGCCCTAAAACCAGTACCTTTCAATCTGCAGCATTAAGGCGAGGAAGACGAGAGATCCCTTTGCAGAGATCCTCATCCTTGCCTTCCTCCTTCATCTCACCTTCCAGAGTTGTGTCCTCTGTGAGAATCCAGCTTGGACATGACACAGTTTTTTGCAGTCCTCCCAGCTTCACCTACAAATTTGATCCAGAGACTCAAGACGGCACAGAGGAAAGAGAAGTGCTGAATAACAAGGAAGAGACGGCGAGTGGTCAACGTACCTGTGTGTCCACTCTTTATATAAAACCTCCTCCCAAAACCCAGTCTGGACTCTCTCCTAAAGGTCTAGGATCCTCCTCTTCTCTATGCAGCATCAGTCCATCTCCTGATCAAGAAGATAACACCCAGAGTGTTCCAAAGTGGTCCAGTTTGCCCCGGCAGGCTCCAATCACCCACCCAAACCCACAAAGCAGAAGCCAAGGACCGCCATGTTTTCCCATTCCAAGTCCTAGCCCAGGAAGTGTCCCTTACTCCTCACCCATATTTCATCAACATCACCCCCCCTATTATAGCCCTCCTCACAAACTTAACTCCTTTCCCATATTGGACCCTTACTCCAGTCAAACTAGTCCCTCCATACCAGCTACTTCCTCTCTGAGCCTTGACTCGCGTTGTTATTGTGACAGTCCTTTAGGTTACAGAACTCCCCCCACACACCCTCAAAGCTACAACTACCCATACAGGACTTTGCCTTTTCCTGTGAACACGTATCCGCCGTTTTCCCAGTATCCAGCCTCTGAGCCCAGTTTCCATCAAAGTTTCACTCCACCTGCTGCTCCAGGACCCGGCTATCACCCACCCAGCACAGAGATGCAGCTCAGGCGGGTTCTACATGACATCAGAGAAACCGTTCACCAACTGAGTCAGGTCAGTTCTTTTAGAGTTTCAAAAAATTTCACATTTTCTATTAAATTTTATAGAATGTTTACAGTTTTTACATATTTTTTAGTTGCTGGCATTTTTTTACTGAAGAAAAACCAAAGTCAAACTGCCCTAAATCTTCATGAAATCTTAAATTCTCTCAAATTTTTAACGTAAAAAGATTAAATGAACCAAATCCTTTTCTAATGGTTTCAGGAAGTGGAAAAAAATGCTTAAAAAGGACTTTGTAGATTCATTTTCAGAGGCAGCATCTCATATATAGACAGTCTCTCGCGCGTGCGCGTGCATGAGGACTTTTTCTGCTCGTGAGAGGATTAAATACCAGCACGCAGGAGCAGAAAGCGCTCATGATGCTCAGAATTGTCCGCAAGAAATGTGTGATACGTGCATGGAGCTGTATTATTTCTGTGTGGACGTTTAACTTAGAGTAGACGTCAAAATCAGCAGAGCTGCACACTTGAAGACGTGGTTGAGGAGATGATTGTGAAGGTCTCAGCCAATCAGGACACAGAACAGGGTGCGCTGTTTGAAAGAACGCAGCAGCATAATTGCTCTGTAAGAATCAGCGAGACGCGAAAGGTGAACTGAGATGTAGAAAGAAAACACAATTTTCTGTTCTATTTAACAAAGCTTTTTGCGGTCCAGATAGGGAGAAGGGAAAATTTAAATATTCAAACAATAATATTGTTCAGCAGGCCGGACCAAATGTAGAGGCGAGCCGGATCTGGCCCGCGGGCCGTAGTTTGCCCATGTCTAGTCAAGACCCACTGCAACCATTTCTGCTTGTGAAAGCTGAGTGGACGATTAGAGAGTTTACATAGAACTGCAGCCTCTGGAGGATCCTACACCTTGATGTTGGTGAGACTCCAGAGACACCAGCAGCTTCAAATATGTGCTTACTGCATTAATAGTATTTTAGCAGATGCTTGAAAATGTTGGTCTGCTAAATAATGTAGAACGCCTTTCTTCAGTAGTTTTTCCTTTAACTGAACTCACTTGGAAAACTAATGATCATAGGTGTGATCCTTAGTTTGACTTCAGTGATCCAAAGAGCACAATGTCATCCATGACTCATTGAAAAACAAAGAATTTGATCTTTTTCGCACTTAAATACTATTTGCATAATAATTTGGAACACACTGTTTTTACTGGGTTCTTTCTGATGATAGTCTGCTTGTTTTTAATCAATTTATTTTCCTAATATTCCTTCTTTCATCCTGTAGACCAGAGTCAACACTCCTAACCTGTTTGATGAACATAAAGCTGCTTTCGGTCATCAGGTAATGAATTTTATCATTTGTGTCTTCTCCTTGTTGTAGTTTATTTGTACATGCAAGCCTGTAGATCCTACTGTCAGTGTTTGTTCACACAGCTGACTTCTACTTCCTTGTCTGTTTTAATCCTGTATTTATATAAAGTCCTTTTTTCCCTTTATTTTTTCTTTCTGGGAATGAACAAATAAGAGTCATTGTCTGTTCTTTGTTTTTAGCCTTTGGAAGAATTTCAGCAGAAGAGGCGGAGTCTTAATGTGTTCCGCCGTCAGATGATGGACCTGGAGCTTTCGATCGTGCGACAGCAAGCTCCGGTCTACAATCACATGAGTCCTGCTGACAGGTGAGTCACAAAAAGCAAACATAGCCCCGCTTCACAGTAATCCACTCTGAGGTGGTGTTGGAAAATATGGAACAGAGTGATTATAACGCATGTTTGTTCACAGACTTGAGGCGGAGCAGCTTCGGTCTCTGAGGTCAGCGGTGCGAGAGGAACTCCAGGAACTTGAACAGCAGATGGAGGACAGACTGATGGAGCTGACACAGCACTTGTGCCATAGAGTGAGTGCATGTCTATGTTCACACTGGGCATGTTACGGAATGCTCTAAATGCACTTGAACACACATTTAGTCCCTCGTGTTCACACTGGACAAACGGGGAGGGGCTTCTTCTTCTTCTACTGCTTACTAGCACATGTCTGCCACCTACAGTTGGAAGAGGTTTAGTGTGAGATGTCTAAGCAGTGAAAATCTCACAAATCCTGCTATTTAGGCTTTTTCTTTTACAGCTCTTGAGGCCTGGACTCTGTCATCCCAATGTGCTACACATTTACATTTTTGTTTTGAAGTTTTCCAAAGTATATAACACAGAAACGCTGTCTGTCCGGTTGTTTTCCCCAGGGTCTTCACAGGGGCGTCAGTGTTGACAGTTTTTCCTCAGTGTCTGCGCTGAGAGCCATGGAGCCGGTCAGTACACACACCCGTTATGTAACTCCAACATCATGTGGCTTAATGGTTGACCTCTTACTCTGTGTCTTCCTGTCGGTCCAGATGTCTGACCTCCTCAGAGAGCAGTACTCTCTGCGGTCAGAACTTGAATACAACGCCCCCAGTCCCTCCCCCAGCCCCTCAACTCGCTCCTCCAGTCCGGTCAGAGAAAGACTATATGGAGAAAGAGAGGACGGCCCGCAGAAACAGTATCGAGCCTCCATCAATTTAACGCCGATGCCCCCTCCTCGACCTAATGCATCTCCTGCGAGGGAGGAGGTGGACCAAGGAAGAGACGCTGAAGGAGTAGAAGAAGGAAAAGCGGGAAAAGAAGAAGCAGCTTCTGAGGAGGAAGGAGCCACAGAAGCACTCAAAGGGGAGAACTTGCAGCAGCTTATTCGAGAGGTACCTGTAAAACCTCAATGGAGATGCTGCAAATCATACTCTTTAATTTATTTGAAAGGGTAAAGGAAGCATATGAAGACAATTACATGGAGAATAGGGCTACCAAGACTATTCGACTAATCGACAAATAATCGACTATTAAAATAGTCGACGACTAATTTAATAGTCATTTCGTCGTTACTTTATATTATATGGAATCAGTGCAATAAAGATGTAAGCTTCAGAACCAAAAAATGCACTGTTTTTTTATATTTGAGTCAGTGAGACCAAAACTTTATATTTACTGAAAAATAGTTCCTTTCTTTCAGATGTCAACCTCATTTGATTTAACGCTTTAACACGTTCAAATTGTTCATGCAACACAGGAAGCCATTATTCTCTGCAGAATTACAGGCATAAGTGTTTTTTAATTAAATTAAAATGTTTTTAATTTATTACACTACATCAAATATATTTTGTGTCTTAGAGATTGTAATAACCTGTTCCGCTTGATATCTTACAGATTCGAGAAAGCGTGGCACAAGAAATACGACGGGAGATCTACAGCGAACTGTTATCAGCTGTTTCCCCGCGAGGTTCCGCCCTCTCTGCCAAGCAACAACCCCTGTAGTGACGACAATAGAACACTACCCTCCTTTCACTTCCAGCCTGAGAAACCACAGCTTGAGCAACACCACTGTCTGTCTCCAACACTGTAACTCTGAGGAACACTGTGGAACGACACGTCTGTAACACTGTAGAGCTGTTGCACTGAGAAGGAAGCATGTATGTCACGTACGAAAGTCTCCTCACTCTAATGCATGCTGGGAATACAGTCCCAGTTCCCACTGAAATATAGTTTACTTCCCAGGTTTCCTCCTTAGAAACTGCTGTCGTCATCATCAGTATAACTACTGCTGCCATTATCACCACTACTAATGACATACTAATTCTTATTTTGCTCCAAGCTTAAAACTTAGCCTTAGATCAGATTAGGATTCATCTGTAAATATTACTATTGTTAATTTTTTTACGTTTAAAAAAACACTGCTGTCTGTATAGTGTATCTTAAGGAGAAAATAATAGCCTAAAAATATATAGTAAAAAATGAAAAAAAATACTACCATGTGTTCAGAGATAAGAGTATGATAATTAAGAGAGTAATTTACTTATTTAATTTTTTTTCTCTTGTTTTTAGGGTACAGATCTATGGAGTTACAGCCTCTATGTGACAAAGATTAAAACAGATTTAGTTTGTGCTGCTTGTGGCAGTGGAAAGTAACATGAAAATCATTCAAATGTGTATTCAAAAGTTATTATTTTAAATATTTATTCAGTATTAAAAAGTAAGTTTAAACAAAGCAGAGTAACAAAAATGCAGTTAGGGGAAAAGTATTCTAAATTTAAAACTCCCAGTATTTTTTTTTTATCATTATTCCAAGATATTATCAAAAAAAACACATAAAATTGAAGTAAATCGTTCTAAAAGTAACTTAAAATGTTACCACATTCTAACCAATTGAGAAAAATTTCATAAATTATTTAATAAATGATATAAACATATCCAAATTGTTTTTTTGTTTGTTTGTTTTTTTGATATAAAATCTTTTAAAAACACTCATTTCAGTCGCAAAATCCAAAACAAAAAGATATTTAGAACAGGAAAATATTTTTTGTTTTCTTTTTCCCATTACTTTTGCTGGGCATTTAACATGTTCCAACAGCCTTTAAGAAGTACAAAAACTGTTATCTATGCATTAAAGCCTTCATGCAAACTGCTTTATTTCCAACTCTTCAATCATTCTAAGCACATTTCACCTTGAATCTAACATGTTTGAATACTGTTAAAATACACGTCAAGGATCATCATCATCGTCATTGTGAGTCTGACCTTTCACCTTTAGCTTGACACTTTAACATATCAGGTAACTTGAAACAAGTCTGTGCCACCTTCAGTTGAATAGAACTCCGAATCTTGTTTAAGCATTGTTGCTAACAGTAATCTCGACTTAATTGAAATCACGGCTTCAGGTCAATTACAAACAACAAAATAAACAATCAAAATATAATTTTTTTAACTGCTAAAAGGTGTTTATTGTTCTGGTCCTAAAAGCTGCTTCCTGTTTTTTTCTATGTGCTTAGGCAGTAAACTTCAGCTTTTGCTGTGTGAATGCATCAGTCTGAACCAATCATGATGAGAAAGTCGTGTAATGTCTTAAAGTGCAAAAGCTTGAAGGTTAGAGGTTCCAGTAAGTTTTCATGACAACAGTGATGAGGATGATGATACGGTCAGAGGAGAGAGCGACAAACCGTGCAATAATGTGAATTGACTTAAGGTAAATACACAAGCTATTAGTTCAGTGATGACATTTTACCATGGGGTTCATGCCTTATTCTGGTTGATCTAAATTTTAATTTGGAAACTTAAATGTAAATTTCTTCTGTATCTGTTTTACATCAATCAATTTTGTGAATGTTTTTCCATATCATGCTGGTTTTTTGAATGTAAAAAAAGAAAACCACTTACCGTGGGAGCTTATTTGAGAAACTTGAGCCTTGTCAAGGCAGCCATGCATCAAAACAGGTTTTTATTTGCTAATTTGGGAGCTAATCAGTATGTTTTGCACGTCGTTGGATGTGTGTGAACTATAAATCCCTCACACATCAGTGATAACTAAATCCATCAGACACGGTGCTTCTCCAACGTTCACAACTGGTGTGGTGTGATCTAGATACCTTGATAAAATGTCCTCCTTCAGTCAATGTGAATGCCATTAAAGAGAGCTTTGATCTCTGATTCTCCTCCTTGTTTTGATGACTTTCACTAACTCCAGTGCAGCTGGACCGATCTCCTTCTTCTGATAAAGACTCATGTTTTCTAATGACACATTGGTTATTTGGTGATTATTAACATCTTCAGTTGTTTAGTTAATAATTTGTATTTTGTATGGATGTGTTGTTAGTGGGATATATAGGGAGGAGTCAAATCTGTTGAGAGAAAAATAATAAAAATGTATTTATTTTCTGTACAAATGTGTCGTGTGGTTATAAAAGGAAGCCATTGTTTTTTGTTTTGTTTTTTTTCACATTTAATTATTACATTTTATACTGCAATTCACATTTTGAGTTAGGTTGCATTTATCTGACAAAAATAAATGAAGCTTTGATTCCACTTCACAGGTGGTAAAGCCTGCAAGACCAGAACAAAACAAGTTACAATTTCATAAGAGAACGATAAGTGGATGGGATGCAAATGATTAAACGGCATATATCTGTGTGATTGATCTAGGGTCTCCAAAATCATCTCATTCATTAATTGGAACCGACAAAGCATTTTAAAAGGTGGATAAAAGATTTTCTGAAAAAGGTCATTTGCATTTGATTTGCTTTGATTTTAGGAAACGTTCCTAGAAAACTTGCTCGTGCACGAGAAGACTGTGCAAACTCCAAACACACAAAAGACCCAGCTCGGATTTAAATCAGGGGGCTCTCACTGACAAGTGAGAGTGCAAACACTACACCACTAACCCTGTTACCACCAAACAGGGAAAATACGAAACAACTTCTGTTCATTTTGTCATTTACTACAGCTAAGGAAAACAGGAGAAGGGGTTTATAAAGTGTTACATAAACACCAAATCTAACCAATCTCTGAAGCTTGGCAAGTATGTTCTGCAACATATTTTACACCAGATTTTTTTTCTTTAGAAGTGCAGCCACAATGAAGCGTTATTAACTGGGTTTAATTTAAATAAGTTCGAGCTGTGCATTATTGGGAACAAGGTGAGCATCTTTATCACATATTTTGAACTCTTCATTAGTAAAGTTTGCTGAGCTGAGGTCAAAGCATCAATGCAGACGACTCAGAAATATTACCAAATATACAACTGAGCTTTATGACTAATGTCACCTCTTGATTAATGTTTTGAAGTTTTTTCTCTCAGTTCTAGAGATGGGAGTTAACAGGTGTTTTTTTTTTAAATGTTAAAATGCATTAATTCTCCCAAGGTCTTAAACACAGTTGCCCATCAGTTTTTTTTACAATTAGTTTTTCTGACATAACCTCAAGACAGCCCTATCGTGAAACCAGCTGGTCGTTATTGTAAAAATCATTCAACTTTGAAGGATTCAACATTTGTCACCATGGCAAGGGAGCATGTCCATTAAAGTGGCAACTCAAATGCATCAGTGCTGTTTGAAGGTTTGAACAACATGAAGATTTTTTTCTATGTATATTTTGTATCATAAAATATTTTTAAAAATCCTCAACTCCAGTGTTTTTTTTTTTTTTTACTTTATAAACAAACAGCATAATACAACAACAAAGTGAATGTCTCAGGGGGATTAAAATTTGTACAAATTGTAGGAAAGCAAACAAAGATCATAAAAATAGAAGGAAGAAAAGAAACATTAATTAAAAAGAAAGAAAAACCTTGGGGTTCAATAAACTTTCAATTCATCAAAAATCAAATTCGTTCTAATTGTCTTTTTGTTTTTAAGTTGTTTGATGATTTGACTGTATTGATTAATTTTGTTTAAAAAATGTTGGAATTTCGGTTTGGAGTTGGACCATTCAGTTTTATGAACATGGAATTTGGCCAATTATAAAAACAACTGTGTAATAAAAATTAAATATTTGTCTACTTGGTCAGTAAGGTAACCCATAATAATTTCTTTATCCAAAAATGTTACAGTTTCTTTAGTTTTATTTCCAATATAATTTCCAACTTCCATCCAAAACATATTTTTATGTTTGCAGTCCACAAACAGATGATACATTGTTTCTTCTTGAGTCACACAGAATGAACAGGTTTGGTCATATCAACAGCAAATCTACTCAAAGTTTTTTTTTTTTTTTTAAGCAGGATATACACAATGCAACATTTTATAAGACACCTCTTTTACAGTACTTGTTAAGATATACAGTATTTGCATATCTTAGTCCAAACATAAGTCCAATTTATGTCAACAAACTTCAAGTCCCAGAAAAATTTCCCAGCAGGTAAGGTTGTGGTATGTAAAAGATTTCTATTTGTTTATTGGAAACTAGAGTAACACAAATATCCACATCAGCCAAAAAAAAAATTCTGAGTTCTTCATTGATCGGTGTTACAAATCCCTTTAAAGAGTTGTAGTAGACTGGTTGGAATGCCATCTAACACTATTGCATATTCTTTGGGTGGAACAGGAATACTAAATTTTGAAAGAAACTCTTCATATGTTAGATGTCCATGAGAATTAAAAAGTTGTCTTATCAGAATAATCTTATTTTCATATCATCTAGGAGAAAAAATAAGTTTATAAATTACTTTCCAGGCCAGCAGGGCTTGCTTTTAAAAGTTTGAAATTTTTTTGGGTAATTTTTCAATGTTTTAATTACATTTGAGCAGGAACTTAATGCCGCCCATTGTGTCAAAAATATGATTGGGAAATATACTGTCCAGATAATGTATTCTCTTTTAGTAAATTAATTAACCATTTTATTTTGAAAAGAGTTGTTTAAAGTTTCGAAGGAGTACATGCATGCCCCCATACTTTTTGGTGTTACACAACATATCCTTAAATAATGACATTTTTTCCTTCAAATAAAATCAAACAATGTTTCGTTCAATAAATTACTGATGTGTTTCTACATTTCTAAATACATAGACAGATCTCGATATTCCCTCAGCTTTAGATAGTAGAATTCTACCATTCAGTGAAAGATCTTTCATTAGCCGCATATTGTATCTTTTAATAATTTGTTCCATTATTGGCGTTTTTGATCTGTGCTGCATTGTATTGCTGGGCTATTAATGTGCGCAAAATCCGTCAGAGTCGTTTGTATTCCATTTTTACTTTTATTTTGAAAGCACGGAGGAAGGTTTCACCAAGCTTAGTTGACGCAACGATACGGGAAATTGAACTTACATTCAATGTTAGCATTAAATCAAGCCGTTCGTTAGATGGAAAAAAAATATCTCACTGGTATGACTTGCTAGATTAATCACAACTCACGAAACACAAACTATTTAACTCGTTAGTTACCGGTTTTAATTTCAATTAAATAATTATCTGAAATTTTGAACGTAGTGAATGGAAGTGAGTTTTTCCGCCGTTGAAAAAGGACAGTGGAGAAATTTCGGAAAAATAGTCGACAAAGGGATAGTGGAGGACATTAAAAGGCAAGTTACGGAATTTAGTTTTTCATTTTAATAATATGAATGAATACATTTCCGGTTTTACTAACTGGCTAACTAAATGTGTTCGTGTGTCTATTTGGCGTTTATGTACCATTAGCAGTTAGGCTAAGTAGCTCATCGAGACTCACATGGTACCGTCAATTTGTTAAAAAATAATTTGTTTATCAAATGTTTAAAATAAATATAGTTCCTTATACTAGTTTTGATATGTATAAGCTTCAGATTTAACTATTTAGTGGACAGTTGTATGCATTTCGCTTCTTAGTGTTCATGGTGTCACCTGTTACGATGTTTAGCTTAGAGGAAATCAATTGTTTTTAAGGGGTACTCAGAATTCTTTTCAAATTACACCCCTTTCCACCTAAAAGAAAATGTCAAGTAGGGAATATTTTATTCTTTCGGTGGATCTAAAAGACGTCTCCACTAAATAAGCTTTTGATGGCTCTAAAACAACGAGTTTGCTCTCTTCAAATTTTTAGGTTTCCTCAAATTTGATATCTGATCGACCAGTGGTCTACTGTGAAACCTTCTACACTTACACAGCCATTTGGGTCATTTTTTTTGTGGTAGATCTACAAATGGTAAAATGTGTGGTGACACTAGTTCAATTATTACTTGCTGAAAGTAAGAACAAGGGCATTAGTCCTCTTCAAATTGTTCCACAATATGAAAATAATCCAGTATTCATATGCTAACAACCAGCCCAGTCTGTATCTCAGTTTTCTATCTTTAATCATTTTAAGACCAAATACACCACACTTACTAAATAAACATCAGTATTTTTTTATGCATGCCACTTTTTGTCTTGTTCAGCTCATACCTCATATAAGGGTACATTCTCAATTAACTAAAGCCAGACACCCTGATATTCTGGTTACTGATTAGATTTCCAAAAATATTTTAAATGTTCTAATAACGATCTAGGACATCCCTTCCTCTTAAAATAAATCATCTCTTCCCCTAGACATTGTGACCTCTAATTATAAGTCACTGTGGTTTGTTGATCAACAAAAGATTGTTGATTGAGAGAGAAAGAGTTGGAAAGAAAATACAAACGTCATGATTTTTATTTTTTTTAACAAAGGCTTTTTAGTTAAGTGTTGTGAAGGAAGGTATAATTATCTTTTCCATACATTATACAAGAGATTCCCTACTTTTTACCTTCTTTTTTTTTTTCTAGTGATGGACACTTCAGACAGAAGCCAAAGTCCATCTCCTCAAAATGAACAACCTAGTGGTAAGTAAAACACTGCCATAGCAATAGTGTATCACTGCTTTTTCTACCAAACGTTTGCATCAGTTGATTTGATATTAAATTAATATTTGCCACTTTGTGTGGATGACCTTCAGGTGATGAGTCCAATCCATCTGATGGGAGACTCCAACAAGTCAATGCAGAGGAGGAAAGCACCAAAGAGCAGCAGTCTCCACAGGCAAAGCCCATGTCCAGGAACTCATCCAAGAGCCCCTCTCCTAGCAGCTCAGACAGCAGCAGCAGCAGCAGCGATGAAGATGAGCATCATGGTGCCCTGAGGAAAATAAGGAGTAGTGTTGCCGAAATCAAAGTGAGTTTTTTCCATATTGGATTTCTTCTTTATATGTGTGTATACCCTTTGAGACTTCTTTAAAACAGGGGATAAAAGAAGCAAAAACTTCAGCTCTAATAAGCTCTATTTCTGTTTCTTAGCTTTTAAAAAAGGCGTAAACACAAAAAGTGAATTATTTGCTTTGTTTATGTGTAGTACATTCTTATATTTTTTTTATATCATACAGATTTGGGGAATATATATATATATGGTTTATTTTAAAAATCCGATATATGTTGGATTTTAATGTAATGTTTGTCATCAACTTTTTCATTTTTAAAGGTTTACTCTTGACTGTATGAGTGTAGTCATTTTAACTCCTTTAAAAAAAAAATGTAACTTGAGAAGTTGCATTACCTGCGACAATGCTAGTGTAGATACTGTTCGAAGATGCTGAAGCTTTTTGCTGAAAATGGTGAGGCAATTTACTTTAATTGCTGAAGGGATTTGCTTAAAATACAAAAGCTTTTTGCAAAATTTTACATTTGCTAAAAGACTGGAAATTTCATTTAAGAACTATGAAGTTGACCTAATTTTGTGAAAATATTTTAGTAAAATTGCTTTAAAATCTCTAATTCTAATTTTGCAAAAATATTTAGTGTGTTTCTTAGTTACTAGCTAAACTCCAAATAGCCTAAAATTTCTCGGTAAACTAAATTTAGCTAAAAACATTAGCGTGTTGCTAAAATAGAAGCTAAACTCTAATCTAGCCTATAAAAACCTCAGTAGATAATAAGTTAGCCAGAAACGTTAGCATGTTGCTAAAATAGTAGATAAACACCACATTTTTTGAAAATAACTATACAAGATGAAAACACAGCCCATAATTATATTTAAAGGCTTGTTGTTGTCTGCTTAAAATTTTATCTTTCTCATTCATTTCCTGTGGGGGATATTTTGCTTAATATTTCAAAAACTTTAAAGTTTATGAATTCCAAAAATACAAGTAGTAATGCCCTAAACGAACTGAACGTTTTGATGCCAAGATTCGTGAAATCACTGAAAGTCTAATTGATTTTTTTATCTGCTGAAAAACATACGAAAAGGAGCAGGAGAAACGTTATAGTGTGAATGCTTACTATGATGATGAAAATTTCCACTGCTTTCTGACATCACAATCATGTAACCAGTTTAAAGAACACAATGTGCTCCAGAAAATTTAGCTTCACATAGTGATAAGCACATAAGCTAATCTTATATGTTGATTTAAAGTTTTCAGGTTTTATAAACAAACTTTCAGAGATGGTAGCCAAAAAAGATGCATTAAAAATGTATCTGTCAGCCTCTGAATCTTATCTTTTCTTTTTTGCCATCATAAGCAGCACCTTAGTACATACCTTGATTTTGTGTGACCCAATACAACATATTTTATGATGTTGAATTATTTTAAATACTACTTGTGATTATTTCTGAAATTCATAAAAATAGCATCTGCTTGAAAGGTTAATAGTGAAATTAGCTTCTTTTATTTAAGAAAGACACCCCAGGAGATCTGAACAGAACTGGAGTACTGATTGACACAATAATAAATTAAAGAAGACTTTCTGGCGATGACTGTCTTCTGAGAGATGAGCTCTCCAGTTACCGGCAGGCAGGCTCTTATTTAAAGCAGAAGGATGTAGACACAATAAACTGCAGAGTTGCTTATTTCACTCAATTGAATTAATGCTTGGAGGCCAAAAAGCGTTTGTATTTAATCAAGATGTAGAAATTAAAAAGTGAATATTTGTTTATTTTTCGGTTAATTTGTAGTGTTAATCCAAAAGCTCAGAAAGATGCTCGATGTGAGGAGCTCAAGCTCACGGTCTTGATTTACTGTCCTAGAAAATAATCATATCAGCATGGTTGTTATTTCAGAGACCAGAGCAAACGAGATCTAAGTCCAGAGAAAAAGATGACTCCAGATCTAGATCCAGATCCAGATCAAAGTCTGGTGAAAAAGACCGGTCCCGGTCCAGGGAGAGAGACAGATCTCAGTCCAGGGGTCGTGATAGATCCAGATCCAGATCCAGGGGAAGAGATGGATCCAGGTCAAGAAGACGGGACAGATCCAGATCCAGATCTAGGGACCGGAACCCAGACTGTTTTAACAGAAGATACTATCCTCGGTACCGTTAAACACACACATCAACACTTTTTGATTTCATATTAGAAAAGTAGTTTCCTTATAAATTAAAGGAGAGATTTTGAATTTCATTAAGCAGATGTGGATTTGAATGAAGGATAGTTTTGTTAAGAATTATCTTTATTTGAAGGACAGTTTTGACATCATTGTTTTTACTTTTAGATTTTGAATTTTGTTTTTTGTTCTATTTTTTTTTTTTTTTTTTTTGTTATGACAATTATTTGTAGAACTGACATTGAATGTGATTGAACAAAACTAAGATTTTAGTTTAGTTTAATTATTTTTAAAATGTGCTCAAATTTTTAATCCATTCTCTTGAACTATTGTTTAAAATGACTAGATTTTTTAATGTTTCTTAAAGGAGTTTCAGGAAATCAAACCTTTCATTGTGGTCAACCAGACCTTTTTCTATTTTTATTTTGAAGCTTTTTCAAAACATTTGAACATTTTTCCTGTCCAGAGATCGCTACGAGGACCGACGTGACGACAGAAACGGACGTTTCGATCGGCGAGGCAACAGAGATATGGAGTTCGATGAAAGGAGGCGGGGCCGCTCTGCTTCTCCTCCCATTGACAAGGAGCCAGATACAGCCGATCAGCCTCCCGTTAAGAAGAAAAAAGAGGAAATTGATCCGATCTTAACCAGGACCGGTGGCGCTTACATCCCCCCTGCCAAGCTGCGCATGATGCAGCAACAAATTACTGACAAGAGCAGGTGAGACAGAGATTTAGGTCTTAAAGTATGAACCCATTTTGAACATTTTTTATTTTTCTGGTGGGTTTTTATTAAACTCTCCACACTTATTTTAGTTTTATAATTAGCTTCAGATCACTTATTGTTTTTTTCAATTTGGTGGTACTTGCTTTTGCACGTGTGTGCATGCATGGACCTTCAGTTGTCTTTATCTTATCCGCAGCTAAGTTTAAATATCTCAAGTTTATTATTAATTTGCCAGTTTATTAACCCATCGCCTGCCTGTACAGCCTGGCCTATCAGAGGATGAGCTGGGAGGCTCTGAAAAAGTCCATCAACGGTTTGATCAACAAAGTCAACGTGTCCAACATCGTCAACATCATCCAGGAGCTCCTGCAGGAAAATATCGTCAGAGGGAGGTGAGCTTTTAGTTAGATTCGAAAAACTGCACATGAAGTCTGAAAATGTCACTTAACTGACGTGTTATTCTGCTTTGCAAAGCTTTTGTTGTTGCCTATCAAGTTATTTGTGTTGGTTAAATAATTTTAAAAACTAGTATGTTGTTTCTATGTTTTCCTACAAGAGTCAAACGTTTGGATCTGATGTGTTTTTAAATCCCAAAAGCTCCCTGCTGATGTTTATATCTGTGTGTCAGGGGTTTGCTGGCTCGCTCAGTGCTGCAGGCTCAGGCAGCTTCTCCCATCTTTACTCATGTCTACGCTGCTGTGGTTGCCATCATCAACTCTAAGTTCCCTCAGATCGGAGAGTTGATCCTCAAACGCCTCATCCTAACCTTCAGACGGAGCTACCGCCGCAACCTCAAGGTGTCTGTCATTTCTGCTGAGTCATGCATCATCAGATTGTCAGGATGCTCGTTCCCATCTGAAGGGCTAGAAAGCAAGACGTGTTCCTGAAACTCATGTTAGTCTTTGGATTATTTGATTTGCTTGAGCTTTTGATTTAGGTTAAATTAGAAAAATATAGAATTAAAGACCCACTCCAATCATCAATCATCTTTTGATCTGTTGTAAAAGCGTTTCCAGTGGTTTTTAAATTTAGTAGTTTATAATGAGTGCAATTTTGAGCTCAAATTTCTTTATATATTTCTGCATATATGTCCTCATCATCTGAGAAATGTCTCAAAAGTAAAACACGATTTTCATCAGTTTATCTTTAAGACTTCAAATGTTATTATCCTAAGTTAAAATAATAATCACGTGGCTGAAGATAAGCAATTTAGTAAATTCTTGATTTGTAGTCATCCTTTAATTAAACCTTGGATTTGATCTCTTTTAAAAATTTGGGGTATTTAATTGTTATGTCAGTGACATTAATTTGTCCACTGGTCTGACATTATAAATCCTTTATTATTCCTTTCTAAGTTAACTCTTTCATGCCTGAATTTATTTCTAGTTATGAAAAAATATCACTTATGTTTTTACTTTTAGGTAGGTGCTAAATTAAGGTATTTTTGGAGTAGAAGTGGGTAAATGCATATTTGAATCAATTGTTATGCCTTTATTAATTTACTACATTCTGCCTGGACCACTTGCATAAAATGATTGGGTTTTTTTTTTGCTCAATTTTTTTTCTTGTGACAGAGCAGTTGTGTTACATCAACAGTGTTTTGGTCACACAGGTGTTGCAGCACCTTTTTCTCTGTTATATACCTTTTTAACTTTAAACTTTAGGATTTATGTTTCATTTTCCTAAAGGCAAACTATAGGAATTCCCGTCTTCTGCCTGGGGGGGAAGGAATAGGTTTTTAAAAGGAGGATCAATGGAAGTCTAAATGTAACTGCTTTGTCTTTGTTTACATAAGTGGAAAGCTTCCAACATGAGCAGACGGAGGCCAAACTGAGTCCAAAGTAATGAAGTGACAGAAACTGGAACAGAACAAAAGGAAATTACTGGCAGAGCTGGGAGCACTGGAACACCGTCTTTAATTAGTTTTAATGCATTAACGTGTATCTACAATCTGTTCAAGAGTTGTTTGAGCAAAATAAACTATCAGTAGATGTTCAGTTTCCTCACTTTCATGTAACCATGTGTCTTCTGGTGTATATTCAAGTCTTCCTTTTGTTTTACAGCAACAGTGCCTGACAGCCTCAAAGTTTGTGGCTCATCTCATCAATCAGAATGTTGTAAGTTTGTCTCTAAAACTTGTAATAATTTTAGGTTTGAGTTTTGTTGTTGACCTCAAACTTATACCCTTTCATTTGTAGGCTCATGAGGTTTTGTCTCTGGAGATGCTGACTCTTCTGCTGGAGCGTCCGACCGACGACAGCGTGGAAGTCGCCATCTCTTTCCTCAAAGAGTGCGGACTCAAACTGACTGAGGTTTCACCCAGAGGAATTAATGGTACGAGAGTTTTAGTAGTCACGGCTTTGGGGCATTTTTAAACAACCAATTAAAAAAAATTTTTTTTTTACAAAAAAAAAAAAAAAGATCTTCTTACAGCAAATATTTTGATGTCAGTTTACCTTGAAAGAGTTTCAGCTTTGAGCTTTTTTTTAAAAGAATAGATTCTGTTCTGGTCTTAGCAACATGTTTTATTTATGGAGGAAAAATTTGAAAAAGAACTCAAATGCAATTAGTCCTATTAATTTTTTTTTTAACCCGTATGCTAAACATTCTTGTTTTTCCTTTTTTGGAGTCAATTTAGCTTTAGAATGTAGCAACTTAAATGTGATGGGAAAACAACCATATGAATCTCATTTAAAATCCTCTATTTTTATATGGATACATATATTTTTCTTTAACAATAAAAGGGAAATTAGAATAACAGAGTTAGTATTTATTTTACAGATCTTGTTATTTTTTATTATCATGATGATCAACATATTTATTGCTTTCCTTTAAAGCTGCAGTCGGGTTTGGTTCAGACTTTAAAGCCCATACATCACGTAAAGAAAAAAAAAATTTGTGAAAAGGTGATTTTAAACTGAAATAATAAGAATAGAGTAATAAAAACTATTGAATAATTATTACTTTTGTGAATCACAATGGTATAAGTGGGATAATACCCTTCAAAGTGTGCAGACTTCACAGAAGCAACGGTCCAACATGAAGGCTTTCACATCATCTGTTAATTTCTGATAATGCACACTTCTTTGGGCATTATCCCTTACTTTATTATTTAGGGGTTTTCATGTCATGCACTTAAAGAAATAAAATAAACGACTTAAGTGTGACATTGTTACATTTGAGCTGTACCATTTTTAAACTAAAACAAACAGCAAAAATGTCACAGGATGCCTTTGAGTGAAGTTTTTTTTTCTTTTTTCCTCAGCCATATTTGAGCGTCTCAGGAACGTTCTCCACGAGTCGTCGATCGACAAGAGGGTCCAATACATGATAGAAGTGATGTTTGCCATCAGGAAGGATGGCTTCAAAGATCATCCAGTGATCCCAGATGGTCTGGACCTCGTTGATGAGGAAGACCAGTTTACCCACATGCTGCCACTGGAAGATGACTACAACCAAGAGGATGCCCTCAGTAAGTTCCTGGGAGGGGTGTATCTCTCATTTCTGTTTTTTTTTTTTTTTAATTAGACTAAAAACAAATGTACTTTTGGAGCAACTCTAATGTACATCTTTGTGGGCTCACCTAGATGTCTTCAAAATGGACCCAGAATTCCTGGAGAATGAGGAGAAATACAAAACCATTAAAAGAGGTGAGTAATGGTCACAGCCTGAACTGCAGAATGAGACATCCCAGTATCCTCTGTTGAACCAATCAGCTGTCGCCTCCTGTTAGACATCCTGGATGAAGGCAGCAGTGATTCAGGAGATGAAGGTGACGGCAGTGAGGAGGAAGAGAACGATGAGGAGGAGGAAGAGGAGGGTGAGTGATTGTCTATTTTAACTTGAAAAAGGATCATTCTGCTTAAAAATAACACTACCAGACAAATTGAAATAATTAATTGCAACATTCTCCTTTGTTTACTAATTTTTGACCAATGCAAGTTACATTCTAATGTTTTGGAAAGAATTAAATGACAAGATTTAATGACATGATGAGTCTGATATTTGATACTTATTGAAGTGCCTCCTTGACAATTTTCATTTTTTTGTGTCCACTCTCAGGTGAGAAGGTCACCATATTTGATAAGACAGAAGTCAACCTGGTCGCATTTAGAAGAACCATCTATCTGGCTATACAGTCCAGGTTTGTATGCAGACTCAAAGCGATGCCCACTTCAGAAAATCCACAGCAGGACAGACACGGACTCCAGTTTTGTTAGATTTTTAGTTATTAATCCACATTTTAATGGTTTTATTGAAGGTTGGGCCGACACTGTGAGACATTTTCATCGTCTTTCTTTGATTCGGTGTGTTTTGTGTTTTTGCAGTTTGGACTTTGAGGAGTGCGCTCACAAGCTCATAAAGATGGACTTTCCTGAGAGCCAAACAGTGAGTCCACAGACACACAGTTTTCTTCAAATCTCAGTTTTTATATATTGGATTACTTGGTCCCAAATGTGATTAATTCAAATGTAAACAACTTTAAAATAAGTTTCCGATGAGCAGAACTTGCGTAAAAAGAAAAAAGGGAAATTTCTATATCTAAAAAAAATATATAAGGGGCAGTGCAGACACGCTGGATAGTAAATCAACCGTTGTATTCTCCTAACCACTAGTAACTTAGATAAGTTTAACTGAGCTCTTGAAATTAGTATGATTTTTTTTTTTTTTTTTGTGTCAGTGTAACTAAACAATCTACATACAAGAAAGTAAAAGGCTCTTCATTCTTTTTTCTTCCTGTTGCTGCTATAGAATTTCTTTAGTAATAAATCTATCCCCTGAGCGGTTTTCACTTTCCTGGTGTTACACTGTTTTTCCCCACTGAGATGCCCTTCAGGGGACAAATAGTTTTTCTGAAATCTGTTAATTAAATCTGGAGAGGGGACCACAGATTTCACAAATGAAACCCATATTTTTGGAATAATCTGAAATTGTTAATTGAGTTTTTTTATGTTTTGACCTATGAAGTAAACAGGGATGTCTGTATGTTTCTACCAAATTGTAGATATGCCGTTAAAGAATTAAAGTGTTGCGTGACTTCTGTGTTTCTGTTAAATTCTTTTTTCTTTCACTTGCTGAAGTAGAACTTTACAATCCAGCAGATGTAATGTTCCAGCAAAAAATTACAAAAGGAAAATCAGGATTGCAGCATTAAGGAAATCTAATGCACAAAGTGACCTTTTTTCTTAACAATGGAAAACTTTTCTGATATTTTAAAGTTTTAAAACACACTGAAATGCACAGTCAGTCAGTGAAGTTAGGATTGGTGTGATGTTGTCCCTCTTTTTGGACTCATCTGCTGTCCACTCATCATGGTCTCATCTTCAGGATGTTTCCTTACATCTTTTCTGTAGCTGCAGTGAAGCCAAGTGAAGTATCTTAAAAAGAGAATTCTAAATATAGGATGCCACAGTCAACAAACTCTTACGGTTTAATTTCATTCTCGCTTTACAATTTTAGTTTTATGAGATAATAGTGGGGATTAAATTAAGCTGTGAAATGTTTTTGGCTCCACTGTGTTTACATAAGTGTTAATGTGTTTCAAATGTTTCATGGCTACTTTGTTTTATTGGCACATTTCACAGTCAAAAGGGCACGTGCTGCACATTTAATGTAGCGCTTTCATGCAAGGCAAAATATGATGTCAGCAAATTGAAAAGGAAGAGCTAACCTGCTGTTACGGTCAAGGATGGAGAGGTTGAAGTGAAGACTGATCAGATGTTGTGCAGCAGGGAGAGCTGAGGGAGTGCTGACCTTCTGACCATCTTTTATTTTCTTTCTATTGAGTATTAGAACCTTTGATGTAAAAATGCAAAGCTGTTGTCTGGTTGAAATAATTTTAGTTTGAAATGTTTCTCGTTTTTCAAACGACTCTAGCATGTTGCGTCTCTGTGTGTGTTCTTTGAGCCGTATATTAATCACTTTTTTTGTGTGCGTTTGTACAGAAGGAGCTGTGTAACATGATCCTGGACTGCTGTGCTCAACAGAGGACCTATGAGAAATTCTTTGGTCTTCTAGCTGGGGTGAGATGCTGGAGTGTGGAATTTTAGCTAAATTGGAGCCTCACTTCCACTGGCCATTACTGTCTCTGTCTATTACATTTTTATTAATTTACTCAAATTATTAGTTGTAATTTAGGGAAAAAATGATTTTTTTTTTTAACATTAAGTGAGCTTTAAAATGAATCTGTCAGTGACTTGGAAATGTGATTGTTGTTTTCACAGAGGTTTTGCCTCCTGAAGAAGGAGTACATGGAGAGCTTTGAGGCGATATTTGCCGAACAGTACGAGACGATTCACCGTCTGGAGACCAACAAGCTGAGGAATGTGGCTCGACTCTTTGCTCACCTGCTTTACACGGACTCCGTACCGTGGAGTGTAAGAACACAGACACAGCAGCGTGAGCTCCGTTCTGAGATATCTCCGCTTAAACCTCCTGTTCTTGTTTTTCAACCAGGTGTTGGAGTGCATCAAGATGAGCGAGGAGACGACGACATCGTCCAGCCGGATTTTTGTTAAAATTCTCTTCCAGGAGCTTTGTGCGTACATGGGTCTCCCAAAACTCAATCAACGGCTGAAAGACACGTACGCTTTCTTTTTTTTTTATTTTTCAACAAAATAATTTTACATGCAAAGTATATTGAAGCTGATTTATTAATCATCCACTGCAAAAAAGCTTTTGTTTGAAAGAGTATCATATCCAAATAATCCACAGAGCCTCATCAGTGTTTTAATCTTTATTTTGAAAAAAATACTGAAAATCGATGTGTGAAGAAATGCACTCACCTATTAATACATTCACAAAAGCGCAAAATGTCAATTAAATCACTATAAAAGATTAACTTTATACTCATTATTATTAATGCACAGTTTTGGTGTCATAAGAAAATACTGTGTCCATTTTCATGATATTTAGCAACTTAAGTGGTTTTTAAAGTATTGACAATAAAAATTCTGACATGTGATTTTTTTTTTTTTTGCTTTGTGACAGGATAACATTTAAAGATAATGAAAAAAAATGTTTTGTTCTTTTGAATCAGCTTCTAATGAAACTGCACCTCTTTCTTTAGGACTTTGCAGCCGTTCTTTGAAGGTCTTTTTCCTCGTGATAATCCCAGAAACACTCGCTTTGCCATCAACTTCTTCACCTCCATCGGTCTGGGAGGACTCACGTGAGTGGCAGAGACTCCACACACTCATCAGATGAACTTTTGTTTGGTTTTCCTAACTCTCTGCTGAATTGAGTTATTCACATTCTTTTTCTCTAGGGATGAGTTGAGGGAGCATTTGAAGAATGCTCCAAAGATGATCATGACCCAGAACCAGGAAGTCGAGTCCTCTGACTCCTCATCCTCATCGTCCTCCTCCTCCGATTCCTCCTCCTCAGATTCTTCCAGTGAATCAGATTCTTCATCAGACTCCTCCTCCTCCAGCAGCAGCTCAGGTACATCAAGCTACAGAGAAGCAGCTACTTTTCTCTGTGCTGCAGTTCTACCAGGAAAACTATCAGCTATTTATAGACTTTTGATTTTACAATTAGTAATGTCACCATATTTAAAGAGTTGAGCTACAGCTCCACTCCATTCTGATGCATCCACGTGTAGACGACTCTAAACTATACAGCTAGATAACTCCAATATTGCTCACCATTTTTGTTGCACTGCCAACGTTAGATTGGGGTTTACTCTGTGCCAGCAGTCCTTTATAGTTTAAATGTACAACATAATGAAGATTTTAATATATTCAAAGAATCAGTTTGAGTTCTTTCTTGAAGGAAGTTGTGGGCTTGTTTGCATTCTGTTAAAAACTAAAAAGTCGTAGATCAACAATGTGTGACCTGGAGCAATGTAAGAGTGGTTTTTAATTGAATTGAAATGAAAAATGTATGCAAATAAACACTTGGGCCTTTGTTTTATTATATTTGAGAACATGACAATAGTGATAGATTAAAAATTAGATTAATGCGATTAAAAAAAGAAATGAACTTTCTAATTTGCCTTTAGTAAATTAATGGGTTAATTTCACACCGGTAGTTGAAATCAGACCTTAACAGAATTTAAACTTAAGACTTTAAAATTATCTGCTGCTTTAAAACCAAAGTGGACAAACTTGTGAATCAACTTTTAACACTATTTTTTTTTTTCCTATTTTGTCTTCCAGACTCAGACAGCAAACGCAAGAAGAGAAAAGGTCGCAGAGAGGAGAAGAAAAAGACAGAAAAGAACAAGAGGAAGGAGAAACCTGACAAGAAGGAACACAGAAGCAAGAGGGACAAAGATGAAGACGACAACGACGAGAAGGCAGCGAGGAAGGACCAGAGGAGGCATGCACGGGATGTGCACGAGCGCGCCCACGAGGACCCCCGACGGCGTAGACGGGACGAAGGTTCAGAGGAGGAGGAGGAGGACAGGAGACGAAAAACGGACAGAGCAAGAGATGGAGAAAGACACAGAGAGAGAGAGCGAGAGAGAGACAGAGGGAGGGAGCGAGAGATTGAGGAGAAGAGAGAAAGAGAGAGGGAGAGGAATAAAGAAAACAGAGACAGGAACAGGGAGGACCGGAGGAGGAGATGAAACTCCAAACCTGCAGCAGGGAGTGATGTCCCCTTTGACCCGCCGCCTCTCTGCTGCTGTAGAATTGGGACCCATCTCTCTTTTTTTTCCATTTGACTCTTTTTATTTTCTCTATGAAATAAGATCTAAACTGTTTTAGACGTTTCTTTGTAAATTGTGAGTTTTAAAATATTTTTGGCTCGTTTGTAAAGAGTTTAGTTTTCATGCAGGAGATCTGTTTTTGGTATCAAGCTTTTAAAGAGCAGTTGGTTCTTTTTGTGCTGTAAAAAAAAAAACTGTAAAGCTGGCGCCAGTTTCAGTGTAACCGTAAAAGTGGCAAATATTGTTAATTCTCTATCATCAAAACAATAAAAAAAATTCTTTTAAACTTTTGCAAATAAAAAACTTGAGTTCTGCAACAATGTCTCATCATTGCTGAACAAATTATATATGTACTTTTATTTTTGTAGTTGGAGCTCGACTTTGAGTCTGTAGCTCTCTGGAATTGAATGTTGCATACTTCTAACTGAAATTTCTAAACATTTGTTTTTTGGTCTAAGATGCATTTGATATTTGAGATGAATGTGATCAAAAAAAGGGAAAGACAAGGACCACCACATGCACAAATGTTTGCAAATCCCTTTGATAAACCTAACCTGTTGCGTTGATTCCTTATCCACTTGGAAGTAAAGTGACCTTCACACTTCCTACCAAGATTCTCTACAATATTCCTCAAATTTTATCAATAATTGATTTCATTAAGTCATCCAGAAGCTTTTTCACCCAAATAAGGGCTCAAAATGAAGCATTAAAATAAAGTTTCTCCAGTGCAGATCTCTACATATGTGTTAACATTTCTTAACTGTGCTAGACGCGTCTGTGAAACAACACGGAGGAGCTGCAGGGTTAAAGCACTCTGCTGGAAATAGTCTGTGCCAAATGTTTAATGTTTGAAGTGGTCCAGAGGGAGAACATCTCTGGCTGCACTGCACGTTTTATAAAGGAATAAAAAAAAACACACACACACACGTCTACTTAACTCATTCAGCCTCAACTTTAAAAAGATTCTTCTGATAGAGTTAATAGTACAAATGTTGTTTGGAGGAAAATTCTGGAACAAAAAATCTGTTTTTGATTGAATGATAGACTTTTATACTTCTGAATTTGGAATTTAGTCTGAGGGCAGACATGCCATTTTTTTTTTATTTTCTATGAACAGTATTCATACCAACTTCCCCTAACACTTCAGATAAGGTGCTTCAAAATACTCAATATAATGTTGACAAAGATAGTTCATACATTTGTTAAGCTTCTAAGCACTTTATTAATAAGGCCTTTATAAAGAATGACCCCACTTTAATGATAATGTGTAAATAAAGCTTGCTAATATTATAAAGTGTTACCCAACTTCGTTTTTTCCATCAATGACGGGAAAAACTAAAAAAGAAAAAAATAAGCATGAAAAGCCTTAAAGTTAGTTGATCTGTAATTATGCCAGAAAATACTTTGAAACAGCTGCTTTTCTGGATCTTTGCTTTGTGTTTTCTCTTCAAGTGAAACACATTCATTGAAATTATATTTAATGACCTCTGGATTACAAAAATAAACTAAAAGCTCCTCTGTTGTGATGTGACCTTTTTCCTGGTCACCAGATCAACTTTTGGCACAAAAAAGGACCAGAAAAATGACTTGAAATCATATTTTGGTCAACATAAATGTTTTCTTTTATTCCCGCTTTATCTCCCCCTGTTTCTCCAGTTCGCAGCATCTCTGCTGCGTCTTTGGACAACCTTGATGCTCAAGGTGAGAGGAGGTGTAGGAACGTGTGGAAGTGGGTTATTGCAGGCGTGTGTGGCGATTGGCTGGTCGCACTGCAGACTCCAGCTTTGGTTTGCTGCCACAGCAAATACGGGAACAGACCCACCGGGACCTGCTATGAATTCTGGGAAACCTCAAAGAGGAGAAACTGAAGGGACACAGGGGGTGTGGACAGAAGATCTCCCTTTCTCCACCTTTGTAATGTGGACACCGTAACAATACATTTATGGAGTAAAAATGTTTCCAATACAGTCCAGATATAAACTTCATAATTATACTTAGCAGAAAATTAAAGCTAAGACAAGTAGTTAAATATAACACAAAACATAACATTTTTTTAATTTTAATCAGCAGTTTAATAATAAACTATTTTAGCTTCTATTTGTTTCGTGTCTACTGTAACGAAGCACACAAAGATAATTAATTTTGCCTTAATTATTAAAGCACTTTTTGTTTGTTATGTAATTAAATGAGTAATAGGAGTTTGTGATTTCTTTAGTTTTTTAAAGAAAGACAAAATATTACAAAAGATAGTTTAATTCACAAAAACAACTGAGTAGAATTTAAAAGAGTTAACATCTTTTGTATGATCTGAGCAATTTTATGGGTTGCATATTAATACTCAGTACTTATAATAAATAAAACCAAACCAAACCAAACACTTAAAGGAAGATAACATCCTTTTATTTTCAACAAATTCTGCCATTTAAATGTTCAAAACTGAAGAGCCATGAGCTGGCACGAGTACAGTCTGAGAATAAATGTAAAAGCAACACCCTCATATGAACAAATCTGATTCCAGAGTTCTAAAAACCACCAACTCTGCCAAATTTGCTGCACCAGAACCAAAGCAGAACAACATCTATTTTAGTCTGCCTGTCTTCTGCCAGTCTCTTTAGTGAGTGAGCCAATACAGGCTTGGAAACCTTCAAAAAAAAAGAAGTAGTCATAGATCAAGCTGAAGATAAGCGGTTCGATTCCAGGAACTGCTTTAATGTGGGCTCCTGAGTGGCACTTAACTCAGCTGGTCCCAGAGGAGTTTTGATCTGCGCGGCAATATTTGCATCTGTTTAAAGCAGAAATTAAACCTTGTGGGATTATCATGACTAATTAAGAAAAAAAAAGCAACACGTAATTGTTATATATTTTTTGCTTTCTAACAATGAAAAAATGAGATTTAGCGAACAGGGGGTTCAATTCAATTCAATTTTATTTATATAGCTCAAAGGAAGTCAGTTATCTGAAGGTCAGGGAGGTCACAGAGCTTTTTTACTCACTAAAGTGTGAACATCCCGTCTCTCTGGAGTCTCAGTTGAAGAATATGAACTCAGTTAACCCCAAACTCACGTTGACTGAAGACTGGTTTAACTTTAAACAGTTTCAGCCGATGTGGGGCAGACACCAGTTGTATGAGGCATAAATAAAAGTACAGATTTTGCTAATTTAAGGAATCAGTTCTCTCAAGTATGTAAATTCCTCTGCATTTCAACTCCTTCATCTCATGAAGCCCTTAACAACTTACATTAGGTCTTCATGATTTGATCTGTAGTTTGAGTCAACTTAGATTTGACAACTTCCACAATTAGATTGAACAAAAAAGGGAAAGTCTATTTTTTTCATAATAATTTTTGAACTACTTTTTTAAACCAATTGTAATATTAACGAAGAAAAAAATCAAGAAGAAGAAACAGATCTAAGATTTAAAATTGGGTTAAGTTGCACTTTTCAAAGCTTGATTTGATTTTTAAATATTTTTTTATTTCATTAAGTGCATTAGATGGAGATAAATGGACACAGCTGTGAGCCAGAGATGCTCTATGTTTTTAGCATCACGTGTGTTGGATCCAGAATTTGAGCTCATTATAAGGTTTAATTATAAAATTATTACAAGGTTTTAGCATAAGCTACTCAGAGGCCAAATGATTTGAAATGGTGGCACACTGCGAACTCATTAGAACAAAACATTTGTGAATATTTACATGTCTGTTCACTTGCTAAAGCCAAAGTCAAATTACTTTATTTTTCCGGAAGGAACTTCCTTTGCCGGTGGGAACACAGAGCAGAGTCAAACAATCATCAGTAAAATCATCAAACTCAGTACAATCAAATACTCCAGTAAAACCAGTGAGATCAATACAACACACAAATCCTCCTAAAATGCAGACAATAAAGTTTCAGACCTGCTGAAGCGACCCGGTTAAAAGAGTATAAAATAATAATTAAGAGCTTAGGATGGCACTGACTTAACTGTTTAGCAGTCAGATTGAGGTTAGTACGAAGCTGGATATAAAGCCACTAGATACCTAGAGGTTACCATATATATTGTATTTTCTCAAACACAAAATACAGTCTATTTACTGCAGTAACTGAAAGGAAAGAAAGTGCATCAATGAGACCTAACTCCAGCTTTAAATATGCCAATGACACACTGCAAATGGAAAAGGAGTGAAAATGCTGACTGAAGCAGAGAAAATACGTTCATTATCCGTCTTGAGTGTGTGTCTGTGCCAGCATGATCTGAGCACAAAGGCCGCACAGCGAGCAGAAATCCAGCGATGCACTTTCTTTTCAGTTTTTGAAATATTTAATCATAATTCCTACAACTCTCAGAACAGCATCCCAGCTCCAAAGTATGGGGGTGGAAGCATTATGATCCGGAGGAGCTTATAGCTTCAGAAGGAAATATGAAAAAACAAAAAGATGTAAAAGTTTCCACACAGCTTCCATTAGATAACAGAGCAGACATCACGAAGAACTGAATTTAATAAAAATAAAAACATGTGCAGAATGCAGAATGGATGAGCTTTCGTTTACTAAAGAAACAGAAGCTCATGGATTCTCATCTGTGGCCTCCACATTTTAACATAACAGGGTCACAGTTTGTTCATCACAAAAAAAGCCACGATTGATATAGAAACTTTAATAAGCAGCGCCAATTGGAACAACATGAAGGGTTGTGACACACTGTTTTTCGGGGCAAATGAAACATGAGGATATACCAGTTTAGTGAGAGCCTCAGGTCCAGATCTGTCTCCCCAGATCTGTCTGTCTTTGTTGGATGTTGACACAAGACGGAGAAACGTGGAACAAGCAGCCATCTTGTTTCTATCCTTCAACTTTACAGTGAGCTCAGCAAAATACTTCTTAACACGATCATCGACAACATCAAAAAATTGGCAGAAATGTATTCTTCTTATTATTTTTTTTGTCGTAATAAAGATGTTTAATAAAATTGATCAAATCCACAAAAAATGCTTTTTATTTATTTATTTTTAGACGGATACTTTGTGTAAAGTTTTCTTCTCACAACAATTTTGGTTCAAGATGAGAAAATACGATGGCCCATGAAGTACACCATCACACCAACAAATCCTTTTGCGCAAAATCCTTTTAAAGGTCACAACAACAATTAAAAAAGACAGTTACATTTAAAAAAGAAAAAAAAAATACTGTTAAAAAGCATCACATTTTAGAAATGACAACAAAATTCAAGCAACCAAAACACAACTCCAAAAAATGAAATACTATGGCATTACGTCTGGCATGCATGTTGTTGCAAGATGTGACACTGGATTTGCTTCATACTAATCATAAAACTTTTATAAATATGAGGACATTGAAAACACATTTTAAAAAACTCAAACAAACACTAACAACAGATAGTGAAAGCGTGGAACGAAAACACATCCGAGTGAAAACAACTGACAGCTGTCAATTAAGGTCCAAAGCAACCTAATGATAGTTTTCTCCCCAAAAAAATCTGATATTGTACTTCTGTTGTGCATGACTTTTTTGCAGCGCCTTTGTTTTTGGCTGTAGTGTTTTTTTGTTGTATAATTTCTTTAGTTTTCAATGTTTCTTTGTATTTACAGAGTTTCTTTTTTTGTTTGCACAGTTACTTTTTTTTGTTGCAGTGGCCAGTCTCAGCTACCCCGCTGTCTCAGATTTCATGCATACATTTTTAATATGCTGTAAATGTATTAAAAGGAATTAGTTGTTCACAAATTTCACATAATTTAATTCAGCCAGCAGTCATTTAAAAAATTATAACAAAAGACGAGTTATTTTCCTCATAAGTTGTGTGAAAATTAGCAACACTTTTTCCGCCAAATGCGTTTTTGAGATTTAAAGGAAGCAGACATTTTGAAATGAGCAGGAAAAGCCCTTCTACTGCCCCTAGTGGGATGATGAGGAACTACAGTGGAGAAGACGTGGACATAGTTATGCACAATGGAATCTAAAGGAGAGTTTTGACTATGGTAATGAATAGGAGTCCCATGAATGGGTATAAAAGATGATACAATGGAGAATAAAAATAAAATGTATTTCTAACATCATCTGTTCATAGTCCATGTGCATATTTCTACCAAGTGAGTTGACTGTAAATACAACAACACAGTGCAGGTATTCACACTGCAGCCACTGTTTTCAGTGACATCTTGTCAGCTATTAACCTACTTTAAAGACACCTCAACCAGGTAAATTTAGGTTGTTAGCTTGTTAGATTAACAATTCCTCTAGCAAAATGTAATTCAATCAACTTAATGACTCTGTCAGGTGTTCTGCTCATGCTGGAGCTTTATTTTCAGAATTTGGTCAGTAGTGAGGTCCTTCAGTGTGGGACAGAGATGAAACGCACAGCAAATCAGTTTGTTTAGGGAAGGTGGTGCGTGCGCATGCGCACGCGCGCGTGGATTTCACTCTGCTCTGCTCCGGCAGAGTTCGGCTGCGTCCGCGCGGGAGGATGAATGGTAGTAGGACCGATGACTGATTGCTTCGACCAGACGTGGATTCGGGGGTTTGGAGAACTCATTTCGGTTCCGACACACAGAACCGCTTGCAGGTGACTGACAGACGGACGGAGAGGAGAAGCGCGTGTTTTGTTTTTAACGCGTCAAACCAACAGGACTCTACTTTCTTCATCCATCCTTCTCCGGTAAGTCACCTTGCTCCTCCGCTTTTTCTTATTCCTCTGATTACTTACCTTAATCTACTTATTATTTACACTAAAAACTTTTTATTTTACATTTTGAATCTTTAATGAAGCTATCTGAAATTAAAAGACCAGATCACTAAGGCTTTTTGAGCTCACAACAAATAAAGTCCAACTTCTAAAACATTTTATCCTAAAAATAACACATCACTGCATAAAAAGCTGATTTTTTCCCCCCTCTTGTTCTGAATAGTTATTTATAAAAATCCTGCTTCTTCTTGAGCTTAAATCCTTTCTAATTTGGAGGCATCCTGAGACAAATGACCAGTGACAACTTTGTTTAATCTGTTTTTAATGTGCATTTTTGCATGTTAACTTTTTTTTAAAAAACCTCTTTCATTTGATATTATCACCACCAATGGCTCAGTATCTTTCACATACTAAAAAAAAAATTAGAGGAAAAAAAGGTTTTTTTTTATTTTTACTTTTTTTGTTTTGTTTGTGTCATTGAAAATAGAGAGAGCTTTTGAAAGGCAATATCACACACTTATATGTTTTTTTGTTTCCTATCAGAAACACACGACTGCTTGGGTTGATTTAAAAGCAAAAAGGATTATCTAGTCATACGTTCATTGAGATATTTCCATTATTGGCATAAAGTACAAAATCTCGGTCGATCTCAAGACGCTATATTAAACCGTAGCTCTGTTGGTCCATTGCTGTCATATAATGTTGTGCTTCTCTATAAACCGTTGACTGTAAATGAGACCTGGACTGCACAACTCCACCTCCTTGGCGTTCCAAACTATAAAAACTCCACAAGGTACAGGTCTTGCAAATTATTCATGGCTATAAAAACTGTGATACAGGCATCAAATTTTTTTAACGTGATGATGAATTCTAATTTGTTTTCAAAGTAGAACAAACAAACAGACTAAGAAACAAACAAAAAAAGAAACAATACAAGGTATCCCACAAATGTAAAGATCTGTTTTTTTAAATTTCTTTTGTCCCTATTAAATAAATCTTAGGCCTTAGACCTCAGTTAATAAATAAACATATTTTATTCAGTCATATTTATTAGAGTAACCATTGTTGCTCTTTCACCTTTTTAAAATATGTTTTTTTTTTTCATATTTTTCCCCGTAGTGCAAGTTATTCAAGTTTTAAGTTGACCAATCAGACGCCTCAATAAAAGTAGGCGGTCTCTCATCGAACATTCAAAGTGTTTGACGAGGTGTTATTTCTCGAGCCTGCTTTCGAGGGTTAGGTGTGTGATATTCCGACAAGCTCACTCCTCATTGATGAAAGCGCTTGCCATAGAAACAATGACTCAGACTGACTTTTGACAATTACTATTTACTGACGCTGTTTGGCTCCAATATGGCGGCGTTCGTGTCAAGAAAAAAAATGCAACTGATTTGACTTCATTTGGTTGGAGCCGAAACTAAGTAATTTTCTATGGATGACATCATGCTTACTCAGTCCAGTTCTCATATACAGTTAATAATATTTGCTTGTACAGCGTATCAAGTCACTGAAATTGCTCAGCCTCATTTTCCAGTTTGCACAAACTGCTGTTTCATCCAGAGTGAGCTGTCTTATTGTTAGGTGACCGTCTTTCTCTTTTAAACTTTACCTTTGAGTAATTGTGCCATTTTATTGAAATGATCGGTTTCTCGAGAACGATGATGAAGATGAGTTTTTGTGTTTTTTCTCCTCATCATAGTGTTTCTGTACTTCCTTTTGATTGAAATGTGGATCGTCCAGTAACCCTTATTTAAAAGCCCGAAAGACTCATGCCGTTGGAGTATTTTTTCATCATGCATTCATGTAAAGCATATTGAACATGTTTTTAATAAAGTTTAATTTAAAATAACTTCTTTATTAGAAATGTTTAAACATTAAACATTCAGTGCATCAAAGCAGACAAAGCGGCTTTCCAATACAACCCGTGCAACACACACAGATGCACACAACACAGTGGTCTGAGGCTGACCTCTTTATCTGACATGGAGATGTTGTTAATTGTCACTTAGGTGACAGAAATTGACTTGGATCCCATCTCTTTTCCTTTCCTTCTTTCTCTTTCAACCTTATGCTACTTTTCTTTTATAAACAATATTTTTACAATCTTGTAAGAGTTAAGCATACCCATCTTTTTGACCCCTTAAACATAAAATATAAAAAACAACAAATGAACATTAACATTCTGAGAGGAATTTTGTTCACATTTGGTCAAATAAAAGTGGAAAACAGTAAATAATACAGGAAAGTTATAATTTTCATATAAATGAAATAACATTTTAATTGTTGTTTATATAGATGATATGGTGGAAATTTTATTCATGAATGTTTCTATGACAGATATAAAACAAAATCCAGATTGTTGAAAATGTTTAAAGATAATAAAAAACAGAGCTCACTAGTAAACTTTAAGGGAAATTTATGTTCACTTTTAATTTGACATCAATAACCTTAATTTTATTTCTCAAAAACACATTGGATGTAATTTATAAAAGCTTTTTTTACTTAAACAAAACCAAGCTAGTGTTTAAATGGTAATTTTAAGTGTACAAAGGTAGACATTTGCCTCAGCCATGTTTGCTCACGAATTCACAGTGAATATTTTTGCTCAAACGCGTCATTAATTCCTCCTGAGCAGCTGAGTTACACAGTTAAGATAGATCTGTCTTACTGTAACACACTTGCTCTTTTTCTCCTCCACACAAATCAATTTTACCTATTTATAGAGTATGACAGCATGAAGACACACAGTGTTTGTGTGTGTGTCTGTGTGCCAGAACCACAGCAGTGGGCAGATTGAGAAGCAGCATGTTGTTACGTCAGGGCAGATTAGTTTGGAAACCTGCAGATAGCACACACACACACACATGGACGCGCACACACAGGCACAAGCTGTTGTTTCTATATTAAATCTATTGTAGTTAGATGTGTGCGCGGACTCACGGTAGGCAGGTGTAATGAGCTCAGCGTAACAACTTCATCCCTGTTTTGCTGGAGCAAAGATTGCATTAATGTGCTGTCCTAGGCGTGTTAACGTTGGGAGTGGGGTCATCTGGAACCCACAAGTTATCACAAGGTAGCAGAACTTGTCTTCTGTGTTCTGCAATCACTTTTTGGGAAAATTCCATCTAAAACCCAAGAGATGTTTTCTCTCTCTGAAATTTGTTTAAAAATTAAAAGGATGTTAGCAGATGCTAGCACTCCAACAAAGGGTTTATTATACAGCAGTGACTTTTAGGCCAATTTTAAGACCTACTCTGATCATTCTGTTTATTGTGGTCTTTTAATTGTGATTTTACTGTTTTTAGCCAAACTACAGTTATAATCTAAGACATAGTTTCTGCAGAGTGGAAGTAGTCCGCTAGCTTACAGCCTAACATTAGCAGTGCATTTTTATTGCACTGCTAATGCGTACAGTTTTAAACTGTATGTCAGCTCGGACGAGGAAAACAAAGACTTGCATAGATCTATTTGTCTGCAAGGGAATGTATCGCAATGGAGCGGAGCAGGGAGTTTCGTGGCTTGCTGACTGTAGCACCTACAGAACGTTATGTAATGCGACATAAAATATGAGACATATTTCATACACAGTGACATGAGTAGCTCATTAGAAATACAATTCTGGGTTGTGGGCGGGACTGCTGACAGAGAGCTTGTTGCCTTAAGCTAACATTAGCGGCACAAAAAATAACAAAGAGGGATATTGGATTAATCCAGTCGTACAGTTTTGAGCCAGAATCGCAGTTTGCTACAGTTTGAACGCTCATCATGTGTTGCACACATATTGTATATATTATGTCTATGGTTGCACACCTAAGCGTGAGCAGGCCAAGGTGCGGGCTGGGGGAAGAGAGACTTTGGCATGCTCATTTCAGTAGCTGCATCATAAGTCTGAGTCTTTTCAAGCATCTGGTTTTGTGATCCAACGTAATTAAAACGAAGAAATACTCCGAAATGCAGTTCGAAATTCTTTTATATAGGTCTTCTACTATGAGAAAAATGCCCCAAGAGTATATTAAAAACACACACACAAAAAGATTTTCATTGGAGTTGGTCATTAAATCATTGTATACCATTTTAACCAGGAAATACAATATGAGATATTCCTGTGGAAATATGTTTTTGGTTTGACCTTCAGTGGTTTAGGTCTATTTTTTTTTTTTTTGGTATTTTTGTTTTTCACTTTTCTTTAGTTCTTATTCTGTTCCTGTCTCATGATCACACCTGACTTAAGTTTTTAATTATCACAGGTGTTTTCTTTTTGTTACTCTCACGTCTGGATTGCAGTAACTATCAATCAGTCTTATTGTTTTACTATCACGCTTAGTTTTAGCATAAACACAGTTTGCCCTACTTTAAATTATTTTTTAGTTTTAGTCATGTTTAAGATCGACTTTTTTTTATTTCTGTCACTTTTCAGTTTTTCTTTTTTTGTAACCATCATACACATTTATGACAATTTCAAATTTTCATTGTGGTGAAGTATTGAAACAATCCAAACTAAATATTTACAAGTTTTAATTTAAATAAATAAATTTCATTAATCTAATTATTTTAATTTATCAGCTGGAATTCATAATAAAGACTCTAGGTCCCTCTAGTTCTAAATGATAATCAAATATTTTTTCTAACTTCATCAAATGAAACCAAGTCCTTACTTAAACTCTAATAAAAAAAATCAAATATATTCTCAATTGTTTACCAAAACATCAAATATTAAAGCAAGGGTAAAAATAGATGGCATGCACGTATTTAGGAATTTGGAATTGTAGCACTATCCCTAATAATATTTAAAGTAGTTTTCACTCATTTATAAACATTATTTTGTATAAATGCCGTCATTTCTACAAGTTACAGCTACAAGCATGCTAATACAAATAGGACAAATAAAAAGTGTATAATCTTGTGAAAATTACATCTATAAATCCTTAATCCTAAAACAGATGCAAGAAAACTTGATTAAACTTCACTATTTTGTTTGAAAAGAAAAGCATCATATTAAGGATAGCTGCTGCTAGCCTTTACATGCTATCTAATGTCTAACATTTTGTTAAAATAATATTGTTACAAGGTTTTTCCTATACACTGTGCTGTAAAGACTTGTTTAAAGGAACAACAATTAAATACAATGTCACAAGTAGATAAATTAGGATTTTGGCATTTTAGAATTTTGGGCTTATAAATCCAGCAGTGTTAGCTTAAACTATTTTATTTTAACTCAGCACAGTAAGTGAAGAGAAACAGTCAAGATCCATTAAAGTAAATTAATCAAAGCAAAATAACTGACAAAATGATAAAAGATTATTAATTCGTCTTCTTTTTCAACAGTTTCTTTGTTTTGTTTTTATTTGTCAAGCGCCAGGCCAATCATTTTATTCCAGACGCATTAATGGTTGCTTTTTTAATATAACTCCTAGCCTCCATACAACACCTATATGAATTCAGCCATGGCTATTCTCCTAAACAGACTCATACTGATAATTCTATCCCCTTTGACATCAGAATTTACCTTGACCTCGTGGGCGTCTGTATGTCTTTGCCGCAACAGCAGAGTGCTGCAGTATGTGGAGTAGTTTGCAGCAGAAAAAGCTGCTAACATATAGTCACCTGATTACTCCCATTCTGTCTGCAGTGATTTATGGAGCTACCTGTGTGCAAGAGTGTGTGTGTGTGTCTGCACCTGCTCCCTGTAAAGGAAACTCGAAATTAATGTCCTGTCACGTGTCAATGAATAAGTGATGACATTAATAAAATATGATTGACTGATTGTAATAATAACACAATTTAGTGTGTTATAGTGAGTGTGAATTGAGCGTGGGCAAAATGTATGTGAATGTGAAAGTGTATGTGTGTGTAAATGGGGCATCGGTGATGAAGTGTTTGCTGTTGAACCCACTCTGAGGTATATATGCGTGCACACAGAAGTTACGAAACTTTTACTGCAACACACAAACCTCTAAAAAAAAGTGCTATTACTTATCAGAAGTTTAATAAGAACTTTATTCTGAGCCTAAATATGTAAAAAAATGTCCTAGTAGCAGTAGTATTTTGGCTGGATAGCTCCGGTATTGTTTGCCCTTTTTTTGTGAGTGGGACCTGGTGGCAGAAAAGATGGCAGCTGAAAATCATTAGTTGGAAGGAAGTACAAGACTCACAAAAATACTATTGTTTTTGGTAGATGTTGGTCAATAGATACGTTTTCTTTTTGTTTCAAGCTTTGAACCTTTAACACCTGAGGTGTCTGCTCTTTGACATACTGTAACTCCCCACAAGATTAACGTGAATTAGCTAATCTGCAGAGAAAAGCATTTTTGTGCTGGTAAACAACAATTTAAAGCAGCTTTTCAGCAATATGTAACACATTACTACCGGTAATATAAAATAGTTTTATATCAGTGCAAAGCCACTTTTCTCACGAACAGTAAATTTGACGAACAGGATAAAAATGTATTGAACATACTAAAACTAAATTTTTTAAATGTTAAAAATGTAACTTTTTAACATAAATGAAATTTATCTCTATAAATATGAAATTTTACTCTCCATAAAAATATATTTTGTCAAAATTATACAAGTTAGAAATAAGCGCAAGATAACATCGGACCATTAATAACAATAAAATCAAATGATCTGAAGGGCTTGGTGTAATTACCCGGAGGGCCGGATCCGGCCCCCAGGCCTAGACTTTGCACATATGGCATAAAAGGTGGAAGCTAACTGCGGTCAAGCGTAAACACTTCTCTGGAGCCAAAGCTCCAATGTAAATGTCTAAGTTTTACAAATCATAACAAACTATTAACAAATATTGTTAATATCCTTTAATAAACCATTTACCCTCTTTTGATAAATTTTAAGATAATCCTGAACACTAAAAAAAGTATTAATAAAAGTGGCTATAACTCCAAAATCTTGTTGAATTTCCGTTCCGACTAATACGTTTCAGCCACCATCTTGTCTGCCGTCATCTTGATTTTTGTTGCATCTGTAATGTGTAAGAGGCTATAAGCCAGCATAAACAGATGGATGTTGGGATGTGAGGGCAGGCTTACTTCAACAATACCACTTAGAAGCAAAATTCTAATGAACTACTGCTGCTCTGGAGAAACTATGTCCTGTAGAAAATAACTTTTAAAAAAATATTTAGGCTAAAAATGGCATTATCATAATTAATAGACCACTGGGAACACTTTTACAACGGATCAAAACATGATTGGAGTGGGACTTTAAGTCACAAAAAAAGAACAATGCTGTTTTCTTGGACTACTACAGTTATTGCTGTGGACAAACCACCCATGAAGGCTGACAAAAGGAAGAGGAAATGACAGGTACCATTTAGCTTAGCCTTGCAGACTATGTCTCGTAGAGAAGGAACAGACTCTCCACTTTAATCCCATTAGTTACATCCACTGGCTTTGTTCAAGGGTTTTCTGAGAGTCCACTGCTTGTTAGAGTTCACCTAAGAGCCAGTGGCGCATGAAGGAAATCAAGTGGAGTCAGAAAAAGTGTGTCAAAGACAATGATGTTAGCATGAAGTCCATCAAATCAAAAGTAGCAAAGGTGAATCAGAGAGAACACTACATTAAGGTGTTTGGATAGATCAGGTTCTTGTTCTGATTTTGGCTCACTTCTGGAGTATTTTCTGGTGAACCAATTCAGATTTGCTCCAAAGCAGGAAAACAACTTTGTTCACTCAGCTCATCACAAATGTCTTAAAAGCCTAAAAAAAAATCAAACTTTCCATGTTTTATTTGCTTTTGAATCACTTCTTAAACCTGCCTTGTAGAGTGAAAACAAAGATTTAAACAAGAAAATAAACAGATGTACATGGAGGTGATTAGCTTCCTGTGGTCTGTGGCTTTTCAGGAACATTCTCTCCACTGTCTTGTTCTTCCACCTTCTCTAAACTACAATTTGCACTCTGAAATACTTTAGACACGAAGACACTTTAGCTGTCTACCAAGGTGTGTGTGTGTCAGTTTATCTCATGTTTCTTCTTCCATTGGCTGAGTGGAGTAGTCATTGAATGTTTTATGAGTCAGCATGCTGAGAAGGAAGTGAAGTCATAGGCTTTCTTCTCATCTTTCGGCCCAAATGACTTTTTTCATGCTGGCTCCTCAAACACTTAGCAGCTCCTGAGGTCTATAGTCTAACTAGTGTTTGGGGAAACAGTGTGAAAACATCACATCTGTGACCTCTCTTGGGTTATAACCTGCTCTAATATGAGTTGACATTAGCAGTCATGCAGTTTTTGTTTGTTTCCTAAATGCCTTTTGCAATGTGACCTGTAAACAAAACACAGATGAGATTAGTTGTCATAGAAACTTTGTCAATGATTCATCCAATGATAAAAATGTGTATGATAAACAAAATATTTTGAAGTAAAAAGGTAAAATTATGTAAAGATAAACAAGATCTTTGGACTTCTGTCTTATTGAGTCAATTTTGACATGTATCAAGTACACTGAGACCTCAATAAGGTAGGTTTAAACCCAAGTTCACTAATCACCCATGTGTTTACAAAAGAGGGCTGCACCGGTGTGAAAGTTTACATCTCAAAAATATTCTGGTTAAAGTCCTGACTGATGTTTTTGTATATGGAATTCCACATGCTCATGTGGAACGCATGCATTCTGTTCATACTAGACTGACAACATGTTCAAAGACTCACTCCATTGAAAATTTTGGTGTTTTTTTAAAGCATGTTCTTGTGGGATTTTTCTCATGTTGGAGGAAATATAAAAAGAAAATGAAGATTAAAAATTGCATTCCTTAGTATTTCTTTATTTGGATTGTTGATAATTAAATAGATCCGTGTAAGTCTTTGTTTTCATCAAACTAAGCCAGCATCTGACATATAACTGTAATTTAAAGTTGGGGTTGTGAGGGGCTGTAAGATAGTGGAAGAGAGTATAAGAAAAGGGAGGATGTGAAATGGAGACAAGCTTACCCGGCCACAACTCTGAGGCAAATATCTAATGAACTACTGCCACTCTGCAGAAACTATGTCCAAGAAAGCAGCTGTTTTGTTTCGCTTTTGCTTAAAACAACATACCGGTAATCTTAATTAAAAAACCATGGGGAACGCTTTCAAATTGATCAAAAGATGATCAGAGTGAGACTTTAAATTGTACCCCACCTTCACCAATCGCACCCAGGGCTGACTCCCAGCCCTTTTTAGTCCTGAGACACTTGTGGGTGCAGAAATTGAATGAAAATATGTGCAGGTTGGTGGATGGATGAATATTTGTTGTAGAAACATTACAAACCCAGACTGATGAAGCCACACAGACAAGTGGGAAAGCATTTCAAGGTCTAATTGTCAGAGATACAACATAATTAAAATAAATAAAGTTTAGCATGAAATACAACAGGGGTTTATACTTAATAAACCCCTGTTGGGACATTAAAATCTGTCCAACGCAAGAGGCTCTCAGCCCGTATCTGCTTGCTCAGGTGTTGGACAGGACAAGTAAAAAAAAAAAAAACTAATTGTCAACTTCAAAACATTACAAACCCTGCTTGTGAAAATGCATAGATAAAAAAAAAAAACCAAACAAAAAAACTCAAGCATTATAAACAAAACTCAATCCAAACTCCCAGCTACAAAGTAAGATGCAATTCTAAAGGTTTCCTATTAGTACGCTTGTTTTATTTTAGTGGTAGTTACTAAATTATCACAAACACACTACGTCACTTTATGTCATCTTGTGTATACATACACACACATATATATATATATATTATATATATATATATAATATATATATATACATATATATATATATATATATATACATATGTGTAATATTCTTATACTATCTTTTTCTTCTTTGTATATATTGTCTCTTTTATTCAACGTCAGACCTCTCCTGTATTGAGGAACCATAGAATTGTACAGTTTTTCTCCCTTTACTGTTATTATTTTTATTTCTCTCTATGCTCCTGTGTCATGTGTAACTTGTATGTTGACTGAAGGCACTCTCTGCACCTTAAAATAGAATTGCCCCTCGGGGATAAATAAAGTTGTTTGAACTTGAACTTGAACTAAATGAATAAGTGGTGTTAGCACATCACACATGACTACTTTCCTTTCTTTTTTTTTTCTTTACAAGAAATAACAATAAAAACAAGAAATAACTAAAATGAGGGTGGAAAAACCTTAGAGATGTGCAGCAAATTGACGAAAAAAAAAAAAAAGATATAAGGTGACATAAGATCTGATGAGCAACCCAAACCCTGGACTTAAATTTACTGAGGTACCAATTAACTGAAACTGAAACAGCTTTTGTGAATAGTAACTGAACCCAGGTGTGAACATGAAGAAGGAAAAACCGGAGAAGATAGCAAGAACACGAGAACAAGGAAAAAAGAGAAGAAAGCTTAAGTATGAACATCCTCACGAATCCAATTAAGGAAACTTTTCCTCTCTTAGTTTCTCTAGGAAGAGGTTTTCACACATAAATCAGTCTTTTTAATTATTATTCAACTCACATTCTTTAGATTTTACAATTTCTGTCAGATAAACAGAATCAACAAGATCTGAAACATTTGTTCAACACTTATTGACAGATAAGAAGACAAAAGAGAAGAAATAACTCCAACTCAAAAAGAAATCTGAGTGTAGAAATACAGTTTTGAAGAGAAGCAGATCATGTCTGAACTGTAAAGTAGTTATGGAGTGCGAATGCAGCACTTTTCTGGCTGTCAATTATTGATAGTGATGCTCCTTCATAGACATCTGGACAGCTACATGGAGTTGCTTTGTTCAGGCATCAAGTAGTGTCTTTCTATGCATCTGCTTTGTGTTAACTGTTGAACCTAATGAGTTTTAAAGAGCCACTGAGGAAAATTGTGTTTTTGGTGTTTTAAACGTGTTCTTGTGACATTTTTTTGATGATGCAGGACATATGTGAAAAAATTAAGCTTAAAATTGCATCTCTGAGTATTTCTTTGTTCAAATTGTTGAGATTCTGGAGCAGACAAAAAAATGTTGTTTAAAAAAAGAGTTTAATTGTGATGTAGAAAGTACTTTGGGTGGGTCACAAGCACCTGCTCTGGTCCCTTTGGCCTAGTCATGCTCAGGTGTGTTTGAGAAGTAGACAGACTATGTGTTGTAGCAGGTATTATTATTATCATAATTAATTCCACTGGGATTGCTTTTAAAAAGAGATAAAAAACATGATTAGAGTGGGACAAGTTATAGTAAAATGGAGCAGATTTACAAAATAAACTCTGAAATAGACCTTTTCCACTCCAGTGGAGTTAAAACTTCTAGTTTATTGAAGTGCAACAAAGTCCAACATCAGATTTTTGAAAGCACTAGATGCACAAAGGATGAGTTTTTACTCCTATCAGACTCTTGCTGTAAAATAGTCTGGGATAAATCAGTGTTTCAGCAGAATGTGTGTTTATTACTAATGTACGGGATTATCAGAGTGAAACTGCTGGAGGAGAATAGCTTTTTTCACCTGCATGAACTAAATTATGAAACCCAGTAGCAGCTGAACCATAAAGTATTAAAATTCTGCCTCGTCCGCTAAACAAACTGTGATTTCAAAAATCTGCCCGGAGGTCCAAAACCTTCAGACATACAGTGACTGAGATAAAGTGGAAGTGCTTTCAAATGTTCCTCCTCTGCGCCGCGGCACTCTCTCTCTCGCGAGCGGAGAATTTCCAAGGGTCTCTTCATCAAGGAGGGGTGAAGTCAGACTATAGATGTTTGGAAGATGTGAACGTTAATCTCTATTATTAGACCGCAGATTATACCAACGGAGCTAAAACTCACATACACAGACACAAACGCGATGCTTATCTGTGGATTATAATCCCAATCCCACAATCCCCTTTTAGCTCAACCAATCATGTCCCAACAGATCCTGCACAGTCTGCTGGGTAACCTACATGCAGGCGGGTGTGGGTTTGTGTCTTTAAACATTTAAGAACTATATGTGGTGTGTTTTAGCGGCAAAGTCTGACGGCCATCAAGTAGAGTAAAAAAAAGCACTCCAATAGTAAACAAAGAATCACTTATTAAACCTATTTTCTTAAAAAAAAACACACAATGGATTTCTTCTAAAACTGAACTTTCAGACTTGTAGAACCAACAAGTTTCCAAAATAAAAGTTTCTGACCAATCAAATAAAGAAACTCACCTGTAGAAATGAAACACTATACTTAAGGTGTCCAGAAGAAGCCATAATTTCAATAGGTACCGATTTTAGGAATACAAGAAAAGGTTCATGTTTGATGCAAAAAGATGTGCATGAATAAATCCATCACCGGTTAGACTCTGGGCCGGTGACGTCTTGCGTGCTTATGATGAAATTGGACCACAGATGACTAAACCCCAGACCCAGAGACACTGATGGTGGTTCAGGGCTCTACCATGCTAAAGCTTATTTCCAGGTAAAGGAGAGACATCAAACCATCTAAAGTGCAATCATTCATGAATTTAAAGGCAAAAATATAATTGTGATTGGTTGAGAAGAAAAGGCAGATAAGTTAGCAATTGGTCCAGAACATTAACTGTATATGAGAACTGGACTGTTACTCCCCCCCTGGCTTGCCAAAAAGGCAGTATCCACTGATTCCAAGAACCCAAACTCCATAGACTTTGAGAAATAAACAGCTTTTACTTGAATTTGTCAGAAAACCCTTTTTGTTCTGCCACCTTTTACTTAAATGGTTTTTCTTTTATGATATTTTGTCTGTAGTACAAGTTATTCAAGTTATAAACTGTCTCTGTAAAAGTATGTGGTCTTGAACATTTAAAACGTTTGATTGACAGATTTTGTGTAGCTTACTTTCAAATGGTAGGGTTGTGGACCTCCAACAAGCTCACTCCTGATTGGCAAAAGCGGTTGCCATAGAAATGATGACTCAACCCGACTTAGACCAATCACTGCTTACACTAACAATTTCTGGTGAAATCTTCATTAAGTTGGAGCTATAAGTAGGTCCTTTTCTATGAGAGGTGTCACTCTTGCTCTGTCCAGTTCTCATATACAGTCTATAGTTATGAGTGAAGGCCTGATGATAGATAATAAAGTGCAGAGTGATGTAACATTGCAGCGGACCTGATAGTGAGGTAGATCTGTGCCAAAGCTTCACTGATAGAAGAAAAACACTTTGGTGAGACATAACATCATTGTAGAAAATAAAACAGGTTAGTTATGTGATAAACTAGAATCATAAACAAGTATTTCAAAGTTGTTGTTTACTAGTTGATATGTGTATGTATATAGTTGAATGTAATTCTAAAAATACCTGAAGCCCAATTTTTTTTTTCCATCAATAATCTCAGATAAGATCAACTTTCTGAACTCACTCTCTGACCTTGATACTTCTTATAAATATGTCAGTGATTTACAGGATTTTTGCTCCACTTCTCTGCAGAGAAGGGGTGATGGGTAATAGGAGGTGGTCCTTGAGCATGGGGTGCCTTTGAGGAAGTTCAGTCCTGGATTTCTGTGGTTCACCTTGAGCTGGAGCGGTGAAGTCTTGATGAAGTGCAGGAGCTATTTAAAGGCACGCTGTCCTGATCTGGAGGCTGGATGGAACAAGCCCATCGCGCCTCCTGCTCTCCGTCTGTGCTTTGTGCGTGTGCTCCTTATCCCTGCTGGGGTACGTACACCATAAAATATGATGTCACACATGAGAGGCTTAAGTTCACGCGCTCACCGTCACATTTCTGCTCCAGAGCGTGATCCGGTTTTAACCCCACATTTTGGAGAGGGAAAACAAACACACCCAGGAATAGCAAACATGCATCAAAGCAGCAACATTTAAGCAAATTAAGTCATTCCAGAGCACTGAGCTTGCACATGCTCGGATATTCTTCCACGGGTAAATAGTGAGCATGAAATGAGTTGCATAAAAATTTTATAAGTTTGCTGCAGAATACTGTTAGTTGATATGTTAGCTGATAACACAAACCCTGAAGGAAGAAATAACCGATAACCAATCAGTTTTAGCCATTTTTACAGCCCTTAATGAAATAACATTTATGTAAAAGTGATTTTTACGTGGATATAGAGTTATGTGGATATGATATTCCTATCACATTGCAGTGATAAACATTTTGATTGTAAACACAAGCAGAAATGTCAATAATAAAAAAAAAAAACGGGTTGTTTTTCAATGTTTTTTTTTGTATTTGTTGGACTGTAATACACAAAATAAAATAATTTTGGACATTTCACTTTTAAAGCTGTAATTTAATTTCAACTTTTCATCTTCAACACATTTTTTTCTAAGGATGGGAAGCTAAAGTTTATAGAATTGGTATAACCTTCTTCTATTCTTTTTACAGAAGGTGCGCCTGACTTTAGCTTAAGGCAAAGACATCATAAAAAAGAGCTGTCTGTAATGACATACAATAGCTAATATAACAAAAAAAACTGTCCATTTTTAACATTTATTTGCATAGTCTTTCTTAATTTCTATTGACAGACTTTACATATAAAGTTTCTCCTGGTAAAGACCTGGAGTGTGTTGCAGATTCTTCCACAAGGAGCTGTATGATGCATTTTTCATTATCTGTGAGAAACCTCTGGTAATGCTACCTATTTTTAAAATATTTTTTCCCTTTACTGTTTGTGCACACAGTGCCCACATATGCACATACTAAAGTAAACAGAGCAGAGGGGGTTGTTGTGATACCTCAACAAATTATGCATGGCTTTTCGCGTTTCTCACTTTTAGATAAAATGTAATGAATAAATAAAATTATGAATGGAAAGGCCTATATTTTAAATTCAGCTTATTTATAAGGCACCAATTCACAACTGAGATTGTCTCAAGTAACTAAAGAAAAGGAAAAAAATAAATTAAATTGATTGTCATGATCAAATTCATTTTAAATATTCTAGATCATTGTAATCCATTTCAGTCCAGATCATTCAAAATGGCCAGATTATCTTAATTGTAGACTAATGATCTTAGAATATACCCTGTGATAGACTGGGAGCTGTCAACAGATAGTAGTTGAATAGGCTCTAGTCACCATCTCACCCTAAATTGAATTGAAATTTAAACAGAAGGATGCTGGTACAGGAAACGGATGGATGCCCTATGCAGAAGACAAAGACATTTGGTAAAATCTCTACTCTGAAAAAGCAAAAAGCCACAGTTGAGAGGAAAAGTCAGAGTAAAAGGAAGCTAAGCAAGAAAGTGCAATTATCTGCAGTGGACCATTGGGGTCTGAGGAATAAGACAAGAAAACTGTAGGATAATTTGTAGTAGACCAAACAAGCGGGTTTGTAATTGGATAAATGAGAGAGGTGAAAGGAGATGAACAAACCCAAAAGCCATGGAACGTTATTTCATTGTTTCAGGAGAAAAGAGATGAGCTAGTCTTTAGTCCCATTCACTCGTACAAGAGGTTGCCTTGAATGGGTGATTTGGTTGTTCAGACCCGTAGAGGGTCGTAGACTGGTGCAACTGCATCTTAAAGGGATTGCAGGTGTGTCTTTCAGTTCCCTTGAGGCCCGTGCAGACACCTTAAAGGAGAATGAATTTAAAGTGTCCATCTATCCAGCTTCTTCCACTCATTCAGGACCAGGTTGTGAGGGCAGAGGTTTAAACAAAAATGCCCAGACTTCCCTCTCCCCGGCCACTTCCTCCAGCTCCTTTGGGGGGACCCGAGGCGTTTCCAGGCCAGCCGAGAGATATAGACTCTCCAGCGTTCCGCGGGGACCCCATCCAGTGGGTCATCCTGGAACACCTTACAGGGGAGGCGACAAGGAGACATCTGGGCCAGTTTCCCAAGCCACCTCAACTGGCTCCTCTTGAAGTAGCATCTCTACTCCAAGCTCTCTCTGGGTGACCGAGCTTCTATAAAGGAGCGTCCAGCCACCCTAAGGAAGAAGCTTATGTCAGCAGCTTGTAGTCGGGATCTGGTTCTTTCGGTCACGACCATCAGCTCATGAACATTGGTTAGTACTAATACGAGTACCTACCGGTAAATTTAGAGCTTTCCTTTCTGGCTCAGCTCTCTCTTCATCACAACGGACAAGTACAGCGGGTGCGTAATGGTGGACGTAGCTTCAATCCACCTGTTGATGTCACGCTCTGTTCTTCCCTCACTCGTGAACAAGACCCCAAGATACTTGAAATCCTCCGCCTGAGGCAGGAGCACTCCACCATGCTACAGGCAACAAAAAAATTGCATAAACTCTATGGGTCACTCTACGGTTTCAATGAAGAGTCTATGATCTTAAAATTTCATTCGGGCCAGCTGCGTTCCCGCTACAGGTTTGTGTGTATTTTATCCACAGACAGTTCATATCCACCCATAAGGGCATTTGTGCCTTAGGCATTTGGAACTGCAATAGCATCAGAGGAACAAACGCAAAATCCCTCGAATATCTTTTATGGGACAGACGTCATAAGACTAACTGAATAACTGATAAACTTTAAAACATTCACCGATGGTTTGGCAAGTTGGCATAAAAGGACTAACTTTATTCAGTTTTTACTTTTGAATAAAGCATCCCAATGAAGGCAGTCTCACATCTGTTTTTCCATTTGTGTTTACATGTGAAATACTTTATTCATTCAGTTTAACTCTTATATTCATCTTTAGTGGTTAAAAAGAGTCCCAATGAGGCAAACTGTTCCACTCTACTTTTAAAAGTGAGGTTGAGTTAAGGTTCACATGGTACTCATGTTTGTTGTTGCTACATGAGTTTTCATGACGACAAACAGAGACTGCCGCCGCGACTTTCTGCAAACCTGTCTATCCAGCTGTCTGATTGTAAACTTTTCCTTTTGCTGACTAGGTTTCTTTCTACAAAGACTATTTTTCTGTAAATATGCAACTGTCAGGTTTAGAGGTCATGGACAGTTCACTACAAGTGTGTGTGAAACTGCACTTTCCTGACTCAAATGAGAAGTTTTGTTTTTGCATATCAATGTGTGTTTTGTTTTTCCAACTCTTTTTCTCAGCATTATTCCTTCAGTATTGTCAGGAGTAAAAGATACAGTTGAATTTTTACTCTTGTTGTCGTCAGCGTTTTGGGGATTTAACTTCCTGCAGTTCTTAAGATTCACTGCAGACTCTGATGGAAGTGGGTTGTTTTGAGTCTTGTATGCTTATTAAAAACACTGACTGTATTTGTCTTGGCTTTATTTGGCACATCTTCCTGCACTTGAGAACATTTTAGGATGAAAGGATCTGCCGAATAGAACAGACTTTGGAGAGGAAACTTTTTGTTTCTGATCAGCATTGCAAGGTCATTTGGTATAAATTTAAAGCAAGGTGTTGGTATTTTTTTTTCTCAAAAGCTTAAGTTTATTCTAAAGAGATTAGTTTCAGGTCAGAGCTGCTCCAGTTTTGGTTCTGCGGTTAAAAATAAAAGAGTTTGTTAAATGTGGCCCTGCGGAGTGTTTTGGAGGTCTTGCACCAACTCTGTGAAATCCTAGACAAAAGGAAGGGCCACAATGGGAGGTCGTAGTCTGTTTCTCCAATGTCTCCATAGATCTCAGAGTCCAGTAGGGACAAACATTGAAAGTAGGTCTTACACTTTGTTCCAGCGTCTTTACTGCATTTGGCTTCTGGTCCATTTGTGATGTGTGTAGGGAAGTTTAAGCGTGTGTGTGTGTGCACGCGTGCTATTACCATCTCCTGGCCTCAGGGTGGGAGAGCCACTCTCAGACCACTCTCTGTCTTTTCACATTTCTATTAGTTTCTTTGTCCCGCTGTCCCCTCAGGTTTCTGTGTGTGTTTGTGTGGTGAACAGTCCTCTTTCAAGAAATGCTGTCATACATCAGTGCCCACTGCCCCTTTATCTTTAACACTCGAAAAACTCAGAGCTTTCGGCCAATCAGATGAGCCCCTGACAGAGAAACTGAAAGATTGGATAAGGAAAGTTTCATAGATTTTTCCTATTTATTTCCTATTCCTATTTTACCTAACAGCCTCTACAGGTTTTAAAAGTTGAACAAAAAAACGTTTTTTTCCCTAAATAAAGGTATACCGGTACATTTATACAACATACAAAGTATAAATTTTGCATATAGAGATATATAATAGGGGTGGTGCATAACTGAGATGGATGGTGCCGCTCATAGTCCAATAGGAATTTTTTCCTTTTGTCCTCCCAAGTTCATCATTCAAAATGGATATGAACACACAACGTCACTTAAAGGACAAGCGGTGCCACCTGGTCATGACACGCCTTTGGGTTGGTAGTATGCAGTCAGATGTTGCAGATGAACTTGGTAAGTCTCAAAGTGTCATCAGCAGACTTGTATCAAGACACAGAACTACTAGCAGAGTTTGTGAGGAGTGACAGACCGCAGCAGTGACCTGTATCTAAAGACCTCTGCACTTAGACAGGGTTTTGTAAATTCCATACAGCTGCAGACCAGTTTACCAGATGTGAGGAGTACTATGGTTTCCAGACGAACCATTCACAACCGACTCCCCCCACTTTGGCTTGAATTCCAGACCACTGATGCAGGTAACTACTCTGACACCAATACACCTCCTTGAACGTTTGCAGTGAACACAAGACCATGCGACCTGGACAATGCAGCAATCTTCTACCGTCCTGCTCACTGATGAGTGTTGGGTCATCTTGCACTGAAATGATGGAGAAGGCGAGGTCGGTGATATGCTAAGGTCAAAATGGATCTCTTTTATGGAAGAGATACAACAGTTTAGTTTAGTTTTTGTAGATGCTCCAGTATGTTTTTACTTCAGAGACATATTAGGACCCACCATCATCCCCCAATTCCACCAGAACACCTCCAACTGTCTGTTCATGGATAATAATCTCCGCCACATGGTGCCAGAATTGTCACAGCTCAACTTCAGGAAGTCTGAGTGCTTGATACGGCATGGCCAGCATTGTCCCCTGACCTGAACCCCATAGACCAGAGACTGGGTGATCGTACCCCACCCCCAAAGTGACCTGGTAGAACTGCATGTAGCACTTGTGTAAGAGTACATATTGCCTCAAAACAATTTTTGCTCCAAATACCTTGCAGCAAAAATACTTTTGGAGTGTAATTAATGTGATACTTCTTTCAATCATTATTAGTAATATCAAAGATAAACTTTACATACTTCCTTAAAATTCAGATCCAAATAAGTAAATCACTCATGTAAATAACAATACTTATTGTGATGATTTAAAGAAGTTGCTGCACTGGATGCACATTTTTTTCAAGTGGTGTTTCCCTCATAGTAGTTACACTTTTGTTGCATATTCTGTGGTCCTTCTTAAGCTTCTGTACTCAGTGTACTCTTTAAATTCTACTGCTGTAGAGTTGATTTTTTAAAATAAAGTACCTACAAATTACCTCGTTTTTGTGCAAGCACTGGGAATATGGTTTAACATTTGTTCAAACTAGGAGTTGTATCAGTATTTGAATCCATTTGTGTGGCATTTTACTGAAATATCAATACTATGAAATGACAAACATTGGGCTTTCTTTTAAACTTAATGCACTCAAAGTTGCAAGATGTAGTAGTGGTTAGGGACCCTGGAATACAAGAACAACAAAAAGGGAATGTGTGTAACTCACATTGACCGAAAATATGTGCAAAAGCAGAATATTTGCAAGTGGATATAAAAATAGGATTTCCGGTACTCAGCATATTAATTCTGAACCATGAACAGATGTAGAGTTGACAACAGAACCCAGATGGTCAAGCACAGCTCACAAATAGAAGTGAACACATGGCAGATGAAGTAGTACGGTGGATTAAAAAATGTGTTCCCATTGATTCAAATCAATTTCCATCTGGAATATGGATTCATACATTTAAAATAAAAATATTTTTTCATGGCTAAAAAAACAAACAACACTGGTAGTTTTTCACTGCAACCTTCATTAAAATTGCATCAAGTATCACTTATGCTCACTTTAAATCTGTATTTATATGAAACTCTTTTTAAAAAACAAGCAAAATTTGTTTTGCATCAGCTTGTTATTCATTAAATAATAATAAATCAACTAATCTAAATCAAATGAATAAAAAAATTGGATGCCGAGATAAATAGAGCCGTCCCACCATAATTAAACAGAAAGAGCATGGGCAATCCCCCCAAAATGTAACTAAACCAGAAATATTCTGAACTACATCAGAGATAAAAGTGTAAATTCTGTTGCTCAAGCTGCTTCACACAGGAAAAAGTCAGTGCAAGAACCTGCGTTGTGTGGAGGTGATCCCAATGTTTACAAAAGTAGATTTACAATTTAAAAATATCCATGACCAGTAAGTTGCTTTGGGTTTAGTCATCAAAGCAAGGTAAAAGATCGGCTCCTTGACAGGGATGACGAACCCCATTTCAGCACATGAAAGACACGAAGATAAAGCTAAAACCACCTCGGATGTTTCTTTGAAGTCTTCAAGTCATGGTTCAACACCGATTGCAGAGATTTCTGAGCTTTTTCTGTTCAGTCAGGAATTACATTACTGTTTGACTGCTGTGTGTATATGTCTATGTGTGAATGTGTTGGATTAGAACCCACAGCTGGCCCGGGTGATTATTGACTGCCTGTTCAGCAGTGTGGATTAGATTTACACACACAAACACACACACATGCAGAGTAAGAGAGATAAAAATGCTCACATATTCATTTAATTTTAGTCTCAACACACACATTTTGCATTCTTGTGTTTATGCACAGCTGTGTGTTTAAGCAAGTGTGTGTGTTTACCTGTGTGTGTAATTCCCAGCTCTGTGGAGCAGATATATTTAATCCTTTTCCTTGCAAAAGCTGAAGTCAGCATCATCTGGCTCTGTATGGGCTTGTGTGTCTGCAGGTGTGTGTGTGTTTATGTGTGTGTGTGTGCATTCACAGCTAATTCATCACAGCGACTATCTGCATGCAGAATTTAGAGAAACAAATTGGCCATAAAACTCTACAGCAGATAAAGGTCTTATTCTGAGTGTAACTTAATATCATCCCAAACAAAACTAACTGAAGTTTCATGAATTCAAATGGTTTCCTATCCTACACTTAAACTGTAGAGCTTTACCATTTCCTCCTAGTCTGCATTTTACACCCCATTTAACAGCCTATTGTAATGGTGTTTTTTTTTTTTTTTCTTACAAGCTCTGTGGAGACTTTTGCAGACAGCTGCAGTTCACAGTATAAGATGTTCTGCCAGGGGTGAGGTCTAATAACAAGAGCAGTGGTACAAGTGAGTCTTTGCCTGGAGCATAGAACAGAAAAAATGTAAACATAATAAGTAGAGTGGAAAAATAACACGGATCATCAGGAAAGACTTTTTTTAGAGTTTTAAAACAACAAAAAAGTTCATTATTATGAATAAAAGTCAAAGGTGCATGTGCACAAACTGAAGCATAGTCTTATCGATAGTAACTGTAAAGCTGTTACAATTAGATATTTAACTATTATTGACCTCTTTTGAAACACCTTGTTAAAGTAGCATTGCTTTTTTCACAACTATAAAAATTACAGAGCCACTGATTAATTCTTTATAGCTTATAAAAGCCGGTGGATGGTTAAGAAGTACTTAATGAATACTTCATAAAATGATTACATCATTCTCTAGGGCTTGCCCCAGTAAAATTGATGCTGTTTGTGTTTTGTGAAAGCCAAGATTTTCAACCAAATGGATCTAGTTTTTGTCATGTGAACCATAGTTTCAATATGAGGGAAAGTTCAAAATTTGAACTAGAACCAGGAGCACTGACCACTAAATTCCTGTTCTTTAAGCTTTTTTATTACTAACTGGTTAAATGTAAAATCAATTATAGAGCCCTGCTGCTAGTTTATTAACCCATTTTAAAGCACACTCTGATGAAACACGTTTCTGGTGTTTTTAGCATGTTTTTGTGGTATTTTTGTGATGATGGCGACATGTGCTACAGCGAGACACGGGATCTTAGCATGAATAAACTATCAACAGTAACACCATAGTTTAGTTAGTTGAATGTGATTTGAAAAAGCTTCTAGATGTGATTTAGAAGCTACAGTTGTCAGGCCAGAACCTCCCTGTCCCACTCCATTCTGATACATCCACTTGTAGACAACTTGATCCATGTCCATCTTAATGTTTCTGGTCTAAACTGGCATCTGGCATCAACACTGTATAGCTGGAGACCTCCAATATTGTTGCACCGGTAAAGTTAGGTTGGGTTGTAAGGAGCTGTAAGCTAGTGGGAGAGCCAATAAACATACAGGGTACCAACCAAGCAGAACTCTGAGATCTGCAAGAGGGCAAACATTTGGTAGAACCTGGAGTCAGAACCAAACATGGTGAAACTGCTTTCAGCTGCTATGCTGCTCACACGTGGAACCAGCTAAAATGCTGCTCTTCTCTACTGCTTATCTTTAAAATATTACATGTGAAAAAAAGTTCTTATTCAATCAAATGATGTGGTTTCAAGCCACTCGGATGAGTGACGAAATGTTGCAAGAAAGAAGTTTTAAGTCTAGTTGCCAAGAATCAACTTCAAGACACTGCATTGTTTGAGCTAGCTTGCTTTTTGATTTGATTTACCCTTATATGTCTTCTCTTATACGCTGTAAATTTATGCTACATGTTAGTAAAGTTCTATAAATCACTTTGCCTGCATTGGTGTTTTATAAATAAAAAATACCTTTGCTTGCACTTACACTGTAGTGAACCGCACCAGAGTTTACTTCTAACCCCTTTTCAATCAGAGTTTCTTATGGTTCAGTAGCTTATTTTGCATCACGGAACTATCCCTTACAAAATCTGCCATACAATGCTTTTTATACAAGAGCAAACAAACTGGTGTGGAGTACACAGCCCAGTGTAAAAGTTTTAATTTCCAACTTTTAATGTGCTGTAAAGCCTTCAACAAAACTCTGTTCCAGAACGGATAGTTTTAGAATAAATTGAGAAATGTCACAGTCTTGAGCCTGCCTTATAAAACACAGATTTTAAAAAAGTTACCCTTATATTGTGTTTGGATCAAAATTGACCTAAAAATTGATCAGTTTGGACTCAGACACTTTCAAAAGGTTAAAGTAGAAAATCAGAACAAATCATTTTTGTAATAATCACTTATAAGAACTAAACCTTATTCATTCAAAACCCCTATCTGAATGAATGAGTGTAAGAGAACAGCATTACTGTGCATCGTGACACAAATTGGGAAGAAAATCTGAATGTGTTTGACCTGTTAGTGGTCATGTGACTCGGCATATGACAAACGACAGGAATGACACAAAAGGACACACACGACCTACGCGCACACGCGGACCCACACAGAGTGTTGGACACAGACACTCATGCATATGTCATCCTTCCTCTCTCCTGTTACTCATTACTTCATCACTCTCCCTTGATGCAGGCTTCGTTTCCATCTGGCCTTCTTTCTGTCCATTGAGTTGTCTGAGTCAGGGTCTCCTTTGGGGTCACACGACTGTTTGATGTAACCTTCACATTGGAGAAATTATTTATTTTCACATTAGTGCATTTTTGGTCAGGATTTTACAGAGAATTCTTCTCAACGAAATGAGATGAAGGCAAATGTCATTATTTTTTTATTTAGACCAATTAAAATGACTCAATCTGAACTGGTTTAAGATATAGTGAAATGTCATTTAAATATATGCTATAAAATATATAAAAATTTGACATATCCTGTGGAGTATTTGACAAATATACTGAAGAATCTAAGACTCATTTTTGTCCTTTAAAATCCGTTTCTGCTGTTTCCTCTCAGGGATGAAGACTCCTCTCAGCCCCTCTCAGCTCCTGGAGAGTGGGCAGATCATTGCCTTTGGAGGAATGTGTCAAGAAATACTGAGCACAAGCAGTGCTCACACGCTCTCCGTCCACAAGACCTCTTCCCCAGGTAACCGACACACTTCAGGATCAGTTTCGAGCTAAATCCCTTCGTCGACTTCATCCGTGGACTTTTTTTATCCAGGTCAGGGTGGGGGCTACTCCCTTTGTGGGGTGTGTAACCTGCAGCTGACCTCAGCTTCTCAGGCCCAGCTGCATTATAACGGCAGGTCTCACCTCAGAAGAGTAAGACAACTGCAAGCTGGAGAGACAGGACAACAGACGGCAGGTGGGTTGGTGTATGAGCGTGAGGCAAACTCCAATTCCCATGGATGGATGTGACGGTCGCCATTAGCATCAGTGGAAGTCGTAATGACATTAACCTCATCATCAGGAGGATTTTGCTGTCGGCCCCTCACATGCTGTATTGAATCTTGTTGTCTTTCATACCAGCTGTGGCTCAGTCCAGAACCCTTCCTCCGGCCACAGGGGTCAGCTCCAAGCCTGCAGGACTCAATCCAACTTCTGGCCCATCTCCCGGCCTCTTGAGCCCGGGCCTCAGCGCCCCCTCCAGCACCACTGCGGGTAGGACCACAGCCTCTAAAGTCACAACTACTTACAGATGACACCTCACATTTTCCCGCTAAAATTAGCACTTAAATGCACCGTGACTCCAAGCGGTCAATGCGGCCGCCATCACTCAATGACATGCATGTCACCATGGTAACAGAGGGATATTATGAGATAAGCAAAATCCCTGCGTTAAGTGAGAGTGACTTTGGCTCATACACCACCGACAGCTGCTGCCCCATGGGAGAGGTCGGAGAGTGGAATTGTGTGTGCCAACTTGTGTGTGTGTTCGTGCACGTTTGAGAGGTTTACATGGAGAAACCGACTCTGCGTTCACTCAGATCATCACTGCAGCTTTACGCTCAGCATCTGTGTGCTAGCTCCACCTCAACATCTGTCAATCACGAGTGTCGTCAGCAAAGTTACTCTCACAAGCTGCTCAAGGATGTGTGTTATTGCACTGTTGTTGCTGCTTGACTTACCTTTCCAGCATCGGCAGCTGAGTTCTCATCTTGTGTGTATTTCAAAATATAGAACATAAAAAAAACCTTAGTTTTTTTTTTTTTTTTAAAGATTGATATTATTTCAAACCAGCATCACTAAATGTCTAAAGCTGATTCTAACCTCTGATGTTTTTTCATCAAAGCTTTGTCTGCTATTTTTAGACCTTTTGTTTCCCCTATTTGCTCATTTTATGTAACTGAATGAGAATAATGCTCCCATTTTTTTTACATTTTTGTCTAAATCAATCAGTATTGAAATGCTAAAAGACTCACTCCAATGAAAGTGTGTTTTATAATGTGTCATTTTCCTCATGGTGGACACATATAAATAACATTTAAATTGAAATTACATTTCTGAGTATTTCTTAATTCAGATCATAATAAATCAGGGGCAGAAAAAAAATTATGTTGGTAAAAGCTTGTAGGTGTGACGTAGACATAACACTAGCTCCCAGCTCCATTCTGATGCATCCTCTTGTAGGCGACTAGATTCATGTAGGTCTTTGTTTTCCTATATACATGGATCAATGGTTCCTACCTCACCTTTCCAATGAACAACTGCTGCTCTGCAAAAACTCTGTCCTAGAACTTGACACAGGTTTTTTTTTTAATTTTGGCTAAAGACGACATATTTATAACTCAAAGACCACTGGGACTTTTACAACAGATCAAAAGATAGGAGTGGGACTTTAAGTGGTGTGGCTTTTTTAGTGATTTATTTGGTATAGTTGTCATTGCTGATAGTAATCATAGATCAGAAAAACAGGCTGTCTGTTGCAAAATTTAAGCTTGGGGAGTAAATGCTTAATATAGTCTGTAAGTGCTATTAGCCATGAATAGTTTGTAGCTTAGGAGTCAGAATCCCTCCACAGGTTTTCATCATGTTAGAAATTGTAGAAGTGTTTAGATTTGTCTATTACAAAAATTTTGATGGTTTCCTGCAGTGGAACTGAAAGGTCTCATTTCCTCTCTAACATCTAATCTCTCATTCTAGTCCTGGTATAGAGGGTATGGCTAAAGAGTCTTTAAATTTCAAATTAAAACGCTTTGCAGTTTCCAACCCTCCTCAGTCCTCCAGACAGATGCAGCTGGAATGGTGTCAGATCATCATCAGTAATTCAGACCTAATTCCTTTGAATCAATCTGCCGGTCAACAGACTGAAACCGTGCTGTGAGATGTAGAGGAGTTAAAGTGGAGCAGGCAGCAGCAGGTCATTAATCTGGGACATGGCGCCGATCCAAAATCATGTCCAAAATTCTCGATGTTTATCTCGTCGTCTCATAAAAATGACATTTTCTGCATCGATCTTAATTGATCAAATAAGACAAGATGGTGTGTTTACTCTGGAAATCCTTTCCTTTGAGGCTGGGAAGAAGTAGAATGACACATAAAAGCCTCATTTTCTCTGTCTCTCTCTACATCATCCTGACAGATGAGACGGAGGAAACAGAGACAGTCTCAGTGACACACAAACACCTGTTTAATTGAGTGTGGGGAGCAGCAACAGCTGTAATTACATACTGTATCTCCATATCAGTGTGCCGACTACAATAGCACTGATTAAAGATTAAATCTCTTTGCTTGACACATGCAAACACACACAAGCACACACACATGCACACTCAAATGGCCTGAGCACCGTCCTCTTTGCCGCTTTCTTTGCCTATTACATCACGTCCACTCTGCCATGGAGAACTGTTGGGCCTAAACTCAGAGCACCTTCGGGCCAGACGGAGTAAAAGAAAGTGTTTGTGTGACGGTGACCTGAGCGAGCAGCCAATCAGCTGTCAGCTTGGATTACATCACTGCTAACAGACACATTTACGCCTCATGGGGGAATTGTTTATTTTTTAAAGTACTAAATCTAATTATATTTAAAAAAAAAATCTGTCTGTATGTTCTGATATTTGCTGTTTATTTGCATTTTAGATAATGTCTACTTTTGTGTCCACATAAAATCCGTTGCATTCCCTCGAACATTTTAATTTTTTTAATTATGTTTAAGACTTGTTTTAATAAAGAAAACTGTCACCTGTGTATAGGAAAGTTAATTTTGCACCATTGGTTTAATACATATAATTAAATAAAATAGCAGTTGTGGTGCTGACAATTACCAGTAACATAATTATGTTATTAGCAACAGATGTTTACAATTTGTCGTTAGCTAGCTAGCTAGATGGATTGCTAGCCAGATAGCAGGCAGATAAATTTAAATGTAGAATGGTGAACATTTTACTTTTACAATAAAAGTTTAATTTACTTTAGTGGATAAATGTATTTTGGGACAGTTTAATGCCTCATTATGTTTTAACTGTTATTGTTGGACAGTCTTTTAATAAGTTGAGCAGTCTTTGTGAGGGATCCCATGTGAAAGACAACTGTATTGTAATATTGGGCTATATAAATAAAACTGAATTGAATTAAACTGAGAGTTCCCTAAACTCAATGTCCACAATCACAGTTTTTAATACATTAATCAGTTAATTAGTACATCAGTTATTGTTTATGCAGCAATTATTACATGTATTTATGCTAACATTTGTCTCCTAATTTACGAGACAAAGTGAGAAAATAGCAAAGACAGTTTCACACAAAATTAAAAAGTAGACAGCATTTAAAATAGCGTTGATTTACCCCACTTTCTATCACCAGGATGAAATTCCCATAATGCTGCTCTCCCGTTAATAATAAAAAAACCAGTTCCACAGTCAAATATTGCCACAGGTCTTGTGTTTGAATGCTGACACCAAAGGACACCTTGTGTGTGTCTCAGAGAAGCCACCGGCTCTGACAGCACGCACAAGTTGACGTCCTGGGAAATGACATGTCAGTTACATTATCATTTGTTTATTCTAGAATAAAGCTGTCAGAGGTCTGTCTCAAAATATGTGGTAATGTTGGGTAAAACATGTCTATGGGTAAAACATGCAAATATTCTTCTCAAAAGGATGACCACTGGCTGTCCTTGCCTGAATACTACAAATCAAAATCCAGTAAACATGACACTCATGTTCTAATAAAGTTCTAGTGAAAAACATAAACAGAAAAAAATAATTAAGCATCTATATATAACTAATATAATTTTGTACCTTAGAAGTTAATCAAAGTGGCATGATTATGACTTAAATCATCATGGCCACTTCAATAGGATTTCGTCTTAAATTTTATTAAAACAACTGACTGACCTATTTATTACAAATACAGATGGGTAAACTGTAATTATCATAAACTGATCATTGTAGTGGCACATTTACAGCCAGGATCTACATCTGGTAACTGACAAAAAGTCCAAGTTTATGGCCTGTGAATGACATGAATATAAACTACTAATATGTTCACAAGTTAAGCAGAAATAATTTTTCAAAATTTAAAATGTGTGATGTTTTACGGAATTATTTTCCCTGAAAGCACAAACAAGTTATTTTAAATACTAATTTTTTTAGTTTTTTAAAACAATTTTTGTCATAGTCAGGATAAAAAAAAATTACTAAACACATGCACTGAACTGTCTGACATTAAGTTTAAAGCCATATTTTAAAAGAAATTTAGTTTTTTTTTCTTTTCTGCCTCTCTTTGAATACATCAGAATTATTGGTTTAACCTTCCTGTATATTATCCCTCCTGCAGGACAAGCGGTTGATACCATTGAATCCTGTGCAGGATTAGGTTTGGCTTTATTCTAAAACACATTAAGCTTGCCTTGGTGACAGGATCTTGCTTTATTGCTTTTTTCTTGAAGCCACATCCATTTTTTCTCCCTCCCCCTAGTCCATCTTAAATGAATTCTGGCTCAGAGGAGACATCAGTGCGTCTTGGGCTTGTTGTTGTTGACAGGAGTTGTCAGGGGGGTTTTTTCCCCGGAAAATGCACCAATTTCTAATTCAAAATTGGTCTCTGTCTTATAAAGTCGGACCAGTAGAGCATGTTAAACTAGATTGCCTTCTTTTCCTTTTATTTAGAATTAGTAAATCTTTAAGTAATGATATTTCAAGCAACTAAATGAGGAATTTCCCCAAAAATGTAAAATGTTGATCTATTTAAATCTTCATATGACATGATTTAAACATGATACAGTCAAAAACACGTTTGCAAATGTGTTTTCAAAAAATGACAATAAGCGAACACCGAAATCTATTCAAATATGAAATCAAAAGCTAGATAAAGAGAAACCTTTGTGGCGTTTTAGTGACTTCTGTCTGTTTTGAGTTTTCCTTCAATGACCACTAGGGGGCAGTATTCATAGTCTCACAGCTTGAGAAGCAGACTCTGGTCCTCACTAATGGATTAAGTGAATTCCCATGATCCACATGCTCTGTAAATGAATAGAATTGCTCACATGAGACTCATAACATATTTTCTGTCTTTTTTCACCTCCTCCCTTTCTTCCTTCCTCATTATTACAAATCAAATAGATGAGCAGCTCTTTTATAAAATGTCATCTCATGTTTTCCCTCCTAAAGAACTGTGTGTGTAAAAACAACTGTTTAAGTAGCCTTCTTGGGCTCATAAAAGCCAGCTTGTTGTCATTCACAGTGAGCCGCAAAACTGACATGAGGAAAAACATAAACACTCTGCAGCAGTGTGGCGGTGTGTGTTTGTTGTACGGAGGCTCTGAGCAGGTGTTGATGTCTGAGCTTTGTCTGATTTATTCAGCAGTGTGGGACTCTCTACTGGAGGTGTGATAAAGTGATGACAGCAGGCTCAGAGGTGGGGGTGGGGGTGGTTTACAGAAGTATGCAGAAAGACTTCATTTGAACAAATGATGCTGAACCTGCTCGGCCCACATCCTACATGACTCAACCAATGAATGTGTCAGCATGAGGATATCAGCAAAAGATTTATAGCTGTTATGTTTAGTTGATGGAATAAGCAGAGAACGACGGTTGTAGTTTGATTTCCTAAACTAGCAGATAGGCAACAGGGAACTGATGTTTAGGTAACTGTAAAACACTAGTTTTTACATTTTTACCTGTTCATTTAAGTTTGTTTAAGAAGTGTTTTAACCAAATAAGCTCAAGTTAAGCAATTTATTTTTGTAGATAATTCACTTCATTCAGTGAATGTGAAAGCCTATATCAACCCTGGATCAGACCATTCACATTCCCTCTGCTACAGTGTTCTTTCATTTATCATGGCTGAAAAATAATCTGCTTCAGGTGAAATCGTAAGATTACAGATGTTTTAAGCCTGTAAAAGTCCTCTCTGAACACTTCAAACACCTTTCTCTAACAGACATGAACAATTTCACACTTTTTTCTCTCTTGTTTAAACTCTCAAACCGTCATAGGAAAAAAAGTCCAGTTTATAGAATAAGAACAAAGATCTAATTGCGATCAAAGATTTATATAAATTTGGCAGCTGAACGCATTCTGTATAAGACAGAGTGCTGAAGAAATTAATTGACAAGGTCCACAGCCAATCAGGATGCAGACCACATAAAGCTGCTGAAAAAAAAGAAAAAAGCATGCAATATTGCACAAAAATCAGCAAAACAGCAGACTGCAAAAGTTGGACCGCGATAATGTGAGGGGACACTGTATTTCACAAACGTGTCTGGCTCTTTGCTTGCAAAGGAACTCTGGTGTGGTTCACCAGTGGTTACAAGACAAATGCTGACTGACAATCTAAAAGTCCCGTTCTGATCATCGTCTGATCTTTTGCAAAAGCGTTTCTAGTGGTCTTTTAAATATTATTATGCAATTTTAGCCAAAATCAAAAACCTGTCGTTGTCTACAATAAAGTCTCTGCAGAGCAGCAACAGTTCATTAAAAATGAAAAAGACCTTCCTTTTTCCTGTCATCCATCTGTTTACACCAGGGGTCCCTGAAACTTTTCTTGTGAAGGCTACATAACCGTTTTCTTCTCTGGTGTGCGGCCGCGGTCAGCAGGGAGCTTGTGACCTGCCATCTGTAGTATCTACATCACTGCTACAAGCTTTACCAACAGCATTTTATTATTCTACTACTAATTCACCACAATTTGAATTACAAAAAAATACTTAGAAGCACAAATTTTAACTTAATTTTCTCATTGGTGCAGCGGTAGGGCGGTCGACTCCTGATCGGAAGATTGCTGGTTCAATTCCCGCTTTGCCCGCACATGTGTCGAAGTGTCCTTGGGCAAGACACTGAACCCCAAATTGCCTCTGGTGGAAGTTTGCCGTCAGTGTTCGGCAGCGGAGCCGACACCAATGTGTGAACGCTTTGGGTCCTTGAAGGAAGAAGGAAAAGCGCTATACAAGTATATGCCATTTACCATTTATAACTACAAAACTATGTTTCTGTGATATTATGGCGACCTGTCTCGGGTGTACCCTGCTTTCTTCAATCAGTGGCCGGCAGCCCCGTTACCTCATAAGGGACAAATCGGCTTAAAAAAATTGATTAATGGATGGAAGAACTTGTTAAAATCACCAAAAATGCTTTTTTTTTTTTACTGAAATGGGTCTTTATATATTTCTTCTCACTAAGTTCAAGTAAAATATTTACAGCTTATGTGTTCAGTAGTGAAATAAATCCACCCAGTCTTAATATCACAGGTATTTATTCCCAATATTTCTGCTGAGTCGTCACTCATTCCGATCATTTTCCAGGGTTCTAACATTCCAGATGAGGATGCAGGGAAGAAATAACTCTCCGCACTATGCTCCTCATCTGACTCTTTGCGCCGTATCCTAAATATCTTCTATTCAACTTGACTGGAGTCTTATTTCAGGGATTACTTGGGCTTTGGAGAGCTCCCTCAGCTGCTCCCACATGTAAGCAGCCTTCCAGCGTACGGGGTTATCTATCATCGTAGGCTGCCAGAAGGGTTATGAAATATTCTTTTAGCGAACAAACCTGTGTGAAAACTGATCGTAAATGTTTCAAAGCGCATGAGTCTCGTGCGAATGAACAAGCGAGGCGTGAGCAGAGAGACTGGCTTCATCACTGATTTAGAGCGGGAGGGTTCTGCAGTGACAGAGGGAGGGGGGGGCGTAAAAGGGATTTCCTTTGAGACAGGAGGAGGGGGGGGGGGCTGTCACTGTTCATCCCGAATAGCATCACCTCTGTGATTCACTCACGCTGCTCCTCGCTGTGGCTGGCTGGCTGTTGTCGCCCTCTCCTCTCAAACATGCACCTCTCTGCACTCACTCCCAGGCAGGCGGGCGGACGGTGACCCTCCGCCGCCTGCGCTGGCTGCTCCTCTCCGCTGTGGGTTTAGTTGTTGGGGGAGCAGATGACAGAGAGGAGGGGAAGGATGAAGAGGCAGAGGAGGTGAGGCAGCTGTGCTCCTGTCCATGATGTGGAACAGTTTCCTGAGCCGAGGTAGGAAGCCTCTCTCTCTGTTTGTTTATGTCTCCGCTCAGCAGATTCACACTTTTGTTTTTATCTGCATCTTTTTTTGTGGATTTTGTTTTGAACCCCTGTAGGTGCACAGCTGTGCGTCATACCATTGCAATATTTTTAGGGTGCTTGGGGGATTTGTGCCTCTGAAGCCATGACCTTGATGTGAACCATGAACTGAGGTTGTATGCTGTTGTCAAGTCTAAAACTTGGGACACCCTGTTGTTTAAACTGATGTTGTAAAGTGGACTCACGGGAGGAGACCTAAACTTACTGTGTTCTGACTGTAGAATCCATAAAAGTGATACAAAAGCTGCACTTATGATAATTTTTTTTTTTTTTTTTTAACAGATCACCATATTTTACGTTTTTTGCAGAGTTTGGCCAGGACTGCAACTTTTACACAGACTTTTAAATACAACATGTAATTGCATTTAGAAAAGTAATTTAACCCTATAGCCACTCGTGTCAAATCAGATACACACATTTATCTGATCCAATATTTCATTAAAAACATATTTTATAAAACTTGGTCCATGCTTTCTGCCCTGTAGTGCATCAACATTCCACTAGGGGCAGTAAGTGAGCTTTTCCTGGTCATTTCAAAATGGCTGCTTCGATGAAATCTCAATAACACTTTTGGCGGGAAAGGTTTAAGGCAATTTTCAAAACTTTATGGCGAGAATAACTAAGGAATTGGCTATTGTATTTTTTTTTTAATTACTACTTGCTGTATTGAAAAAAAAACCCAAAATTAATTCATAGTTATTTCTTAATAATACAGTCACGCCACGTCAAATTGAAAAAATTAGAGGCTTTTTTACTGAATATTCATGTCAATATTTTTGGTCTTACAGTAAAATTGTTGTGAAAAAACATACTAAATTACCCAACGTATCATAATTGATTCTATTTATCTAATATGAAAAATTATATTATTATATAGGGTTCAGAAAACAAATTAATTACAAAATATTCGATTTTTCTGTCAATTGTTAGGCTTAGTCGTAGTGGGCTTTACAGGGTTAACAAAATATTGCTCTTCTGCTGTGAAAATCTGTCTTGTTTAAGTATGCAGATAATCTTTGCATCTTAACTTTCTTTTTTAAATTTATTTAACCTTCATTTATCCAAGTAAGTTATTAAGAAGATGTTCTTATTTACAATAGCAATCTGGGAAAAAATCATCTGTTTTGGAGTTTTCAATCAGGATTCAATGAGCATTGTAGTAAAAACTGCTCATAATTTGTTCTTTTGTGGAGTTTATATTCAAAAGGAAGAAAAGAAATCTACAGAACAGTGTAACAGCCCTCCCTACCTCACCCTCTCGCTACCTACAGGGCTCTGCTCGCGTGTGCTTGACCTGAAACTGCCTCAGCTCACACACAGGATGATCTTTTCTGCATATGTTTAAGTGGAGCTTTGCATACAGCAGTACATGAAGTTAAGCAAACCTAGAGGCTGTGATACCTTTGTTCCATTTGTTTCTTAGCGGTCTTCCTCACTGACATTCTTTACATAATGGGTAGCATGATGGCTGTGATGAGGCGCACGCTGTTGCTCATCAGCCTGTTTATAAAACAGTAAGTTACCCTGTTCTGTCTCATTTTATTTAAGATGATTAGTCTCTTTTAGCAGTGCTGTTCATGTGGGCTGCATCTGGTACATTAAATTAACTCAGCTTTTTATGATCAAACCAACATTTTAAAACAAGCTAAATAGGTCATTTTTTTAATAATAAAGAAATAAATTAGTCAGTTGTATTTTTTTTTTTAAATAAATAAAGCATTCCACATTTTGTAACAGAGAAAAGGGTCATTTTTTTGTTGTTAATAAATGTTAAATATGTTACAATTTTGTAGTTTTAGCAGTGTTGCGGAAGAATTGCATAGAAATTTACATTCAGGCATTGCATTTAAATATGATGAGAACTGTTTTATTTGATAATAACTTCCTTATGGTCAACATTTGTCTCAGGCCTTTTTGGATGTATCGTACTTTGCTGAAAAATATTCAAAATAAACTGATTTTGCTTTTTTGCTGGAAAGTATTGTAAACATTGAAAGAGCACAAGATTATTTATTATTGTTTGCTAAGTTTTAGAAGTGGTTTGAAATGTTTTTTTTAATCAAATAAGTGCTACCATTTGCTCATGTAGATCCAGCCGTTTCCATTCTCAGTGACTCTCACTGAAGGTTTCTTTTAACTGAAAGACATTTTTTCTGGACTTTTGTTTATTTCTAAATGAAAACTTTACCTTTCCTTTTATTTAATCTTCAGCTATTTGAGCAAATATAATCTATTTTTTTTATTTGCCATCTCCTTTTTCCTAAATCTAAATAATAGTTTAATTTATTTATGCAGCTGTGTATAAGTAAAGGCTTTAACAGTTGCTGCCCTTTGTGTGGGTGTGCAGGATCTACATTTGACCTACTTAAGCACTCCAACATAAGACTGCTATGCTAATGTATGGGTTATTCTCTCTGCATAATAATAATGCAGAGTGATGGCGAGTGCTGCTTTCAGCAAATCCACCTTACAGCTTCCCGTCCTTACATTTGAATCAGACTTCAGTTGCACCCAAAAGATAAATTAGGCGTTTTATAGCATCTTTATTCAGTTATTACATAATGGCTGTTATATTATGTGATTGAGTTGCCACAGAAATGTAACTCATCCAGACCTTTTATAAGGGCTTCAATTTCACTGTAAAGTAAAGCTAAAGCTGTTTTAGTAGGTCCTCTTCATTCCTTTATTTCCTACTTCCTGTCAATTACGAGATCAACACACAAAAAAGTTGTTGACAAGCAAAGAGTTTAACATGTTTTTCATGAATTAGTGCCGTGAAATATTTTTCTCTCAGCTACATATCATATAAACACACGTAAATAAATGCCATTTAAGTAAACTCATACGAACACGCATAAAATTACAATAATATGATTTGACAGGCAGCAATTCAACCGGGACGGCCATCAAGTCACTTCACCTCACTGACAGGATCTGCATTAAAACTGCAGAGGATCTAAAGGGGAAACGAGACAAAGTCATATTCATTTGCAAGTGCAATGTATCTGTTTCCCTAACCCTGATTGTAAAGTCCAATATACTGATGTTACCATGATTGATTTGGTTATTTTGCAATTTACCGCTTTAATCATTTCAACAAGTTCACAACATTGCTTGTCTTAATTATTCAAACTGTATCAGCTGCAATGCTTTAAAAATAACCTCTGAACTGTTGGCGAAATGTGGGGTAAGCCTGCCTCCACTTCCCATTATCCCTGTATTTACATGCTGTTGCGCTATTTTACTACCTCTCTCAACCAAACCCTAACTTTATCGGCACAACAAAAACAGCAAGCAATATTGGAGCTATCCAGTCTTACAGTTTTGAGCCAGATACCAGCTCAGATGAGGAAAACAAAGACATACATGGATAAAGTCGTCCACCAATAAAGGCATCAGGATGGAGAAAAGCAAGCAGCTTATTTTCTATGTCACAAATAACCTTTGTTTCCTCGTGGCATTTGTTTTGCCAGCTCCTGATTCCAACAGTTTGAGCAAAGAAATACTCGAAAGTGCAATTTTAATCTTAATTTTCCTAACATATGTCCTTCATCATGAAAAAAATGCTACAAGGACATATTAAAAACATATTTTTTTAATCAGTATTGTAAGTACTAATGTACTTGATTGTATAAGAAAGAACATCATGTAACCTGTTTTCAGACAAAAGACAATCCATCAAAAGCCTGTAGTTATTGTTTGCTGCTTTTATTATAAATGCTAGATTGAATATTTTAATATCAGAAACCCTTGAAATGAATAACAAAAGACTCAAAATTATATCTGTTGACCTTCAGCCTGAATTCTGTTTTCCATCTCTCAGGATTTGCTTTAATTTCTCCAAAACGGAGCAGGATTCCTAAAGTGAGCCTGCAAAAAAAAACAAACAAACAAAAAAAACATTTCAACACTTAGTAATACAATGTGACCAAGCAAACAGACACACAAGCCATGCAAAACTAACCGCTGCTCTCTGATCTCCTTCCACACACACATAGCAGCAGCAGGGGAACTTAATCTTTCATCCTCCAGTATAATCTGTAAATAGTGTGCGGTCATCTTTTCTCTGTGTCTCCTTCGTTTTCCGGAGGGGGGGTCGAGTTTCTGCTCTCTGGAGGAAACGGCAAAGAGGGGATTTGCATGCGACACGCACGCACATCCTCAGCTACACACCTGACGGTGAGGGTTTGAGGGCTCATATAGCAGTGACACATGCCACTCTTGCTCCAGTCACCTGATACTTTCTCTTGAACACACTCAGCTTGGGGGTGAGCGCTCGTTGGGTTTTTGCCGCTCTGAGTTTAGTGACACTACAACAGTTGTGGACAAAAGTAGAACAGAATGCGCAAAATCTGAAGAGAGTCGAGCGTCGGGAGGTTTATTTAACAAGATAAAGGCTGAGATCCTGTTCAGGTAGGATGTTCTCGCTCATCCTCCTCATCCTCAGCCTTCGTGACTGTTCGTCTGCTTCCGTGTGGGTTTCACTTCAAGGCCATGTGTTTCAATGACTTCACAGTCTGATTAGCAATACCAGATGTTCCTCCGCTGGGTTTCATTAATCTGAAATGAAGCGGAGATAATTGCGTGGATGATGCTTTTGCCACAGTAAATGTTCTCCTCCGTCAGGCTACACGCAGTGTACTCTGACGTGAATCAAACGTGATGGTCTGACAACCTTTGAGTGATTTTTGTGAGAAAAAATAACATTAGCCACTACTTTTCTCAGACTTCTCCAATAAACTTGTCATACTGATGAAATTAGTATTTACATTTTATGCGTTTTGAATCTTTTCAGGCTGTAGTTTAAGTTAATAGAAATAACACCAAATGGTATTTTTTTTTTACCAAACTGCTAGAATTAAACTGTGAGGTCAAGCCATGACCATGAGCCACAGGGGCATAGCTGAAGGGTTTCATTAAATATCTGCTCAAATTTATGCTATTATTTTTTTTTTGTGCAAATGTTGATATATTTTTTAATGCAACCAGAAATCGAGTCTTCTCTGTTACACCTTTAGGATTCAAAATGTAATTTTTTTGCCAAAGCTTTCTTCTTCACTTGGAGATCACTGCATAAAGAAAAATTAAATTTGAAGAAAGTTGCAGTGATAGTTCATAACTCATGTCACATTACTGCTTCTTTGAGGGAATGTTGCCAAAAACTAAGATGTTTCTGGTGATGTAGAAGAAACTGTAAATGTGCTGTAAAAAGATTTAACTTTTCAAGGTTTAACCCCTTCATACCTAAATTTATCCATGAAAAAATTTAGTATTTTTTTATGGTTTTTTTTTTTATTCAGATTTATATTAAATTAAGTGGAGTCCTGGATTAAAAAAATTTCATTACAAATTATCAAACTATAAATGGAGGGTTTAATGGTGCCGTGAATTTCTGAGATACAACAGTTCATTTTTATCACTGTATGCAGGAACTGCTTGATTATCATGGCACAACTTTAAATTGGAGTAACAGAGTCTTAAGATGGTTAAAGTCTTAATTTTAGATTAAAATGTAGGCAGCTAAATATAATCATTTTTATTTTTTTAGGTGTTTTTTTTCTCTTCTACACACTAAATATAAATATAAATTGAAGACAATTAATTATGAGCACGATAAAGGCATGAATAATAGAGATTTTGACTGAATTAGTTCTGATTTTAAAAAGATGGAATACTTCTGCATTTTTTTTCTTTCAATTATAAATACAGGTTGATTAGTTAACTTCAGCATTTCTGTTTGAAGGCGAGCAATATCAGGGCAGTTTTAAGCCAGTTGTCCGTTCAGATGAGAAAAACAAATGTTAATAGATCTATTTGTCTACAAGTGGATGTATCGGGATGTAGCGGAGCAAGGAGCTTGTGGTTTGCCTTTGCAGGTTCTTCGTCACACTAGCAGGCTTTTTTCGGCACGATCTGAGTAAAGAAATATAATTTTCGTTTTCATTTTCTTTATGCATGTCCTTCATCATCAGAAAAATACAGCAAGAACATGTTAAAACACATTTTTTATATTGTAGTGGGTCTTCAGTGGAAAAAGCAGTGTAAATACAGAATACGTGTGAGTGTTTATACGTTTCTAAAAGGTTTAAATTTAGCATTTAAGCAGTTCTTTCTGGTTTTTTTTAATGTAAATTCAGACATAAACAAAGAAGTTTTTCAAGTGATTGGTTAGTGAGGATGCATCCACGGCAACAGTCACTTCAATCAGCTATTCCAATAATAGTGCAAAGAATGCGCATAAAGTTAATGATACACCACCTTAATGTCAGTTAAACTAAAAATAAATGATTAACCTTTATGCGCATCAGAAGAGTCCAGATCAGGGATGTGCTGTTGTCATGTGTATCCGAATCAAATTGACATATAGACCTGGAGGCTTTGAGTGGTAAAATATCAGCAACATTTCTCAGTAACCTCACCCAGTGATCTCTGAGCTATGCAGATCAGATCACTTACAAGAGTTTCCATCCGCAGCTGACAGATCAGCAGAAGACTGTGCGGGGTTTCACTTTGTGCTTGCTTTCAAGTGGAGCGAAACTATGTGTTTGTGTTTGTGGGAGCGAGGAAGGTGTGAATTCCAGGAATGACTGCGACTGAAGCAAGGTGCATAAATCTGGCTGCAGCTGCACAGGAAACTGGACTGACCTGCAGGATTCTGGAGGTTTCAGATGGGAAAATGTGGCTTTTAATCTCAGCATCTAATGAAAGCAAGTGAAGACATGTCAATGTGGAATATGCAATCAATGAAAGGCTTGCAGCTTTTGAGTGTGATGATTTATTAATCAATAGGGGATGTTATTTTAATGTGATCTGTGGTTGAATCTGCAGAATTAAGAGATTTACTGCAAAAGCCACATGGGAAAAAAATCAATTGACGGTCTCTGCAAAGCACAGATGATCAAACCGAGATTCAAGGGAAAGCCAGCCGCTGCCGTCTGATCATCAATATTCTTCATGCCTGCACTGAGAATACTATTTAGATTGGATAAAAATAATCCAGAAATGTTTGGGAGCATGCAAACTTTGTATTACTCTTGTATTTTTGAGAAAAAAGGAAGTGGTGTTTATATTAATTTGTTAAAACTCCTACTACTCTCTGTGTTAAAAACAGCTTTCTATTTCAATTTGTTTCGTGGCAAAACATTTTATTTAAATACACAGAGGTTTGATATAATGCAGCAAAAGTCTGAGTTAACACATGTAAAGTTGGGTGCTAACAGAAAAATGTGAAGACATCCTTTTTTTAGTTGGTCTAAGTTTAAAAGAAACTGTGGAGAAGGTTGGTCATCAACTGTTTGCTGAAAGAGTTTTACACGTGAGTAAGGATTTTCAGATAAAAAGGTGCTGTTAAGTTCATTATTCTATAGACAAATGTGACTGTTTTTTTATCTTTAAAGCCAGTAAATGCCAAGTGTATGCACTTGGAGGTGGATTATAAAGTCTGATATCCAGGGTCCTTTTATTTGACCTCTTACAGTAACCGTCCTAATTTATTTTAACCCATTCCTCATTAAGCTTTATTAATAAAGCACTTTAAAACATGATGTCTGAGTCACAACTGCCCTCACAGGTGGGATATGGGATGTGTGTGGGTGAAAAATGAGTAAACCTGTATGGGGGATGCAGATGTCCCGCTCCTAATTTTAAGATCATAGTACGCTTGGTAAGCCCGTACTAACACAAAATGTTTGTTATTTCCTATGGGCATGCTGCGATCAACAGGTCGAAGCAAACACTTAAACACCACTAGCTAGAGATGTGTTGTACAGATTTGTCAATTTTTTTGAATCCCCAAACCCTGCGTGAGGAGCCTGTTAGTGCTGTTCAAGCATTCAACTGTATCTGCAATTGATGCAAATTTGAATATAAAGTCTGGTCACACCTACAGTGTATGCTGATATGATTTAGATTTCTCTTTTGTTCATTCCTGTCATTTCATTGATGAAAACAAATGACAAACAATTCTACTTTTAAACCGTTCTGCTTAAAAAAACAATAATGATTTGTAAAAAAAAAAGTGTTATCAATAAAGATAACCCGCTAAACTGTCATTAGGAGAAAATAAATCAAAGTTAAGAAATAAAATGTTTAGCTTTGGTGACATGCTAACTTTTAGCCCTGTGTGTGACCACATGCTGACCATCGAGCCTCTCATGAATGAAACCAGGACTTTCCTAATTGATTAAGATAATCTATCCAGTACCCGTCTAAAGTGGATTACCCTTCAGGATTATAATCTGGGCAGATACAGTGCCAGACAATGCTAAAGCTCCAGAAGTAAATCTAAAGGATCTCCAAATGAAGAGCTAGTTGATGTGTAGTGGTATCCATGATGGATCTGTCTCAAATGAAGCGGATTGGCTAACTTCTGCATTGTTATCAAGCTTCTTTACAGACTGTTTCCATGAGAAACATAATTAGACATGTAGACTCATATTTATAGCAGCTTCTTAGAACCAAATCTTACTGTAAGGGAGAAGGGTCAGAGTGTGTGTGTGTGTGTTTGCACATGTGTGGCTTGTAACAAGACCTCAGAGGACAGAAGGACAGAATTAAGACGACTCTGTCACCATGCTATTAATCATTGTCACGCATATCTTCAGTTCTTACAGATCATAAATAAAACAGGACCATGCTGAAGGGTAACATGACCTCATTCATTGTGTGAACTCTTCAAGTTACTACTGTGTGAAAATGAAAGAACTGCAGGATTTGTATATTTGTGTGTCTTGACAGATGCTGTAAGACAGAAAAGGTCAGACAGAAGTGACAGCTTTGACTACAGGGTTTTTTAAAGACTTAATGGAAAGATCTGAAGGGTCCTGAAGTGATTTGATCTGCCCTTCAGTGGATTAGAGAGTTTAGGAAGAGGATTTTTAAGTCGAAATGTATAATACATATATGTTATTAACAGGTGGAAGACAAAAAAAAAGTATTTTATTTTGTTTTTTTTAAGAGAACACAAAAAGAGCATTAGAAAATCTCAAAAAAAAAGTTTTTTTTTTTTTTTGCTTAATTTGTTGTGGGTAAGATATCATTTTTTTCAAGTAATATTTTTGTGCTTGATATACATGTACCCTTATGTACGGTGGCCCAGAGGTGCAAATCACACCAAGAAATCACTCAAAGCAAAAATATAAATAATGATGATGATGGAATTCTGTTTTGGTTTCTAGAATTTGCTTTGATTTTTAACTTTTAATACTTAATACTTTTGCGTTAAGTGATTAGTAGGTTTAATAAGCACTTCTGGGTCACCATACTAATGTTTACAAGCATGTATAAATGTATAAAAGTGCTGCAAAGAAACAAAGAAAAGTTAAACTTTGTGATTCCCTGTAGAAAATACTAAATGTACTATATCCCCAAATGCTGCTATGTACGCTTTAGTGTGGATTTGCATTATCTACTATGTCGTAACATGCATTAAATAACTATTTGGGCCTTCTAAGAAGGTTGTGAAGTGCTGCATAAGTATATTACATTTAATTTTTATAATTTTTTAAAACTGACTTGTTGGTTTTTTTGTTGTACATGTTTTTTGTTGTTGTTTATTTGCTTCTTCTTTCTTGGTTGGTCATGGTAGCATTTTTCAGTAGATGAGGCAGTTTTGTAAAGAAGAAATCGATTAATAACAGCAACATTTAGTGTCTATAAATTATATTTTACTATGTTTTAAAATGTGAAGAAAAAGATGTGCAATAACTATTGGCTTTTATATGCTTCTGTAACGCTGTAAAGAGTGTTGGCCTAATTGTGTAGGATTGTGTAGATCTTAGAAATGAACAAAGTAATATTTCCGTTTCTTTTCTGTGTGGAGTTTAAATGGATCGGACATAACCTGTCTTATTATGTTTAATTCTACTCGTGACAAAGATCTTTTGTTACAGTCTTGTGCTGCAAGCAAATCTTTAATTTTGGCAGAAGAACCAGGCTGGCACGTAACACTATCTTTAGAAGCAGACTGTAATCTGTATTTACTATCATGAATAATCTCCAGCTAATAACAGCTGATCCAGACAGTCATGTGAGCCGTTGTATGTCTGGCTACAGGTGTCGGATTGCAGCAGTGCCCGGTGCACCGTTCTTTAATCCTTATGTTTTATCAGACACGTATCACAATCCACAACTCTGCTTCTGATAATGCCAACATTATCATGCCTCTGGAAGCTTCTGTCATGCGTTCATGGTTTCCTCTTTCCTTTGCTTCCACAGACCAAACATATGTATGAGATGAATAGAAGGCTGTTTCTCTCCTGAGGTACTTTGAGGAAGTGTTGACCTTTTCAGGGTGGACTTTCTTTTAAAATCCCTCTTCAAATCTTCTGATTCACAAGGATAAAAAACAGATACTCAGAAATGCAATTTTGACCTTGGTTTTCTTAATATATGTTCCCCATCATTAGAAAAAGACCTCAAGAACATGTTAAAAACAGGATTTTCTTCATAGTGGGTCTAAATTAAGATCAAAGTTTGTTGCATTAGTCTTGACAAAACATCTGAGTTATGAAGAGAAAATCTGAAAGTTGTTTTGCAGACAAGATAAGGACATTCTAAGTTCCTTTGACACACACCTTAAGCTAGAGCAGGGGTCTGCTATCTGTGGCTCCAGAGCCACATGCTGCTCTTTTATCCCTTTATTGTGGCTATTTAGTTTAAATTAAAAAAAAAAAAAAAAATGATTGAATAAATAAGAGATTACTTTGTCAAGTTTTATTATTTTTGTTTAGATGTTTAACATGTCAAGCATCTAAGCAAAATAAGTTTAATTTACTGTCAGAAATTCTGTAGAAATTTTCTTTAAATTTGTAGTAAAAAGTTACAACCGCTATTTATAGAAACAATAAATTATTGGAATATTTAAAACTACATTCATAAATAAATGCTTAATTGTCAAAAAGGATAAATATTGTTCATTTTTTTAAACAATAAAATGGGACTTTGTGGCTCTCTGTGGGTTTTGGTCTTTAAGAAAGTAGACTAAATGGCTCTTTTAGTGTTGCAGACCCCTCAGCTAGAGGGTTGCTAGTTCAGTTTCTGTGGCTGAACCTGCAAGGAAATAACGACCAGCTGTGTTTTACTAAGATGACTGAAATTTCAGTCAGGAACTCTACTTCCACCTCACCAAAAACACTTCCATATCTCTTCAGGTTTGTTGTGTGGACTGCCTTTACACTCTTCATCTTCTTCCTCTCTTCATCATTAACATTTTCCTCATTCTTCACCTCTTCACCTCTTGCTAATCTTTACAGATTTACTTCTTCCTCATTTGTGTCCAGCCCGCCATGCAAGTCCTCCTTTGCCTCCACCTTCACCTTGTGCTGCATGTCCCCGTTCTTCTCTCTTATATCCTCTTAGTGTCCCACTTTGTCTTCTACCCTCTTTCTCCCAACACTCTTCAAACTTCTTCCTCATTCCAAGTGACACACCAAGTAAATGTCATGAGAAAATGACAAGATTTTTAAAAAAGTGAAACAACAAAACCCATTATTAATTCACATCATGGAAACATTTGTATTTGAGGCTAAACTTGATCAAAACGTTTGTATTTAATTGCTTTAAACTGCTTGTCTGTGTTTTTATGACTGGGTTAAGGAACATTTATATGTGTGACCCTAAAAATGTTTATCAAAATCCTTATCAAACATACAGAATGGTTTGGGATGAAAGCAGTCATGTAGGATGACAATTTATACTAGAAGATTTAGATTAGAGATAATCCAAGTAAATTTAGTTAGACTGACACAGATTTCAGTCTGATCATAAAATATGGCATTTATTTAAGTTGATCGTTAGTTTATTAAAATTGTTGTTTATTTCCTTTTTGTGGACTTCTTATATTTTGTGTTTAATTTTTTTGACGTGTTAAGAGGGTGTCCTCATATTTACACAGCTTTTATTTTGTCATACTAGTCTATTGTTAGTATTTTTACCACCTGATTTATTTTGAGTATTTTTTTTTTTTTTTCCTTTGGTCACTTGGCAGCAGTTTTTGTTCTTAGTGATAACTCCTTTGTTGCATGTAGGTTTTAAAAAATATATTTTAGAAAAGTATCATGGGATTATCTGAGGGGGATGAAATGTCACCATCTCCTCTTTTTTTACCTACTTTTCCTCTGCAGTCAGTTTTTAGCTATCATGGATGTTTCCACCCACATGTACATGTTAAAGAATTCACCTCTACAAGTACCAAATATAGCCCTTCTCTGACTTGTTAGTAAAAAGAATACTCTGATTCTCATTGGATGAATCCTTTCTGGAACAGGTCATGTGTGTAGCACCCTCTTAAGGCTTCTAGTCAAAACTAATAAAGTCAGGTTTTGATTCTTTCTGGGGTCAATTTGGGTCATGTTTGGGTGTCCTGGTTTAGATGTCCTAGTTTGTATGCTTTGTGCCTCTTTGAATGGAAATGAAGGAGAGTTGAGGTTTACTGAGCTGCTCATGTTGGCCTGCAGGCAACTGGACTCGTGAACTCATTATGTGAGTCACTTGCTCACCTTCCCTTTTTCCTCTAGTCTCTCTGGATTATTACCTTCCTCTGCCTCCAGCAGCTTCTGCTCTGCCAGGCCTATTGTCTACATGTATGTGATGTTACTGTAAAGCAGAGAGCTGCAATCTGTAACGCTATAAACATGAGAGGTGATAGTCTGCTCTGCATCGTTGGAGGATTTGCCAAGAGGAGCTCTTGTTTTCTGAATGCTTAATCTTCATATTACTGTTAACTCTGAACAATCTTTACATGATTTAATTTATAAATCTAATAAAAAATATAAATCTAATAAAAAATATGTTCTTTGTTCACTAAAGTAATATAATTCATCATGAGGTCTGTTGATTTTCTGCCTCTTATTCTGAAGGAGACACTCTAAATAAGTTCAGTCTGTTTTTTCAGTTTTAAAGTTTGCATGGATCTTTGTCTTAAAAGAAAGCTCAGACATTTTGAGTTACTTCTAAAGTGTTATTAGAAATAAACTCTGGTCTGCTTTATCAGAGAAAACAAACCCAGAACCGTGTGCAACCATTATAAAGCAGATTCATGCAGCAGATGGAGCTCTTATGATAATGAGGAGATTTTTTAAGGTTTTTTACTTCAATGTAATCTGATGTTGATTGAATTTTGTCTTAAATTACATTCCAGATGAGTTGAATTTGATTTAAAAACAATGATGTTGCAATGAGAGTTATTCAAACTTACCTTCAAGTGCACATTTTTGCAAAGGTAGAAACAGATTCTACCGTTAAATACCTGATGCTCAGTGAAACCACTTGTTTTTAAAACTGAGTAACTAATCAACTCTGACCAGCCTCCCTGTCCCCTGCTGAAGAGAAACATCCTATTATGATGCTGCCACCACCGTGTTTGACAGTGGGGATGTTCAGAACGGAGTGCAGTGTTCCGTCACACTTTGCATTTTGCATTTAGGCAGATCAGAATTTTGGCTCTTGGACAGATTCCTCCACCTGAACTGTTGATCTCTTCAGTTCATCCAAAGTCTCCACTGGCCTCTTGTCTGCATGTCTGATCAGTGCTCTCCCTTGTTCGGTTTGTTAGTTTAGATGGATAACCATGACTCGATTTTTCGATGATGGACTGAACAGTTCTGTGAGATAATCAAAGCATTTATAGTATGTCCCTGCTTTAAAAAGCTCCACAACTTTATCCCTGACCTGTCTGGAGTCTTCCTAGAACTTTGTGATGCTGTTTGCTCCCCAATACTCTCTTAACAAACCACAGAGACCGTCATAAAAGAGCTGTATTTGTATTTTGTTCTGAGATTAAATTACACACAGGTGGGCTTTGTTTAGTTATTAGGTCACCATTTGATCAGTCAGCGATCAATAGGCAACTTCTGCTCACTGTAAAAGTGGGCTAAGTATTTTTGCACACTGCACTTTTCTGCTTTTTCTTTGTAAAGAAAGAAAAGACGTAAAAATGTTCCTTCTACTTCACAATTGTTTGTCTTTCTCATAAAATTTCAAAGAAATATGTTTATATTTGTTAACAATCTGCCTGTTTCTGTTCCCAGCAGGTAATGGCTGCGCTGTGGGTGGATCAGCACCGGGGCTCATGGGAGCCACTGGCCCCTCAGTGATGATGAAGCCGTTCCTGCCGTTTTCAGTTGAGACGACATCTCCAGTTGGACTCTTCCCAAACTTCAACACGGTACATGAGCGTGTGTGTGTTTACTGCAACTGATGAAAGAATCCCTGCACAGCCGGCCTCTAAAACGGCTCTTGTCTTGTCCAGATGGACCCGGTGCAAAAAGCTGTCATAAACCACACCTTTGGAGTGACCATGGTGCCCAAAAGGAAACAAATCATCTCCTGCAACGTCTGCCAACTGAGATTCAACTCGGATGTAAGTGTGTGTTTTTATTATGAGTTGTTGTCCTGGACCACATGAAGTATGTTTGTGTTTTTGTGGTGAAGGAAGAGCATGGAGTGTCAGGAGAAACCGTCAAAGCACAAATAAACTCTCAGCTTTCATCTGAAGACTCTGCAGAGAAGCGCTAACCACTTTGTGAGACTTGAGCGCAGTGGGTGTGTGTAATCAGGTTTCCCTTTGCACAGTTCTGCATGAATGACGTTCAGTTCATTCATGACCAACCGACAAACAATAAGCTGACACGATTAGACTCCGTCCAACGCAGCTAATCTATGAGTCATTCAAATTATTCATGAGTGAACACCACAAAAAAAAAAAAAAAGAGTCACAGCTAAGGAGGAAGAGGGAGACGGGAGCATCGCTTCGACATAATAGGCTGAATAAAGCTCGAGTCATGGATATTCTATGCTGTCACAGGAGGACGGGATCACATTGCGCTTGTGCACAGATCATTCTGGGATGTTGCTTTGTGTGAAAATGCCTCACAGAGTTTACAGAGTGGAGTTTGCTGCCCAACATGCTGATGCAGGTGTAAACCCATGCATTGATGCACAAATGGAAATATTGCTCGCTGCGTGTTTAAGCGATAGATGAGAGGGGATGTTTAGAGGCTGTAATGTTTTAAGAGGAATTTGGTCACCTCTTATTATTTATGTGGCACATAAATGCAGAAATAAATTCAAGTTTCTACACCTGATTGTGTTGGATGCTACAATGAAATACATTAGATCTACTTCAAGTTTAAAAACGTAACACATTTTTTGGTATTTAACCCTATATAACCATTCCTATCATATTTGGTGCGCATTTCTGAGACTTCTATTTCATTAGCATGATCTAAAGGTTCCTTAAAGGGTAACACAACAGGGCAGTTGGAGGCTGACTCCAATCTCAGCCCAGATTTGAAAAATGCAAAAAAAAAAGCGGGAGAAGTGTGGTTTGGATCTGAGATTGAAAGTGAGATTAGTTTGAGATGACGTAATCACTCTGCAGCTTCAATAAGGAGAGTGGTACCAAGCACAATAATGCTCATTTCACCACAAACTTTCTGTGGAGGTTGAGGTTTTTTCTCTTCCACCTTCTCCCGAGACAACAGCCAGACAAAAGGAGACCCGTGTTTCAATGGTAAAATGAAGCTAGCATCAAAAGCTAATAAAGGCTAGCATATTTAGCAAGCAATCCTGGGTGAAACATTCATTGTAAATCCCATCACCAGGATGAAGTTCACTGGATTCAATGAATTGCATTAAATCACTTTTCCAAGCTAGTAGATTTTTGACAACCAAAGGCAATACACCTACGAACCGTGCTAAAGCTAACACGATAACAACCGACAGTTACAGATTCAAAGATGGGCGGGGCTTACTGGAGCTACAAAGCATTAAGACGTAAAACTTCTGAAATCACACTAGTTGACCGATCACAAAAATCAACTGTACATCTTGTTTCAACCTGTAGGTTGCTTTTTGACTTTAATTTGTAGAATTAAGCAAGTTTATTTCAAATTTTCAAAAATGTTGCAAGGAACATATGGTATTTTACAGCCTCATTTATAGAGTTCAATAGCCAAAAAAAGTTGATTTAGGGTTTGGTTACCCTTTAAAAACCCATTGTATATAACTTGGTTATTTATTCTTCCCTGTAGTTCATCATTATTCCACCAGGGGCAGTAGAAACGTTTTCCTGCTAATTTCAAAATGGCTGCTTCCATAAAATCTCCAAACCTCTTTTGGCGGGAAAAGTTTAGCTAGTTTTCTAAACTGTATGGTGAGATTAACTCACCTATTGTTATTCCATTTTTAATGACTACTTGTTTAAAATTGTGTGGATCAAATTAGAAATAATGGGTCAATAAGATGCTTTTTCCCTGAACACTCATGTCAATGGGAGCAAAAACCTAACAAATCCTCCAACATATGATAATTAATCCAATCTTTATATAATAAAAAAAACAATATCACATTTTGAATTTCAACATAGAGTCTACAAAACATCTTTATTCTTACAAAAATGAAATTTTACTAGGCTATTTTTAATGAAATGCAGTTTCTTATCTGGAATGTGTCAACATCTGATACTTTGGTTGGAGTGGTGTTCTTTCCCCTTCGGGGTTAAGGGTTAATCTCATCTCATGTGCATGTACAGATACATTCCAACTGTGGACTCAGGTGGCCTGACAGCTGGTGTTTTACATGTTCCGAAGAGAAAGTTGTTTGAACACAAGCAGACGCTTGTGTTTTTCCTTCAGGTCTATTTCCTTTTTCTAATGGGTTGTGCGAAGGTAATTGTGATGATTCAAGTCGATGAAAAAGAGCAAGATCTGCCAAATGCAGGTGCTGTGTTTCCATTATAATCCCCAAAAGGTTTTTCAGAAGCCAAAAAGTAGAAGTTTCTCAAATTGTTGCAAGGAAAGTGCATTCAAATTCCTATAAATATCAATAATTCTTCTTTTTTGAACTCAAAGAATGAATGAAATATGCATTTTTATTTCATTCCCTCTCAATTTCTTTTCAAACCAGAACCCTTACCACTAGCTGGTTAATAAATAAGTGGTTATAGCTATTTCTGCTTGACTCCTGAGGCCCCAAACTTCCATCTTTAACACATCTAACATCATTTAAAATTGCAGCAACTGTTAAGTAATCCTCCTATCTTTGAATCATTGACGGCAGATAGAGCTTAAAAGGATTCTGTCTCCCAGAAGCTGCATCCGTTCAGCCAGTTTCAAGCGTAATGACCATGTAAGGCATTTTACCTCAAAAACACAAACTTTTTGACAAAAAAAGCATAACACAGCAAATACAAAGAATGTCAGTAACAATGGCTGCGTCGCACTGAACTTTGGAAAAGATGGGATCTTCATTTATCCACTGAAATAATAAATTCTAATGTGTGGTTGCAGAAAAGATAAATCCGATAAGAACAAAGGTAAAGCTAACATTTTGCTGCTTAAAAGCAAGACACGTTGAAAGCAAATGGGAAAATCCGAGATCACACAGATGCTGATAAAGGAAAAGGTCTTGTTTTGGTGATAAAGCGACTCTATTTGGATTTAAAATGCCACTATCTTTGCTTTAAGATTCAAAATCACACTATATTTATTACTTAGAGTTGTGGATTTGCCAATTTCTTATAGTTATGATACCATGTTTTTTTTCTAATTTACAATTTGCTCCAATAATATGTTTCTAAAACTCTTTTTTTTTTTTAGCAATACTTGATCTTTTTAAACAATTGCAACTTCTTCAATTACTGATACATTTATTTATGATATAACTAAATAATTCCACGATGAAAACCTGTCGAAAAACTCTAACCTGAGTCGTAAATTTAATCTTTTTTTTTTTTTCAAAAAATCACAAAAATTGACATTAAACTCTTTATGTTATATAACAAAGATCAAACACATCATTTACACACAAATCTTAGAGACAGGAAAAGAGTCTCACATCAGATTTGTGCGTGAAAGTGGTTTTGAGCAGAATTTTAAAGATTTGTGTATGTATAGTTAGTTTCAATCTGTTGGCTTTGTAATTTGTGAATGTGTAAATTGTATTTTTTTTTTATATATTTTATATATATATATATATATTTTGTACATGTGAATACACAATTAAAAGTACACAAAGTTATGCACAAAATGTATGAGATACAAATCAAGAATTACACACACACAAATCTGTTTTTCTCGCCATAAAGCTCTGCTAAAAGTTTTAAGGATTTATTTCAAGAAGTATTACAATTATATTTCATAGCTCTTATTTGTTTGATTTATCCACGAAAAATGTCAAAACTAAATACATTTAGAATTATTTAAATTCAATTTTGAATGAAAACGTAGCTAATTGTGTTCTTTCATGTAATGGTAAACAGCCGATGTTTTTGACAAACTCACTGATGCATTCAGGGACTACTAAGGGTTAGTATTATGGAAGAGAATCTCTGAATTGATTATAATTTGTCTTGGAAATAGGATTCGGTTTCTCATATAGAATATGGAGGAAAAGTTAAGACAATATAAATCTTAAAGTACAACTCTGAAAGCAAAAATAGACACAAAAGTTACACACCAGGAGGAATTCAACACAAAAGTTCAACTTTGTTCTTTCTGTCTTCAGTCTCAGGCGGAGGCTCATTACAGAGGCAGTCGTCACGCCAAAAAGCTGAAGTCCCAGGAGAACAAGGCCAAGTCTAAGATGTCCGTTTCTGCAGAGACCAATGGGAACAGTAGTGGAGCTCCCACCCCCCCTGACCCAGCTAGCAACCAGCACACAGGTGGGGTTCCATCAGTGATCTGTGTGTCGCTGCAGCTTATGTTGTTTTTCTCCTGAAGTCATTGTATTTCTCCATTTCTCCTCCAGAACTGCTATGCAGCCCCATTGATTCTCCCACTCCCCTGAAACCCTTCCTCTCCTCCTCCCCTCTCTCCTCTTCCTCCCCACCGACCGGCAGAGCGGGCAGTGAGCCTCCTTCCTCCAGCCCTCCCTCTGCTTTGCCAGCTCCTGGCCTTTCTTCTTCTTCTTCTTCATCTTCATCCTCTTCTCCTGCTCCTGTCACCCAATCGTCTTGCTCCGCCGCTCCCCAGACGTCCTCCTCTCAGGAAGCTTCGCTTTCAGTGGAGTCAGAGGAGGAGAAAGCGAAGAAGCTGCTTTACTGCTCTCTCTGTAAAGTGGCAGTCAACTCTCTGTCTCAGCTGGAGGCTCACAACGCAGGTGAGAAGAGGCCTTAGACATGCTTTTGACAGCTCAGTGTCCTCCTCTGCTGGAGCTCTCTGGTAACTACTCCAACTATCATGACCGAAACAAACCAAACTATTAGAATCCTCATCTGTGTGCTTTTATATTTACAAAAACATATTTATGTGTCATTTTATTTAGGATTTGTATTTCTGTGCAGAATTATGATGTTGTGTTTAGTGTTAAACATTTATGAGGTGAAAATATATTATCTGTAGACATTCACGACAAAAAGAGATATAGGAAAAGTACACTAATCTTAAAAAGAACCTTGTAAAATTATCTGTAATTGTTCCTGAATTAAAAATCTTATAATAAGATGTCAAAATCTAGAAACAAGGAGTTGCACACAAAAAGGGAAAAATTAGTCAAAAAGCTAAGCATTTGATAGAATTACTTTAAAGTGAATGTTATACAGCCCAATGATAAGTATTTTTTTTAATGGTTTGTATTTCTTTTATTTATTTTTTGGACCTAATTGTAGTTCATTTTGATTTCAGTAACAAAAAACTAGTGTAATGAGTAGAAATTACTCATTTTAGATCAAAATGAGAACAAAAAGAGAATAGTATCTGGGCACAACTTGATCTATCTTCATAAATCCTCATTAAATCTAAAACTAGCGCTCATTCTTAGGACATAAATCAACATTTTTTTTTCCAAAATAGTGACAGTAAAATGCAGTCTATCTCATTGAACTTCAAAATAACATTCTTAAAATTGATCAAAAGATTACAGAGCATTTTGTGTTTTTTAATCTTAAATAAAGTTTTTCTATTGTCTAGACTAGAGTATGAAACAAAAGGATTTTGACTTATTTTAATAACATTTAAATTAAATAAATACTGGACAAAACACACAGAATTTTCATACTCATTACAGAAATAATTAAATTAATTGATTTCAAAATGAAGACCAAAAAAATAAAAGTAAAGACATAAGTCACATTTGATTCATTATATATAGTAATTATTAGCTAAAGTCAGGTAGAGTTAGATTGATTAATTAATGAGGAAAAAATTCTTAATTGTGCTGATTTTGAGAAAACTTTGGAACAGTGATAAGTTAAGATAACCTTCTAAAATATCTTAAATGTCTAAAAACTATGTTTTTAATTAGCTGCTTAAAGGTTAATCTAATCCTTTATCTGGTTGATAATAACATCAGCTGAATGGGAAATAGAGAATTTGGCTTACGATATTAAAAAAACTGTGTGAAAAGTTGGTGATTGCGTGTACTTTTGCTGTCTGTGTTTTTAGGTTCGAAGCACAAAACCATGTTGGAGGCTCGGAATGGTTCTGGGCCCATCAAAGCTTACCCGAGGCCAGGAGCAAAGCTGAAGAGCAGCAGCAGCAGCAGCAGCAGCAGCAGCTCAGTGCTGAAGGGGTCCGGCCTGCAGAACAAAACCTTCCACTGTCAGATCTGTGACGTCCACGTCAACTCTGAGATCCAGCTGAAGCAGGTGAGATATCCAAGAACAGGCCTCCTAGAAACAAGTCAAAAACTGTATTGGCAGATTTGCTTTTAAAAATCAAAAAATATTCTAATTCTTAATAATAATTACTTAAAAAAAGTTCTAATCACTAAAACATGGTGTCTCAGATTATTTTTGCTTTAAAAAACTTTATTGATAGGTGGAGTTTTTTTGCATGAAAGAAAATGAAATATTTTTTTCTAAATGAGGATGTCTCTTTTTTCTTATGATTCAGATTTTTCAGTGATATTTCTGCTGCGTCTTTTTCTTTAACTAGCTTTAAAAAAAGAACAAATGAAAAAGCTGAAACTTTTTTTGTGTTTTTGTTCCAATTATTGAAGACATCTATAATATCTTGCATGGTTTGTTCAATCACTTGACGTGTCCACAGTCTGGGCTCTGAGACTGAGTGTTGATCTTGTTGATGTTGCAGCACATTTCCAGCAGGAAGCACAAAGACAGAGTGGCAGGGAAGCCCAGCAAACCCAAATACAGCCCCTATAACAAACAGCAGCGCTCTTCACTCAATGTAAGTGGATGTTTTTCTCTGATCTCAAACCAATACCAATCACAGAATGTATTTCTACTAAACCTCCTGTTTCTTCTTTTCCCTCCAACATGTTATTTCCATTTGAGTTTGCCTCCCCTTCTTTTGTTTTTTCTATTTCTCTTACAACCAAATTTCTTCTTCTTTCTATTTTTTCTTATGTTTCCTTAACTTCTTATTTTGTGTTCATTTTTTCTCCTCCCCTCTCACATTTCTTTTTTTAAATTTCCTTTCTTCTTCACATCTTGTCTGTCCTTATTTAATTTTTCTTCATCTTATATTTGTATTTTGCTTTTCTAACCTTTCCTTATTTCTTTCTCAACATTTTTCCTCCTTCCTTGTTTAATCTTTTTCATTTTTCTTCATTTTCCACAGAAGGAGCTTGGGAAACCCTCCCTCAGTCCCTCCTTCCTTTCTGCTCCTTTCGCTTCTCCTCCCTCACCTCTGTCCCCCGCCATCTCTCTCCCTTCCTCCTCTCTTTCCTCTCCGTCTCTCCTCTCACCCGCCTCCTCCCCCCTCACTCCAACCATCTCCCTCCATCCTCGCCCTCCAGCATCTGCTTCCCTCTTCACGGCCTCCTTCCTTCGTCCGGCTCCTGGTCCGATAAGAGCGAGCCAGGGGTCTATTCTGTTCGCCCCTTACTGATGACAGCGAGGAGAGGAAGGGGGGACGTTGAACCTTTGACCTTCTCACCAGACTGTGACCGCACACCAACCATCCTCATCATCTGTGAATCAGGCGCGCTCAGACTAACTGCTGACTCATCAAGTTCACATCAAGCATGCAAGTGGAGCTGTAAATAGACCAGGCGCCTGGATCCGGGCTTAACCGCGGACCGAGAGGATCCCTCCGGAAAAACAAGAAACTCTTTATGCAAACATAAAAACTCCTTTACAAGTGATGGAAGTAGTCGACGTCATCTTCAATGTGGCATCTCAACAAGAGGAGAAACGACAGTTTTGTTTTAAGCCGGAATCATCTTTAACAGCTGCGCCCCCTAGAGGACGTTTGTCAAGAGACTCGTGTTCACAAGAAACTATAACAAGCGATTTAAATTAAATAAGCTGCACATTTTTCTGTTCATGAATTTAATTTATAAAGATAGAAAAGCTTAAATCAGCTCTCATTCTGATTTACAGATTAACTTAACAAAGGCACTCTGCTCACTTTTTGGCAACAAAAATTGGTCTGTTTTAAAACAACAGATTGAAGAAACCTGAATTTTTGCTCAGGTTGGGTTTTGGGGAAAAAAAACACAAAAACTAATAAAATATAAGCTGTTCTTCCTCTTTGCTAAAAAAGCAAACCAGCACAGACAAGATGTCAAAAAACACATAGACTATCCTGAACACACTCAGTGCAGCTTTCTTTATGAGCCCTGCACTTCTGTTTCTAATATATTTCATAAAGTGAAAAAAAGATATTTAAGAGTAAAGTGTTTTTTATTTTTCTGCTCTGTGACAGAAAAGTCACTTCATTTTCTTTTATTGTGAAGATTTTTGTCTGTACAAAAAGAACAGTTGAGAAAGTTTGCTTTTTTGTTACTATTTTAGTTAAGCAAACAAATTTGAACCAAAATCTATAAACTACAAATGAAAAATAGCATAAATATAGCTGATGGGAAATCATCCTAATTTAATAAAAAAAGAAGACAAAATATTTTTATTCTGTTTATTTACACATAATTTGCACGTAAAGTTACAACAATGCCAGCTTTAAAGCACAAGGTGCAGTAAAGTGTGATGAGACTGTAAAACATGCCAGCACATCACCTCCTCGCCGCCGGCCGCAGCTGCAGCAACTTGGAACAAATCGCAGCTTTTCCATAACAGCTGCCCTGTAGAAGCAAACACAATGTACAAAGCTGACTGCACAGGGCTCTTGTGGAATAAAACTCTAAGCAATAATTTGAAAGTCACAAGATGAGGAATGATTTCTGGCTGACGACCTGCTGTGGAACTCATATCTGAAGATGTCCCGTCTGCTGGTTTTATTGTTTTGTCTGATGTTTTTTCCAGATCTTCCTTTTGCCTCTTTTAAGTTCCAGACTTTAAAACATTTTTGATGGTTTAAAAAACAACGAGGCACACAAATTTATACAAATATCCTTTTAGTACCTTAAAGTTTTGTCTTTATTTGAACAATTTTCTGTGTTGTTTTCAGCTCAGATTTATTGAAAGCTTTATTTATAGCATTGGAGCGTTTTGTCTTAATCCTTAAATACTTAATTAGATCTCATTATTTCATACTGTGGACACAACTGAGCAAAATCATCCTCTTCAATTTTTTTTTACATTTGTTTTGAGCTTTATTTATACTTCTCAGCTGTTTGGCAGAACAAAGATACCTGAAAGTTATTGACAAGAAGTGAATGTTAAAGTTTTAAAAGTTGCAACAACAGATGGTCATCACGCATTAGGTGGTTAGTGGAAAAAAATTAGCAAAAAGGCATTGGAACTCATGAAAAACATATTTTTTCACATTATGGTCTCATCAATATCATTTAGAAATACAACTAAATATTTCTAATTATGTGAAAAACTGGAGGTGTAACGATTCATTTTAACACCAGTTCGATTCAATATTTGTGGTTCTGATTCAATCTGAATCACTGACCTAAGATCGATCCAGGACATCTTTAGCCAAAACTTCAACCAGCGTGACTCAGAGATGAATACCTGGTACTGAACAGTGCAGGTGAAGCTTTCCAGATTCCTTGTATTTCTTGCAAGATAATCAAGTGTAAATTAAATGTGTGCAAACAAACAAGTAAACAATAATTAATGTCAAATCTGTTCACATTTTAGTTTAATAAAGTATACTTTGATGTCACTTGGTTGTTTTTACATTATAGTAAAACAAACTTCCCATGTCTCAATCCAAATGGTATTTTTCAATTTAGATTTGATTATAAATTTATATCATTTTTAAACATTTTTTTAAATGATGTAGATCGATTCGATTTGATTCTGCCAGACAGATCAATCTGGTTGGATTGTAGGAACAGATATCGATTAATCGTTACATCCCTCTGAAAAACCATTCAAAGATAGTGTAAAAGAAGACCCCCAGAAACTGTTTTTTTAAAGAGAAACTACAAGAAAGCTCCCACTCTCATCACCTTTGGGTTTTTTTAGGAGCCATGAACAGACCTGCATATGTTCCAGAAAACACACAATGAAACATCAACTCGCTAATCAAGGAGGAAGGTAGAAATGTGAAGGATTCGTTCATAGTCTAAAGAAGTCAATAAATTTGGGATTTTTAATTTAAAACAAAACTTTAACTTGAGTTTGTCAGATGCCCCTCTACTTACCCCAGTGTTTGAGTCAAGTGTGAAATTTGTTCTCCACATTTGACCCATCCCCTGAATGAGCGGTGAGCTGCAGACACAGCTGCACTCGGCAAACTTTTGGTGGATTAACTCCCCAATCCAACCCCTTAATACTATCCGTTAAGTAGGGAGGGACTGAGTCCCAATTTTAGAGTCCTTGGTATGACTCGGCCCGAGATTGCACTCATGACCTTCCAGTGTCAGGACAGACACTCCACCACAAGGCCACTGAGCAATATTAGTCTCGTTACTGACTAAAGATTAAGAAAATTGTCAGTACAAGCTTCTTTGCATAAATTAAAAATGAAAAATAAAATAACATCAAATTAACTTTACATATAGAATGTTTCAGCTTCATCACTGTGTTAGTGTCTAACATTTTTAATCAAAAATAATATTTCAGATTCAATTCAGTTCCATTTTATTTATATTGCCAAATATCACAAAAAAATTGCCTCATTGAGCTTCACGCCTACACGTTTTATCTGACGTTATTACTGCAGAAGTAAATGTCTGCATGGTTTCTGATCATCAGGGTTCAACCTTTATAACAGAGGATGTCACCACAAGGTTTTCTTTTTTTTGGAATCTATCCCCCAATACTGACTTTTCTTGTGTTTTGTGAAAGATGCAGACATTTAGGAGAGAATGCAAATCTGAAACACAGAACTACTGAACACTGGACTGCTATCTTCAACGAATCTCTCAGGTGACTGATGTCAGCACCGACGATCAAACCGTTTTTGAGCTGGGCTTGTTTTCTAACCTTTCAAGCGGTCACTACTTTGTCTTCTGTCTTTCTGCCTCTTCCTGGATAACTTGAAGCACATCAGTCTTCCAGAAATACAAAAACAACAGGTTTAAGGACATGCCGTGTGTTCATCTACTGTAACTAGATCCTATTGATGTCTGTCATGAATATGTGACATGTAAAGGAAGTGTCAAATCTGTTGCTTCTAATTAAGCTCCACTGAAGTTGTAGAAAAAAAAAAAAAAAAGAAATTCAGTTTGTAACGGGAGCCTGTGTCTGTCTGAAGATGTCATCGAGATGCAATAATGTACAGATCAGCCGCTGCTTTATTTTGCTCTCTGCTTTATGATAGCTGAAGCCTGAGTGGCTTGAAACTGGGAACCCCTGTCAACCTGCAGTGAAGCTAACAGAGTTGTACAGGTTGGACTGAAAATTGTGTGTAAATTCATGAAATTGAGGTCAATTATATGATTAAATCCTTCTGCCTCCTTGTATAAACCTTTATTTTCCATAGTGCCAAATTATGTGGTAAGAAATATGAATCGCACAGATCTATAAAAGCTATCTCTACTAAACTTGCCGTGTTTTTTCAGATGTGACTGATGACAGTAGCAATAAACACTGGACTGCTGATTTCACTAATTTAATTTTCTTCCAAACTGGACATAAAAACCCAATCTAAACTTCTGAGGTTTATTTTCTGGAGCACAAATGAATAAAATGAGCCAGGATAACAATATAGATATTTTTAAAAAAATTCACTTAAATGTGCCTTTTATTTTAGTAAATAATTCTAACGTTTAAAATCAATTGCACAAACATTAATGGTTTAAAAAGTCTGACACCCTCCTTTTTAGGTTTGTCCTTTTTGCTTTATGTGATGCAACACATGAATTATTGATTAAATGAATTCTGATATTGGATTCTTGGTTCAACTTTACATACATTAGACTCCAATTGCTTATTTAAATGTATACATTAAAGGCAAAGCATTAAGTTTTAACTTGAAATCTTCAGATACACTTTATTCTGTCTTGATTTTAGGTATAGTAGTATAACACAAAGTTGCCAAATTAAATTGCATTTGCTTCTGTAGAGTCGCACTAAAAACTTCACTTCTAAATTGTTCCTTGCTGAGTCTTCCAAGCACTTTTACATTATTAAATTTATTCTCAGGCTGTTATTGTGCTGAGAGTAGTAAAGATTTACAATGCAGTGCTCCTAAAAGGTTTCCCATAAATGTCAGCTGTTTTAAAGTTCCTTCATTTTATCAAATCTTCCTAGTAAGTCAATTTTGAATCATTTCATGCTGACAGCTGTTAAAAATCTCAGATTTCTCTGCCAGCTGGCCGGTGACACACAGACTTACCACCTTTCATATTGCATTGCCACGTTTCTTCGGCAAAAAAATAAATACATTTGACTACTGTTATAAGCTATACGTGGTTTGAAATGGTATTCTTAAGACTAAATGTAAAACTAAATAAAGCAACAAAATTGAATCAAAAGGAAGAGGAATTCTTTGGAGTCCATAGCAAAGTTTGTCTATAAACTAATTTTTTCCTGCTTTTTTATGCTCAGCTCCAGGTTTATGAAATCAGTCTTCAAATAAAAATAAGACTTCTAGACCTTCAGTTTCCAACACCCTACTCATTTTAAAGTTGTTTCTAGTTTGTGTTTGACATATTACTGTATATATTTTTTACCCAATTCATTGTTTAAAAGTACCAGCTCCCATTCATGATGGAATGGTCAGAGTAATGTTTGCAAATTAACTTCATGGTTAAATGACAATATGGACAGAATAAATTGGTGTTATTGATCATTGCTTCAACAATGAATATGCAATCCAAAAATGTTTGAGTCAGGGTTCAATCTTAACATCCAGAAAACAGGAAAACATCAAAATGTGTATATTTCTGTTGTCGATATAATTTATTAAGGTGACCAAAAGGTGCCACAATCAAGGGCTATTTTTAAAGTTTAATTCATAAAACACAGAAACTTTAAGAGACAGCTGCACGAAAGTATTTGTAGTTTCTTTCCTTCAGAATCAGCCTTTTGATTTATTGTCATTATAAAAATTTATGTTTTAAGGTAGTATTTTTGAATGAGGTAATTTGATCTTTTGCCATCAAATAAATCAACTCATTTTTTTCAATATTAATTCATTGACTCCATAAGAAATATAGTCAATATATTTATTTTTGTATTGTATTCAAAGACTTTGTAAAACTTTCCAAGCACATGGCTGGATCCCTGGGGGGTACTGAGGAAAAAAAACCCAGAAACCTCTGCACTGACCTGGGCGTGGTCTGTTTAAATGTGGCCCCACCCCGTTTTGTCAAGCTTTTAGAAAGAGAAGCAAAGAGACCTTCAAAATAAAAGCACAGAAAAAGATCAAGCATGAAGAAAAAAGGAAACATAGCATACCAACGCTACTTAGTTATTTTATAAGTAGTGTCACCACTGACAAACTTTTTTTTTTTATGGATCGATTCTTAATTTATTTATTTTTTTGTCATCAGCAAAAAGTAGTCAATTTGAGAGTACTTAAAGGAGCCTAAACTTAGCCGATACTAAAAGTGAGGCAGTAGCAGTATTCTGGTACATGACATTTACATTGTATATACTACCTATATTTAAATTGTTTTAGTTTAGTCTAAAGAAGTATTCAATTTGTATATTTGCTACATTACATGTACATATTCTATACTCAAGTTACCAATATTTAATAAAATTAACTTCACATGAATTACTTTTTGCAAAGGGACTGACTGTCCATAGCTGTGATGTGCCTCATATTAGGTGTAAACCTCTCCATTTTCAGATTTTTCTTTCAAGTTTGTTTTTAGAATACTAAGAGTTGAACAATGTGTTTTCATTTTATCTTTGCTTGATTTTGTGTGGTTGAAGTTACCATATCACCCCAGGGTTGTGCTACAGATCTGCAAAAAAAAAAAAAAAATTATTTCCTTATCTCTACTCTCTCTCACATAAATATATTGTTGATTTCCTTGCATTAAGAATTTGCCCTTGTTATTTATTTTTTTCATTCATGCATTGCTACCCCCTCTCCTTTCAATATATTTTTAAAACACTTAATTACTAAAAAAAAAATGATATGCATGTCAGAAAAAGGGTTTTCTCTAATAAATTGGATTCTTGGGGGAAATATGTGTGTTTTTAACCATCAGATATAATATGTTTATCAATTATTAGACCTATATTTAATCAAATATTTATGTTTACTGTAATGCTTATCATCTGTTCTTCATTTTCATTTTGTTTAATTCATGTAATAATTGGACAATACATTTAGGAAATTAATGTCTGCCTCTCCAAATGTTTGAAGAGATGAAGGCTTTAATTTTGAAATCGGGTTTTGCCGGAAGTCACAGTCAATCATTTGGCTTTACTGAGTCTGCGCAAAGCTGCGGGCTCCTCCGCCTGTCCTGTGTGCTCTCACTGTTGTTTCAAGCGAACGGGGAGAAAACTGAGATTTTTCTCAGTTTTAAAGCATAAAATATCAAGTTTGTGTTCATTTCGATTTATGATAGGAGGAAGAGTAATAGAAAAGAAGGGAAAGCTGTAAAGTACGAGGTGAGAAAAAGGAAAGAGGTGGAGAAGGACTGGGAGGAGAGATTTAGCCCAGTGGAAAATGCTCCGGATTTGACTTAAAAGGTAAGAAAATCATCCGTATCGATACTTTATTGATCCTGAAGATGTCGATGCGGGGCGGTTAGGGGTTGCGGCGAGGATTGGTGGGGGCTACAGCCGCAGGAGCCGCCGGCTGCGGTTTCTACATGTAGGTCATTGTGTCTGTGGGTCTTCAAATCCGAGAAAAACTGAACCGAAACGTGCCGGGGGTCCTGCAGCCGCAGCCGAGCTAAGGCCAGGCCGCAGGAGGAGGACGAAGCCCTGCAGCTGGACTGACTCGCTTCTCCAAAATCCTCCTCTCCTTACTCCTAATCCCGAAAAATATAGGCCTTAATCAAATGAAATGACCCAGTTTCTTTGCAGCACTTAAAATGCTGATTATTGCTGCATTCAGGGGCAACAGTAAAACAGAAACACTAATAAAACTGAAATAACTATAAGGACTACATAGTTGATAATTACACTATTTCTAATTCATGATTTGACTCTAAATGTGTTTAAATTGATAAAATGTATAATTTAATTCAAGAAAAGTACCACATACAGGAATAACTATTAGGAAAAAAAACACATTGATTTCAGAAGTTTGATCAAATTTCACTTAGACTGAGTTACTTTTTATTTTAAGCTTAATTGTTCAAATAAAATCAAAAGTCTAAAAGGAAACAAAACCTATAAACTACTTTAAGTCCCATTTTAAAATATTTTAAAAGCGTTCCCAGGGGCCTTTTAGTTGTGATTATGCAGGACAAAGGCAGGAAGCAAAAACTAAAAAAGAAAACAAGTGCACTTCCATCTTCCATTCATTTAATGATTCATTTATCCATTGTCATATATAAATGTCTACAGTCATTTTCATAGATGATTTTATTAAGTTGTTCATTTGGTTCTTTATTAAACAACCTCAAACTTCAAGATTTAAATAGTGTTTTACTCCAGTCTATCTTAAAAACATCCACCACCATATGAAAAGAAGTGGTAAGTTTTTACATGTTTTAGTTTATTTTATCCTTCATTTCATTGTTGGTTCTTTGATTTTTTTTTCAGTTTATTGTGATAATTTTTTGGAGCATCATTAGGTATCACACAAGCAGATCTAGTATTTGAGGGCATTTCTTAACCAAATATATGTTTTTTTAATTTCTTTTTTTTTTTTTACTTTGATTCAATAATCTTTACTAAGTTTACATTCCCAAAATTCCCTTTTTCTGCAGCAGATGATAATTTTTTAGTGAATTTAGAAATTTGTCATTGATTCACTTTCCTTCATTGTGTCCCTGACCAAAGTGGTGAACATTTCAGCAATTCACCTTGCAAAGAAATATAATGGAATGTATTGGTGAAAACATTTTCATATCAGAAAGATTGTGCAAGGAAAAGTGCAGCAACAGTTAAGAAGACTTAAACAATAGGAATGTGCTGATTTACTGCAACGAGCGAGTTATGCATCATCAGGCAGTGAAGTGCAGCTTGAGCTGAAGCCAGTGCTCCAAATCTACTGGGAGTGAAGCCAGTGAGGAGAAAGTGGCACAATCCCTGTCATGTTCATGCAACGCTTCAGCCGAGATTTGCAGTGTCTGTTGCACGACGCTCTCAGCTGTCTTAAAGTTGAGAATTAATGTAGGATTTAGTTGATTTTTTTTTTTTTGATGATGACCTGCTGTTCTTTAAAGCCGAGGAGAAGCATTTGAGCTTTTTGGTGAGTTTGAAAGATAAGATAGGTTGAAATGTCAGAAAAAAAGAAGTAAAAGTATGTTTTTCTTATTTCTAGATGTCTGCTGTCAGCATGGAAGCGACAATCATCCTCCCCATCCTCAAGAAGAAGCTGGCCTTTCTGTCAGGTACCACACGTGTGCAGTAATGGCGGGTGAACGGGGGGTTCTGAGCAAACAACCTGACAGCAATCTTGTATTTTAAAGGGGGCAAAGACCGGCGCAGCGGCTTGATCCTGACCATTCCCCTCAACTCAGATCAGACCAGCATGGAGGAGCTCAGCGCCACGCTGGACTACCTGCTCAGCATCCCAAGGTGTGTCCTGTGTGAGCGCTCCTGCTGCACGGAGCCATTCCAATCGAGTTATGTTTGGAAATGTTTAGGCTTATATCAGACATGTCAACACTGAATGTTGGACTTTCAAAGTTTTTATTGTCTTTTTAAGAATTAAACATTTATTTAAAAATATTTTTTCCCCAATAAACTTATTCAGTCTTCTTGTATGGGCATTTTCCTCATATCAGGTTTAATTTGTTTTTTCCCTGTTAGTTTGTCTTCATTGATGTTGTCCATTTTACTAAACCTTTGACTGGTTTCATAAATGTGAATCTAGAACAGGGGTGGGAGACTTTTTGACTTGTGGGCCACAAAGGGTTCTAAAACTTGTCAGATGGACCGGATCAGATGAAGTGTTTTGCTAAGTGACCTCATATGAGAAAGAAGCAACATGGAATCTAGACAAAAGTATGCTATTTATTTAAAAAACTTTGGTTTTTGTTCCTATTTTAGTGCCAATTTCACCATTTGGTTGATGTCTTTCAGGGAAAAACACTTGTTTGTTATGTTGGAATGATCAACAAAATTACAGTCTCATTTTAAAAAACATTTCTGTTGCATTTATATTACCATGGGTTCTTTTGGATTAAGTTCTTCCAAAAGTAGAAATTGTTAAACATTTTTTAAAATTTCCACATGTTTTGGTTAATATCGAATCTCTAGTAACAGCTGGAAAAAAATCATTTGACACAGAAGAATATAAACATCATCATCCTAGTAGGGATACTCTGAAGGACAAATTCCCTTCTGGAGGTTTGCTGGAACCGTGTTCTTAACTGAACTTGTCATCCAGTGTTATTATGGTTTTAGGAGCCAGCATTTAGCAGCTCAGCTGGCTTTAAAACAGCATCGCCTGTAGAACAGTAGTGATTACTAAATGAAAGCCTGTCCTCCTGGAACCAGCACGAACCACTGCAGAAACTGCAGAGGAACGACCCACATCTCTGTCCATTTCCATAACGATGGCGTTTTATTTGACAGTATTTACAGTTCATTTTCAGATTTTGGAATTTCAAGGACAAACGGTTAAATAAAAAATGTTTAGATTCAACTTTGATGTCTTTTCATTAGCAATGCTAAATGCAAGTTCTTTTTTTTCAGTGAGAAATGCAAGGCTCGGGGTTTCACCGTCATCGTAGACGGCCGGAAGTCCCAGTGGAACATCGTGAAGACCGTGGTTCTCATGCTGCAGGTACAGATGCCTCCTTTCCATCTGAGAGTGTGTGGTGTCATCTCCCTTTTCAACGCTGACGTCATCGCCTTTTGTTAAAGAACGTGATTCCGGCAGAGGTGTCGCTTGTCTGCGTGGTGAAACCCGATGAATTCTGGGATAAGAAGGTCACCCACTTCTGCTTCTGGAAGGAGAAGGACCGCTTAGGTTTTGAGGTGAGCGTCTTGCCTGATGTCCATGTTGTCTTAAAAGCTGCCACAGCATGGAGAAGGTTTGCTTGTTTTTACCATTGACTGTATGTGAGAAATGGACCCAGTGACCCTTTCCACCTCATGTTCAAAACAGGGAGTACCCTCTGGCTCCAGAAAAACAAAATCCCATAGACTCTATTGACCTCTATTGAGAAATTAACAGCTATTATTCAGTCCTTATCATTTTTAAAACATTTTTCTTTCTTAATTTCATGTTATGGGTTTTTTTTTAACTTTATTGCTAGTTTTTCTAATTTTAAACTGACCAATCAGATGGTTCAATAAAAGTATGTGGTCTCACGTTGAACATCTGGAAGTGTTTGACTGGCAGATTCTCCTGAGCTCACGTTCAAGTGGAAGGGGGTGTGGCCTTCCAACAAACTCACTCCTAATTGGTGAGAGTGGTTGCCATAGGAACATTGCCTCAGATTGACTTGGGCCAATTTGGCTTGCTGACAATTTCTGGTTCCAACATACATGTAGCGATCATCGCATCACAAAAAAGCTGAATGAATTGTTTTATTTTTGTTGCAGCCAGAAGTAAGCTACATTACATCACTCTTTTTCTATCCAGTTCTCATATGGCTTTAACCTTAAGTGGTGTTAAGTGAGTTCCACCTTAAACTGGGTGTTGGGTCAATGATATGTGTGCATGTGTGCACGCTTTTGTGTGGGTTCATCTTCCTCATTTACAACAGATGGTTTCCTGACATAGATATGCAGACTCTTTGACCCAGATTTTACAGCCACATTAGCTGCACGATCGTTGCTACGGTAACTGGAATCCATAGTGACTCGAACGTTATTTCAGAAATGAAAACCTATCACAGTCAGTGCTGGAATGGTTTATTGATGTGAAGTTATCTGCGAGAGCTGCGTTATTGTTGTTTTCTCATGGATGCTTCATGACTCTGAATCAGTCGGGAGGCACTGACATCGAAACGTTTTGCTGCCAGTGTACATGGTGAAAATTCCTGACTCTTTCGTTTGGAAGAAAGTGTTTAGGAATGATAAATCACTGATCCTCTGAGGAATTACATCTGCCTGGACGCTTATCCGCAGACGTAAATGCACGCCGTTGTGGGATTCCAGCAATGGTGTTGAAATGTGACTCATCTCAGCGATGGAGTGTGTCTGTGCAGGACTGTGAGATGTGTGCAGCTGCTCCTAACGTCTGGCATAGCAAGCAGACACACACACTACTGTAGTGGAGTCCAGGTTTACTCTTGGCAACTGCTGCACTGGCAAATGGAAAGCAGAGATAATTCCAGCTGTCTTCTGTGTTTTTCTCTCATACCGATGACCCTTAACGTCTTCTGATTGAGTGACACGTCAACAATAAATTACCTTTTGTAAATGAAAGCCTGCCCCTAAATTGACAGCTGGATCGATTCCTGTTGAATCTTTTAAATAGCCGCCCGCACAAGCTGCTGACAAACACTAACCGCTCTATGTCCAAACTTAGAAATCACCTTGGAAAGGAGGTCGACGCTTGCCTTGTGATAATTGACTGTATATGACAACTGGATTGAGTGTGACATCACCCATAGAAAGTGGATTATCTCTGGTTCCAACAAAATAAAGTCAATTCAGTCACCATTTTTTCACTATGTAGACGTTGCCATATTGGAACCAGAAACCATCAGTAAGCAGTGGTTGTTCCAAGTCAGTCTGAGAGCTAACTTCTGCGGCAACCACTCTGGCCAATCAGGAGTGAGCTTATTGGAAGCTTCTCAAAAGTGTTCAGACTGATAGAGTGACTGTGTAACAGCTGTTTGTTTCTCTTTAGAAATCTATGAGATTTTGGCTTCTTGGAGCCAGCAGGTACTTCCTGATTAGAAAATTAGGAAGGAGGGATCACTCAGTCCAGTTCTGATATAAAGTCAATGGATGACAATGAACTTCTATTGATTAGTCTTTGAAGAATTGCACTTCTGTTTTTGGTTCAAAACTGCAGATCTTTGACAACATCATCGTCTTTATTTTTGTAGAAGTTTCCAGAATTAGCCGTCTCGCCCCCACAAATTCTCTATTACCGTTTGCTCAAAAAATATTTGCAAACTATTGGAACCTTTGGAAATTAATTTAGGGTTTTTTTTCTCTACAATCTGAGAAAAATTCTAAAAGCAAACATCATCACTAAACTATAACGCTTGAAGCAACCCATCGTCAATAATGATTCTTTCCCCCTAAAAAAGAAAGGCAGAAATGTCGCTCAGTCTGTGTAACTCTGTGACCTGAAATGTAGCACTTGTTCCAAAACACACTTTAATCTTACCCTTGAAGAGAAAACGCTGATGTTTCTGCTGCTCCATCTGTCCAGAACGTCATTCTCTGTCATCGAGACAGTGACACGACCTGACTCAGCATAAAGAAGAATGCAACAGATGAAAACACAAGACAGGAGTAAAAGGATAGAAGCGTTTGCACTTTTACAGACAGCTGAGAAAAAGTTGACAGGCATTTACTTTAGGAAGGCAGAACTAAATGTTCTAAGTCAACCTTCAGATTTAAAGTTGATCCTGTGGGCCGCTGTCTGTTTTTCTAATGAAAATGTAAAATCTTTTCTTCATTCTTGTCTGCGTTCTCTTTCAGGTGATCCTGGTCTCAGCCAACAAGCTGACTCGTTACATTGAACCCTGTCAGCTGACGGACGATTTTGGAGGAACTCTGGACTATGACCACAACGACTGGCTGAACAAAAGACTGGTACCTCATGTTATTTCATCCTAGCACGTGTGTTGCCATAGTAACAAGCAGAGGTGTGGACTTGCATTGCACTCAAGTCACACATTTGGTGACTTTAGACTCGATTTGACAAAATGTAAAATGACTTGCAACTTGACTTGGCTTTAACAGCAGGAACTCGTCACTTCACTTGGATTTAAGCATTTTGACTCAAAAGACTCTATGTTCCCCAACAACCAAAGAATAAGACATGTATTGACACAGACCGCTCTCCCTCTGTGTCTCTATGTGCTGTCGGCACAACATCCAATCAAATTAGGTCCACATTGTTTTGATTCAACACATCCAACCAATCAAACTGCAGGATACAAAAATGATTTGGATATAAATATCATGAGGTTGTCAAAAAAAAAAGGCTTAAAACAGTCAACAGTAAGAGTTGGACTTGTCAGTCTGACCTGGGAGTTGAGACCTACTAAATAATGACTTGGTCCCGTCTTTTAACCAGGCAGCAAGCGTCTGTAAACACGTGTTGATGTTGGCAGGTTTTTGAGAAGTTCACCAAAGAGTCAACGTCGCTGCTGGGCGAGCTGTCGGTTATCAATGACGGAGACAAGAGCAGATCGGTGGACAAAGGAGAAAAGTAGGCGCAAACCTACACAAACACAAAACCACAACTGCTGACACACGTCAGTCACTACAGTTTAGGTGAACTGTCACTGCTCTCTGCAGACCTGCAGACTTGATGCTCCTGCCATCCTTTGACCCCGAAACTGTTCTGCAGACCGGTGAGCGCTCTTTCTCATTTTCATAACAAACCACCAAAAATAGAACACTGGTTCTGGACGGATGTGTTTGTAGCCCTTACAGTGTGTGTTTGTTGTCTTGGAATGAAAGGGGTCTTTGTTGCAGTACCACCCTCCTCCCGCCTCCTTTCATTATGTAGCTGCATGTAAACAGGCACTGATGCATTGTTGTTCCACGTTCTCTTGCAAAAGCTTTTTCTCCGTGCATGTATGTCTGCAGGACACGAGCTTCTGTCGGAGCTGCAGCAGCGTCGATTTAACGGCTCTGAGAGTGGAGGAGGAGGAGGGCAGGCAGGTGAGGAAGAGCCACGGGTTAATGACTCTCCTCCAAAGCACCACTTTATACCATTGACTGTAAATGAGAAGTGGACTGAGTGACTCCTCCCTCTTGGCATTCCAAGGAAGCAGCCACTGGCTCCAAGAAGCCAAAATCCCATAAACTTCAATAGAGAAACAATCAGCTATGAGTCAATCGTTCTATTTGTCAGAATAACTATTCTCTTTTTAACATGCTTCAAATCTTCTTTTTCAGTATTTCAAATTATTCAAGTTGTAAACTGGCCAATCAGACCTCAGACCCAGAAAAGCATGTGATCCCCGCTGGCCCCCGCGTCCAATATTCAAAACATTTGATGACTGATTCACTCAAGCCTGCTTTCAATTGCGGGGTTTTGGCCTTCCAACAAGCTAACCCCTGATTGGCTGAAGTGGTCGCCATAGAAATAATGACTTAAACCAATTTGGACCAAATTAATGTTGTATGGTTCCAACATGGCGACTGAATTGATTTAATTTCATTGGAGCCAGACACCTTTTCCACTGAAGCTCATCTCAGCATTTTAAAATTGTCAAAATTTTTCAAAATTTAAAGAAGATGGAGACATATGTGTCCAGTAATGGAAGACAAATGAGTCTTCTCATGAGCTAATTTCTCTGGAGTCCTGTCAGAGTCCACGAAGAGTTTGCAGAAGATGCTGAAGTGGATAAATACCTGGTCTGATGTGTATCCGCGGGTCCTCCAGCTCCTGCTTGGTGCCCCATGGAAGAGGAGCTTCTGGCTCAGCCTCAGGTGATGAAGCTGCTGGACTCCCTGAGGGAGCAGTACACAAGATACCAGGAGGTCTGCAGGCAGAGGAACAAGCGCACCCAGCTGGACGAGATCCACACCAAAGTCATGCAGGTACACTAAATCAATCTCACTTTTAAGAAACCACTTCTGAATTTTTCTCATCATAGATGATGATTCATATTTTCTAAAGTTTTTTTCTGTTACAGTTTAAGTAGGTGTGATGGCTGGTTGTTGGCATGTTTTCTGTGAGTGTTGTTGTCAACACACAGCCTCAGCCATCACTTCAAGTGTTAGACCTTCTGGTGACGGGGCAGCCTGCAGCCTTAGGGTCTGATGGGTAACTCCAATGACTTGAAAATGAGCCTTGGGTTTCCATAGTAACCACAAGAGTTTGGATGCTAGCCTGAAAGATTAGAGAGGGGAGAGAGGGGGGTGGGGGGGGTGGGGTTCGGCCTAGTTCTGGTTCAGCCTGTGCGGTCTTTTCAGACATCAGTGACCTGATAAACGTAATACAGAGTTTCCGATGACCACGAGTTGAGAAATGGTGCGATGAGTCCAATTGGCAGCTAAATTATTCTATTTCTTATTCAGTTTAGTTATAATCTGACCTCTGCTCTCACACATAACGAGTTTTTAAGTGGGATTTGTCCTCACCACACCTTTTTAAGATCTTCCTGCATAGTTTCCTCAAATGTTCAGTCTTTCTGAGCGTTCAGTAGGTCAGACGCTGGTGTTGGATGAGGAAACCTGGCTGACAGTTTCTGTCCTTCTATAGGGATCAGTTGAGGGTTCAGTGGGATTGAGGTCAGAGCTCTGTGCAGATGTTTTACTCGAGCTCATCCAGCTGTGTCAGTTTGCTCCTTACTCTGTGCAGTGAAGCACATTCCTGCTGGAGCTGAAGGAGTTTTCCATGAAGACATTCGAGGCAAAGTGTTTTCCCAAACCTCTTCAAATCAAAGATCCAAATCCAGCAAATCATTTTCATATCATCAAACCTCTTCCACCAAGCAGAGGAGCTTCTTCCTTTGTCTTTTGTGTTGGAGATATTGACTCTTAGTGTTTCATTGCTTCACAACAAACAGATGAGTTTCTGTCAACTTTTTTTTTTTAGATTTTTTTTTTCAAAAGAGATACATGGGTGCAAACATGAACCGCACAAAACATAGATCCTCCTGTACGCGCCCCTCACTGTTCCCACTCAAGTCATAGACAAATCCATAAGTTATGTATACATATGAGGGAAAATAGACAAATTACAGAGAAATTTTCACATGCTTTGACATTACAAGGTCAATTGTACACTTTTTATTGACCCTTTCGCAGAAAATCAAGTTTTTTTCTAACACCAAAAAGTCAAGAAGTCAATGACCCACATCTTAAAAGTTGGAGAGTGTTATTTCCATTTCAGAAGTCTCCCGGCAACCAAGGTACCAAAGATAATCATGGTTTGTGCGGCTAAGGTTAATATCATGTGCTACTACACTAAATAACAGAGGGATTACAGAGGGTTTTATAAGGTGCTGTTGTAGCATATCAGTAAATAATAACTGCCAGAAGTGAGACATTTTGACACAGGAACAGAACATACGAGAGAGTGGGTGCAACTAACACAGATTAGATTGATAGTGGGGTGGACTTTGCAAGTCTTGCTTTAGACCAGTGGAGGTGATGCACAATTTTGAATTGAATAACCATGTGTGGCATAGACAAATTGAGGAAGAATGTATTATATTCTCTCCAAATGCCTTCAGAGGTTCTAAATCATGTGTGTTTAGCAAAGAGTCAACTTTTCTAATAAAGCCAGCTTTCATTTTCAAGATGGATTCTAAAAGAGAATCAGGTGGACGTTATGGGAAAAGATTAAAACAAATTTTATATAAAGCTTTGAAGCAGCAGAAATCTTAAAAAAGTTGAATATTGAATTACTCACTAGTTGATCAAAAGATCCAAATGTGTCATCAATGAACATATCCTCAAATGTAGCAGTTCTTTTCCTGCACATAGAAATCATGAAAAGCATCATCTGTGGTTGAAGGTATAAACTGATGTTTTTTAACAATAAGAGCACAAATCGACTGACCTCTAAGGGAAAATTCTCACCTAAACTGAGTCCAGATTTAAAGAGGATGTTTCACAATGAGATCGTTTGAAAAAGAAATGACAGAAGGGAGTTGTAGAGGCAAGAAGTGTCTTCCAAAGAGAACCACTCTGGTGTTGCTTTGGTGGGTTATGATTTTTTTTTCCAGTACAGCATGGCTCTTATGTGGGCCGTCCAGTTGTAGAATATAAAATTAGGGAGGAATAACCCACCATGTTTTAATTTGGTCAAAGTTTGAAGATCATTTTTTTTCATTTAGAATGTTTCTCTTTTGGTTCAGGTGGTTAACTGGCTGCAGGGTCCTGGTTCTGAGCTGCTGAAGAACCACCAAGCCATTGGAGACTCCATCCGAGCAGCTCAGGGGCTGCAGCAAAAACACGAGGAAATCGAGAGCCAGCACAGTGTAAGGAGCCACACAAACACACAAGTCATGGAACAACTACAGGGCTGTGAAAAACTGCACTCTAAGGTGATGAGACAAAAATAACACAAGTAAGAACTAAATACAGACTAAAGGGGATTTTATTTAATAAATGAAATCCAAAGCAAGAACTGGAAATGTCTCTTAAACCTGATTACTGGTGGGTCATCTTTTGCAGCAAACACTGCAACCCAGTGTTTGCACAACATTTTTAGTGCAAATCAGTGCAGTGTTTGCACTAATTGATTAAAGTCTAATGGAGTTTTTTACTGCCTTAGAGGGTTGTTTAGGTCCACTCCTCTGCAAATGTTTGTATTCCGACCACTCCGGAGTCTTTCCTTAGTTCTTTTCAGCCATGCAGTGGTGGACTTTATGGAGTGTTTCAGATTATTGTCCAGAACGCTTTGATCTGAGGTCCTGAACACAAATTGATTCTTCCTCTTTAAGTTTATTTATTTATTTTAGATTGGGAGCAAGATTCATGGCTCCGTTTACCACAGCATGTTTTCCACATCTGGAATTTTTCCACAAGAAGTTATTTGGGTTTTTTCTAAGATGTTCTTGTAGTATTTCTATAATAATGGAGGACATGTATAAGGAAAATGAAGCTTAAAATTGCAATTCTGTGTTTTTTTTGTTTTTTTTTTTAATCGTTGGGAATCAGGAGAAGAGGAAAAATGTTAGTTTGAAAGACAGTGTATTTGTGATGTTGAAAATGCACTTGGTGGGCCACAAGCTCGCCGCCCTGCTCCATTCTGGTGCATAATTTGAAGTGTGTAAAAAAAAACATCCTCGAATGAAAGACCTAGAATGTGATTTAGATAACTGAGCCCCTGATATATCTAGTATCAACACTTCTTCCTGATGTGAAAAATTAAGAGTTTCAGCTACTATTAGTGTCTTTCAGTATAAGAATCCAGACCTTCAGCTGTTGTAGTTTCTTATAGATTCAAGGTCATTTTTTAAAATCAACGTGTTTAGTGAGATCCAAATATTTAAAGATGTTACACAGAGGCATAAAAACTTGTTTTAAGTTTATTAACATACAATTATGAACCAAAACTGGGGGGGAAAAAAACTCATTTCTAGTAGAAATACTTCAATTCGATATTAAAGGGTTAAGTGTAAAGTATGCATACATAATGACACTGATGTTTAAAACCAATAATTTAACATTAGGCTGAGAAAATTACTAAATTTACCTTCTTAGTGCTTCAGCAGCAAGCAGAAGTTCTGGAATGTTCTTGTTTTTTCCAGTTTCCTCTTTATTGAGAAGAATGTTGATCCTCTTCTGGTCAGACAGCAGATCTCTCTGCATTTTATTTATGGATGTTAAGTTTTCTGTGAGGTTATTTTAGACTGATTTTGTGTTGTATGTGTTTACAGGAGTGGTTTGCCGTCTATGTAGAGTTGAACCAGCAGATTGCTGCGCTGCTCAGTGCCGGGGAGGAAGAAGAGGTGGTGGAGCTGAAGGCGCTGCAGCAGCAGCTCAGTGACGTCTGCTACCGACAGGCAGCTCAGCTGGAGAACCGACAGAACGTCCTGCAGGCGGCTCAGACCTTCCACAGCACCACGCAGGAGGTACAGCAGGAGGAACAGCAGCAGGAAGCTTCACCGCACCTGTCACTGAAACACATTCTGCGTCTCCTTTTGCAGTTATCGCAGCAGCTGGACGGTCTTCTGAGCATGCTCTGTGCTGACGTAGCTCCAGCTGACGGAGCATCGATTCAGCAGAACCTCAAGCTGCTGGAGGAGAAACTTCAGGCTGTCGGTTCGTGGCGTTCGCTTTTCTTTTCCTGCTGACGCTCCTTTGTCGTGTTAACTGTCTCCGTCGCATTTAAATCTAGAGGCAGGTCTGACCTCTCTGCGGCAGAAAGGGGGGATGTTGCTGGAGCAGATGTGCAGCCAGTCGGCGTGGTCTCTGGAGGAAACGGAGAGCCCGGCTGGAGAGCAGCAGGACAATGTTCAGCAAATTCAGTCCGTCATGGAGGAAATGCAGCTCCGCAAACAGAGGTCACTTTGTACTTTGGTTCAAATTAAACTAAACTAACAGGTCACTGGAAAGCTGGTTGCATCTGACGGATAGCAGCCAAAAGCAGTTGTGTGGTTTTAATCCTGAATGTTGCTAAAAGAAGCAACGGTGTGGTGGTTCTCCTGGTTTAAACTTCAGTGTTTGAATGAACTGCAGCTTTCTGTTAGTCTTTAGACATTACTTCTCTAACTCCTGTCTGGACATGAGATCTTTTGAGTCTTGCTATTTGAAAAAAAGAGGAAAAAAGCTGATTTTTTAAAATTCTGTTGAACTTAGGTTTTTACTAAGTTTATAACTTTACCGTTTATTATAGTACTATAGTAACTATTATAGTAGTAATTTACAGTAACTATTATCTGTAGTTAGGACTGTGACTTCTGTCTATTGTTAACTGACTCAGTTTAGCTGCAATAGGCAGCAGAGAGTCTTATTGTTCTGTAATAAAGTTATGTAAAGTTCAGTGTCGTCTGCATAGCTGACATAAAAGCCAGTGATCACTTAACTGATGAATTAAAAAAAATTTTAAACTCACTAGTTGTTTATTTGTTGCAATTTTTGGTTTAACATCGATGTTTTTACAGGTGTGAGGACATGGTGGATGTCAGAAGGCTGAAGATGCTTCAGATGGTCCAGCTGTTTAAATGTGAAGAGGATGCTTTACAGGTTAAACACAGACCAGATCAAAGTTCTCTCTGGATCATTTGTTCCCCCTCTGAATGCATGACTGTGTTCAGGCTGTTGACTGGCTCAGCGAGCTGCTGGACGCTCTGCTGAAGACCCACGTCCGGCTGGGCGATGACTCTCAGGAGACCAGGACCATGTTGGACAAGCACAAGAAGTTTGTGGATGTCGCTCAGGTGAGGCGGCAGCAACGATCACCCGAGTTCTGCAAGGAACCATCAGCTTCTCGAGAGCACGACAAAAGAAAGTTTTCTCTTTGATTTCCTGCAGAGCACCTATGATTATGGCCGGCAGCTGCTGCAGGCCACCGTGGTCCTCTGCCAGTCGCTGCGCTGCACCACCCGCTCATCCGGGGACACCCTGCCCCGACTCAACCGGGTCTGGAAGCAGTTCACCGTCAGCTCCGATGAGCGGCTGCAAAGACTAGAGCTTGCGCTGAACTTTCACACGGTCACCGAGAGGGTGAGAGTGCAGCACAGAGGCTGGAGCGTGACGCCGCCAGTGTCTCATCAGCAACTGGTCTGCATTTAGAACAAGTTTATGTCCAAATTTGGAGGACATGCCCCCAAAAAATGAATCAAAAACTAAAATAAAACTGTCTTTTAATCATTCGAAGAGAAAATGTTTGCTGTAGTGATGCAAAATCAAACAAATGTTAAAGGAAGAAGAGCAAAGGTTTCTGACAGGTCCTGATTATTTTGTGGATAACCTGTTACTGCAGCATTTGATCGATAATAACAAATCATTAATACCTGTAAATGAAAGTTCCTTTTATGATGTTCTTTTGATCAAAAACAGAATTAAGAGAATTATTGGGCGATTATAAAAAATAATGAATCTTTACAATCTTCTGAATGAAAACTCAGATTATGATAAACATCAGCTTACAATATAAATTAAATAATCATACCTATCTAAAAAAATATATATTAGACATGTATATATTACTTATAAATGTTAAAGTTGCTGACAGTCTCAAAGCTCTTCCTTAAATTATATCACAAATTATATTTTGAATTATGATTTTGCTAAACTAACGTTTTAAAACTATGATGTCTGTTTTTTTTTTTTTTTTTCTATTTACAACCATCTGTGTTTTTGAAAGCTGCATTTCTGGCGTGTTTCAGGTTCTGCAGCAGGAGAGTGTGGAGCTGGACTCTCTGGATGAAGTCGACTCTTCAGGGAAAACGTTGCTGGACCGACTCACCATGCCTGTCATCTTCCCTGACGGGTACAAACACTCATGTTGCTTTAGAAAAAAGGAGTTTTTTCCCCCAAACTTTACTTTTATCAATTTTATTGAAAACTCTGATTGTTATTCCCCTAAAAATGACAACCATGGTAGAAAAGAATGTTGAAAGGCTGAGAAAGTGCATGAAAGCACCTGATTTAAATGCACTTTCTATCCATCATGTGTTTAAACTTCAGGTACAAAGGCAAATATCTAAGCTAGAAAACCTTTTGTGTAGATGTTCTGATGGGGAAACTTTTTCTGGCTTCAGGAGTGAACAGTTCTTTGGGAGTCCCAGCGACACTGCCACAGCAGCAGAGGGGGTCAGAGAGCGCCTCCTGCTGGTGGAGGAGCGCCGCCTGCAGCTGCAGGAGGCCCGACTTCACACCGAGGACGGCGGGGAGGAGGAAGACGTGCCTAACGGGCAGGAGGGGCGGCTGGATGTCATCGGAGAAGAACTGAGTGAGAAAGAAGAAGGAGAGGAGGAGACGGAACGAAGGAACGACAACTCTGCAACAGCGATCCTGGATTGCTAATGGATCTGTGAGGATGAACAGCAGCCTTAAGGAGAGAAGGATGAAGGGCTGCCAATCAGTTCCAACACCTCTGTGAGAGGAGCGCCCTCTGCTGGTTGTTGCATCACATCACTCCTCAGCCTTAATGCTTTGTCTTCTTAAACAGGATGAATGGGTCTCAGAACAAGATCCAAATCTCTGCTTTTCTGCCATCTATAGTCCAAAATATCACAAACGTCAAAGATATAAACTGAAAAACGGATCTCCTCATCCGAGACTGCTCCTGATGTCGTAAAACTGCATCCTTTCATCTACTGACGTGGGCAGAGCTTTTTCCATCTCCCCGATGGTATCGATCCATCATCTATGGTTGTTACATTTAATCCTGCAGACCGTCCATCTGTGAGGCAGAGCTCTTATCTTTTATCAGATTTACAAAGTGGAAAACCGTTATTGACTGTTACTGAGGAGATGCAGCGCTGACGAGTCCCGCAGACTAAACAACGCTCAGACCTCTGAGGATCATCAGATTTTGAGGTCAACTTTTTCTATGTAAGAAATCAGTTTTTTTGTTTTTTTTAGCCAACACCCTGATCACACATCCAGTGCTTTAACCTAAAATATATAAAAAAAAGAAATATGCAACTAAAATAAATGTGCCAAAAACTTGAGAATTACCCTGGAAAAATCACTATAACTTGACACAAGTCATCAAAAAATTCAAAGTATAAAAAAAAAAAACTGCAGTTCAAAAATCAAAGTTTTTAAATTTGGCATTAAAATACCAACATTAAAGATAGACACAATGGAAGACTGAGATTCATTCTGATGCAGAAGGTGTTAAAATGACCTTCATGCCTGTTAGCTGTTTAGTGTAGACTGGAGTTTACTTATGCGTTAACCTGTTGAACCAAAGCTGGTAAAGAAAAATGTAAGTATATTTATGGAGTGAAGCGATACGGTTTACTATAATTTTTCAGAAAAAGCAATGATCTGGATTTCACTGGAGATCTATACATGTGATCAACACATACAAGATAACATCTGTGATAAACTGAATTAAAATCAACATCAACTTTGTCTAAAAGCATGCTGAGTGTTTCCTGAGGAACTGGAACATTTCAGAAATCTTCTGACAGGAACCTTCGAAGGGCTGAGAGGTTTCATTTACTTTGGAGTTGTAAAAAAATAAATAAATAAACCCAGTTGTTCAGGTTTGGTACAGAGGTTCATATGCAGACAGGTCGGCCTCAGCAAAGGACAGATGCCTCTTTTTATTGATCATTTTTTAAGCATTTCTTTAACTAAAATTGGTGCTTTGAGCCAACAACTGCTGCTGTAAATCTAACTGCTAATCGCTGAGCTCGCCTTCTGTCTTCATGAGGCCAGGAATCAACAACGGGCTGAAAATAAAGAGTATTTACCCGTCTGTCTGTCTGCAGTGTGTTGATTCATGGGGGGGAAACTGCACTTTGGTCAGAAAAGTCTGAAAATACAGATCCTTTTATGACAAATACAAAATTAAAGGGCTTTTTTAAATTAAAGAAAACAATTGAGTTTCCAGAGATTCTAAGACATTTTTTATAGTAAACTAAAATGTTTAAGAGGATTTGTTTTAAACAAATGCTTACAATTTTACAATTTATTAAGGAAACTGCCCACTGTAACACACATTTGACAACTTAGTTTAAAAAAATAATTTAAGTTTTGAACTTTACCTTTTTAAAAAATAAATTTTACATATAAACCACAGTATATTTAAATGAAAAAAATATTAATGTAATATTTTATAGAATTCTATAAAATAAAAAGATGAGTTTTAAAATTGAATCACAAAGAACAAACGATCACTCTTTAAGTTATAGGGTTTGTGTCACATTTCTGACAGTTTATTTACATATTTTTTATATTTAAACTATGCAAACATGAAATTATGAAATATCGTATACATACTGCACCACCAAAATCTATGAATCCAGTCACGTGCACTTATAGCTTTGTTTTCTTTCAGAAACATAACCTAATTTCGACCTGTAATTACAGAACTCCTCCAGCAGGGGGCGGTAACTGTTAAAATATTTTTCCATTGATGTTGTGCATTTAAGAGCACTGCTTTCAGTTTTTTAGTCTGAGGAGAAGAGAGATCAGTGTCTCTGTTCACACTCACATGTTTAAAGGTTTTACACAACACGAGCTGAAGGACTATTATGAGCATCTCAGATGAAACCTGCATATGAGATAACACGGGTGCTGATGGGGGTATTACAGCAGAGGTGTGGCTGCGAGGTCGATGACCTCATGGTGCGGGTCATCGGCGGGTCTCCTTGTCTAAAAGGTCTTTGGCCTCGTTGATCTTAGCAGCGAGGTACGGTGAACCACCTGCACAAAAATGAAAGACGTTTTAGAAGGATTCCACTGCAGTTCTCCCTCAGTGATCCTTTTCAACAGTGTTTAAGTTAATTTAAGTTAATGAAGGTCATGCAATGTCACTCCTGGAGGCTGAATTTCTGAAGACAAGCCAGGCTTCAGGTTAGTTTCTTCAAACATGTTCACATAACAATATTGTACTAAAATATGTATTTTGGATAGAAAAAGATCTGATTGTGCCAAAGGATTTAAGGTAATGCTTTTATTCAGGAGTGCCTGTCAAAAAAACAACAGTGAACAGAACAAAATATAACAGGAAGAAACAAACATTAATTAAAATGAAAAGGAATAAGATGATTTAAACAGATTAGTTTTTTTTTTATTCTATAAAGTCCACGTTATGCCCTTTCCTAAATGTATAAATCTGAAACAAAATATAGGACTTGAACTATTTGCTAAAAATAAACTGTTTTTCTTTCTTGCTTAAAAATAGTAGAAAGCGTCCTGATATTTACATACATAAGAACCAGGAACACAAAGGAGAACAACAGAACAGGATTGTTCTGATAAAGGTGTACCTTTATCAGGATGGTTCAGGACCATGATCCTTCGATGTGCCTCCCGAACTTTAGTCTTTGTGCTGGTCGGGCTGAAAAAACATACAAGTTGAATCAGAAATCAGATTTTTTTTTTTTTTTTTTTAAAGATGCACAAATAAAGTTGTCTTTCTGTTTCATAATCTCCAACCTGATGCCGAGGATGAGGCTGGCTTCTCGTCTGGACATTTTCTGCTCGAACCCTCCTTTGTAATATGAGGCGAAGGCCTGATGTGACAGAAGGAGGATGGAGCTGAGATTATCCAAGAACTCGCAACAAAGTCAGGTAAAAAGCTGTGAATACACTTCTCTAGATAACTTCAAGTTGGTCAGAGTATTTATAAATCCAAGTGTCTATAATTTATCTAATGATGCCTAAATGAAGTGAAACCGAGCACCAACCGATGAGGGCATCTTCTTTACAGTTTCAGAGAAGACCTGTCCCAGAGGCTTCCACAGCTGGAAGGCGTAACGACCTGTGGATCAAAACACACACAAAAGGGAAGGACAAATATAAACTCAATCAAACAAAGTATACACATGATGCAGAACTGTAGCTAATTGAGAACAAAACAGGAGATAGTCCAGTTTCAGCAACATGAGAAGCGAGATTAAGCAAACGCTCACGATCTCATAAATCTAAGTATTTTTACCTGCAAAACCAGCAGCAGCAGCACAGAGTCCAACTGCAATCAGAGTCCCTCCCTGACAGAAAAACAACACAGAAAAAAATTAGAAAGCTTTCTTTGGACAGCAAAAGACATACAAAAGATGTGTCAGTATTTTGGTGTTTTTACTTCACAAAAAGATTAGGTTAGTTGAAAAGTCATTAATTTTACATAAACCTGCAAAAGTTGATAGACAAAATGTTTGCAACAGATTATACAATAAAATATTTGTCAGTCAGGTGCTTTTAGGGTATTTTTGTTCTTTAAAACAATGAAGTAGCATTTAAAACAACATCAAGCAATAGTTGAGCTTATTGTTGTGTAATAACAAACCTTACATGGTGTTTAAAGTCATTTCAATGGAACAAATATCGATAGATATCAAGATAGAATGTACATAGAATACATAAAATCACCAGGGAAGGATTAAAGAATAAAAATTAAAAAATATATATATACTGACTTTAGCCTCTTAACATTTTTATAAATAACAAAAAAGTTAGTTTTCTTTGGCAAAAAAATGAGGCATATGTACGAGTACGTGCCCTTGGAGACTAGGACTCTTACGTCATCCTTGCAATTTGACAGAAACATGGAGATGACAGCAACAACAGATGGAAAAAAAAGTTTGGGGCTTCTTTATTATTTTTTTTGTTAAATAAACACAATACATCCACACGGCTCTCTCTGTGTTTTACGACAGGTCAAAACCATTGACTGTATCGTGTCGTATCAGTTTATTTAACCGATGTCATTAAGGTTACTGCAGTAACGAACGACAGTCTCAGTATGTTCAAGTTTGACAAGGTTCACAAACATCCTACCAGCTTTCTGTCTATTTCTGCGTCGCTCCTTGTGGTCGTTTTAGGGGAATATTCGGCGTATCTCATCGAGTCATCCATGCTGGACCCTGCTGTGTTCGCCATGTTTTTCTATGAGATTGCCGGTCAGACTTCTTGTTTTTTCTAGTGTGTTGCTAACGAAATTCTCGCGCACTACCGCCATCTCCTGGACTGGAGCTGGTTCCGTTCTTGGATACATACAGAAAACCCTTGAATTATAATTAAAATATATAATAATAATAATAATAATAATAATAATAATAATAATAATAATAATAATAATAATAATAATAATAATAATAATAATAACAATAATAATTTATTATTATTAAGAAAAACGTTTAATTAAACCAGCAAAGATGAATTCTTGATCAAAAATTTATTTTAAAAGTGTACCAAAAAGAAAAAAGTTGTGGATCAAACTATAAAATTTCTTATTACACATTCACTCTGATGAAAATAATTTCTTTAATTTTTTGATGGTAAAATCAAGAAGAAGAAACATGAGAAACTGGAGAAATATCAGGAACTGGAGAAAGCTTGGAAGGTGAAAGTGACATGGTGCCCGTGGTAATTGGAGCGCTCGGGGCTGTAACATCCAAACTGGATGAGTGGCTACAGCAGATCCCTGTAAAGACCTCTGACATCTCAGTCCAGAAAATCGCAGTGCTAGGAACAGATAATCTACTGCGCGGGACTCTCAAGCTCCCAGGCCTCTGGTAGAGGACCAAAGCTTGGAGGAGAAACCACCTGGGGAGAATGAGAGGGGCGTTTTTCAATATATATATATATATATATATATATATATATATATATATATATATATATATATATATATATATATCCTTGGCCAAATATAAAATAAGTCAGGGAAACTGCTGACCCTGCCATGTCGACCGTCAAAGTCAGCAGCTCCCTGCTAATGGCTGCCTAACCAAAACTACCTAATCAAAAAAAAATCACCAAAACAAAACAAAGCCTGCAAATTAAGACTTCCAGGGTCCATCCTCTAACTAAAATAACAAAACCCAGCAATCAAAGACTGTTGATGACAGAGAGGGGAAAAAGGACAATAAATAAGTAAAAGAAAAACAAAATAGCATTTTTTTTAAAGTAGGGATTACTTAAATAGCATTTATTAAATGTAGATTACTTACATTTATAAATTGATGGCTGAGGTGCACATAAACTAGTTATGTTTATACATCCCTGTTGACCTGAATATGTTTTGTTTGCTTAACATTACTCCAATAATGAACAGATTTATTTGCAAGGCCAAACTTTGGTAAAAAGTTTTATCTTTTAAGTTAAAAGCATATTATCTTATGCTGCACAACATTGGTTACCAGCTGCCCCGAGCTGCACGAGATGATCCGGTTTGGCACAGAGCATCTCTCATTTTGATAAGTTATTTGAGCTTCTGTCAAACGTTAAAAAAGGGCACAATTTATATTTATTATTAAAAAACAAAAGGGTAATGAATGCAAATTCAAATTTAGTAAAAGTAAAACTATACGGCTCCTTCTATGTTTTAATCAGTAGAAAATAAGCCCCAAATGTCTCTTTGACAACAGTTACTGCTTTTATCTTTAAAAACAGTAATGGGTATACGTTGCAGCATCCCTGTGACCCTGAACAGGATTAAGTAGGTAAAAAAAAAAAAGAAAGAAAACAGGTCTGATATGGTTTCATCCCCAGTTTTGTCCATAAGTGAACACAAATACTCCACCTGGGCATGGCAAGGGATAAAATTGTTGAAATAATAAAACCCACTACTGACTGCCAATCCAGGAAGCTGAAAAAAACAAAACCAGTTTAATTTGGGGATTTCAGTTATGGAACAAACAGTTTATTTAAAAAAAACATTTAAATAAAAACAATAATATAGACCAACTGATTTTATGATTATACAGCCAAGATTGAAAGAAATAAGAAAAAGTGGAAGAAAACAGACCTAAACATAAGAAAAAGTAAGAGGGTGAAATGGGTGAGTCATTAAACTTTTATTGTTTTTATTTTGAGAATGATATGCATTTTCACTTTAATTCAAATGTCTCAAATATGTACGGTTTGTTTGCATTTTAAATTTAAAATATTGTATATATGGCGTCATCTGAAATCCCTAATAAAAAGAGGGATTGAAGCTTTTACAGAAAAACAAAAAGAAGCCTTAAAAAGTCTTGTGCCGTTCATTTCCGGTCAGCGGCGCCATTTGTCTTTCTCCAATCTCTCTGCATTGGTATTAGCCGTGAGACTCACCCATTGGGTTGATTTCTCACTCTCTCACGCCACACTTCTGTTTCTCACGCTGAAACCCACTTAAAGTTATTTGACTTTTTTAATGTTTCTGTTTCTTAGGCTTAATAAACTTTCGTAAGATCCCTAAATTATGCCAACAGAGCCGCACTCGCAAGTGTGCGCAGTAAGACATCATATAAAATATGTAAAATATATATACAAAGAATTGTGAAATATAAAAAGTAAATATCAGTACCGGTAATAATATCCAAAAAAATGTTTAGATATGTACATGATAGATGTGCAAAAAGCTTGGAAGTTGGCAACATTACAGTTTTCACATTATGATTTTATAGTGGTGGGATCTATGGCTTTTTGGAGAGAATTTAATCTTTTGGATCAGTTAATTTCTAAATATGTTTATTCCTAGAGTTCATTCATATCAATAACAATAATCACAGATAGGATTGATTTTCATGTATTTTATATTTTATTTAATCTTTATTTAACCAGGTGGAAAACCCGTCAAGATCAAGATCAAGACCCGTTGATGGTCTGAGATCTGGAGCAGAATAATTCAAATTCAGATTTCACATCAATGATTGAGTTTGAATTATTTTCAAAATATCAGCTAAAGCTTCAATTAAACATTTTAAACATTTGGGTAAACTGCATAATCATGATAAATAGATCATTGGCAAATGATTTTACAATAAAAACTATAAAGTTGGAGTGGGACAGTAAGAGTGTATTTCTACGTATGTGATTTATTTCTCACAATTTACAGAAGCAAGACTTGTCCAAAAGCTGGTCACCATGGCAAACCTGGTTCTGGTCCACTCAAGTGGGTCTAAACAAAACCAAGGCCAATTTGGTCCTGGATGGAACTTTATCATCACTAACAACAGTTAAAACTAAAGACCTTGAGGAGACATGACTCAAGTGGGAGCCATCCACTGACACAGAGTTTCCCAACAGTCACAGAGTTTGATACTTATAATTGCTAAATGCCTTGTCTTGTCTTAATATGAGTATAGTTTGTTTTATTCAAGTTTTATTAAAGTGGATAATTTATGTGTTGCTCTCAAAGAATTGACAAGAAAACTAGACTGAGTCACCCTGCCTTCCTCACATTATAGGAAAAACCTGCAGGCTCCATAAAGAGAAATTCCCATGTAGATTTTTCCAGATAAATAAACAGCTGTTACTTAGTCATTCTATTGGTCAGAATAATTATTGTAGCTCTCATTACTTTTTTTAACATCTCCTTGAAAATACTTTTTTTTAAAATATATATAAATCTTTCTTTTATATGTCTTTATTGTAAGTTATTTAAGTTATATACTGGCTGATCAGGTGCATCAATGAAAGTGGTGCCCACTGGCCTACACATTTAACATTTGAAATGCTTGACAGATTCTGCAAAGCTGCTATCAGTGGATGGGGTGCTCTTGATTAGCAATAGTAGTTGCCATAGAAATGTTGACTAAAAAAAATAATAAATTAAATAAATTGTCAACTTAGACCAATAACTGCTTACTAACCTCGTGTGACGCCAAATGGCGGTGTTCACATTGTGGAAAAATGGCGATTAAGATGTGGGACTCCAGAGGCAGCTGACAGGTACCCGCAGTCTAAGTGAGCTGCAGCCTGGGCTGTTTGGGAGGCAAAACACTGATGGGAGGAGTTTGGTGAGGCCATGGAAAAGGACTATCGGTTGGCCTCGAAGAGATTCTGGCACACCATCTGGTGCCTCAGGAGGGGAAAGTAGTTTTCTGCGGGCACCATTTTCAGTGGAGGTGTGGATCTGCTGACTTCAACTGGGAATATTGTCGGGCAGTGGAAAGGAATACTTTGAGGATCTCCTCAATTCTGCTGACACTCCTTCCCTTGAGGAAGCAGAGGCTAAGGACTCTGAGGTTGAGATGTTCACTACCCAGGCTGAGGTCACTGAGCTAGTCAAAGAGCTCCACGGTGGCATGGCTCCGGGGGTTGAATGATGTTTACCCTGAGTACCTCAAATCTCTGTATGCTGTGGGAGTGTCTTGGCTGACACGTCTCTGCAACATCGCTGCAGGAACTGTATCATTGGACTGGCAGACTGGGGTGGTGGTTCCCCTTTTCAAGAAGGGGGACCGGAGGGTGTGTTCCAACTACAGGGGAATCACACTCCTCAGCCTTCCTGGGAAAGTCTGTGCCAGGGTACTGGAGAGGAGAGTCCGACCGATAGTCGAACCTCAGATCCAAGAACAACAGTGCGGTTTCCATCTTGGTCGTGGAACAGTGGACCAGCTCTACACCTTCTTCAGGGTGCTGGAGGGTTCGTGGGAGTTCGCTCCTCCAGTCCATATGTGTTTTGTGGATTAGGAGAAGGCGTTCAGATCACCTCGCACTAACAGAATGTGTGATGGAATGAAAGGCTTTATTTGTGTCAGCTTCTGTGATTGTGTGTGTGAGCTGCAGTGGTATTGTGTACATTTTTGACAACTTTAAAGGTAAAGATTATTCTAGCCAAAAGGTATGTATGTAACTGAGTGTGTGTGTAGACAGGCCCCGTCCATTCCAGATTATTATTTAGACCTGGTTGTTATAGGATGTTACTACTCTGTGCTACCTTCTTTGTTCTCTTAACCCCACTCTTTTATCCCCCTCCCCTTCTTTGTTTCCGTCCAGTCCAACAAAAAAAGAAAAAGATACAACATAATTAAAATAAAGTTTAGCATGAAATACAACAGGGGTTTATACTTAATAAACCCCTGTTGGGACAATAAAATCTGTTCAACGCAAGAGGCTCTCAGCCCGTATCTGCTTGCTCAGCTGTTGGACAGGACAAGTTAAAAAGTGGAGTGGGTGGAGTGCTCCTGCCTGAGGTGGAGGAGTTTAAATATCTTGTGGTCTTGTTCACGAGTGAGGGAAGATCGGAGCGTGAGATTGACAGACGGATTGGAGCGGCGTCCACCATTTTGCTGTCACTACACCGGTCCGTTTCGGTGAAAAGAGAGCTGAACCGGAAAGCGAAACTCTCAATTTACCGGTCGATCTTTGTTACAGTACTCACTTATGGTATTGAGCTCTGGGTTGAGACCGAAACAATGAGATCCTGACTATAAGCGGCTGAGTTTCCTCCGGAGGGTGGCTGGGTGCTCCCTTAGAGATAGGGTGAGAAGCTCGGTCACTGAGAAGAGCCAGTTGAGGTGGCTCGGGCATCTGATCTGGATGCCTCCAGGACGCCTCCTTGGAGAGGTGTTCCGGGCATGTCCCACTGGGCGGAGGCCCCGTGGAAGACCCAGGATACGCTGGAGAGACTATGTCTCTCGGCAGGTCTGGGAACGGCTCAGGGTCCCCCCAGATCGAATGATCTATCTATCACCTACTAATAAAAAAAATAATATGTAAGTCACACCTGAGTGTAAGTTGCACCCCTGGCCAAAGTATGCAAAAAACAAAAAAGCAACTTACTCTCTGAAAAATATGGTACATAACCTATACAACGATTTTTAGAAAAACGTTTGTAACATTTAGAATTGTTTCAAAATTAAGAACGTTTGTATTTTATATCGACTTATGAAAACTGATAATTTTGAACTAAAAGGTCATTTGTGGAACTTGAAGAACTATCTTAATCATTGATGTTTTCATTGTGGTTTGTGCGTCCATCACTAGCGTGGCCAATGAAGATGGAGTCAGCAGCAGTGATCCAGCAGGCAGCATACACTGCTGTGACCTACCCAGAGAACCAGATTATTCTCGCACTGATAGCTAGTTTGGCGAAGGTAACACAGCGCTGAAAATGTACTGTCACCACATTTAGAATAGTGTTTAAATCTTTCTCTCCAAAATATTTGTCTTTGCTCCTTGGAAATATCCATACCTGGCTGATTGCATCTCTGGATTTTAGGTTTCCTTGACTACAGGACACACCTCTCCCACGGGCCCCACCGTAACTCTAGTGCAGCTTCCCAACGGACAGACGGTTCCGGTTCATGGCGTCATCCAGGCGGCACAGCCTTCTGTCATCCAATCCCCGCAGGTCCAGGCAGTACAGGTGAACTCTCAGTCAACGCTCTGCTTCAGAGTGTGGAACCGTAATCCTGAATCCAGGATCCGGATATTTCTCCGGTTTCTTCCAGATCTCCACCATAGCAGAAAGTGAAGACTCCCAGGAGTCTGTGGACAGTGTCACCGACTCCCAAAAGCGCAGAGAGATTCTGTCACATGATCCATCTTACAGGTTAAGCACTTCACATACTTGTCAGAAACTCTAACTTAGTAGTTCAAAACAAAAAGCTGTATACCAAGCTATATATACATATACAGTATCTCAAAAAAGTGAGTACACCCCTTACATTTTTGTATGAAAAGTAGTCAGTGTCCATCTTGTATAACAGTGTAAAGTTGTTTTTCTGCTAAATAAATCCTAATAGAGGCATTAAATAGCTAAAAACCTGGTTTTAAAAGTGAGGGGTGTACTCACTTCTGTGAGATACTGCATATATATATATATATATATATATATATATATATATATATATATATATATATATATATATGTGTGTGTAATAAATGGATCCCAGATCTGATGAAAATTAAGTTGTTGTTTTATTGTGTAGGTGATCTTTTCCAGGGGAAGTGTTATTGATATTTCTGATATCCATCTGCTTACTGTATCTTTTATCCATGTTAGGATAGCTGATAGTATACATAAGTCTATAAGCATCCGTTGATTCTTCTTTATTTTTAAACTATCTGGGTATGAGACTAAAACATATTATTGTGGGCCTGAAGGTGGCTGAAAATTTAAGATCTTTTGGATGTTTTGTTTAACCTCAAGCCAGAATTTTTGTATCTCACATCAGATTCTGTAGTGTATCTTTTTTAATGTCTTCCATTGTTTTTCATGATGGCATAGTTGTTATCTTTTAGCTGATAGTTATTACATAATGTCTATATCTTCGTTATCTTCTTTTATTTTTACTATCTGGGTTATGAGTAAACAAAGATATAGTATTGTGCTTGAAGGTTTGAATTTATGCTATTTGTGCATAAGTTCAGTTTAATAGTTACTAGCCAGTACTACTTATTTTTCATCTACTGTGTCCAGTTAGATAATCCTTAATAAGTAAATTTTTGTATCGCATATAGTGTGTTAGTATATTTTATGTATATGTATCTATTCATATTATAGTGTATTCTTTGAACTATGTAATCTATACTCTTTCTCATATGTCATGTTGTTCAGATGTGTACTGGTGTATTGGTTGTATTTACTTATGCCTTCAAACATGTCTTCTCCCATTCTTCCTCTGAGATGTCCTCATTTAAGTCCCCTCTCCACACCTCCAGTCTTTCAGCTGATGTTTCTGGGTATTCGTTCAATAAAACAGGAATCTTTTTCTGGGGTTTCTGTTGTTAGACTGAACCGTTTTCTTCAGCACATGTTCCTGAATGTGTTTGTTTTGTCGGTGAATTTTGCAATTGTTTCTCCCAACAGGAAAATCCTGAATGACCTTATGTCCTATGTACCGGCTCTCCCTCGCTTTGAGGTGGAAAAGTCGGAGGAGGACTCCTCTGCAGCAGCTACACCTGCAATAACCACCGTTACCGTGCCCACACCCATCTACCAGACCAGCAGCGGGCAGTACAGTAAGTGAATAGCAGGACAGCACACCCAAACACACCTTTACCTTTCATATACTGCAAACCACAACGTGTTTTTAATTAAAATGGAAACCAGGAAGTACAGTTGTGATTTTCTCATTACTCAGCACATGTACAGTGATCAGAGCTGCTACAGTTCAGGGTTAAAATGTAAACTATTTTGGAAGATTAACTGCATTCGATTATTTAGATTTGTGTCTGCTGTCAAAGCCATGACAGATAAAAGTCTCTACAACTTATTTCTCATTTGTCTTCTGTCGTACAAACCACACAGTTGCAATTACTCAGGGCGGGGCTATCCAGCTGGCCAACAACGGCACAGATGGAGTCCAAGGTCTTCAGACGCTCACCATGACTAACGCAGCTGCAGCCGCCCAGCCTGGAGCCACCATCCTGCAGTACGCCCAGACCAGTGACGGCCAGCAGATCCTGGTTCCCAGTAACCAGGTCGTGGTACAAGGTGAGATGGGGTCATCGTTTATCAGGAGTCATCTCTCCAGGAAAGTTCTGCCGCTTCAGTTTAACTTGGAGGGAAACTACTTTTTATCTGGTTTGCTTTCACACTGCACTAGAAAGTGAACCATGAACTGAAGTGGACTGAACCACATGCAGTATTCAGTATGCTGTATTCACACTGGTGCGTTTGAGAACCGTACGTGGTTTCATGATCACGCATTCAGCAGGTGGCGTTCACATCGGACATGCAGGTAACGGCAGGGAGGGAGATTCTTCTTCTTTTGTGTTTTTACTGTTTATCTGCAGTCATCCACCACCTTCAATAGGTAGAGGCTCAGAACGCTAAGTCAAGGCGGTCCAAATCTTTCTCCAGGCTTTTTGTTTTTTACAGCTATAAATGTCCGTCTTGGTGTCATATTAATCTGACCAGGCACAAACGGCAATCATTAATTTCTTCTTCGTCATCATGTATGCAATGGTTGGCACGTCTGTGTTCTGAAAAGGACGCTACCCACATATCATTACTAAATCAGAGCCTCCGATTGGTTGCATTGCTGCGATTAAATGTCAAAAAGTTCAACTGGTTGAACTTTCAGCGCACATTCACTGAACACCCGATTTGTACGTAGAGCCCTCTACCGGACTTAAGGGCAAACAGGACAGTTGGAGGCTGACCACTCTGTGGTCAGATTTGAAAAATACAAAAAGGGGAGGGGCTGGGGGAGGCGAGCTGAACAAGGGAGGTGTGGTCTGGATCTGTGATCGATAGTAACAGTGAGGGGAGCTTGAGGTAACTCAATGATCTTTCTATTATTGTCTGGAGGAAAAAAAAAAAAAATTAGGAGGCCCGTGTAGGCTGCCTCCCCATTGTGCAGTGGCTCTCTGTCTGACGGCCAGCCAGCTTTCCAAGTGCCAGTTAAGCAAGCAAGCAAACTCCACTGCGATCAGTGTAGCGCAGCAACCTCCGCCCGCCGCTCTCGGTGTCAACATTGGAGCTCACTCGCCATTTCCCACGTCTTGGAGTGAGCTCCAATGCTCGAGGCGATGGCTCCGTCGCTCTTGTCGTCGTGGAGAGAGCTCCTACGGTCGTGTGGTGAGCTTCAACTCAAGAGTTCAAAAATGGGCGGGGTTCTTATACTGCAGCCAGAGGACAATGACGTGAAACTTCTAAAATGACAATTTACATTAACTGACCAATCACAATCTCAACTCTAATACCTCGTTTCAACCTGTAGGGAGCAGTTTTGGACTTCAGGAATTTGAACAAGTTTATTTTAAATTGTCAAAAATTTGACAAAGACCAGCAGACAGCATTATTAAAGTTCTATTTATAGAATTCTACAGCTAAAAAATGTTGATATGGGATTTGGTTACCCTTTAAAATCTAGCGAACAGGACAAGCGTTCAGGACAAGGAAGCCTAAAATTCTGGTCTACTCAAGTTTGCAGGAAGTTTTCATTGAAAGTGGCCGCTTAAATGCAAGTCAAAGCTGCCAGTATGTAAGCACCTTTACAGTTACAGAAGACGCTTGTGTTGTTTTTTATGAGTAAATCAGCATGGAGACACAAAAGCATCAAGAACAAACCAACCAGCTCAATAAGCCATTCATCCCCAAACGGCACCTTCATAAACTGCGTTTCCATTACACATTTACGCAAAACTTTATCGAAATTCTAGGAATTTCGAAAAAACGCAGGTTTAAAACGACACCATTTCCATTAAATCATAATTTTGCGATAAAACACAAACCAGCTCACAGAATAAGCCATTAAAGACACAGTGATGGATGAGACAAGTATTTTTTTTCATTTGATTAATTAAAAGGGAGTATTTGGGTGACGTCACTGAAGCTTAGCGCTCACCCCGCATGCGGACAGCGCAGTTTGTCCATTGACAGTAGCAGATGCACGTGAGAAACCTGTTCAGCAGTATTTAAAAAAATAACCATTCTTAACAATTGAACAGCTGGATCTTTTTTCCTGTCATATTTGATCCATTCTGTCACGGCACTCACGCTCATCCGCAAAGGAGACTTCTGCGTCTAATTCAGGCTGCCAGTTTGAAAAGTGCGGCTATAGATGAAGCGTAGATGAAACTTTGGTTAGTGATTTATGGAGCTTTGTGGTTGTGGTTTGCAGTATATGAAAGGTAAAGGTGTGTTTGAGTGTGCTGTCCTTCCTTTCACTTACTGTACTGCCCGCTGCTGGTCTGGTAGATGGGTGTGGGCACGGTAACGGTGGTTATTGCAGGTGTAGCTGCTGCAGAGGAGTCCTCCTCCGACTTTTCCTCCTTAAAGCGGGGGGGAGCCGGTGCATCGGAAATAAGGTCATTCAAGGTCATGTGTATCGATTTTGTATGATACGCAACTTATAATGAGCTGTGAAGCTGTTGGATCTCTCGTGGCGCCCCCTGTGCTGCGCTTGGGAAAGACGCAAGGAGAAGCGCATTTATTCCAGAAAAAGTGTTTCCATTACAGTTCTGCAAAAAATTTCTATTTTGCTATGCTCCAAAAACCACCTCCTCTAAGCTGAAAATTTTTTTTTTTTAATGTGAGGTTTTTTTTCGAGAGGAGAATTTATTATTGAAAATTATTATTGAAAATAATAATTTTAATTATAAATTATTGAGAATTTATGATTGAAAATCCAATTTTCAAAATTTCAGAGTTAATGGAAACACAGCCACTTTTTCAAGGTTTGCTCTTCTTTAGATTTGTGTTTTTTCTACTCAGAACATACGGCAAGTGGGTCTGCTCGCCCTGACTTTGTGTGACTCAGTTCAAATGGGCCAAAAATGCTTTTAAGTTTCACATCTATCTTTGAATTTTGGTTTTAACAGACCAAAAACCACAGATTGAAGCCGACCAAACTGGCTGGAAAAGTCAGGGAGGAGAGTGATTGACAAGGTCTGCAATCAATTATAAAAAAAAGAGTATGCAAAATTGTATCACAAAAAATGTGTGAAACAATGAGTTCATTAAAGGTCAACCATGATATAGTAGGAACACTATACATACCGGCCAGATATGAGTCAAAAAGGGTTTGTATCAAAGCTCTTTGATCTTTTCGGGTCAATGAAAATGATCCCATCTGTCCAAAAAAGTCAAATCTATACTGAGATTTGACTCTCTGCTGACTCTGTCACTCAGCTGCCTCTGGTGCCTACCAAAGCTGCGCTGCCCCTGCCGGCACCATTGCCCCCGGAGTCGTCATGGCCTCCTCCCCCGCCCTTCCCACCAAGGATGTCAAAGAAGAGGTCACCAAGAAGCGAGAGGTCCGCCTCATGAAAAACAGGTAGGAATCGACGAGTCTTTTAAAGGCAGTTCTGTGAGGATTTGGAGAAACAAAAATGACATTCAGCCTGCATGTTGCTCCCAAACTTATCTATATAAAATGTCTGGTCCTCTCTGCAGAGAGGCGGCTCGGGAATATCGAAGGAAGAAGAAGAAGTACATCAGTTGTTTGGAGAACAGAGTGGATGTGCTGCAGAACCAAAACGTTATCCTAATCAGAGAACTGAACATACTAAGAGGCTTTTACTGTCATAAAATGGAGTAAATCCCCTTGAACTCTGATCTGGTTTTATCACATGGAAGGGTATCTCGCATGAAAGTGCCAACTAAATCTAATTCTGAAATAAAAAAGAGACCGTCTATGGGCAAGCTCAAGGATGATGCCATGAAATGGGCGGGGCCGACAAGGAGCGAAAGGCGGTGCCTTAGAGATTGAGTCATTTTACTTCCGGGTTTTAAAACGGTCAACAAAAATGACTCATATTTCATAAAAAATTTGTAAGAACTAAACCAGCAAGTGGAATCACTCAAAAACGTGATCTTTCAGGTCCAGGAGCTTCACCACAGCCTGGTAGCGTTTTGTTCTTAGCTGAAGAACATGGAAGCAGATGTGAACGTGGACGGGCTCGGTTCTGCTTAGCTGAAGCAGAGGCTGGAGGTGGTTATCAGCCAATTGAATGACAAGAAGCAGAGCATGCAGGCCCTCAGAGACAACATGAACAACTCTGCTCAGAATAAAAAACAGCTGGAAGTTCGCCTCCTGGAAAAGATGAAACTCAACTGCCAAGTCTTCAAGGAGGAGATTTCCATCGTGCATCTCACCCGGCAGGTGGCTTATCTCCAGAATGCTTTGCAAGAAAGTAAGGAAAAAGAACAAAAAAATGATTTTTTTAGCTTAAGCCAGTTGGTGTCGCCACAATCTCCAGCAATGCTGATGATTGTAGAAGTGAACCAGGGCGTGGATGGCGAGTATGGGTTTACGTGTCACTACCAAGAAGGCAGTGGGCTGGTGGTGATGAAGGTGGACAACTCTCAGCTCTGTGTAGATGACAGGCTGGTGGAAGTGAATGGTGTGTCGGTGATAAACTCTGCAGGAGCTAACCGACCTTCTGCTGGAGGGGACCTGTGCTCAAATTGTTGTCCTCCGTCAGCCTCCAACCATCATATCCCCCTCTGAGTCTCTGCAGTCCATGGTCAGCCCCAATCCTGTTCAAAAACACCGCCCAGGAAGTAATGTTGGAACCATGGAAACCCCTCCCCAACGTAAGGTCATGGCCATATGAGGAACAGCAGTGAAGCGAGAGAGATCTATTCATCAGCCCGCCGATCCATCCATCCATCCATCCATCCATCCATCCATCCATCCATCCATCCATCCATCCATCCATCCATCCATCCATCCATCCATCCATCCATCCATCCATCCATCATCCAACAATCTGTCTGTCCATCAATCTGTCCATCTATCCATGTGAAGTATGTGTACAATATTTTTCCATTAAAAAAATTATGAGGAACATTTTAAAGTTGCTAGGACAAAGAAAAACGTGATGCACACGCGAGCAGGTCAAATAACAAACTAAAGTTCAATAAAGGTGATTCAGGTGAGTGTGAAACAGGCACGGTTCTTGGAAAGATGAATGCAAGCGTCACACTGTTTACAGTAAATTCTGAGCAAGAAGAAATTCTTACCACAGAAGTCAAGACTCACTACCTTGGGTAATATTGTTTCATCTTTGGTTGATGACTTTGTGCATTATTGTTGCTTAACTTTCCTGCTAAATAACTGAGCGGCCTTCAGCTGCAGCCCATCTGTTTAAAGGTTTCATCATTTTGTTCTGATACGATCTTAGTCACACCTTAATCGTAACAAAACATTGTTGGAGTTATAGTGCTGACAATCTTCTCTGTCATGCCATAAAATATTCTCCATGAGATAAACTCTTTACTGCAGCTTTTTTTCTTCATTCTCCTCAAAGTCAGAGATCAGAAAAAGGAACTTAAGTTTTAGCTTAGCTTTAGTATCACTGGAAGAAAACTAAGACTTGATCTTTGGAAACTGTGAATAATATGTATTAGTATTTTTGTGTTGCATTTTCTGTTTGTACAGAAAATTAAATGTGTTCTTTAACCTTACTGGTTAAAGAACACATTTCTAAGACATTTTTATCTGATCATGCAAATGAGTCTTCCTCAAAATCAGACTTAGGCGTAGCAAAACACAATCCCGTTTGTCTTTGCATGTCTCTATTAGGCAACATTATGCTACACAGCATAAACACACTTATTTTTTGCTATCTAGCAGTTTTGAAACTTCTCTAAAAAGCCTTCAGCTGATTCAACAAGATAAGGTCAAAGGAGGGTCTGTACTATATTTGACATCTTTTAGATTTTGTTGAGCCTTGAGCAATCTTTGTACACAACTATTCATATAGCTCAGGGGTCTCAAACTCAATTCAGCCGGGGGCCGCTGGAGGCAGAGTCTGGGTGAGGCCGGGCCGCATCAGGATTTCCACAAGAAAATCGCTGATAAAACATTCCAATGTTCTCAAATATCTTTATTTTTAACACGAAATGATGAATGAATTAAATTAATTAATTTTAAAAAATGAATTAGATAATCAATCATTAATAATTAAAATAATAACAATGACCATACAGCAGACACAGACGACTGCAGAAACCACATTTTGACTGAATGACTACACTAGTGTTTCTCAAATGGTGGGGCGCGCCCCCCTGGAGGGAATGCGAATAAAAACATGTTTACATTAGTTATGAATATTGTGCATAATCCTACATAGTAGTTGATAATAAATTCAATATAGCAAAATAAACCTAAAACTCAATTTACAATGAACCAATGTAAAACAACTGAATCTCTGAGAAAAGACAGAATTCCATCACTACTGTGGAGAGAAACAAGGAAAGATTGTTTTTACTTTGTCTGGAAGTTTTGAAGTATTCTAAAAAAAGAAAGAGAACAATTAATAAAACCGATTATTTAGAAGTTTTATTATTATTATAATTCTTTAATGATAATAAAAGTACAATATTTGAGAAATATACCTTTAACTTGAGCAAATTAACTGATACTATTGATGTTTTCAGCTGAAGGGGGGGGGGGGTGTCAAAGAGAAAATACCTGACAAACACTAGACAAGAGAAAACTATTTTTATTCAGTTTCAAATGTCTTGATATTTACAAAACCCCTTCATTTCTGAGCGAGAGCAGCGCTCACTGAAAGCTCAATAAAAACACTGCACACCAGAATTCCTGGCCTCCGCGTCTGGAGCGCGCGTTGCAACGCAAGTTCTTAAATCTGGTCTCAAGCTCTACACACAAATCGGGCACGCACTGAGCGCGAGCTGAGTCTTCAACCCGGTTCCATATTTCACGCACAGTCGCAGCAGCGCTAATGAACGGTAAAAACACCAGCTACTGCGTGCGTGACCGTGCTGCTCCGGTGATTCTGCTCGCTCGCGGGCATCACTCACGCACGCGGAAGTAGTCAGTCTCTTTCGCAAGGACTTTTTCTTTTCGTGGAGGAGGAAAAAGCGCACGCGACGGTCTGATTTATGGGGGTTCTGACAATATTTGGAATATTGATGCGTGCGCGGATTGCGCCGCGGCGTCAGAAACACGCTTTTTGATAAGCGGCAGGCTGTGTCACGTGGCGAAAGAGGAGCGGGGCCCGCGAATCCAGTTCAGTGAGAAAGCACTTCCAGCAGCTTCATGGCTCCTCCTCCGCACAGCCGATTGGAGGAATGAATTAAAGAGTGAGGAGGTTCGGACAGCGCGCCGATGTCCCGCCCTCCAGAGCCATATACCTTACCGTGATTGGTTCGTTCAGCTCAGCACACAACAACTGTCATTCATATCAGCCTTGCGGGCCACACTAACAGTAATCTTTCATATGAAGACGGGGGCCGCAAATTATCATCCTGCGGGCCGCAGATTGCCCGCGGGCCGCGAGTTTGAGACCCCTGATATAGCTCTTTTTCTAAATGTAATGGCTGATACTATCAGTGAACAAAATTTGGTTGAGACTCATGTAGTATTGGTCTCACTCATAATTTAAAAAATATAAGTTCAGAAAAGAAAAAGGAAACTTGGTTTGTGGTACTTTTTCCATGAAGGTTTGTTTTTTAAGCGCCCCAATTTCTTACAGTCTATATCAGCTTGCTGGCTAATAATGTTAGCCGTGTCTGCACCTTTACGCTAATCGTCTTTTTGCTAGCTGCACTTGTTCCACCTACCTTTTTGTAATGAGGCCAATAATACTCTGATGGAAGCACTTAATTTATTTTTTACTTGAATCATCGATTAATACTTTTTCTGAAAATATTTTACGGTGGCCTTGAAGAGAACAAAATTACATTTTAAAAATCAAAACAAAATTTTAGAAATCAAAACGCTTTTCCAAAAACATGAAACAGATCAGATATTAAACAAAACACAATAAGAAGCCGGAGGAGGTAGGATCAAATATGTTTCATACCTTCCTTTTCCTGTGTCTTGTTTTGTTAAATTTTTTAACATTTCATTTTGATTTCTGGAAATAACTTTTTTTTTTCTAAAATGTTTTCTTTCTTACTACAGAAGCCCTATTAAATAAATTTTTATTTCATGTCATTTTTTGAAATTGTGTTTTACTTACTGAAATTTTGTTTTGTTTCTAAAAATGTGATGTTGTTTTATTATTTGTTTTCATTTTTAAATGTCATTGGGGTCTTTAAAATGTTTTTGCGTTGAGTGGTTCGTTGATGTGATTTGCATTTCAGAGCCACAATACATTAAAAAAATGGGAGAAGTGTAGAATGAGGAACAGAAAGTGACTCCATGGGTAAATTTTACAGAACTTTTGTATGCATTCAGATTTTGAAGATTAAAAAAAAGTAACAAAATCTGCTTAAGTATGGTTTTTACTTTAACTTTTACATGTATTCCAGGAAAGACAAGATGCCTTGCAGAGTGGATCAGATTTGGTTCCTCTTGTTACTTCTTCTCTGGAGAGTCAAAGTCCCAGGATGAAGCAAGAGAATTCTGCAGAGCCAGAGAAGCCGATGTAGTAGTCATAAACAGAAATGACGAATATGTACGTTGTTATTTTAGTCTATGTTTTGGATTGCATCTTTGTTTTTTTGTTTTTTAAATAACATTAAAAATTTTTTAATAAAATTAAAAAAAATTAACAACAGAGTTTAGATAACAAGAAAACATCAACAACAATAATTATGAAAATATAATTTCTAACAAAGCAGCTAGGGCATTTTAGAATGCCAGTAGGCAGAAGCCAAGCTTATGTAATTCCACCTCTTATGTTTTTAAATACTCGTCTCAACACAATAATAATCATATTAGTAACACTACTGCCATAAACAAAGGTGGTCACAATAAAATCATATTTTTGCTTGGTTTTCACTCCAATCTTGTCTACAACATCACCATCCCCATACACCGATCACCCACATCCATCCTTGTACTACAGTCATTTTTAAAGTATTTAAAAAAAATCATGTACACACACCTACATATATATCCATCCATCCATTTTCTTGTCCTTCTCTGGGCCACTGGAGCCTAACTTGGCTACTTCTGGGCAAAGACAGCATTGCCTCAATCACATACCCATTCACACTAAAGGCAATTTAGAGTCACCAATGAAGCATGTTTTTGGGAGATAACCCACGCATGCATGGGGAGCGCACGCAAACTCCACACAGAAAGCCTTTCATATATTGTAATAGAGCTTGGAGGAATTGTGAGATTTGCACCTGTTCGACATTTTGCACCAAATGTTGGTGGCAAACAGGTGGTAGCAAACAATAGCAGAAGAAGAAAAAGATGAACCTGTGTGATGTGTTTAATGCATTAGGCTGCACAGACATCTGTCCAGAACCAGTGACCAGTCACGTAACCAGTGTGAACATAGTTTTATACCAACAAGAAACACAGAACAAGGATCTTTTTAACTCTTTAATTCAAATTTGAAGGAGAGAAGCTTGATTGTAAATGGTTAGTTTGTTGACATCATATTTATTCTCTTCTGTAACTTAATATAAGAAATGTAGCCACAAGGGTGCCAATAGGCCAAAGTCTCTTTGTGCTGGTCCCAAGCCTGGATAAATACAGACAGTTTTGCCAGAAAGGGCATCCGGGAATCTTTGCAAAACCAAATAGGCAAACCAGACCTATGATATCCATAGTGAACCGGTCGAGGTCCGGGTTGACAACGTGCTGTTCACCAATAGGGTATCAGTGGAAATTGGAATATTTTTGGGGATGGGCAAGCTATTCAGGAGAAGAACTTTGATGATTTTCACAGCTCCACTCTTCCCAACTGTAGTGCAGCTCTCTCCTGTGGAAAAGAGTTAGTTCATTAATGAAATAATGACATCAGGACTTCAAGTGAAAATCCTGAAAGTCAGAATGTCCCCCATTCCATTACACAACCATCACCACCTTGAACCGTCGGCACGAGGCTGGATGGATCTATGCTTTCATGTTGTTGATGCCAAATTCTGACCCTATCCGAACGTTGCAGCACAAATGGAGACTCATCAGACCAGACAACGTTTTTCCAATCTTCCATTGTCCAGTTTTGGTGATTCTGTGTGAATTTTAGCCTCAGTTTCCTGTTCTTAGTTGACAGGAGTAACACCAGGTGTGTTCTTCTGCTGCTGTTGTCCGTCTATCTCAAGGTTGGACATGTGCGTTCAGAGAGGCTCTTCTGCAGACCCCGATTGTGGCCAAAAGTTTTTTAAGTAACTGTTTCCTTTCCATCAGCTGGAACCTGTCTGGTCATTCTCGTATGACCTCTGGAATCAACAAGGCATTTCTACCACAGAACTGTTCCTTTTTCTTGCCATTCTCTGTAACACTATATATGACGATGGGCCGAAAATCTCAGCAGTTTCTAAAATACCGTCTGGCAACAATGATCTTTATCTTTTTGCAAAAACTGATAAGTAGATGTTGATTTTTGCCACAATCTTCTAATTTTCTGAAATCTTGTTTTTACGGGTATTCTGAGCTGGAAACCCACCTTATGTAAGAACAAATACTTGAAATAAATTAAAAATGAGCTCCTGAATCTGTAGTCTAGGAAATTTCTTTTTTTTTTTTTAATGAAATTGTTGAAATTAACTTCTTTGATATTCTAATTTTTCAGGAATGGTTCTGTACTTATAAATGAATGTTTTGCTACTCTAATGTAAAATTCTGATCAGCGCTGAACTCCAGTCAGACTTGGATGATCACAGTGATGCACTGTAAGCTCTCTCGTGCATCTCAATGATGCTGGATCCTATCAGCTTTGTGGTCTGTAGCCACAAACCAAGACAAAATACGTACTCACTGCACTATGCTATTAGTTTTTAGTCATCACATATAACCTGCACATAAATAACATGCACACCTCAAAGTTATAGAATGATATTTCTCTAATATCATTAACTTTTTTGGCACTTTTTGGGTATTTAGAAACACATTTTACTGTGAAGGTCATTTTAAAACCTTTGAAACATTTATTAGTATAGCTGAAAGTATTATATTTACAGCACATTGTTCAGAAAAGCATTAACCCAGTTTGGTAGAGCTCAAATTGAATGTTCTTGAGGTTTTCAATCCGTTATTATTTTTTTTAATTTAATTTTACAGCAGGCCATGAAATGTATAATAAAAACAGAAAACTACAAGCAACAATATGTAGCTTTTTATTTTTTTTTTAACAGTTTCACTTTTAAATTCCAGCGTGCGTTGCACAAACAAAAGAATGTGAGTTACCACATTAAACTTCCACAGAGTATCAGCGATGATGTGCAAACAGAAGTGTGGTGTTGTTGCATGAGAATTGAGTTTCAGAAGAAGCCAACGATTGTGTACGTGACCTGTATTATGTGATCTCGTTCAGCTGGAGTAAAAAAATAAAAAGCATGAGCCATTTTAAAATTGTAACAGATAAATTACAAGTTTGTTCTTAACTCCAATAAAAAAAATCAAAACTGTTTGATTTTCTATCAAATACCACATTAAAAAGCAACATCTGCAAACACAAAATATATGTTGATAAAGAACAGATCATATAAAGTAATATTACATTTTTTGTAAGAATATTTAACTTCCTGTCAAATTTAGCTGCAGGTATTTTTTTGTCTTAGAAAAAACCTTGACCTTGAAACATTTTTTGGTGTGGACTAGTGAAAGAGCAGTTTTTGTGTCTTGTATGTTTTTGAAAGGCAGACAATGTTAAAAAGAAATCATAATTTACAGTAATTTAAAAAACAAACAGATTTGCTTATTTTTCACAGATCCACTTCATTGAATTTTTACATGAAACATCATTCCAAGATCCAGGAAATGCATGTCTGGTTTCAACACAGTCTTCCTCTCCGTAACTTGTGATGCCACCACCATTATCAGGTTGACCTTCTCCCCAGAATCTGTAAGATCAGGAGAGAAAAGAATCAGATTCAAACATGTATCAAGTTGTATTTCCCAAGCAAAAAAAAAAAAAATCTTTTTTTTCCCCATATACACATAATTAAAAGTGTGTGTAGGTGTGCGTGTGTGTTTTTATTTTTTGTGCTTTTTACCATACTATATAAAAGAGTAACTAATCAAGTAAAAGAAGCCAAACCAACCCCGTACTGATAGTACTGATCCAGAATACTCACTGCAGAGTCAGAGAACTTCCATCTACCCATTTCCAGGTTCCCTCCAAGGCTCTGTCAGTCAGTCCAATCCAAATTGATCCATCTCTGAATGCAGAAAGAAAAGTCTGCAACAAATAAAAAAATCAATGTTAAAAAAAACCAACAAAAAAACATTTTTGCTTTGACTCACAATGCTGTTCACTAGTCTTTCAACATATTTCTGAAAAGAAAAGACTTCTAAAAATGTGAACAAATTATTTAATCACATTTGAATTCAACTAGGATTTCCTAAAGAACTGTGGTAAAAATATTATCTTTAACTACAAAACAGGTTTCATCACAATATGGATAAATATGACACCTACAAACTAACTATTTACAGACTATTTGTAATATTGTGTAGCTTCAAACAGAGGTCCCCAGTTTACAGCTAGGCTTTGGGCTGTGTTTTGTAGTTTCTTTGGAGTCTCTAAGTTTTTACCATCAGTCCAATGGACAGTCAGACTCAACCTGCAATTGAAAACCAATCTATACATCCTTTGTTCCTGGGATCATTCTTTGTGGTCTTGTATAGTGGTCAACTTGCTGACTAGTCTTCTGTTTCTGTTTCTTTTATGCCCAAATCTGCCCCCCCAAAAAAAAAGCACCATTTCGTTTTTGGAGTTTATCACCACCAGATCTGCTTCTCTGGCTCTGCAGAATTCTCTTGCTTCATCCCAGGACTTGGACTCTCCAGAGAAGAAGTAACAAGAGATACCAAATCTGATCCATTCAGCAGGACATCCCATTTCCCCTGGAAAACATTTAAAAGGTTAAAGCAAGATAAAATTAACACTTTTCAAAACAAGCAGATTTTGTTTCTTTTTTTTATCTACAGAATCTGAATGCATAAACAATAGTCATCAAGCATCAATGCCAGTGTTTCGACACTGCTGACGAACACTAGCACTGATCTCAACCCCCAGGATAATAACAATATATTATCATAAATAAATAATAATGAAAAAAGCTTTAATTATAAACACCAATTTGTTTTTTTTTTTTATTGACTGCCTCAGCTAGTGCCTTGGCTACTTGACACCTGTTATGAAATGCTATGACGCCCCAGCTGCATATGTGAGGTGTCAGCATTTCCACATCTAACCACAAGAGGGAGCCCTCACCTGAGTACCAACCCTGCACTCTCTCTCCACTCTCAGCAGTCTCTCAGCCAGATCTCCTCAGCTGTTTCTGATCTACCTCATCACCACCAGTGTATATGGTCACCACCTGCTGTCACCATCTCAGTGCGAAGTTTTGTTTGGCCTTGCATACATTTCTCAGTGGGTCTCTTTGTTAGCTCTCCTTGTTTCGGTCCCCACCTGCCCCATTTGCCTTTGTCTTGCCCCTGTGTTTTGGTTGTTATTAAACCTTTGTTCCGTATGGATCCAAACGCCTCTGCCTCATCGTTACAAGAGAAACAACTACCAACCTTTTTCTGGAATTAATTTGTTACAACATCATGGAAAACATGGATGATGTTGAGCAAGTATCTTTGGTTTGTATGTTTTGGAGAGCTCTACAGAAGCACCAGCAAGCATGTCACCATGTCTATGTCCAGACCATTCAGCCTGTGGCAGAAATCAAGATTTCTCCCAGGTAAGAAAACTTATGAGCACAACTGTATTTATGCATCTCTGGGGGATTTTAGATTTTTTTTTTTTTTTTTACCAAATCATTATGTACATTTTAGCAAAACTGACATCAGATGTATTCATCTTAGAAATATATTCCTTGTTGGTTCAAGAAAGATACAGTATCAATGAAGTAATCATAGTTTATGAACCACCCATCCATCTTCAGAACCTGCCGAATCCCATTTGGGGTCATGGGCTGCAAGAGCCAACCTAGATACTGTTGAGGATACACCCAGATCAGGTTATTAACTCACACATTCACACACACTGGTGACCTAACACATGAAATACCAAGAGAAAACTCACACATGCAGGGAGAAGAACATGCAAACTCCCTTTGCAGCTTAGTTTATTTTTCTTCATTTGTTTTTCATACAAGATTTTCATACTTACCCTGTTTGAAGTCCATCAGCTTCTTGGTTGCTTCAGTGAGGTTGGAATTCAGCCTCTCAATAACAGTATTCAGGTGCTCAGTCACATTGTCTTTTCTGTCAGAGATTTCTGACAAGTTTCTGACTGAGTCGACATCTGAAATGAAGTTTGGTAAAAAAAATATCAGTGACTTCACAGAATGGAATGGTGCAGTTAGCATAAAGGTGCACAGACAAAATTAACATTATTATCCAACAAGCTGATATAGACTGTAAAAAATGGGGCCTGCAGACAGATCTCCATGAAAGAAAATGTCCAAGACATTATTCGTCTAATTTTTTTTTTCCTGAAATGATATTTTTTAAATAAGAAGTGAGACTCTCGAGGCTCTCTACCAAATTTTGTTTGCTTCTAAAAAAACTGTTTTTCCCTTTTTGGCACATCAGATCACTGCACAGATGGTTTGGTAGAGAGGTTTTCCCTGGATGACCTTCCTGACACAACACTGTATTTTATCCTGGGTGGGGACTGACACAAGGAGACCCAGACTTGAGTCCCCTTGTGGCAACGAAGTAGTAGTAGTATCAAACAGTGATTACATTTATAAAAAGGGATTTTATCCATAGTTGCTTAGAAGGATTGCCTAATGTTCTGTTACAATAAAGTCTAAAAAAGTCAAATATAACATAGTTCTTCAATTGATCTTCAGCCGTAACTTGGCTGATGATCAGTCAAAAACTATAAAGAGAAGTTCAAAACAGCCAAATAGAAAAAGAAAAATGTCTGCTTTATGCTGTGGATCTCAATTATGTTACCTAATAGAGACAGGTCCAACTATAATTCAAAGGATTCAAAAGGATTAAAAGGATTTATAATGTCAGACCAGTGAACAAATTAATGTCACTGGCAGAGATTGGAACTCAGATCCTGGAGAAAAATATTTAAAAAAATGAACAAACAAATAAACTAAACATTATAGAACACAACAGTCACACAGAGTTCAGCAGCCTGACAGCTTCAGTGAAGAAGCTGTTTTGGAGCCTGGTGGTTCTGGATCTAATGCTCCTCAGCCTCCTGCCTGATGGGAGTGGTTGGACAAGACCTGTGCCGGGTGGAGAATGGCGGTCTTTGATTATGTTCAGACCCCTTCTCCTGAATCTTATGATGTAGAGGTCTGTGGTGGTTGGCAGATTTCCCCCCACAGTTCTCTGGGCGGCTTTCACCACACACTGCAGAGCTTTCCTCTCAGCAGTGGTGCAGCAGCCGTGCCACACAGTGATGTAGGTGCAGAGGACGCGCTCCACAGCAGCATGGTAGAAGCTCATCAGGGCTGAGCCTCTATGTCCAGCCCGGCGCAGCTTCCTGAGGAAGTAGAGACGCTGGTGGGCCTTCTTGACCAGTTGGGAAGTGTTGGTGCTCCAGGAAAGGTCATTGCTGATGTGCACACCCAGAAACCAATAGCTGGAAACAAGCTCCACTGGTGCTCCATCGATGTGAAGGGGTGTGGTGGGGCGTCTGCTCTTCCTGAACTCCACCACCATTTTCTTGGTCTTCTTCACGGTTCAATGGTGCAGAGAGAACCTCTGCACCATTGCACCAACATCTCCACCTCCTCTCAGTAGTCAGACTTATCGTTGTTGCTGATGTGTCCTACTACTCCTGTGTCGTCTGCAAACTTGACTATATGGCAGCTGACCGAGCAGTCATACGTCAGCAGAGTGAACAGGAGGGGGCTCAGCACACAGCCCTGGGGTGTGCCAGTGCTCAGGGTGAGGGTACAGGAGCTGGTGTTGTGGATCCTGACAGTCTGTTGTCTATTTGTCAGGAAATCCAGAACCCAGTTCCTTAGTGTGGGGTTCAGGCCAAGGGTGGAGAGTTTCTGCAGCAGGGTCTGTGGGATGATGGTGTTGAAGGCCGAGGAGAAATCCAGGAAGAGCAGGCGGATGTAGGTGTTCCTGCCCTCCAGGTGCTGAAGGGCTGTGGGGACTGCAAACTGCTGTGGGTCCACAGTGGCATCGATGTTGCTCCTGATATGGGCCATAACCTGCTTCTCGAAGCACTTCATGACTACCGGGGTCAGTGTAAAAATAAAAGCTAACAAAGGTCAAATATAATGCAGAACTTCATTTGACTTATGGCTGAAGCCTGTTGAAACACTTGCAGAAGTTATAAAACTCTCAGACAGCAAAAAAAAAGTGTGATTTATGCTGTGTGGCCTAATAATGTTGCCTAGTAGCAGCAAGTAAGAAAAGTGGACTAGACCAAGTACAGAGCCCTGTGTTACACCACACCTTACTCTATGTGAGAAAGACTCATTTACATGATCAGATAAAAATGTGCTTGAACAGCTCTAAGCAGTTCTTGCTTTTAGCATTTTCTTGTATCTGCAGGGAAATATTTTGATCATTTGGGTCAAATGGAACATTAAAGAATGTTTACAGATTTAATCTAAATATTGACATAACTATGCATAACTGTAAAATGAGGTAACTAAGTAGGGGTGGGATTATATTACTTTGCTTCTTCTCACTCCTTTTTAAGCAATCAATCAAACTGTACTTGACTTTAGTTAATAATTACTGTATTTAATCAAATCAAATGTGACATGAGTGTGTCTTTGTTTTTGCTTGTTTTCTATTTTCTAATCAATGTATTTCATTAGTTTTGTAATGAGTTTGAAATATTTGTGTGTTTTATCCTATATTTTCCACAATTTATGCTTGAAATAAACTCAATCAATCAATTGCACTGATGTAAAACTAGGAAGTAAAATTGTTATTCTGTGCATTAGTAAAGCGCAGTCATGAGATTTTGTGAGTAAACATTTACAAAGAAGACAAAACCAACCACTACGATTTCTATTTTGCTAATTATCTCTGCTCTTTTCCTTATTTTTAATTTTGACTCTCAGAATGAGCCTACATGAAAATGTTTGAGGTATTATATTCTTTCTACAACTACTTTTAAGAGTTCTTACAGCCAAATTTTCTCATGTTAGAAAAAAAGATACATGTGAGTGGAATTGCTTAAGTAGATAAAAAGATATCAGGTCATTACATTAAACAGAGCTTTAAACGTTAGCGTCACTGACAACACATCCTTAAAATTTCTCCTCTTTGTTGCTGTTAGACTGATTAGACAGCAGAAAAACTGTAGAAGTTATTTTGCAAATTCAATTTTTCTAAAAACTCAAAGCAAATGATGGTCAGAATAACCATTAGAGTATATGTTAACTGTATATGTTAACTGTTGTTGAGCAAACCTGCTAAAGAAAACACAATAGTTTTCAAAAATAAAGCTGCAGTTTGAAGTTCCTCCCACCCTAACAGATAATTTGCTAGATGATGTTGGTGGGACTCCAGAGACACCAGCAGCTTCAAATATGTGCTTACTGCTTTAATGATATTTTAGCAGCTGCTCTCTTAATCCAATGTATTTGGCAGAAACTCCCTCATTCTGTCTTTATCTGTACAAACCCTGTGTGAATCAGGCACAGATCTCTGAATAGTATGATGATCCTGCTTAAGTTTTTGTGAAATATCCAAGGTTTTCATTCCTTGTCCAAAGCATTCAATTATTTCACGCCTTTCAACAACAAAGATCCTTCTTATTCCTCATTTTGCCTAGAAATGTTGGTCTGCTTAATAATGTGGACCGTCCTCTTTGGTAGTTCTTCTTTAAGATGAGCTTGCCTGCCAAACTCATTATGACAGACATCTGAGATTGATTCCAGTGATCCAAAATGCCGTGAGACACAATATTATCCATGAATTTCATTGAAAAACAAAGAATGTGATCGTTTTGACGCTTAAAAACAATTTGCATAATCATTTGGAACGCACTGTATTAAAAGTACAGTATTGAAGTATTGATGACTACCTGAAAATAACTTAATTTGGCTTCTTCTCTGACCTTGTTGCACAACTGTCCAGATTAACTTGTTCATCAAAATTACACTTGTGATTCATTCTTCTTTTACGTTCCTACAAGCGCTTACTCACACCTAAGACACAGTTCGGAGTTACCGCTCCAAATATAAACTGTGGCAGAGGGTAGAAAACGCACGCGTGTGTGAGAAGAACATACAAAGTCCGAACAGAAAGGAAAGGGGTCCAGATGGGACTTAACCATTTAAAATGAAAGTGTACCCCCCAACATTACTATCAGCTTCTTATTCTACATGTTAATACAGAACAAAAAATAAAACTACATATGGACATTTTGAGGGAAATACTCACAGAAGAGGCCGAGAATGATGAGTCCAGCCAGAAGGAGAACACTCAGCATTACCATGAAAATAATAACACTGAGATAGCATCTTCTGTTGAACTTGATGGAAGCTACGGGGAAAAAAATTATAGCTGTAACCACAACAGAAAAGCATAAAGTGAAATAATTTTGTTTTATCTGTGAGCTCACTCTTACCTGGAGGATTTGACACAGGCAGTTGACAGACAGGATTTTTGGATTTAAAATTTTCATAAATGCCTTCCATCATAAGGATGTAAACTCTATGAACGTGTAAAACACAGATGTGTTCACTGAGAGGCTGTTGCTATTTCAGATTAACATAGATGTGGTGGGAAGTTAATGTCATGTGACAGGAAACAAGAATGTGGTGAATCTGTGGTTACTAAAGCAGAACTTCTATTAAATCCACCTTTGACTCTTTTTTTCTAACTTGTCCTGTTCAGCAGATGTTCAGACAGATAAAAACTAAAGGCTTCTTATGGTGGACAGATTTTACAATTATAATAGGGGATTATGAATCTTTGGAAACACAAGGTGCATACTGTATTTGTATTCGCTCCTTTTATATTTTAGGTTAAACTTTATTTAAATGGCGGCGGGCGTGGTGCAGTGATAGAGCGTTCAACCACTAGTCAAAAATTTGCAATGCCTTTGGGCAAGATGTTGTACCCCAAACTGCTCCAGGTGGTTAGAGGTTGACATTAGCCACCAGTGTGTGAATGTGTATGTATATGTGTATGTGAATCGAGCTAAGACTGTAAAGCACTTTGGGCCTTCTAAGATGGTTGTAAAGTGCTATGCAAGTATACAGCGTTTATCATATGAATATAATATTGTATAGATTACTTGTTGGACCAGACGGAAAAAAAGAAGAGAAAGGCCCAATCCAAATTCTTCCCTTCTCCTTCCTCCTCTGCCTTCCCTTAAATTTGTAGGGGCACTTGTTGATGATGAGATGCTCAAAATAGTTTTTTTAAGGCCCAACCCTCCAAGTGGAGGGATACAAAGTGTTCTGTCATGAGGGGGTTCTGTCCGTGTCTCGCTGTGCTGCGGAGGAGAAGTGTTTTTCTTCATGTAGGTGTGCTCTGAAGCACAGAAGGTTACATTTCAATGAAAGTAATGACTTTTTGTTTTAGCGTGACCTTTTAAAAATTATAAAACTGATGTTGTCATGTAAATACAAGCACTGAAAGCTCACTGACGCTCACTTTACTCGCTAACATAGTTGACCTGAGACAACTGGTGACGTCATCATATGCCCCCTGTTTGGCCTTTGACACCTCTACTTTCACCTTACGCTGCATCTCCCTGTACTCCTGTCTGCTCTCCTCAGTCCTCTGAGTGTCCCACTTCTTCTTAGCAAGCCTCTTACTTTGTTTATACCCCTGCACTTCCTCATTTCACCACCAAATCTCCTTATAAACTTTCTTTCCTGATGACACACCAAGTACACTCCTACCTGTCTCCCTGATCACAGTAGCTGTAGTTATCCAGTCATCTGAGAGTTCCTCCTGACCCCCCAGAGCATGTTTCAACTGTTTCTTAAAAGTCATGCAACAATCCTCTTTTTTTTTCAGCTTCCACCAGTTTTTCCTCTTCTCTACCTTTGCCCTCTCATTCTTCATCTTCTTCATCACCAGAGTCATCCTACACACCACCATTCTGTGCTGTCTGGAAACACTCTCACCAACCACTACTTTACAGTCACTGATCTCCTTCAGATTACACCCTCTACACAAGCTGTAGTCCATCTGTGTGCTTCTCCCTCCACTCTTATAGGTCACCCTATGTTCCTGTCTCTTCTAAAAGAATGTATTCACTATAGCCATTTCCATTGTTTTTGCAAAATCAACCACCATCTGTCCTTCTACATTCCTCTCCTGGATACCAAACCTACCCATCACCTCCTTATCACTTCTGTTACCCGCACCAACACATCCATTGAAATCTGCACCAATGACTACTCTCTCGTTTCCAGGGATGCTCATCATAACTTTATCAGGTCCAACCAGAACTTCTTCTCCTCCAACTCACATCCTACCTGTGGGGCATACCCACTAACAACATTAAGCATCACACCCTCCATTTCTATCTTCAGACTCACTCTATCTGACAGTCTTTTTACCTCCACAACACTCTTGATAAGCTCCTCCTTCAAGATAACTCCTCCTCCATTTCTCTTCCCATCTCCACCATGATAGAACAACTTGAACCCTGATCCTAAACTTCTAGCCTTGCTACCTTTCCACCTGGTCTCCTGGACACACAGTATGTCTACCTTTCTCCTCTGCATCATGTCAACTAACTCCCTACCTTTTCCTGTCATAGTTCCAACATTCAAAGTTCCAACTCTCAGTCCGACACTTGTGACTTTCCTCTTCTCTCTCTTCCTACGAACCCTCCTTCCTCCTCTCCTTCTTCGACCAACAGAACCAATGGCGGTCGTTGTTAACCCGGTCCTCGACCGACCTGGTATGGATATCGTAGGTCTGATTTGCATATTTGATTTGGTAAGGATTTTCCGTCAGATGCCCCTCCTGACACAACCCTCTGTATTTATTCGGGCTTGAGACCGGCACAATGAAACCCTGGCTTGGGCCTCCTCGTGGCTACATTACCATGACTAAACTGATGTTTTTATTTTTAAAAAATCTTTGTCTTCTTCTTTTTGTTGTTTTTTGGTGGTTTGGCAATCAACTGGTTGGTGGTCTCTTGAGGTTTGGTCTTTTATTGTGGCCAGTCTAATGCACAGCTGTGCAATAATCATGCTTTCTAATTAGTACCTTGATTTGGCAAACCATGAGGTGGAATAGCTCATTGCTACAAATGAGAAGTTGTCATGATTCAGTGCTTTGGTTTTGTCATGTTCTGTTTCCCCTGTCAGTCTAACCACATTCAGGTTAATCATCCACAGCTGTCTTAATTTAGTTAATCAACCTCAGTGTATTTAAGTGTCTGGTTTTCTGTTTCTCATTGTCAGGTCATCTGCTCTTCTATGTTCTGTTGCCTCACTGGTTTGTGCTCCTGGGTTTTTGTCATGTTTAAGTTACTTTAGTAAATGTTTATGTTTCTGCCACCAAGTCTGGTCTCCTGCATTTGGGTCCTCCACCACAATTCCTGACAGAAGTGCTCAATACACCAGATTTAGATTTGTGAAAAATAATTTATTTTGTGTATGTAGAACATGTTTCAGATTTTAAGACTCATCTCATGACAAATGGAAGCAAAAACAGGGTTGTGTTTATATTTTTATTATATATGTATGTCTGTATGCACATACACACAATATTTCAGACCCTGAAATGTTAAATAAAACACAAAACTACGAGCACAGAATGCACTGTTTTTAATTAGTTTTTCTCTTTGACAAATTTAAAGTCAGCACAGGAGCAAGCCCTGAGCATTGGAGCCATGGAGCCACAGTGCCAAAAATAAGTGGCTGGAATAGTGTACATGAACATGTGCAACTAGTAAATGGCATAAACTTATATAGTGCTTTTCTACCTTTAAGACTAAAAGCACTTTACAGTCACAATCTCATTCACCTCTTCATACATTCACACAGTAATGGTGGCTCCGCTCTGTTTTTGTTACACTGATCCAGAGTGAAATACTCACTCCAGAGTCAGAAAACTTCCATCTACCCATTTCCAGGTCCCATCAGAGGCTTCATCACTTAGTCCAATCCAAACCGATTCATTTTTCAATGCAGAAACAAATGTCTGTAAAAACAACAAACAAACAAAAAAAGAATAATTTGCTTTCATTACATTTCATTGGTCTGTCAACAGATTTTTAAATGAGATGTTTTTTAAAAAAAGTAAAACTTAACTGAAGGGAAAAAATTAAACACATTAGAACTCAAATATAACACATTCAAGAAATGAGAAATAAAACTAAAGATCAGCAAATAAACTGCTGTTTCACTGAATTACTACACAGGTATGAGCACAATTCATTTCATAACAATTGAGGCTGGGTTCTGGTTTTTACATCATGAAACAACTGCTATAATATGATATTTCAGTTACATGATATCAACACACACAATTAATTTACAGACAAGATTTGTTTCCTTAAACTTTGCATTAAATATCAAAAGTATTCTTGTTTTAGGTTTCATGCTGGTCCCAGGCTTACATTAGACAATTCTGCAATCAGCCTTTCAAGAATAATCGATTTGTGGAAGGGACACTGAGTCGAAGGAACATGAATACACAATATAGAAATATTTCTCTGTCATTCTCCATTTCTAATTGTACAATGATCAAACTTCTTTTCCTTGTTGTAAAAAAAAAGAATAACAAGTCAAATGATCACATTTACACTAAAATCGTATGGATTTCAGTAATATTTGACATTCATAGACATTTAATGGTCAGTTGTGTTGTTTCTGCATTGCTGATGCGTACCCAGTTCGTCGTTGTAAATGAGAATTTGTTCTTAATCGACCTACCTGTATAAATAAAGGTTCAACGATTGTGACTCTGCCATTTCAGTTGGGCTCAGGTTTGGCCCGAAATATTTTTTTTTTTCAAATAGATTTACTTCTGTGCTATTATCATTTTCTTTTATAGTCCCTAGATCCAGCTGTTAATTGGATCATTCACATAACACAAATGTGTAGATGACTGGCAAACACAAAGGGGGTCCTGGTTGACTTCATAATACATTTACATGAGGTTTAGTTCGCACCAGGGTTTAGTTCCACCAATAATCCACTTTGTTTGGCAGGTGTGAAACCTCACCTGATTTCTGATGTGGATCATACAGCTTTTATCAAAGGCACCAATGTCCAAATTCCCACAGTTTTAAGGAATTTATTCTGTCTTTCAAATCGATATAAATTACATTGAGATTCTTGTCAAACCCATTCAAATGGACGCGTAAATGATATTGTTGATTTGTAAACATCGATGTAATCCAAAACAGATAAAATGACACACAATTTCATCACTGGTGTTTATCACCACCAGATCTGCGTCTCTGGCTCTGCAGAAGTTCCTTGCTTCATCCCAGGACTTGGACTCTCCAGAGAAGAAGTAACATGAGGAACCGAATCTGATCCATTCTGCAGGGCATCCTGTTGTCCCTGGAATACAACGGAAATATTCAGCAAGACACATTATTAACATATAATTTAAAACAAACAGGCTTTGTTTTCTTTATACCTACATAATCTGAATTCTTACAACTAGAAATTCACAGAAAAGTCTCTTCTGTTCCTCCTGCCAGGTGTCAAGAAATGGTTGTAACACATCAGATCTGTTTTTATGCCGCAGTTGCAACTACATTTTTTTTGTTGCATCTACTGTATATCTGTTTTAACCAAATCAATATTATTGAACTCAAGGAAGGAATCAGTGAAGTAATCATAGCTTTTTTTGTTTGTTTGTTTTTTCTGCTTTGGAATCCACTGAAAAGCTATATAGCACAGATGTGTCTTTACTCTTCACCCTTTATCAATGTTCCTTGTAAAAAGGGATTTTCATTCTTACCCTGTTTAAACTCCATCAGGTTCTTGGTTGTTTCAGTGAGTCTGGAATTCAGTCTTTCAATAACAGCATTCAGGTGCTCAGTCACATTGTCTTTGTTGTCAGAAATTTCTGACAAATTTCTGACTGAGTCACCATCTGAAATGAAATCAAGCCAAGGAAAAAATTCAAAAACTTGTCAATGACTCAATCACAGAATAGAAGGTGAAACACGCATATTTTGCAAATAGACTGTAAGAGTAAATAAAAAGGTGCACAGACTTTTTGTCAGGAGTCAGTGCTTTGTCTCCCCCTCTGGTCACTGGCAGGAGTTGTCTCCAGAGAACTGAACATACTACACTCCCAGCAATCCCAACGCACATGTAACAGGGAGGACATGTTTTTAGTTTTTTGAATTTTTAAATTCAGTGGGCCCCTGAACACACTGCCTCATTAGAGGGTATTGAGGGCAGGTGTGCACCAAAGGTGTACCTGATCAGAGACAATTTTTAAAGGAACAATCAGACGGCAGCGGGAGGTAGGGAGAGAGAGAGGGGGAAAGACGAGGCCTAAAAAAGGGTGGGGGAAGCCACCACTCGGGCCTGGAAAACGGGTGTGGCAGGACAGCCAGCACCGGGTCAACAGCCGGGACAACCAGCGCCAGGACAGCCAGTGCCAGGTCGACAGCCGGGAGAGCACTGCGGGACAGCCAGTGCCAGTTTGACAGCCAGCGCTGGTTCGACAGCTGGGAGAGCGTGGTGGGACAGCCAGTGCCGGGTCGACAGCCGGGAGAGCATGGCGGGACAGCCAGCGCCGGGACAGCCAGTGCCAGGTCAACAGCCGGGAGAGCGCGGCAGGACAGCCAGCGCCGAGTCGACAGCCGGGAGAGCCCGCCAAGGGAAGCCAGTGCCGGAGTCTGGCCCTGAGAGCAGTGTGCTGTGCCGTCCCCAGAGTGGAACAGCTCTGGGGAGGGCCAGGTGGGCAGCCAAGCCAAGAGCCAGACTGCAGTCAGAGGGGGAAGCGATAAAGCAGAGGGGTTTGGTCACGATACACCCCTCTCTGAGCTAAGTACCCCTCTGTCATTACTTTTATTCTGTTTTTTATCTACCCGGGAGATAGAGTTTTAGTTGTCACAGCTACTTTTTAATTGCATGCTTTCAATGGTTTTATAAATTGTATATTTTTATGGTTTTATGTAGCCTGACATTTTAGCTCAAAACTCCTGGTGTTTTTTGTCTGTAGCAGAGGCTCCTGGCTCCAACACGGACTGAAAACGGCTTCCCCTGCTGGGCAAAATAAACCGTCTTTAAACTGTTGTCCCGGGTCCTCTGTCTCCACACACCTCCAGATCACAAATAATCCTACCCCCCCCATTTCTTACTAACACTCCACGGATGCAGTTCAGCACTGGATCATGACTACTCGATTCTCTTTGATGCTTCCATGCTTGTGATTGACGTTTACCTGTCTAAGTCTGATTTAACTCCGTGGGCTTTCGGCTGTGCTTGGTTCCTTTCTTAACTAAAAAAACTTGCCGCAAGTGGAACCAACTGTCTGCCCGCTTGTGACACATTAACATTATTTCCCAACAAGCTGTTTTATAATTGTTTAGCAATGTGCTGTGCTTCTAAAAAGCTTGTATTGTCGATTTATTATCCCATTAACACCTGGATTTATTTTTCAATTCTGATAAAAAATTTCTTGTTTTTAATTAGATGCTAAATAAAGTTGAAATAGTAAATTTGACAAAAATCCATAAAATATAATTTTAGGTTTGTGGGTAATCAGAAACCAGCAGCATCTACTGTATGATTAAACAGAACCCCTGTTCCCATCTGCAGTATGAAAAGAGTTTTATTCATATACAGTTATGTCCAGTATTTTCACTGTGACTGACAGAACTAAACCATCGGCTAAAAAAAAAAAGCAGGAAAAAACACACAGCACAAAATCTGTAATTGTCCCTTTAATGTAGAAAATGTGTTTTGCTTCAGTCTCATTATGAACTAAAGTATAGCAGTTGCTGTTATTTTTGACACAAATGAATGTTGAATTCTCCGCATTTGAGTCTGGCTCTTTCATCGTTAGAATCTTCAGCATTGATCCTCATTTACCACCTCGGATCAGAGTCCTTCAGCATCTGTTTGGACTATCTATGGGGAGAACTTAGGCTGGACCTCAGCGGTTCTTCCTCTCAAACTGACGTTCTAAGCTGTGATTTCCCTTCTTCAGCTGCTGCTCTGATGCTTAAATGTTTATGATGGTCTCAGAGTCTTCATCACACTGCTCCTGTCATCACTGCTGCTCCCATCACCTAGTGTAAAACAAATATATTTAGAACAGAAACAATTTATTTATTCAATATGTTTACATAGTTACATTCATAAGGATCACAAACAAGCAGAAACTCTGCATAACATGATTTTGTAACCACCTGCTGGTCCATGAGGAGACATCTGTCCTGACTGTCCTCAGGTGGAGCGCTGCACTGCAGTCCATGTGTCCATCTATGGAACAATGGGCAGAAATCCCATTTACCCCACTGCAATATTTGTAAAGTGACCATAAGTACTCTGTGAAACATTAGTTTTCAAAGAAAATACGCATGAGTCTCAAACGTTGTTACGGCGCTGCATTTACGTAGATATGTGACTAAAATGTTTTAATTTACTGGATTGCTCTGGTCTGTATGTCACTGGAAATGACTTAGAAACCTTTCCAGTGGTATAAAGATAATTCAGATAGGTCAAAGAATAAGAAACTCATGGATTTTTAAGTGAACACATGATCACATTATTGCTGAATAAACAGCAAAACAATACAAATTTTGTGACCTGAATCAAAAATTAGAGTGTTTAAGATATGATAACGTTCTCATTACTGTCCAGTCCTAGAAAGGAAGCTATCATTGCAAGTCTAGTCAAAAGAACTATACGAATTAAATTAAATTTGATATCACATCAATATTTATTACCATTTCATTAAATAATAATACATCTGCTCCTGTCTATAGACATTGGCTGCAACCGATCAGCTTGCTAAAAATCGGTCATGTGACCTCATGTTCCAGCGTTCACTGTTTTAATAGAGAAAGTACCTAAGTGTTACTTTCTAATGGAATTAGCAGGAGATGGAGATTACAGCAACAATTGTTAATTCATATTGTATTCTAAATAAAAACTTTCATGTTAAAAAAATAAAAAGCTGACGAGTGGTTTTGTGAATCGCAATTTTCGTCTGGAAAATGTCTACTTCACAGATAAAAACTATTCCAGAGGCATATTAAAGACAAAATTGTGGACTATATTATCACTAGATGTGTTTGCATGTGTGCTACCCACTGATCTAGTGCTGATCATTCTAAGAAGAAGAGAGCGCTGCAGTCGCGCGCGGGTCTGATAGCTGGTCTGGTATAAAGTTCCGGTGGCTAAGCTACATGTGACCTGCAGTTGCGCCAAATGAAAATGATCACATTTCTTTCAAAGTATAATCATAAATACCCAAATGCTTTGTAATAATGAGACAACTAATCAATAAACATTTGCATATTTTTAATCTTTGCTCAACTTACCTTAGATTAGAACATTTTGGTGAGATTTTCTCCCAAAAAACCCCCCAAAAACACTCCAGCCGGCTGTAAACAAGATCGGGACGTGCATCGTCTCAGACCCGTCCTACAGGAAACTAATGCTTGAAAAAAGTTCCAAGGTAAAATTGAAATTAAATCAGCCGCGAGGGGAGGAATACAGACGTTGTTTTGGGTGCATTTTCAGGAAAACTGGTTTGAGGAGAGAACTTCTCTGTCACATTAATGTTGACTCAAAAATGGAGGTTGGGGGGGCAATTGGGGTGGCGAAACTTTTTGCTGGGGGGGCAGCTGGCCCCACTTGCCACCCTTTTGCCACCCTGTAGCTCCACCCCTGCCGTAACCATAATCCTAACCTTACCCCCTTTCCCCTGTGTCTGTGCGACTAAGAAAAAAGTTTAGCACTGGCTGCACATTTTCCCAAAATTACATGTGAATAGACACTTTCTATTTTTAAAAAGAATTAGTGAGACTGATTTGTTACATGAATCCAAGAACAAATATTTTTTTTTCTTTGGTCATGGTATTGGTCAGTAAATGTAGAAATAGATTTTCATGCAGTTGATTACAAAGATTGCTTCAGTTAAAGCTAAAAAAAATTAAAATGAGGTGACCAAAGCAGAACTTCTAATAAGTTCGGCTTTAACGTTGTTTTTTTGTTTTTATTTTACCTTGTCCTATCCAGCAGCTGAACAAATAGATAAGAGGTGAAGGCGACTTGTGTTGAACGGATTTTACTCTTCCAGTAGGGGCAATATGAATCTTTGGACACACACTGCATATGTATCAAAATCCCCTTTGCATTTTAGGCTAAACTTAATTTGTATTAATTATGTTTCTTTACATTTTGTATTGGAACAGATGGAAAGAAGAAGAGATAAGGAGATAGTGGGTTATTAGAGCCGTGACATATGAATCAAATCTTTCGAACTCATGAAAATGAACAATGGGAATCAATAACGCGATTGGCTGAGAATCATTCTTTATTTCGTTCTTTTTTCCTCCCTGCTCAGAATTGCACATTGGTGCGTACATGCGATTAATTTTTTGAGCTATTAATTAATCGTGACTTATGGGGTGCTGTTTGTAAAACTGCAAAGTAACATTTTAACAGCAATATTTTTGTTGTTTAGCTTGTTTTAGAAGAAAGGAAAAAAGGGCCAACAGGCAACTGCATATGTTCACCCTTTAATTAATGTATTTATACATGTAACATTTAGTAACTAAATATTTACGTTTTGTAACTAAATATTTAATTTTAGGCAAAGAATTTAGTTCTAAAATACACCACTAGGTGCTACTTGGACACATCATCAGTGATGAACCCGAGGTCATAGGGTGTTTCGGGTCTTTGATCATCAAACACCCTCGCTCGGGCGACCCAGCCAGGGGTGATCAGCCCCTGACTTGTGTCCAAGTGGCCCACTACTCCATGGATCCCCCCTCTGAATCCAAAGCCATCTTGAGGCTTTCTCTGCAGCCTCAATGATGCTTTTTATTGCTCTTCTGCACAGCTGCCCTTTCACCCCAAGGAGCTTGAGGGCGCGTGGTAGGGACTGGCCAGCAAAACCCCGGCTCCCCACTTCAACTGGTTCACAGCGGGCTCTCCAGCCCCTGCTGCGGCATTCAGCTACTAGCTCAGCATACTTGGCCCTCTTGCGTTCATTGGCCTCCTCCATCCTGTCTTCCCAGAGGACAGTGAGCTCAATCAGAACCACCTGCTTTAAAGACTCTGATGTTAATACCATGTCTGGGCGCAGGGCAGTGGTCGCGATGTGTTCTGGAAACTTGAGTTGCCTTCCCAGGTCAACTTGGAGCTTCCAGTCCCGTGCCGTGGTGAGAAGCCCTCCTGTGAGACTTGGCTGCTGCCATGTCTTCTGTCCTGCTCTGACAAAGGTGATGAACTGTTTGGAGGTGTGCTGGTACTTGCAGTTGGTGATTGCTGTGCTGACTGTGTCTGCCAGAGCCCTGAGGACTTGGTCATGACGCCAGCGGTACTGTCCTTCCACCAAAGCCTTTGAGCAAGAGCTAAGGATGTGTTCCAGGGTGCCTCTCTTCTGGCACAGTTGGCATAACGCGGTGTCTGATAAGCCCCATCGCTGCAGATTGGTTGGACTTGGGAGGACGTCATATACTGACTGGATGAGGAACTTGATGTGCTGTGGTTCGCATCTCCAGAGGTCTGACCAGGTGACTCTACGTTCTTCGATGTGATCCCATTTTGTCCAGGCACCTTGCTGGTACATTGCCACCATCTTGATCCGATGCTCTTCCTCCACCTCTGCTCTGATCTTGTCTTGCACCATTTGCCTTCTCTCTCTTCCTCTGGCTTTGTTGTAGCTGGGTTTGACAAATCTTCCTAATCCTGCTCAGCCCACAGCAATATTGCCAACCAAGACGCTGTGCTGCAGTCGTGCCTCGGCTCTGTTGACAGATTCCTGTGCTTTCCACTTCCTTCCAGTTTTCACCATGATTCCTGCTGAAGAAACTTTTTTGTCGGAGGAGTCCCGGTACATCATCAGCTCTCTGGCTCTTGTAACCTTAAACTCCTCTGACAGGCCACTGATTGGAAGCTGCAGCATGGTGGAATGCCCATACAGGGCAATGCTGCTAAGAGATCGCGGAAGCCCTAGCCATCTTCGGAGGAACTGGCTGATGGTTCGTTCCAGTGTCTCCACAGTTGACATGGGCACCTCATAGACAAGTAGGGGCCAAAGGAGCCTCGGCAGGACTCCGTGTTGGTACATCCAGGTTTTAAACTTTCCTGGAAGTCCTGACTTGTCTATTGCTACAAGCCATGTTGACAAATCTTCCCTGGTTTGCTGCAGTGCGTTTGTGTCTCTTAAAGAGCTGTTGAAAACCTTGCCCAGGCTCTTAACAGGTTTCTCAGTCACAGTTGGAATTAGTGACCCTCCGATGGTGAAGCGGAAGTTATCAGCCACCCTGCCTTTCTTCAGGACCAGCGACCTGGATTTTGCAGGCTTGAAGCTCATCCTAGCCCAAGAGATGAGTCGTTCTAGCCCCTGAAGCAGCCATCTGCAGCCTGGAACTGAGGTTGCAGTCACTGTGAGGTCATCCATAAATGCTCTTATGGGGGGCTGGCGAGTGCCGGTTCTTGACATGGGGCCTCTGCATTCCACTTCAGCTGATTTTACTATCATGTTCATAGCTAGGGAAAAGAGTGGCACTGAGATGGTACAGCCTGTTATAATGCCCTTCTCCAGGCGTTGTCAGGCAGAAGTTGATGCTCCTGATGTTACCCTCAGTTGGAAGTTGTTATAATAGTCCATGAGGAGGCTGGTGATGGCCTCTGGCACATGATGTCTTTTCAGTGCCGTTTCGACAAGCTTGTGGGGGATGGATCCATAGGCATTTGTTAGGTCCAGCCAGAGTGTTGCCAAGTCTCCTCTGCCTTCCCTTGCCTCCCGGATCAGCTGGGATATCACCCGGTGTTCTAGACATCCTGGTACACCTGGGACGCCCCCCTTCTGTACTGAGGTGTCGATGTAGCCATTCTTCAGGAGGAATTCCATTAGCCGTTGAGACATTATTTTGAAAAAGACCTTCCCCTCAACACACAGCAGTGAGATGATTCGGAATTGGTCAATCCTACTGGCCTCTTTTTTGGGAATCCAGACTCCCTCTGCAGACCTCCACTGGTCAGCAACCCGTCCCCTTCTCCAGATCACCTTGATGAGCCTCCATAGTCGCAGGAGGAGCTTGGGGCACTGCTTGTAGACTCTGTATGGGACTCCACTGGGACCTGGGGAGGAGCTTGACCTTGCTGCCATCACTACTTCTTTGACTTCTTTCCAGGTGGGCTCAGAGGTGTTGAACTGGACCATGGGCTCTGGTGGTTTTACCAGCGCCTTACACGGGCCAAGATCTTGATCCCTTAATGGATCGCTGAAGGTGACTTTGAGGTGTTGGTTAATCTCCTCTACAGGACACGACAAGTTGCCGCTCTTCTTCTGTCCCAATAATCGCTTGGTGAAGCTGAATGGGTTTGAGATAAATGCCTTACGCTTCTTGGCCCTCTCCTTTCCTTTCCTTCTGTGCTGTTCTGCCCGTCTGAGTGTGATGAGCTTTCTTCTTAAAAACTCCCTGAGCTCGGACAAGGCACTTTTTTCCTCCTCCTTTGCTGTTCTGAACTTGCGCTTCAGGGTTTTTAGTTCTTGCCTCAGCTGACTGATCTTATGCTCCCGCCTGTTAGGTCTTGCTGGTTTGCTACTCGTTTTTTCTTTCACCCCAAACCTCTCCACGCCAATGCTCATTATGATGGCTACACATTGTCCGGAGTTTTGTCTGCATTGCCCTTTGATGTAATCTCCATAATCTTATCCACGTCCTCGTCAAACTGATGCCACTCCTTGTTGTTGGCAGCAGGCCACTTCACCCGACGATGTTCTGGTTTTCCTATCTGTAGGGGGACTGATGCAGCTCGGAGGTTCCGGGCACTGTGGGTAACTCCGGGCCTGGTTCCTCCTCTGTCTGACCAGGGTCTATGACACGCGCTTCGCTTGTGCGTGCCACTGCCCCTGTGCGTTGCTTTACTCGTCCTCCCTTCAGGCACCCCATTTTGGTCTGGTGGATTTTGAGACCTGTCGGGTTCTTGCACACCTTGCCACAAATACAGGCTGTGCTCTTTGTCGATTGTCCATTAGCTGATGTCGTTACCAGAAGATCTGTCCGATTGGGATTCTCATTCTCCCCCCCTCTCGGGTATCCCTGACGTATCCCTATTTTAGAATATTTAGCTTATGTACATTTTTTAACCTTAAATTAAACATTTAGTTTTAAAATTAAATATTTAAGTTTTGTAACTAAATATTTAACTCGTTAACTAAATGTTTAGCTTGGATCTAAATATTTATTTAGTTATATTAGTAATATTTAGTTTTCTAAGTAATATTTATTTTGGAGCTTACTATTTAGTTAAATCTAAATAATTAGTTTTCATCTAAATATTTATTTTTCACTAAACGTTTAGTTTGGAGCTATATATTTATTTTATATATATATATATAAAATCCAGGATGAAACATCCAAGATGCATGAATATGTCAAGCTCAAGGCCCCAACTGACATCGTGCTCTATGAATGTCTCAGGCAATGGAGAATAGAGGATGTAATGCTGGAGGACAGAGCCTCAAGGGAGGACAAGCCCCTACATGGGATGAACCACTGATATTTAGAAGTCCTACCAATGGCTAGAGAGGGCTGGCTTCAGGACAGCATAGAAGCAGCATCCTGGCAGCACAAGAACAAGCCCTGAGCACCAGAGTGATAGAGGCTCAGATCTACCACACCAGACAAGACCCAAGGTGTAGGCTGTGCAAAGAGGCGTCAGAAACAATCCAGCACATACTGTAACTGCAGGGTGTAAGGTGCTGACTGGGAAAGCATACATGGAACGCCACAACCAAGTGGCTGGAATAATATACAGAAACATGTGTACTGAATATGGACTTTAAACCCCAAAGTCAACATGGGAAACACCTCTGAAAGTGATAGAGAATGAGAGAACAAAGATCCTGTGGGACTTCCAGATACAGACGGACAGGATGGTAATGGAGAACCAACCAGACATTGTAGCGGTGGATAAAGAACAGAGGAAAGATGTGGTGGATGTGGCAGTGCCAAGCGATGGTAACATCAAGAAGAAGGAACATGAGAAACTGGAGAAATACCAGGGACTCAGAGAGGAACTGGAGAAAGCTTGGAAGGTGAAAGTGACAGTGGTGGTAATCGGAGCACTCGGGGCTGTAACCCTATAGCAGATCCCTGGAAAGACCTCAGACATCTTAGTCCAGACTAAATATTCCGTTTGTTAAAGGTTTTCTACATTATAACTTCCACTCATCTGTTTTAAATTCCTCACTATGAAGGGCACTGGGGTGAGTTGCTGCTACTGAATGGTGAGTTATATTCTGGACAGTTTGTAACCCATCGCAGGCTCACACACTTACTCACACCTAAGCGACAAAGAGTCACCATTCCAAATATGAAAAATGCTTTTAAGCTGTGGGAGGAAGCTGTAGAACCAGGACAAAAGCCACGCAGTGATCATGCAAGCTCCACACAGAAAGGACCTAGCTTGGAATTAATCATTTAAAATGAAATCACAAGCCACCACATTACCATGCGGCGTCTCATTCAACAACTTAATAAAGTTGAAACAATTACATTTTGACTTAAATAATTAATACAAAACTTTGTTGTAAACTTTGGTCTATTTTGGATTAAATACTCACAGAGGAGACCGAGAATGAAGCCAGAAGAAGACTCAGCATTACCATGAAAGCAATAACACAGAGATAGCATCTCCTTTTGGATTTAATGGAAATTATGCAGGAAAAACAGTTACACAGCTTCCAAACTAAATATTTAGTTTCCAAGCTTTTAGGTAATATGCAAATTAACTTGTCGTTAAGTGGAAGAGGACTACCAAAATAAAAGATGGATTTTGCACTGGGACAACTTTTGATCCAGAGACTGTTTTTTCCTCCAACAGCTCCACTGCTTCTTGATTAAATGGGGAAAGCACTCCTCTCCTTTATAATTCTGTAGTCAGATGTAGTCAGTTGAGGTAAATCACTTTACCAGCACTTACTGCTTCGGCTCTGAGATCAAGCATGTGCTGTTCCATCTAATCGGTACCTCATTTATTCATTTCTTCACTGGTCCTCCCATCTGTAACTGGACTTGCACCAGCTCCTTTCTAGCTGTGGTATTGGTTCTGACCTATGCTATATTTGTTTAGTTTTATTCCAGATATCTGTGAGTCTGTCAATTTGGTCAATTTTTCAAACTGTTAGATTTAGTGAATGTGCTATATATACTACTCACAAAAATTAAAGGAACACTTTTTTTTATTGGGCCTGGCATGAATTGAATGAAACTTGTCTGATCATTTTCTTGTTGGTTAAGCAGCCGAGGGCCTCGTTAATCAATTTCAGCTGTATTGGTGTTCATGGATTAACAACAGGTGCACTTCAGTGGTAACATTTAGAAAACCCTCAGAACAGGACTGCTGTCACATGTGGAGGTCATTTCGAGTTTCTCCCTCTTGATCTTTTTTGGCTGGTTTTCCACTCGTGCAGGTTGTACAGGTTGTCCAACTTCTCCAGGATGGCACATCCACACGTGCTGCAGCAAGAAGGTTTAATGTGTCTCCCAGCACAATCTCCAGAACATGGAGAGATTTCAGGAGACTGGTGGTTATTCTGGGAGAGCTGGACAGGGCCGTAGAAGGTCCTCAACCCCTCAGCAGGACCCATACCTGCTCCTTTGTGCAAGGAGGAACAGGCTGAGCACTGCTCGTGTCCTACAGAATGACCTCCAGAGGGCCGCTGGTGTGAATGTCTCTACCCAAACAATCAGGAACAGACTTCATGAAGGTGGCCTGAGGGCCCCACGTCCTGTAGTGGGCCCTGTGCTCACTGCCCAGCACTGTGGAGCTTGACTGGCATAATATATTTCCGCTCTCTTCGGGGTCCAGATGACTCGAACCAAATATTGATTTGTGATTTCTTCCATGACAAATGTGGACAAAGGTGGACAGGATTTTATGTCTGCCTTGGACATTAGTGAAACTCAAAAATCAATGAAAAAAAGAGTTCAGTCCACTGTCTTGTGGGGTCCAGATGACCCCACTCTTAATGGAAACAAGCCAAGGAGAGCAGAAGGGTTACAAACACCAGAATTGTCAAGTCCGCCACTGGCGTCCTGTACTTTTCACAGACGAGAGCAGGTTCACCCTGAGCACCCGTGATAGACATGAAAGAGTGTGGAGAAGACAAGGAGAATGTTATGCTGCCTGCAACGTCGTTCAACATGACAGGTTTGTGGGAGGAAATGCCACAAGACACCATCTGTTGTCTCATTAGGAGCATGCCGCAGCGTTGTCAAGCATGCATACAAGCTCGTGGGGGCCACACAAGATACTGAAAAGCATTTTGAGCTGCAGAAATTAAGTTTTGGAGAAAATGGAATAACCTGCCACATCTTCATTTCACTCTAATTTTATAATGTCACACAATTGAGCCCTCTGTAGGCTGAAAACCTTTATTTCCATCAACAGACTTGGCATCCTTTTGTTCCTAAGACACTTCCCTGTCATTATTTGTATAGATATCCAACTTCATATTGAGATCTGATGTATCTAATTTGTTTCTTGAAAGTGCTCTTTTAAAAGCTAAAGTTTCCTTAGCTTGGACCATATTTTCAGCAATGTGCTGTTGAGGGGAAGGTTCCACTCCCAACAATGTTGTACACAGTGTATGGTTCACACTGTTGACATAGTGACAGGTCACCGCCAAGTAAGCCTCCATGTTGATAGGTGTCCACAAGTCAGCTGTAAGGCTAACCACAGCTGCACTCTGCAGTTCTTTCTTTACTTCCTCCTTTTTTTCCTCCCGACTTCTGAGAAAGTAGAATAAAATAGAATAGAACAACGTTATAAGTTCCCCAAGGGCAGATTAGTCAAAAGCAGTTCTCCACAGCACATAGACAACAAGCAACCCAGTAAAAGCCACAATGCTAAGAACTTGTTAAAGAAATACAAACACATAAATAAATTGATAAAAATACAATTAAAAGATAAAAGATAGGACTGGAATAGAGACTTTGTACAATGAGGTGTGTTCACTTTAAGAGCTTTATGGCATTTGGGATTAAAGATTTGAAGTACCTGTTAGTTTTACTTGTGGGAGCAATGTAACGGCGACCTGAAGGCATCTTCAAAAAACTGGAAGACAGGACGTGTTTATGTGTTAAAATGATGTTTTTTGCACCACCTGCCACTCCAAGAGTGAATTCAGATATTTTGTTGGTTGTCTGTGCTTTAGAACACCCAGCACGCCCCACTGACCATCGATGGAGCTGCAGTGGAAAGGGTGAGCTGCACAAAGTTCCTGGGTGTGCACATCTCAGAGGACCTGTCGTGGAACCACAACACTGCAGCACTAGCCAAGAAAGCCGAGCAACGCCTGTACTTCCTCCACAAACTGAAGAGGGCCAGAGCTCCTCCTCCCATCATGAAGAGTTTCTACAGTAGAACCATTGAGAGCATCCTGACTAGTTGTATCACTGTGTGGTACGGAGCCTGCACTGCATCCTGCAGGAAGACTCTGCACCGCATTGTGAAAACGGCTGAGAAGATCATTGGTGTCCCTCTCACTGGATTATCTGTCATCTATGACTCCCGCTTTACCAGCAAAGCCATCAGGGTTGCAGGTGACCCATCCCACCCCTCCCAGAGCCACGTCAGCCTCCTGCCATCAGGGAGGAGACTGCAAAGTCTACGGGCCAGGACCAGCAGGCTCAGGGACAGTTTCCTCCACCAGGCCATCAGGAAGCTCAACTCCCTCCTAGCCCTCCCCTCTCTGCCCCCCCCTGCTGCTACAAGCTGATTACAAAAGGAGAACATTCATGCATACATCTGAAGACTATGCAAATGAACACTGTCACTTTAAAATAATTTATTATCTTAGCTTTTGCACTATTTTCAACTTACTCAGTTCTTATATATTGTAAATTTTGTACATATACTGTTTATACTTATATTTTTAGTTTTATTATTGTAATTAGTATTGCTGTTTGCACCAAGGAGGAGAGGAAGAAATTTCATCTTTGTATAGCCTGTACTGAGCATATTTGACAAATAAAACCCTACTACTACTTGAGCATACTTTGACAATGTTATTGAGAGAATGTTTGTCTTTTACACAGGCCACCAAACAGCATACAAAGGACAATATTAAAAAGCTTTCTATAAAGGACAGATAAAACATGTATAACATCTTATTACAAACTTTAAAAGAGTTCAGCCATCTTAGCAGGTGTGTTCTTTGTTGACATCATTTGACAATAGATTCAGTGTTCTTATCAAATTTTAGGGGGGAGTCAAACACGGTGCCTAAGTACTCACAGCTTTAACTGTTTCAACTTCCTCCCCTTGAATGAAGCTGGCTTGAGGTTTGGCCTTGGTTTTCCTAAAAACTATTACGAGTTCCTTTTTTTTCTCTACATTAAGTTCAGAGAAATTGTAGAATAACTAATGACAGCACATAACATGCACGTGTAACACTAATTCACCGGTTTGTTTCACGTACCGGTGTAACATATGAGAGCTCAAGGAACTGAAGAAGCTCTCTGAAGCCTTGTCTTTCACCAGGCTCAGTGGCTGACAGTCTTTAAAGATCACATTCACTATAGCCTCATCAATCGCTGCTTTCTTCTGGAAGCCCTTGTTGATCCGGAGAGTTAACCGGTTCTTCCTTCTCATGCTGGTCATGATAATAGCTGAGCATTGTGGTAGTGCACAACTAAATGTAAATGTCCAAAACTATTTAAAAAAAAAAAAGATTATTATTTTTAGCTTCAAATGTTTTGTTTTTTTTGGTTTAAAAACAAATCATTTCAATTTCAAAACTTTTTTTCAGTTTCAATTTTTTTTCTTTCCACTTCAACTCTTTTATTTTTGAATCTGAACATTTTTGAAACCTAAAAAAACTCACAAAGGTCAACTCAGCTGTATCCAGGGGCTGCATGCTTCAGTACTTATTGTGTGTGTTTTCTTATGAATGTCACCACCTGTGTTCCCTCCAATTTAAGAATTCTGAACTGTGTTGAACTTAAGTCAAACTTGGGGGATTATATTAATTCACAGTGAGTTTTCATCATTCATCATCGTTCCTCAGCTCTATCTGAATGAACTCTATTTAGTTTATGTAGTTTTAGAAGCTAATATTTCTTTAACAGTTCTGGTAAATCGCTTGTCCGTCCTGGGATAGGATCTCTCCCTCATGTGGTCATCCCTAAGGTTTTTTTCTTTTTTCCTGACTCAGGCTTTTTTAGGAGTTTTTCCTGACTGGGAGGGATGGTCTAAGGGCAGGGATGACCAGTTTTAATTAGTCTGTTTAGTCTTTAGCTATTTTGCATATTTTATGACTAATTTTGTGCATTTGTATAAACTACCGGTATGAAGCCTAATGAGTCAAATTTACTTTGTGATATTGGGCGATATTGGGCTATAGAAATTAAATGGAATTTAATTGAATTGAATCAAGAGTAGGGATGTCCCGATCTGATCACGTGATCGGAAATCGGCCCGATCACGTGGTTGAAGACTCGATCAAAGCTCCGCTGTCCGATCAGGATCGGATATTTCATTTATTCTTATTATGATCCACGCTTTTATAGTTCAATCTTTTATTCTGCATAAATACTCCACTAGAAGTCTGCATGTCATGAACAGATCACAAAATGTTATTCCCGGAAAACGCAGCAGAAAACGGCAACAGTTCAAGCAGAGGATTAATGTAAACAGTTCAATCAAGGTAGCTAGCCGATCACGAATTCAGACTTCCGGTATCAATAACTCTTTTGAAAACGCTTTAAACTGACAGCTAGTGTCTCTAAACAACAACCTCTAAAGGCATTTCAACAGAAAAAGACAGAGTTTTGTTTCTTTTAATGTTAAGCTCTTCCCGCTGCAGACAGATGGCTAAACACCAGCTGCTAACTGCTACATGCTAGCGCCGTGATTTAACTCCTTAAAACCCGAGCTGTCCTTTGATATGCCTGTTTTATTCATCTGAAAGAGAAATAAAAGTTAAGAAAATTAACTACTCTGATAATAAAACCGAAAATGTGATGTCTGAAGAACTTAAAAAGAAGCACATAATCTTTAAAAACAAACAAACAAAAAACTAATAAATGAAAATTAATAATGATTTGAGCTAGTCATGAACACTCATCAAATTCATGCTAAAACAGTCATAATTTATTTTTAAGAATTCTAAATGAGGACAGCAATCACATTTGGTCAAAACTGTTCAATAGCTCTAAAGATATCAAAGTTAAAGTCGCTAAACTTTCTCACATGACTAATTATCACTTGTATAACAAGAAAATATGATTTTCTTTCCTAGTTTATATTTGCTCTATTTTTACTTGGCTATTAAAGCTACTTCACAGAAGTGTTCTATTTAATTTTTAATGATAAAAGAAGGTTAATGAAATATAAATAATGGACAACACAAATCTTTTTATTCAATTTGTTCATGTTTTAAATATGTTACAAAGGTATCAGATTGGGATTCGATATCGGCTAATCGGACCGGGCCCAAAAAAACGTGATCGGGACATCCCTAATCAAGGGTCCTATCTGTTTGTGGACTTTAGCTCAAAAAGTAAATACATACATGTTTATTGCAGCATGCTTTTATTGTTTGATCATCACATCACATATGGCTGCACATAGTTTGTGGATAGAAGCCAACACTGCGTACATGGCCACTCTATGTTGAAACATCATTCACCTGGATTAAAAAAGAAAAGACTGAAAATAAAATTAAATTGTTACAACTCTATACATTCTACGACGGATTATTAGGGTCACCGAAAAAAAAAAAAAGTAATATTACAAGTTTTTTTCTCGTAGATATACGACTTTAAATCTCGTAAATTTATGAGTTTTAATCTCGTAGATTTACGACTTTTTTCTCGTAATGTATTAAAGTCGAGGAGAGTCTACATTCCAGCGAATTTATGCCGTGAACTGAAGCAGACCGACCAAACTGTGAAAAGCGTCTTGGATTTCATCAGGTAAACTGAATGTTTAAAATATTTCAAATATTTGGAAGTTCCTTTATTTGATTTACAGTTTAATAATGTTTTATTCGTTGATGCTGCTTGCAGGATCTCTGCAGATCCCGTTTATGAAGCGGTCCATATCCTCCAGCTGTCCACTTCCAGTCATTTCTTCCTCTACGACAGACCAGATCTCCTTCAACTCTGTGATGCTTCTGTCTGAAGAGGACTAGTTTTTGGAATTTTCAATGTTCTTGTGCTAACGTTGTCATTTCTCAATGTTGTTTTGTGTCGAGACGGGACGTTTCATTTGGGGAAGGAGGCGTCCGGAGCTCTGTTTACGTTCTCTTTTGGTTTCTGAGCATGACAGAGACATGAGGTAAGGTGATGAAAGGAAATGAAAGATGTAATAAAGTGACGATCCTGATGAACGTGTATCTCCGAGCTCTTTATTTTACATATGAAACTCCGCACTGTTGTGTATTGAAGTTAGCTGTTTACGAACTGCATTACCCAGAAGGCCAAGCGACTGATCACATGTTCGGTGCACGGCAAGTAGTAAGCAGCAGATGAGCGCCAGTCATGCACAGTGCAGCAGTGTGAAAAGACTGTTAATAAAAAGTCTGTTTAACACAATAATAGCGCCTCTTTTGCTTACTTGAAGATAAGCAAGACAACACACGCACTACCGAACCCGGAAATAATTTGATTTTGAATCGCCAAAAGGTTTAGAATTTCTTTGCTTTTAACACCGATCTGGACATAATCTACACCAGATTCTCCACGTCTTTCATCTTCAAGCACGGCTCTGATAAACAGACAACTTTGGTTCTTTTCTCATTAAATTACGACTTTTAATCTCGTAGATTTACGACTTTAAATCCCGTAGATTTACACGTTTTTTTCTCATAAATTTACGACTTTAAAAGTTGTAAATTTAACTTATGACTTTTAAAGTCATAAATATACGACTTTATTCTCATAATTTAGCAGTTACGACTTTTTTCTCGTAAATTTACGAGATTTAAAGTCGTAATTTTAAAAATATTTTTTTCTTCATAAAGTGACCCTAATACTCCGTCGTAACATTCCCATAACACTAATAAAGAAATTTCTAACTCATTTTATGTGCTACTTAAAATGATACCACAAAACAAAATCTCCACAAACATAATAGATGTGTACAAAAGAATTACTCACATTCATTTAATATTAAATCTTTTGAAAAATAATATTTTTCTCTTACTTTCAAATTGAGCTGCAGGTGTTTTATTTGCCTTAAAAAAGAAGCAATTCTTTTGTCTAGACAGAGAGCTCTTGTACCCTGCATGTCTCTAAAAGGTAAAAAAAAGTTTAAAAATCTTGGTTATAGCTTAATGAAGAATCATTTTCAAACAAAACCTTTTGCTTTTTTCTCGCAGATCCACTGCAGTGAAGTTTCGCATGAGATGTCATTCCAAAATTCAGAGTGTTCAAATCTAAATTGTGCACAATCTTCCTCTCCATATTTTGCGATTCCACCGCCATTATCAGGCTGATCACCCCCCCAGAACCTGTCAGGTTAGTAAAAAAAAGAATCTGATTTAGACAGAGTAGTCAGAAAAAGTAACATTTCCCTTTGTGTCTGTGTATGTACACAGTATAACTATAATATTAATGATATAGAAACATTTGAAAGGGAGCAGGTAGAAGCTTGGCTTATTATAACCTGCTCCTTAAAAATATAATTAAAGAACAAAAAAATACATTAATTAAAAAAATAATAATAAAACAATCTGTACATTGAAAGAATGATGAAATAATTACAGTTTAACAGTGATAGCTATGTTGTACGTCATCATATAAACAACAACAACTACTATTTTAATAAAAATCATAGAAATACAGTGTTCCTCCACGTATTTGTGTTTCATGTATTTATGGATTTTTTTTAGTCACTTGACCCTTCCGGTTTGTCACAAAACTCTGAGTTACTTTAAAATTCATTTAAAGTAAGCAATGTATTAAGATGTTTCTAAATATTGCAATGTAAATTGCAAACTACACTTTTAAAAAGGCATGACAAAATTCAACATTGACTTGTCAATTGGAATATGCTGTTTCAACTGAGTTACGATATCAAAAACTAATAATAATTTAAAATAATGCTCATTTTTGGTTTTATTTAAATTTTCATTTTTTAAATTGTAACATAGAATTGTAGTTTGTCATAACAAAATTCAAAATTGCAAACTGCTTTACCAAGTTGCAAGCCTGAATTATACATGGAAATGTCCATTTAAATTATGGGAAAAAAAAAAAAAAATTCCATAAAAATTAAGAAATCAAATGGAAGTCGCCAACCCAACGCCAGCCCCCTTTGATTTTTTTGTCACACTGATCCAGAGGGAACACTCACTTCAGAGTCAGAGAACTTCCATCTACCCATTTCCAGGTCCCCTCCGAGGCTTGGTCAGACAATCCAATCCAAACAGATTCCTTGGTGAATTCAAAAAGAAATTTCTGCAAAAAAAGAAAAAAAAAAAAAAAAAAACATGTTTTGCTTTAAATCATAATTGTTAATGGGGAAGCTTTCAGAAATGTAAAGCTTAAGGGTTTAAAGGGCCTATACCATGCTTTTTTTTAAACCTTTCAGAGTAAACTATATCCATATTTTTAATCATATTACCTCTGGCATACTAAATAACAAATTATTTATGAAATGTACATTATTTTTGTGGGCTATTTTCATACCGGGAAGTTAGATGTCTCGATTTATGAAGCACCGTCTTTCGCTCCTTGTGGGTGACGCCTATTTCATGATGTCAGAATAAAGCCGGCCTCTGCAGCATTTCTACGTTTCATGAAAACAAACGTCCAGTTTTTTTCAAATATGGATGTATTGTGTATTCTGCCTTAAGTATCTCTGAGTGTTTATACCAAAATTTGGCCCAGATAAAACGGTAATGGCTAATGGGTTCATTATGTGGTGAAATTTGATCAAGAAATGCAGACACCACCAGATCTCCAGTCGTCTTCCCGGTGTCACCCATCTGTTTGTGATATTCGCTGATACGCTTGGATCCACCGCAACATGTCGTGCAGATTCCTCTCCAGAATTTTCTTTGGTTTGGTGTATGTCTCCACATGAAGTTTAACCGCTAAATCCAATAAGCATTTCTTGGCCACTGCTACACTGGATCACAACACAAATAACTCAGACAGCTGGAGTCTGCACGACTGTGCAAAGCTAGCTGATCACCGTTTGCAGAATGTTTGTGTTATCCTGGAGCCGGTGCTGACAGAGCAGACTCTTTCTGAAAAGGGCTGTTGTCAATTTATGACGTAAGCTTGTGAGAACCCACTCATTTTCGTTGGTATGGGAGGGGCTAATGCTGAGAGCGCAGGTTTTAGAGGAAATGCTGGTTTGAGGTTGTTTATATTGAGGTATGAGCATTATGATACATTTACAAGCTCAAAAAGTTGATTTTGCATGCTACAGGCCCTTTAAGTAAACTTGGCTGCCGCCTACTGCCTTTCACAAATGTCTGGATTGATTTGTTAAAAATTAAAATTATTATTGTTGTTTAAGCTGTGTTGTTAAGATTTTTCTTTTATTATTACTTCTTTGATTTGCATGTTGAAAGTAAGTTAACAATAAAAAATATGTAACCCAAAACAACTAAAATAACTTTATACATTTTCTTCATTTGTGTTTATCACCACCAGATCTGCTTCTCTGGCTCTGCAGAAGTTCCTTGCTTCATCCCAGGACTTGGACTGTCCAGAGAAGAAGTAACAAGAGGAGTCAAAGCCCATCCATTCCAAAGGACATCTTGTTTCCCCTGGAAGACAATGGAAATACAAAAGGAAAACTCAACTTAAAGTAATCCAATTTTGCTTTTCTAGTATTTACAACATTTTTCTACAAACACAAGTACTGTAGAAATTAAAGAGACTTTCTGTTCCTCCCTGCTTAGTGTCAGGAAATGGTTTTGACACCTACCAAATATATCTATGCAGCAGTTGCTGAAGAATTAGACCCCACCCTGTTCTGTACCGTACATTAATGCCAATCAATGAGGAAGTGTTTGTAACTCCACCAAAGTTAAGACCCCTCAACCTTGATTTACTATAGGTGTTAATGTCACCCAATGTGACAAATGTGGCCAGCTCAACGTGTGATCCTTTTATGCTACATTTTTACAGTTTATTAGGATGCAGTAGTTTATGCAACAGTTATTTCATAACAATTATTTGTGGTTTTTATGTCCAGACCTTCAAAAACTAATAATGCTCCAAAAATAGTTGCCAATTATTTTTCAAAGATTAATTATTTGTATTTAACTGTAAGTCATAAATGTAATACTGTGTGAGCAAGTTTTCAATCATGTTTAAACTGAATAATTAAAGCAAATCTTAAACTATTATGAACTCCAATTAATTTTAGAATTGACTCCTTCAGTTGTATCACACTAAGATGCTTTTGAAGTGCTTTTTAAACTTTCTGTTCACATGATTTAAAAACTCATTTCATTTTGTATTTTTTGTCACGTTCAACATAATTCCTATTTGTTTTTGTTACAACTGTGACATCTAATTTACAGCAGCTTATCTTCTAAATGCTTCTGCAATGCTTATGCATCTTTTAATATCACCCAAAGACATTTAGCAAGATTTGCAGTTTTTGAAAGGGAAATGAACTTGTTACAATATCATTACAGGAAGTCAGACTTCCAATATGTATTAGTAAGGGAAAAGCAAAAAGTTAGAACTATTCCATAAAATGGTACAAAATAGGGAACTAAACACACAGTATAAACACACGAAAAATAAGATAAAGTAACAAGTTTATCCAGAATATTATTGCAAAAGATAGACAGTACTTTAAAATGTCTGTAAATTGTTGCGCACAGCATCTTTCTTTATTTTTCCACATGAGAAGAGCTATTAAAAATAGTCACTACTGCACAAAGAAAAGTGACCAGAAAAGTGGCGAGTCACCTCCTGTGGAGCTCCTGTGCTGCAGACCACCACATCAGACACAATCATGAAGCCTTACATTCTGTGGCGCATTGGTTAGATGTCCACATTCTATACAGTCAGATGCCTGTTCACTCTCGCACCTTCTAGGCTCCCCTACTTTACCAAGATGTCATTATGAGGCAAGGCAAAATTTACATCAAATGTTGCATTCCAGGAAAGAATTTGTCAATGGTTCAAAGAAGAACCAGTGAAGTCATTTTAAATTACTATTTGAAAATGTTTCTTTTTTTCCTGTTAGAGAATTTATTTAAATACTATCCGGTATAACTGCATATTCACATTTTAATACAGGATTTTCATACTTACTTTGTTTGTACTCCATCAGCTCCTTGGTTGTTTCAGTGAGGCTGGAATTCAGTCTCTCAATAACAGCATTTAAGTGATCAGTCAAATTGTCTTTTCTGTCAAAGATTGCTGAGAAATTTCTGACTGAGTCACCATCTGAAATGAAACAAAGCAAAAATGACTTAAAGGGCCTATACCATGCAAAATCAGCTTTAAAAGCTTTGAGGTGTATGTTCATTCATCACGAAAAACATCCCAATAATAGTATTTTCATCAAATCTTGGATTTCTGAGCTTTCCTCTAAAAACCTGCACTCTGAGCACCAGCCCCTCTCAATCTGACATCACAAAGTGAGAACAGCTCCTTACAGGAAGAGTCTGAGCTGTCAGCTGTAAAATAATGTTATTCAAGTAGAAGTAAAAGTAGTCATCTGAACAATTACTTGAGTAAGAGTAAAAAAGGCTAATAGTTAATAAAGTACTCAAATACTAGACTAAGACTATTCTAAGACTTTCTGATGTTACATTTTTTTTCAGAATATTTGGAGTACTTGAATTTAAATTGAGTGAGTATTTGATTGTTTGAAGAAATTCATTGTGTTGCTTGAACAGAGGCCAAAAATGAATATCTAATAGTTAAACTAATGCTGCATTTTCTTAAAGATTTTGCATCTGATCCTTTCTTTTCCCCATTTATGATAAATTTTCAGCATTTAATGAACGTTGCTTTAACTTCACTGTAATGGGTTAGCAGACAGCACTTTGATAGGAGCCACGTTGTAGTTTTAGGTATTATTAACGGTTAGGAATCCTCAGTGTCCAGTACTTCATCTTTTATTCGACTTTATCTTTCTTTCTATTTATTCAATAAAGAGTTTTCCTTTTTAATTTACTTGAGTAAAAGTAAAAATTAAAAATTTTACTTTAATCACCCACTTTGGCAGGAGCTTTAAAAAAATTACATTTTGACTTATATGTAAAAAAAAAAAAGATGTTATTGCTATTTGCATTGGGTCTGTTTTGAGATCTGTTGTGAATCAAATACTCACAAAAGAAACCAAGAATGATGATTCCAGCCAGAAGGAGAAAACTCAGCATTACCATGAAGGTAATTACACTGAGATAGCATCTCCTGTTGGACTTGATGGAAACTACGGAGAAAAAACATTATGACTAAAACCACAATAGAAAAACCATCAAGTGAACGATTGTTTTTACTGTGAGTTCACTCTTACCTGGTGGAGTTGATACAGAAAGTTTGCAGCCAGGAGTTTTGGGTTCAAAATTTTCATAAATGGCCTCCATTGCATGGATGTAAAGTCTAAGAACATGTGAAGCGTGTCACAGACTGACTTGTATACTGGACTGTGTTTGCTATTTTAGGTCATCGTTGGTGTGGTGGGAAGTTAATGCATGCAACAGTGAAAGCATTGCGACAGAAAATTGGGGTGGTGAATGTGTTATAACTAAAATAGAACCTCCAGTAACTTTTACTGGTTTATGATGAAAACTTCCTGCAATATAGTTACTCTCCAGGGACAATGTAAGACATACTAGTTTCTGATTTTTTTTTTTTTTTAATACATGAAAGTAATTTCAAATGCTTCACACAGACACAAGTAAGTCAAGTCAAGTAGGGTTTTATTTGTCAAATATGCTCAGTACAGGCTATACAAAGATGAATGATGAAAACTCACTGTGAATTAATATAATCCCCCAAGTTTGACTTAAGTTCAACACAGTTCAGAATTCTTAAATTGGAGGGAACACAGGTGGTGACATTCATAAGAAAACACACACAATAAGTACTGAAGCATGCAGCCCCTGGATACAGCTGAGTTGACCTTTGTGAGTTTTTTTAGGTTTCAAAAATGTTCAGATTCAAAAATAAAAGAGTTGAAGTGGAAAGAAAAAAAATTGAAACTGAAAAAAAGTTTTGAAATTGAAATTTTTTGTTTTTAAACCAAAAAAACAAAACATTTGAAGCTAAAAATAATAATCTTTTTTTTTTTTAATAGTTTTGGACATTTACATTTAGTTGGCAAAACACCAATTGTTTTAAATGCTTTATCTGGATTTCAAATATTTATTGTGCACTACCACAATGCTCAGCTATTATCATGACCAGCATGAGAAGGAAGAACCGGTTAACTCTCCCGGGATCAACAATGGGGCTTCCAGAAAGCAGCGATTGATGAGGCTATAGTGAATATGATCTTTAAAGACTGTCAGCCACTGAGCCTGGTGAAAGACGAGGCTTCAGAGAGCGTCTTCAGTTCCTTGAGCTCTCATATGTTATACCGTTCAGTAAGGTACGTGAAACAAACCGGTGAATTAGTGTTACACGTGCATGTTATGTGCTGTCATTAGTTATTCTACAATTTCTCTGAACTTAATGTAGAGAAAAAAAAGGAACTCGTAATAGTTTTTAGGAAAACCAAGGCCAAACCTCAAGCAAGCTTCATTCAAGGAGAGGAAGTTGAAACAGTTAAACCTGTGAGTACTTAGGCACCGTGTTTGACTCCCCCCTAAAATTTGATAAGAACACTGAATCTATTGTCAAATGATGTCAACAAAGAACACACCTGCTAAGATGGCTGAACTCTTTTAAAGTTTGTAATAAGATGTTATACATGTTTTATCTGTCCTTTATAGAAAGCTTTTTAATATTGTCCTTTGTATGCTGGTTTGGTGGCCTGTGTGTAAAAGACAAACATTCTCTCAATAACATTGTCAAAGTATGCTCAAGTAGTAGTAGGGTTTTATTTGTCAAATATGCTCAGTACAGGCTATACAAAGATGAAATTTCTTCCTCTCCTCCTTGGTGCAAACAGCAATACTAATTACAATAATAAAACTAAAAATATAAGTATAAACAGTATATGTACAAAATTTACAATATATAAGAACTGAGTAAGTTGAAAATAGTGCAAAAGCTAAGATAATAAATTATTTTAAAGTGACAGTGTTCATTTGCATAGTCTTCAGATGTATGCATGAATGTTCTCCTTTTGTAATCAGCTTGTAGCAGCAGGGGGTGGGGGCAGAGAGGGGAGGGCTAGGAGGGAGTTGAGCTTCCTGATGGCCTGGTGGAGGAAACTGTCCCTGAGCCTGCTGGTCCTGGCCCGTAGACTTTGCAGTGTCCTCTCTGATGGCAGGAGGCTGAAGTGGCTCTGGGAGGGGTGGGATGGGTCACCTGCAACGATCTGCAAAGATCTGGTCCCACCAAATACAGTCTGAGCCCCCAGATAAAACTTTTAGCAGAGCAGGTAGCCTTTGAACCTGCAATTTTAAAATCAAAGAGTGGATTTTATAAGAAATTGTGTGAAGTTTTTCAGGTACAGATTAGGAAGATGTTGTTTAGCCAAGAGACTGAGGTCCTTCAGAGTTTGCAGGACTTTTATGCAGGAGATTTTTTCATGATGCTGTTGTCCCTGTCCTTTTACATGGAGCAAGCTGAGAGAATGGATGCACCAACAGGACCAGCAACATCGTCTTTGGTGTGGAGATCTGGCTCTGTTCTGGAATGTCCTATAGATCAGTGGTCCCTGTGAGAAAGCCCAAGAGAAAACGGCCGAACAGTTCCACCTACTGGTGGATAAAAAAACTACACCTGTTGAACTTACTCAGGCATGTCCTGTCACCCTCAGAATCAACAGAGAAATAACTTGAGGACTGACTGGGTATTGACCTGTTCTTTTTCCTTTATGTGTGCATTCTTGAGGAAATGTAAGTTATTTCTGCCTCTTAATTATCAATAATTTGATTATTTTTTCAGTTTATTATTTTAACTGTAAAATATATTGTGAAAGACGAGGTTAATTGAATTTTCTTTACTAAGATCTGTGTCTTTTAACGAGCCTTATGTTAGTGACGTCTCTGTCATACTTAAGTCACATATTTACAAGCAGTTTATTTGGTCATGTTATAAGATTTGTCAAATATCAGACGGAATTTATTGTAACACATTTTATTTGTTATTTGTTTCAGACCACACACACACATCTTTACACTGAGGGGCGGCCGTGGTGCAGTGGTAGGGCAGTCGTCTCAGGATCAGAAGATAATGGGTTTGATTCCTGCTACCTCAACCAGTATTTCCCTAGCAAGGCTCAACTTCTCCTCACACAGTCCCCAACCTATTTCATGCCATGGACCAGTTTAAATGAGACAATATTTTATATAATTATTGTTCTTTGGTGGCGTAGGGGGGACTAAAGTTATTGTTATAGTGCTTGGAATGAAGAAATTGCCACAATTTACACTATTTAGCTTTCATACATAGTACCGATGGCCAAGATGCCCATTGCCTGCACATATTTCAAATGTGTCCAAGGTTAAATGTTGTTGTTGCACATATTTACAAGCCATTAGAACGCTCTTCTCAGTGCTGTCCAGCAGGAGGAACTCCAGGACCTTCCTCAGATCCACCTTCAAAACCTTTCTGCAAAAAAAGCACATTCAGATGTCACCTGCCGGTACATTTGTGTCAACCTATTCCAAATCAATGGTCAAACTGATTTAAAAAAATCAAAACGAAATTTAAAGTAATTTAAAGCAACCAGCTTGGACAGGACCCAGAGAATTATTGCAGCATTTAGAAAAGGTAAAAATCTTAAAGACCACCTAGTCAGACCAAACATCCTATCCAATCAAAATCTTTTTTCCAAAAATACTTATTTCAAACAATTGGCTGTCAATGCTCTCTCTCTCGTGCTCTCTCTCTCTCTCTCTCTCTAAGTTTTAGGCCCTTTGTTCCAGTGGGTTAAACTTGCAAATATTTTGTCGTTAATCGTTATTCTCGCTTTCTCTCCCAAAACTCGGCATGGTTTGGCATTCATCAAGTTTATTTCTTGATCTCTTAAGTTTCCTTTCCTTTCCCTAAAGGTGGAATTGCTTATTGCGGTCATATCTTTAAAGAACCATAACTCGCCAATGGAATGGGCTAGAAACTTGCTTTCTTTTTTGAAAAATCTTATATATTTTTTTCTTCATAACTGGGGCTGGATCAAACCATCTGTTTGACACCCCTGATCTATATCTACTGAACAAGTTTACTGAATATTTATTTTAGGAGTGTCAAATCATCCAGTTAATTGTGATTCATTATTTACAGAAAGTATATAAAGACTTTTCCAACAAATTTTTTTCTGTAATGTTTGTTGATAAAAGTAAGTAGGAATCACAAAACAGACTGGTGATATTTTGGTGAGCACATTGACCAAACAGACACGGATCATGCCTGTGACACGGAAACATTGTGGCTTTTCAATTTTTAACTGTCATCTTATAGTTTTCGTGAGCAGATGAAGTTGAACTTTTGCGTTTGTCGTTTTTGCTTTTACGAAAAATTAAGAAAAACACAAAAAATTGGAACAAAAAAGCAATTGTATACATTACACTCTTATAGTTCAGATATTAACAAAAGATCAAGTCAAATTCAATATATATTGCATTTTTAACAATATTATTTATCTCAGAAATGATTTTAAAAAATCTTGGCAAAATTTTAGCGAATAATCATTCATCCATCTTCTTTCGCCTTAATGAAAAGAATGAAAAATCCTTTTTAAACAAATTAAGTTGCTCTTTTTTCACAGAGCCCCTGCAATGAAGTTTTACATGAAACATCATTCCAAATTCCAGAGTATTCAAACACGAATTGTACACAGTCTTCCTCTCCGTACTTTCCATCACCATTATCAGGCTGACGACTTCCCCAGAACCTGTTGGAAAATAAAAGATTTTTATTCAAACAGAATAATCAAATAAGAACTTGAAGTTTTAAAGCAAAAAAAAATTAAACATCCTTTAATTACTTTCACACAAACATTCATTCAATATATTATATATAACTGGAGCACTCGGGGCTGTAACCTCCAAACTGGAGGAGTGGCTCCAGCAGAACCCTGGAAAGACCTCAGACATCTCAGTCCAGAAAAGTGCAGTGCTAGCAACAGATAAGATACTGTGCATGACTCTCAAGCTCCCAGGCCTCTGGTACAGGACCCAAGGAAGGAAAAGAGGAATGTAAAATCGACCAAGTACCATCACAGTGGAAACCACACGTGTGCATACTAGCACATGTCTGCCACCCACAGTTGGAGCACGCTTAGTCAGAAATGTCAAAGTAGTCCTTTTGCTTTTACACATCTATTCTAATACGTAAAAGACTTGGTGTCATGTCACGTTTCCGGTCTGGCATAAACCGCAATTGTTATTTTTTCTCCTTCATGATTGATTTTCCATCACTTCACACTTCTGTGAAATAAGTAGAATCCACATGCCCTACTAAATATAAGTCCCTGATTGGCCAAGGTTCAACCAGATTTTAAAATCAGAAATGGTTTATTTCAACCAATCAAGAAAACAAAAAAATAATAATTCATGTGCTATCCAATCAATCAACAGAGGTTTACATTCATAAAGACATGTCAAACACAGAATAACTAGACAATAGATGCATTGCCTGAAAGGGAGTGGGAGGAAGCTAACTTAATTTAACTTTGAACAGTTCAATGGACGTGCGTTTTGTGTGTAGAGGCTAAAAAGGTTGTAGATGATTGTGTTGTGCTGTGTGATGGTGAGAATTTCGAACAAGGGAGCCTAAAAATCGGTATTCACACGCATGTAAATGCATAGATTATTCCTTGGAGGTAGCCACTATAATGCACCACGCCAAGGGTGGAGTGAACGTAGCATTAGACCTTGCAGGAAAATAATGAAACATTGGTTTACAACCGTTTAGTTTAATTCAGCTTATCTTATCTTATGTTAATTTATCTTAGTTTAGTTTAGCTTAGCTCTAGTTTAGTTTAGTTTAGTTTAGTTTAGTTTAGTTTAGTTTAGTTTAGTTTAGTTTAGTTTAGTTTAGTTTAGTTTAGTTTAGTTTAGTTTAGTTTAGTTTAGTTTAGTTTAGCTTATCTTGGCTTATGCTAGTTTATCTTAGTTTAGTTTGGCTCAGCTCTAGTTTAGTTCAATTTCTTATAGCTTATGTTAGCTTATCTTAGTTTAGTTTAGTTTAGTTTAGTTTAGTTTAGTTTAGTTTAGTTTAGTTTAGTTTAGTTTAGTTTAGTTTAGTTTAGTTTAGTTTAGTTTAGTTTAGTTTAGTTTAGTTTAGTTTAGTTTAGTTTAGAAGAAACACTTTAATTATATCTAATACATACATATATATTTCTGACATTTTCTATCATACAATGATGGGGATCTAAGTTCAACCGTTGACAGATAAGGTGGTATATTTGGATATACGTTGATGTAAAGAGTATGAGTACACCTGAAGCATTGAAAGAAGATTCACATTTATTGTTCAAGGACAACCGTTTTGAAAGGACTTTGCACACATGACAAAAATCTTTTAATGGTAAAGTGGTTGTAAAGAGATGCAGTTTGGATGACAAACTGTGTTCATTGTTCACTGTTGTGTGTATATAACGCGTCTCCGTGTTCATTTTTGTGCTTTTCACATCATTACATAAAGAAACAGACAATCAAATGAAGGGAGCCAAACCAACCCCCTGCCCCTCTGATCCAGAGGGAACACTCACTCCAGAGTCAGAGAACTTCCATCTACCCATTTCCAGGTTCCCTCCAAGGTCTTGTCAGACAATCCAATCCAGACAGGTTTCTTTTTGAAAGCAGAAATAAATTTCTGAAAATAAAGAAATACATAAAATTAAGGATCATGTTTTGTTTGTTTTAATGGATTGGTCACAAAACAGTGTTTGAGTTTGATTGGTCAATGGATGGTGATGATGTAACAGGGTAGTTGTGATAATCAAACAAGACTATTATTTTATTATTTGTTTATTATAGCAGTGCCTTCTCCCATTCCAACATGCCTAAATGGCTTTTTGACATTATTTTTATTTGTAATTGCTGTTGTTATTTAAGCTATATTAAGGTGGGGTTTTTTTACGTTGTCATTTACTTGTTGAAAATAAATGAATCATAAAAAAGATGCAATCCAAAACAGACACAAACTAAAAATAACAATGCACCTTTTCTTCATGGTAGTCTATCACCACCAGATCTGCTTCTCTTGTTTTACAGAAGTTTCTTGCTTCATCCCAGGACCCTGATTCTCCAGAAAAGTAGTAACAAGGGGAACCAAAGTACATCCATTCTGCAGGACATCCTGTTTTTCCTGGAATACATGTAAATCTGAAAAATGACACAATTAATACTTTACTTGAAAAAAACCATGTTCTGTTTTTTTTAATTTACAAAATTTGAAAGTGTACAAAAGTTCTGCAAAAATTAATGAAAAGTCACTTTCTGTTCCTCATGCTTGGTGTCAGGAAATGGTTTTGACCTGAGTTATTTTCAGATGCAGCAGTCGCTACAACATTAGTCTGGCCTGTTCTGTGCTCTAACACCAATCAATGGGGAAGTGTTTGTCATTTTTACCAATGCTAAACATAAAGCTTAATTTACCAAGGGTGTTATCAAATGTTGCCAGAAAATATTTTTCAATGGTAGTAAATGATATTCTGCATTTCTAAGAAGCAAAGGTTTTTTCCTTTATCAACTGCAAGATATTTTAAGTATATGTATATACAGTCCCTTTCGAAAGTATTTGCCCCCCTTGAACTTTTCAGCCTTTAGCCACATTTCAGGCTTCTGTTACTGCTGTGGCCGTATTTGGTTTTGTATTTTCTTTTTGGTTCTGTGTATTTTTGTCAGAGTGGGAATTCTTTGTGTTTTGTTGATCTTTGTCTTTCTCTGTTCATTTCTTTCAGGTGTGGTGCTGGAGGTCGTGGCTTCTATCAATTACCAGCTGATGAATTAAACCACCATCTGGACCTTCAGACCATGAGAAGGGAGCTGGGCCACAGAAAAGTCACCATTGCAGCTTGGTGCTTGGCTCCACTGGTTTTTATTTGTGTGCACTTTGTTTCTTTGGTATTTTGTTTAGTCCCACTCTGTTCTTTGGTGTTTGTGTAAGTTAGTTTTGTTAATAGAAGCTGTAGGGGTGAACTGTGATTTTCTTTAGTAAATCTTTTCTTGGACTGCACGGTGGCGCAGCGGTTAGCGCTCTTGCCTCCCAGCCCCAGTTTAAATCCCGGCCACCAACTGGGGACCTTTCTGTGTGGAGTTTGCGCATGTGCGGGTTTTCACTGGGGACTCCCACCTACCAAAAACATGCTTCACAGGTTAGTTGGTGACTCTAAATTGCCCCTAGGCGTTAATGGATGTGCGATTGTGGCCCTGTGACAGACTGGTGACCTGTCCAGCGTAAACCCTCCCTTCGCCCATCAGTAGCAGGGTTAGGCTCTGGCACCGCCGAAAGGGATAAAGTGGCTAAGAAAATGAATGAATTAATCTTTTCTCCTGTTTATGTTAGTCGAGGGAGGTTAGTGTTTGTCATTCTTTTGCTTTTCTTTTGCAGGTAAACTCCCTGGATTGAGTCAGGTGGGATTTTGTTATTTTGGCCTTGGTTCACCATGAAGCCTTTATGCTTCACTTTTTAGTTATTATAGTTTTTTTTTTTTTTTTGGCAATAAATGTTATATTTTTTTTGTGGGGCCATTCACTTTGTTTTTTTTGGTTACGCATTTGTATTCTTATTTTACCTTTATGCCATGCCCCACACTTCTTGACCAAATGGAGCGTAACGCTTCAAACATAAAGACATAAACCTGTAATTTTTTGTGAAGAATCAACAAGTGGGACACAAACATGAAGTAGAACAAAATTTATTGGATATTTCAAAAAATAAAAATAGAAAAATTGGGTGTGAAAAATTATTCAGCCCCTTTAATGTCAGTGCAGCAAACTCTCTCCAGATGTTCAATGAGGATCTCTGAATGATCCAATGTTGACCTTAATGACTAATGAGGATATATTTACATAATTCAAACATGACTCTTGCCTTAGGATCTGCGGTGCTGTAGCAGACCCCAAACATTGCAGCACTGTGGCCTTGCGGCTGTGCAGTGACTTATGTCTCTTAAAATTCTTGTCATTTGTGCCTGCATGCATTTTTGTGTGTTTGTGTGTGTGAGGGGATGATAAAGGAGTGGATTTGTTTGAGTTTTTCTCTGTTTTTTTTGCTGTTTTTGTTTTTAATTGTAAAACTCTTTAAACTGCGACACATGAAAGTGCTTTTAATAAATAAAGCTTGATAAATTCAGTCTGTTGAATAATAACCAAACAAGATCAGATTATACTCATATTATCTTTCTGTTTTGCCAAATGTCAATATAAAATATGAAAAAGTTTACAAATTAATATCACAGCTAATCACCACTCCATTTATTGGGGTGAAAAGGAAGAATGATACTTTCCAGTTGCAGAAAATTTATATTACTATTAATTAGCAAGCTAATGAAAATAATAATTTTACATGCAGTAAAAGCATCATCACAGAATGAACTTGCATTCAGTTACTGAGGTTGTATCTCATAATGTAATTAAAGATGAACAACACAAAAACATACACTTGTTTGTGTTTTCATGGTTTTGAAGTATTGAAAATATTTTTTCTGATGTGTCCATTCCTATTGCTGTTGGTATGACAAACCACAAATGCAGTACTTTTGCTTTCAAACAAACAGTTTCAATACTATTTCTGCTATTTTCTTTGTGCAATTTTGTTATAAAAGCACATTTTAGAGTTAATGACATCATTTGTCTAAAAAAGATATTTGACCTCCTGTTTGTGAAATAAGTAAAATTTGAGACATATTGAAAATGTTCTTTATACATAAATATATATTAAAGTTCACATTATATAAATATAAATGCAACACTTTTGTTTTTGCTCCCATTTTTCATAAAATAAAATAAATAAATATATATATATATATATATATATATCTTATGTATATATATATATACAGCCTGGATTGATTACAAGAAAGCCTATGCCTCAATCCCACACACCTGGATCACTGAATGCTTGGAGATGTACAACATCAACAGGACTCTAAGAGCCTTCATAGGAAACTCAATGAAGTTGTGGAAAACCACCCTTGAAACCAATGGCAAGCCAATTGCACAAGTGTCCATCAAATGCGGCATATACCAAGGTGACGCTCTGTCCCCACTGCTGTTCTGCATAGGTCTGAACCCCGTCAGCCAAATAATCAATAAGACTGGCTATGGATACCAACTCAGAAATGGGGCCACCATTAGTCACCTCCTCTACATGGATGACATAAAGCTATACGCTAAGAGTGAGCGCGACATTGACTACCTGATCCACACCACCGGGATCTACAGTACTGACATTGGGATGTCATTCAGGCTTGAGAAATGCAGTCGGATGGTGACAAAGAGAGGCAAGGTAGTACACGCAGAAGGGGTCTCACTCCCAGAAGGAACAATAGTAGACATTGAGGACAGTTACAAGTACCTTGGAATCCCACAGGCAAATGGAAGCCTGGAACAGGCAACAAGGAAAGCTGCAACTGCCAAATGCCTCTAACGAGTAAGGCAAGTACTGAGAAGCCAGCTCAATGGCAAGAACAAGACTCGGGCAATAAACAGTTACGCACTGCCAGTCATCATATACCCTGCAGGAATAATAAGATGGCCAAAGGAAGAGATACAGACCATGTTAAGACGCGAAAGCTCCTCACTATGCATGGAGGGTTCCATCCCAAATCCAGCACCCTGAGACTGTATGCTAGCCGCAAGGAAGGTGGCCGAGGACTAGTGAGCATAGAAGCCACTATCCAGGATGAAACATCCAAGATGCATGAATATGTCAAGCTCAAGGCCCCAACTGACAGCGTGCTCAGTGAATGTCTCAGGTAATGGAAAGCAGAGGGTGCGATGCTGGAGGAAAGAGCCTTATGGGAGGACAAGCCCCTACATGGGATGTACCACCGGACAATAACGGAAGTGGCTGATATCAAGAAGTCCTACTAATGGCTAGAGAGGGCTGGCCTGCAGGACAGCACAGAAGCGCTGATCCTGGCAGCACAGGAACAAGCTCTGAGCACCAGAGCGATAGAGGCTCAGATTTACCACACCAGACAAGACCCAAGGTGTAGGCTGTGCAAGAGGCACCAGAAACAATCCAGCATATAAATGCAGGGTGTAAGATGCTGGCTGAGAAAGCATACATGGAACGCCACAACCAAGTGACTGGAATAATATACAGAAACGTGTACAGAATATGGACTGGAAACCCCAAAGTCAAAATGGGAAACACCTCAGAAAGTGGTAGAGAAAGAGAAAGGAAAGATCTTGTGGGACTTCCAGATACAGACGGACAGGATGGTAATGGAGAACCAACCAGACATTGCAGCGGTGGATAAAGAACAGAGGAAAGCTGTTGTGGTGGATGTGGCAGTACCAAGCGATGGTAACATCAGAAAGAAGGAACATGAGAAACTGGAGAAATACCAGGGACTCAGAGAGGAACTGGAGAAAGCTTGGAAGGTGAAAGTGACAGTGGTGCCCGTGGTAATTGGAGCACTCGGGGCTGTAACCTCCAAACTGGAAGAGTGGCTGCAGCAGATCTCTGGAAAGACCTCAGACATCTCAGTCCAAAAAAAGCGCAGTGCTAGGAACAGCTAAGATACTGTGCAGGACCCTCAAGCTCCAAGGCCTCTGGTCGAGGACCCAAGCTAAGAGGAGAGGGTGAGAGGGGCGTTTTTGTTTATATATATATATATATATATATATATATATATATATATATACACAGTATGTCACAAAAGTGAGTACACCCCTCACATCTCAGCAATCATTTAGTTATATCTTTTAATAGGACACTACATAAATGACTCTTTGACACAATGAACAGCAGTCAGTGTAAAGTTAGTATAGCAGTGCAAATTTATTGTCCCATCAAAATACCTAAAAATACAGCCAATAATAGCTGAACCCCTGACAACAAAAGTGAGTACACCCCTAAATGAAAACGAAAAATGTTAATATTTTGTGTGGCCATCATCATTTTCCAGCACGGCTTGAATTCTCCTGGCCATGGAGTTCACCAGACCTTCACAGGTTGCCATTGGAATCCTCTTCCACTCTTCCACTACAACATCACGGAGATGGTGGACATTTGACACCTTGTGCTCCTCCACCTTCCTTTTCAGAATGTCCCAGAGGTGTTCATCACCTTTATCCTCTGCCTCTTTAGCAAGCCAGTGGTCATCTTGGAGGTGTGTTTGGGGTCTTTATCATGCTGGAACATTGCTCTGCGGCCCAGTTTATGGAGGGAGGGGATCGTGCTTTGTTGCAGTATGTCACAGTACATTCACTGCATATATACTGCTTTTTTTATTGGGCCTGGCATGAATTAAATTAAACCTGTTTGATAATTTTCTTGCTGATTATTCAGCTGAGGGCCTCGTTAATTAATTTCAGCTGTATTGGTGTTCATGAATTAACAACAGGTGCACTTCAGTGGCAACAATTAGAAAACCCTCAAAACAGGACTAGTGTTACATGTGGAGATCATTTCAAGTTTCTTAGGCTGGTTTTCCACTCATGCTGATTTTGGCTTGCATAATTATCTCTACTGGCAGTATGAGGCAATTCCCCCGACTTCTGAGAAAGTAGAATAAAATAGAATAGAACAACTTTAGAAGTTACCCAAGGGAAGATTAGTCAAAAGCAGTTCTCCACAGCACATAGACAACAAGCAACCCAGTAAAAGCCACAATGCTAAGAACTTGTTAAAGAAGTACAAACACATAAATAAATTGATAAAAATACAATTAAAAGATAAAAGATAGGACTGGAACAGGTACTTTGTACACTGAGGTGTGTTCACTTTAATTTAAGAGCTTTATGGCATTTGGGATTAAAGATTTGGAGTACCTGTTAGTTTTACTTGAGGGAGCAATGTAACGGCGACCTGAAGGCATCTTCAAAAAACTGGAAGACAGGACTTGTTTATGTGTTAAAATTATGTTTTTTGGTTTTTGTACCACTTGCCACTCCAAGAGTGAATTCAGATATTTTGTTGGTTGTCTGTGCTGTAGAACATACTTTGACAATGTTATTGAGAGAATGTTTGTCTTTTTCACACAGGCCACCAAACCAGCAGACAAAGGACAATATTAAAAAGCTTTCTATAAAGGACAGATAAAACATGTATAACATCTTATTACAAACTGATACAACATATGAGAGCTCAAGGAACTGAAGCTCTCTGAAGCCTTGTCTTTCACCAGGCTCAGTGGCTGACAGTCTTTAAAGATCATATTCACTATAGCCTCATCAATTGCTGCTTTCTGGAAGCCCCATTGTTGATCCGGGAGAGTTAAGCGATTCTTCCTTCTCATACTGGTCATGATAATAGCTAAGCATTGTGGTAATGCACAATAAATATTTGAAATCCAGATGAAACATTTAAAACAATTGGCTTTTGGCCAAAAAATGTAAAATGTCCAAAACTATTTAAAAAACTGAATTATTTTCAGCTTAAATGTTCTGTTTTTTGGTTTAAAAAACAAAAAATTTCCATTTCAAAACTTTTTTTCAGTTTCAATTTTTTTTTCCATTTTCAACTCTTTTTTTTTTTTTTAAATTTTTGAATCTAAACATTTTTGAAACCTAAAAAAACTCACAAAGGTCAATTCAGGTCACCAGAGCTGTATCCAGGGGTTGCATGCTTCAGTACTTAATGTGTGTGTTTTCTTATGAATGTACGGTGGCCGGGAAGTGCAAAACAATAATACATTTACCCAAACACATTTACAAGTTCATCAAAACACTTTTACAAATTTTTAAAAACACTATTACAAGTTTATTAAAACACTTTTGCAAATTTATAAAAACAAATTTACAAGTTGATCAAAACACTTTTACAAATATATAGAAACACATTTACAAGTTTATTAAAACACTTTTACAAATTTATAAAAACACATTTACAAGTTTATTAAAACAATTTTACAAATTTATAAAAACACATTTACAAGTTTATTAAAACACTTTTACAAATTTATAAAAACACATTTACAAGTTGACCGAAACACATTTACATTTCGACCGAAACACATTTACAAGTTTGCCCATAGTCTGTATATTTGTTGGACAACCCCCCCTCCGGAATGCAATTCATTTCCTATGACGTCCTGTAGATAATATAGCGTCTATGAGGTTCACCTCCGACATGACCCGGACGAGATGGTACAGAGATGAGTTGAGTGAGAAAAAGACTGCGGAAAGGGGGTCGGGGTCGTACAGCCAGTGTTGCCAGATTGGGCGGTTTTGTTTCTAAATTTGCGGGCAAAAATTGCTTTGGGTGGGTGGGCATATTTTTGGCGGGTTTAGGGTTGGTTTGGCGTTTTTTATTTCCTTATTATAAAAAAGTAGCAGACTTAGGCTGGATGGCGATCGGACTTCCACTAATGTTTCCTTGTTCTCAGGCTCAGTGAACGCACCAGGAGGAGACGCTTTATGGTCCTGGGCAGTGTCATTTAAGCCCTTGTTGAGGGGATTGCCCCTCGCCTGCCAATAAATGTGTTCATAAGCTTGGGGCTCGGTGTGGGAGGGGCTTTCAATACATTTTTTTAGCTTGATGATCGCCTTATTGAGCTTTGTGTTTACAGTTCTCCTGTCTTGGCTGGTTTACGCCGGGTTCGCACTGTCTGTGCGCACGAACTCGCAGGTGTGAGCGTGGATAAATTAATAAAACTAAAATTATTATCCATTGTCTCTGCTAAGAGGAACTGATTTCTGCCCAAAACCGTGCAGCCTCGTTGACTCGTCGTGTGCGTGCATGTCTGGTCTGTTTGTGCCTGTAATCGGACGCACACATGTACGTGTTATTTGTCAATTTGTGTCATTTATCAATCGCAGTGTTTTATTGTGAAAATTAGTTAGATTTTGAAGATAAACAGGATTTTCTCATGTATGTTGGTGCAACTTCCTGCTAGAATTGACGCGGAGCGCTCGCGGCTCGCGCACAAGATGGAGGAGACGCCGAAACGATCCACTGCACCGCGCGGGCCGTCGCATGTGTGCGTGCGACCACAGGCACACACCAATCAGACACGCACGCACACAGATCAACGTGGGCAGACTCCGGTGCGAGGCCAGAGCTGGGTTTCGGGGGTTAAAAAACGACAACAGAGCGGCAGACCTCTTGTCCCTAAAAATTGCAGAAAAACCAAAATTATGTCACAATCACCACAAAATCTTCCTAAAACCGGGTAATAAACTCCACAAAATGGGCAAAACATCTTTGCTTGTTATTCTGTCGGCTATATCGATTCCGAAACTATTGTTTCTGCGGTCTTTTCCTCTCCCAATTCACTGCACCCTCACTTCCGGGTCATGTCGGAGGTGAACCTCATAGACGCTATATTATCTACTGGACGTCATATGAAATGAATGGCATTCCGGAGGGGGGGTTGTCCATCAAATATACAGACTATGGGCAAACTTGTAAATGTGTTTCGGTCGAAATGTAAATGTGTTTCGGTCGAAATGTTAATGTGTTTCGGTCAACTTGTAAATGTGTTTTTGCATATTTGTAAAAGTGTTTTAATAAATTTGTAAATTTGTTTTTATAAATTTGTAAAATTGTTTTAATAAACTTGTAAATGTGTTTTTATAAATTTGTAAAAGTGTTTTAATAAACTTGTAAATGTGTTTTTATATATTTGTAAAAGTGTTTTGATGAACTTGTAAATGTGTTTTTGCATATTTGTAAAAGTGTTTTAATAAATTTGTAAATTTGTTTTTATAAATTTGTAAAAGTATTTTAATAAACTTGTAAATGTTTTTTGTATAAATTTGTAAAATTGTTTTAATAAACTTGTAAATGTGTTTTTATAAATTTGTAAAAGTGTTTTAATAAACTTGTAAATGTGTTTTTATATATTTGTAAAAGTGTTTTGATGAACTTGTAAATGTGTTTGGGTAAATGTATTATTGTTTTGCGCTTCCTGGCCACCGTATGAATGTCACTACCTGTGTTCCCTCCACTTTAAAAATTAATCTCTATCATCAAGGGTCTGTTTGTGGACTTTAGCTCAAAAAGTGAATGTTTATTGCAGCATGCTTTTATTGTTTGATCATCACATCACATATGGCTGCACATAGTTTGTGGATAGAAGCCAACACTGTGTATGTGGCCACTTGATGTTGAAACGTCATTCAACTTGAGTCAAAAAGAAAAGTCTAAAAATAAAATTAAATTGTTACAACTCTATATACTCCTATAACTCTAATAATGATTTTTCACACATTGTGTGTGCTATTCAAAATTATACTACAAAAAAAAATCTCCATGAACATTAGACGTGTAAAAAAGAATTACTCACATTCCTTTAATATTAAATCTTTTGAAAAATAATATTTTTATATTTTAATATTTTTGTCTTACTTTCAAATTGAGCTGCAGGTGTTTTATTTGCCTTAAAAAAAAAGAAGCTATTTTTTGTATGATCTTGACAGAGTTTTACCCTGCATGTTTCTAAAAGATAAAAAAAAAGGTTAAAAAGTATTGGTTATGTCTTAATGAAGAATAATTTTCAAACAAATCATTTTGCTTTTTTCTCGCAGATCCACTGCAATGAAACATTGCATGAGATGTCATTCCAAGGTTCAGAGTCGTTAAATCTGAATTGTGCACAATCTTCCTCTCCATATTTTGAATTTCCACCATCACTATCAGGTTGATTTTTCCCCCAGAACCTGTCAGGTTAGAAAAAAATAATCTGATTTAGACAGAGTAGTCAGAAAAAGTAACATTTCCCTTTGTGTCTGTGTATGTACACAATATAACTATAATATTAATGATATAGACACAATTGAAAGGGGGCAGGTAGAAGCTTGGCTTATTAAATCCTGTTCCTTAAAAATAAAATTAAAGAAAATAATAATAATAAATATGTATACATTGAAAAAATGATGAAATAATTACAGTTTAACAGTGATAGTTATGCTGTTCATCATCATATACACAACAACTACTATATTAAAAATAATCATAGAATAATACAGTGTTCCTCCACATATTTGTGCTTCACGTATTTGCAGATTTTTTTAAGTCACTTGACTCTTCTGGTTTGTCACAAAACTCTGACAACTCAAGATGCTTGTATGATTTTTTTGCGTCTGAATGAGATGCTGAGGTGTATCTCCACTCTCAGAGGAACTCATTGTTAAATTTGTTCATGCATTAAAAAAAAAAACTGTTTGCAATTTAAAATTAGCAAACGCAATAGATTTTAATTAAATTTAATTAAATTTAATTAAATTTAATTAAATTTAATTAAATTTAATTTAATTTAATTTAATTTAATTTAATTTAATTTAATTTAAGCAATATATTAAGATGTCTTTTTTAAGTATTGCAATGCAAATTGCAAACTGCATTTTTAACCCTTCCGCTCTCCTTGGGGTCCAGATGGCTCCAACCACATATTGTTATGCGACTTCTTCCATGACAAATGTGGACGAAGGGGGACAGAATTTTATGTCTGCCATGGACATTAGTGAAAAGTTCATGCATTAGTGAACAAATCAGTGAAATCAGCTGTCCTGTGGTGTCCAGATGACCCCACTTTTAATGTAAACAAGCTAAGGAGAACGGAAGGGTTAAAAAGGCATGACCAAATTCTACAATGACTTGTAAATTGGAATATGCTGTTTCAACTGAGTTATGGTATCAAAAACCAATGATAATCTAAAATAATGCTCATTTTTTGGTTTTATTTAAAATTTTATTTTTAAAACTGTAACATAGAATTGTAATTTTTCATAATAAATTCTTAATTGCAAAATGCTTTACCAAATTACAAGCCTGAATTACACATAGAAATGTCAATTTAAATTATGGGTAAAAAAATAAATAAATAAATAACTTCCGTTAAAAATAAGCAATCAAATGGAAGTCACCAACCCAACGCCAGCCCCCTTTGATTTTTTGTCGCACTGATCCAAAGGGAACACTCACTTCAGTGTCAGAGAACTTCCATCTACCCATTTCCAGGTTCCCTCCAAGGCTTGGTCAGACAATCCAATCCAAACAGATTCCTTGATGAATGCAAAAAGAAATTTCTGCAAAAAAGGAAAAAAAGAAAAAAACATGTTTTGCTTTAAATCATAATTGTATGTGTGTTGTTCACCAGTCTTACAACATATTGTTAATCAGAGTCAGAATACTTTATTTATCCCAGGGGGAAATTGCATAATGGGGAAGCTTTCACAAAGCTAAAGGATTTAAAGGGCCTTGACCATGCTTTTTAAAAAAAAAAAAAAAAAAAAAAACCTTTCAGAGTAAACTATATCCATATATTTGATCATATTAAATAACAAATAACAAATTATTTATGAAATTTACATTACGGTATTTTTGTGGGCTATTTTCATACCGGGACGTAAGATGCCTCGATCTATGAGGCACCGCCTTTCGCTCCTTGTGGGTGACGCCTATTTCATGATGTCAGAATAGAGCCGGACTTTGCAGCATTTCTGCATTTCACAAAAAAAAAAAACCATCCAGCTTTTTTCAAATATGGATGTATTGTGTATTCTCCCTCAAGTGTTTATACCAAAATTTGGCCCAGATAGAACGGTAATGTCTAATGAGTTCACTTTGTGGTGAAATTTGATCAAGAAATGCAGACACCACCAGTTATACATTTCGGGATTTTTTGAAATTATGAGAACATTGTTTGACTAGCTCTGGCTGTGAATGTTTCATTTCTTTGTGAAGCATCATCCATCTCTATATCAAAAATGCTCTACGATTTAATGCTGATCATTTTTCTGGAGACACGCACCTTTTCATCTTTGCTCAATAATCCATGTTCAAACCAGTTCTTCTAATTTACTGCTCCCTTTTTCCACCAGGAAATAGTCTGCTCCCTTTCTCCAGTCGTCTTCCCGGTGTCACTCATCTGTTTGTGAAATTCTCTGATACGCTTGGATCCTCCGCAACATGTCGTGCAGATTCTTCACCAGAATTTTCTTTGGTTTGGTGTATGTCTCCACATGAAGTTTAACCGCTAAATCCAATGAGCATTTCTTGGCCAATGCTACACTGGATCACAACACAAATAACTCAGACAGTGGAGTCTGCACGACTGTGCACGGGCCAGGGGGGCTTGCAAAGCTGCCTGATCACCACTAGTAGAATGTTTGTGTTAGCCTGGAACCGATGCTGGCAGAGCAGACTCTTTCTGAAAGGGGTCGTTCTCAATTTCTGCTGGTTTGAGGTTGTTTATATTGAGGTGTGAGCATTATATTACATTTAAAAGCTCAAAAAGTTGATTTTGGCCAGGCCAGGGGCCAGGGGGCCCTTTAAACAAGTTTGGCTGTCGCCTACTGCCTTTCACAAATGTTTGGATTGCTTTGTCAAAAATAAAAATTATTATTGTTTTTTTTTTTAATTATTACTTTTTATTTGCATGTTGAAAGTAAGTTAACAATAAAAAAAATATGTAACCCAAAACAACTAAAATAACTTCTCACATTTTCTTCATTTGTGTTTATCACCACCAGATCTGCTTCTCTGGCTCTGCAGAAGTTCCTTGCTTCATCCCAGGACTTGGACTCTTCAGAGAAGAAGTAACAAGAGGAGTCAAAGCCAATCCATTCCACAGGACATCCTGTTTTTCCTGGAATACATTTGAAATTTTAAGCATTACAAAAGGAAAACACAATTTAAAGTAATCAAATTTTGCTTTTCTAGTATTAACAACATTTTTCTACAAACAGAAGTTCTGTAGAAATTAAAGAGACTTTCTGTTCCTCCCTGCTTAGTGTCAGGAAATGGTTTTGACACCTACCAAATATATCTATGCAGCAGTTGCTACAAAATTAAAGCCAACTCTATTCTGTGCCCTGCACTAATGCCAATCAATGAGGAAGTGTTTGTAACTCCACCAAATTTAAGACCCCTCAACCTTAATTTACTATAGGTGTTAATGTCACCCAATGTGACAAATGTGGCCAGCTCTATGTGTGTGCTTTTATGCTACATTTCTACAATTTATTAGGGTGCATTAGTTTATGCAACAGTTATTTCATAAAACTTATTTGTGCTTTTTATGTCCAGACCTTTTAAAACTCTAATAATGCTCCAAAAATATATAGAGTTGCCAATTGTTTTTCAAAGATTAATTATTTGTATTTAACTGTAAGTCATAAATGTAATACTGTGTGAGCAATTTTTCAATTATGTTTAAACTGAATAATTAAAGCAAATCTTAAACTATTATGAACTCCAATTAATTTTAGAATTGACTCCTTCAGTTGTATCACACTAAGATGCTTTTGAAGTGCTTTTTAAACTTTCTGTTCACATGATTTAAAAACTCATTTCATTTTGTATTTTTTGTCATGTTCAACATAATTCCTATTTGTTTTTGTTACAACTGTGACATCTAATTTACAGCAGCTTATCTTCTAAATGCTTCTGCAATGCTTATGCATCTTTTAATATCACCCAAAGACATTTAGCAAGATTTGCAGTTTTTGAAAGGGAAATGAACTTGTTACAATATCATTACAGGAAGTCAGATTTCACATAATGTATTAGTAAGGGAAAAGCAAAAAGTTAGACTATTCCATAAAATGGTACAAAATAGGGAACTAAACACACAGTATAAACACACGAAAAATAAGATAAAGTAACAAGTTTATCCAGAATATTATTGCAAAAGATAGACAGTACTTTAAAATGTCTGTAAATTGTTGCGCACAGCATCTTTCTTTATTTTTCCACATGAGAAGAGCTATTAAAAATAGTCACTACTGCACAAAGAAAAGTGACCAGAAAAGTGGCGAGTCACCTCCTGTGGAGCTCCTGTGCTGCAGACCACCACATCAGACACAATCATGAAGCCTTACATTCTGTGGCGCATTGGTTAGATGTCCACATTCTATACAGTCAGATGCCTGTTCACTCTCGCACCTTCTAGGCTCCCCTACTTTACCAAGATGTCATTATGAGGCAAGGCAAAATTTACATCAAATGTTGCATTCCAGGAAAGAATTTGTCAATGGTTCAAAGAAGAACCAGTGAAGTCATTTTAAATTACTATTTGAAAATGTTTCTTTTTTTCCTGTTAGAGAATTTATTTAAATACTATCCGGTATAACTGCATATTCACATTTTAATACAGGATTTTCATACTTACTTTGTTTGTACTCCATCAGCTCCTTGGTTGTTTCAGTGAGGCTGGAATTCAGTCTCTCAATAACAGCATTTAAGTGATCAGTCAAATTGTCTTTTCTGTCAGAGATTGCTGAGAAATTTCTGACTGAGTCACCATCTGAAATGAAACAAAGCAAAAATGACTTAAAGGGCCTATACCATGCAAAATCAGCTTTAGAAGCTTTGAGGTGTATGTTCATTCATCACGAAAAACATCCCAATAATAGTATTTTCATCAAATCTTGGATTTCTGAGCTTTCCTCTAAAAACCTGCACTCTGAGCACCAGCCCCTCTCAATCTGACATCACAAAGTGAGAACAGCTCCTTACAGGAAGAGTTTGAGCTGTCAGCTGTAAAATAATGTTATTCAAGTAGAAGTAAAAGTAGTCATCTGAACAATTACTTGAGTAAGAGTAAAAAAGGCTAATAGTTAATAAAGTACTCAAATACTAGACTAAGACTATTCTAAGACTTTCTGATGTTACATTTTTTTTCAGAATATTTGGAGTATTTGAATTTAAATTGAGTGAGTATTTGATAATTTGAAGAAATTCATTATGTTGTTTGAACAGAGGCCAAAAATGAATATCCAATAGTTAAACTAATGCTGCATTTTCTTAAAGATTTTGCATCTGATCCTTTCTTTTCCCCATTTATGATAAATTTTCAGCATTTAATGAACGTTGCTTTAACTTCACTGTAATGGGTTAGCAGACAGCACTTTGATAGGAGCCACGTTGTAGTTTTAGGTATTATTAACGGTTAGGAATCCTCAGTGTCCAGTACTGATACTTTATCTTTTATTCGACTTTATCTTTCTTTCTATTTATTCAATAAAGAGTTTTCCTTTTCCTTTTACTTGAGTAAAAGTAAAAATTAAAAATTTTACTTTTATCACCCACTTCGGCAGGAGCTTTAAAAAAAATTACATTTTGACTTGAATGTAAAAAAAAAAAGACGTTATTGCTTTTTGCATTGGGTCTGTTTTGAGATCTGTTGTGAATCAAATACTCACAAAAGAAACCAAGAATGATGATTCCAGCCAGAAGGAGAAAACTCAGCATTACCATGAAGGTAATTACACTGAGATAGCATCTCCTTTTGGACTTGATGGAAGCTATGAAGAAAAAACATTATGACTAAAACCACAATAGAAAAACCATCAAGTGAACGATTGTTTTTACTGTGAGTTCACTCTTACCTGGTGGAGTTGATACAGAAAGTTGGCAGCCAGGAGTTTTGGGTTCAAAATTTTCATAAATGGCCTCCATTGCATGGATGTAAAGTCTCAGAACATGTGAAGCGTATCACAGACTGACTTGTATACTGGACTGTGTTTGCTATTTTAGGTCATCGTTGGTGTGGTGGGAAGTTAATGCATGTGACAGTGAAAGCATTGCGACAGGAAATTGGGGTGGTGAATCTAAGTGTTTTAACTAAAGTAGAACCTCCAGTGACTTTTACTGGTTTATGATGAAAACTTCCTGCAATATAGTTACACTCCAGGGACAATGTAAGACATACTAGTTTCTGATTTTTTTTTTTTTTTTAATACATGAAAGTAATTTCAAATGCTTCACACAGACACAAAGATCTGGTCCCACCAAATACAGTCTGAGTCCCCAGATAAAACCTTTAGCAGAGCAGGTAGCCTTTGAACCTGCAATTTTAAAATCAAAAGAGTGAATTTTATAAGAAAATTTGTGAAGTTTTTCAGGTACAGATTAGGAGGATGTTGTTTAGACTAAGACTGAGGTCCTTCAGAGTTTGCAGGACTTTTATGCAGGAGATTTTTTCATGATGCTGTTGTCCCTGTCCTTTTACATGGAGCAAGCTGAGGGAATGGATGCACCAACAGGACCAGCAATATTGTCTCTGGTGTGGAGATCTGGCTCTGTTCTGGAATGTCCTATAGATCAGTGGTCCCTGTGAGAAAGCCCAAGAGAAAACGGCAGAACAGTTTCATCTACTGGTGGATAAAAAAACTACACCTGTTGAACTTACTCAGGCATGTTCTGTCACCCTCAGAATCAACAGAGAAATAAGTTGAGGACTGACTGGGTATTGACCTGTTCTTTTTCCTTTATGTGTGCATTCTTGAGGAAATGTAAGTTATTTCTGCCTCTTAATTATCAATAATTTGATTCTTTTTTCAGTTTATTATTTTAACTGTAAAATATCTTGTGAAAGACGAGGTTAATTGAATTTTCTTTACTAAGATCTGTGTCTTTGAACGAGCCTTATGTTAGTGACCTCTCTGTCATACTTAAGTCACATATTTACAAGCAGTTTATTTGGTCATGTTATAAGATTTGTCAATTATCAGACGGAATTATTGTAAAGACATTTTATTTGTTATTTGTTTCAGACCACACACATTATTCCTTGGAAGTAGCCACTATAATGCACCACGCCAAGGGTGGAGTGAACGTTGCATTAGACCTTGCAAGAAAATAATGAAACATTGGTTTACAACCGTTCAGTTTAGTTCATCTTATCTTATCTTATGTTAATTTATCTTAGTTTAGTTTAGCTCAGCTCTAGTTTAGTTCATCTTATCTTATCTTAGCTTATGTTAGTTTAGTTTAGTTTAGTTTAGTTTAGTTTAGTTTAGTTTAGTTTAGTTTAGTTTAGTTTAGTTTAGTTTAGTTTAGTTTAGTTTAGTTTAGTTTAGTTTAGTTTAGTTTAGTTTAGTTTAGTTTAGAAGAAACACGTTAATTATATCTAATACACACACACACACAGACATAAATATATATATTTCTGACATTTTCTATCATACAATGATGGGGATCTAATTTCAACCGTTGACAGATAAGGTGATATATTTGGATATACGCTGATGTAAAGAGTATGAGTACACCTGAAGCATTGAAAGAAGATTCACATTTATTGTTCAAGGACAACCGTTTTGAAAAGACTTTGCACACATGACAAAAATCTTTTAATGGTAAAGTGGTTGTAAAGAGATGCAGTTTGTGTTCATTGTTCACTGTTGTGTGTATATAACGCGTCTCCGTGTTCATTTTTGTGCTTTTCACATCATTACATAAAGAAACAGATAATCAAATGAAGGGAACCAAACCAACCCCCTACCCCTCTGATCCAGAGGGAACACTCACTCCAGAGTCAGAGAACTTCCATCTACCCATTTCCAGGTTCCCTCCAAGGTTTTGTCAGACAATCCAATCCAAACAGGTTTCCTTTTGAAAGCAGAAATAAATTTCTGAAAATAAAGAAATACATAAAATTAAGGATCATGTTTTATTTGTTTTAATGGATTGGTCACAAAACAGTGTTTGAGTTTGATTGGTCAATGGATGGTGATGATGTAACAGGGTAGTTGTGATAATCAAACAAGATTATTATTTTATTATTTGTTTATTATAGCAGTGCCTTCTCCCATTCCAACATGCCTAAATGGCTTTTTGACATTATTTTTATTTGTTATTGCTGTTGTTATTTAAGCTATGTTAAGGTGTTTTTTTTCACTTTGTCATTTACTTGTTGTAAATAAATGAATAATAAAAAAGATGCAACCCAAAACAGACACAAACTAAAAATAACAATGCACCTTTTCTTCATGGTAGTCTGTCACCACCAGATCTGCTTCTCTTGTTTTACAGAAGTTTCTTGCTTCATCCCAGGACCCTGATTCTCCAGAAAAATAATAGTAAGAGGAACTAAAGTACATCCATTCTGCAGGACATCCTGTTTTTTCCTGGAATACATGTAAATCTGAAAAATGACACAATTAATACTTTACTTGAAAAAAACCATGTTCTGTTTTTTTTAATTTACAAAATTTGAAAGTGTACAAAAGTTCTGCAAAAATTAATGAAAAGTCACTGTCTGTTCCTCATGCTTGGTGTCAGGAAATGGTTTTGACCTGAGTTATTTTTATATGCAGCAGTCGCTACAACATTAGTCTGGCCTGTTCTGTGCTCTAACACCAATCAATGGGGAAGTGTTTGTCATTTTTACCAATGCTAAACATAAAGCTTAATTTACCAAGGGTGTTATCAAATGTTGCCAGAAAATATTTCTTTTCCGCCTTTTGCCACATTTCAGCCTTCTGTTACGAATGTGGCCGTATTTGGTTTTTATTTTATTTTTTTTGGTTCTGTGTATTTTTGTCAGAGTGTGACTTCTTTGTGTTTTGTGGATCTTTGTGCCTTTCTCAGTTCATTTCTTTCAGGTGTGGTGCTGGAGGGCGTGGCTTCTATCAATTACCAGCTGATGAAGGGAGCCTATAAAACCACCATCTGGAGCTTCAGTCCATGAGAAGGGAGCCGGGCTGCAGAAAAGTTGCCATTGCGGCCTGGCCTCACCTGGTTTAATTTGTGTGCAATTTGGTATTTTGGTTAGCCCCTCTCTGTTCTTTGGTGTTTGTGTGAGTTAGTTTATAATTTTTTTTTATGTTGTCTACACAATTGAGCCCTCTGTAGGCTGAAAACTTTTATTTCCATTAAAAGACTTTTGTTCCTAAGACACAAGAAAGAAGAAGTATGTTTGTTCTATCTCATTGCAATTTAAAAATTGATATAAAGTCCATTTGGATTTAGTGTTATACTAAGTGTTCAAATAATGCTTCTATCAAACGTTTTCACCTCAAATTTGGTCCTCACTGTAGAGTTTGGACATCCCCTGATCTACACATTTACTAGTGAGTGGTAGTGTGTATTTGTTGCCAGTAGATGGAGCTATTGAACTTCCTTGCTGTTAAAGGTCTTGGTGTCTCTGGTAAAGATAAAGGATCCTCAGCAAAATGAAAATTAGAATCAGACAAGTATTGAATATATCTGTTTTGCTGAGTGTTTTTTTTTTCCCTCCTTGTGCATCTCATCGTCTCGGTTCTGGCTCATAACTGGTTGACTGATTTTTGCTTTTGTTTGTCTCAACAAGAACACTATCTTCCTAACTTTAATGTTTAAAGTGTTTTTGATCCAGCTCTGTGTGTGTGTTCGGTTTGTATGTACAGCTGGGTTTGTGGCCCTCATAGACCCTTGACATGATTACGAGTCCAGTGGGGTTCTAGAGTCTGCAGTAGCAGCAGCAGCAGCAGCACAGAGAAGCTGATGGAGTCCTGATCCCGGCCTGGGCTCTTTGTCCCCAGTAATTGGATTTGGTCTGGGTGGAGTGACGGTGCGGCGAGCATTAAGTGTGAATGAGACATGTGCTGCTGGGGCTCATGAACATGCAAACCGGAGCATCCTGCCATTCAGTGAACACCTCACCAAAATCAGATGATTTTGTCTCTGCTTTTTTCATGTTAATCCCTTTTCACAGGTGTTGACACGTGATTTAGTGAACTACATTCATGCTGTTGAAACACAAAAACAACTAGATGGAACTCATAAACCTGCTGTCAAATTTGCCTGGATAAATGTTCAATTGAAACATATTTAAAGATGAGATTTATGAAATTTACAGAAATATTAAATAAGTATTGTTTGTTTAATTACTGTTTTTCTGGCTGAACACTCAGACATTTGTCTTTTTACAACTGTGCTCCAACTGTAACTGTACAAAAGTGTCTTTTGTAAATACATTAAAGTTCTGCTTCAATTAAAAAAAAGGGTGCGTTATCTGCATCTTCTCGTAGCATTTTTCTCATGATAAAGGACATGCATTTAGCAAGTAAAGATTAAAACCGTGTTTCACAGTATTTCTTTATTGAAATTGTGGTGAATCAGGAGCAGATGAAATTGGCTTCTCAACATATATTTATTTTTTAAAAATGTATATAACAATTTAAGGGACTGTTTTCCTTTTTTTGCGTCACATAGTTGCTAATAAGTTTTTTAAAAATAGTCAGAACAAGTAATGCATCAATTTAAAGCAGTATATTGATTTCAGAAAATAATACTAATTAAATTGAGGCAGTTCTGCTTTTAATTAATAGACATGATTCATAAACAGAGGCTAAAAACCAATTAGCAAATAGCGCTAACTGATTGTAGCTTTGCATGGCTCATGGGAAAAGAATTGAGTGTCCTGGCCCGTAGAGGCCACATAAAACTACATAAATAATTTTTTCTACGACTTGTCCAAATAAAATTAGGCCATGACTCATGTCAAAAATCTTTTCTTGTGCTTTAAGCTCTTTTTCAGTTTTAAAGACTGATTGTAGTGTTTATCCTGAATCTTCATACTTCTGGTGGTGAAAGCTCTTATTTTTTACTTCTCAGTTTTAGTTTGGATTTTTTTTCTTATTGACTCCCTAAATGAAAAAAAACTGTCCTCATTTGTAAAATACAGTATGTAGTTATGAGTTTTTAAGCAAAATATAGTTTTGAAACATGACAGAATTACTTCTTAACCAGTATTGATTTACATTTACTAAACTATGTACTCAGCTGATTAATAAAATAATAATTTAACATTTAGTTCTACTGCACTATGCCATGGAAGCAGAAAATGTCCAGACCTTCTTTTATTTTGACCGTTTTGTTGGGATGACAAAATCCACAATATCATTATCACAAGAAAACGGTCACAGAAAAAGACAGTCTTTTTATAGTGCACCATCTGTGGGGACAATTGAAATACAGGTTAAAAATGCAATAATTGGATTATGGATATAATTAATTTTAGTTTTGCAGGCTAAATTAAACAGTTTATCGTGCTGCACATGGCCCCTGGGCAATAGTTTAACAATCCCTGGTCTGAAAAGTGCTGTTTAAGAAATTCAGCATCTGATTGAGAGTATTTTGAAAAGAAGAATAAAGTATCGATCATCACTTATGTAGGGAAGCCCTGTGTGCATAATAACCCCCCTGGAGCACAGATGAAGCAGCACACTTGTTGCACTGGCAGAAGTAGATCATTTGCATGTAAAGCATCAGGCCATATTTTATCCTGAGTGCATTCTGTCTAATCTCAGCAATGGAGAAACATTTACTCAACACACACTCACACTTGTTTCCATGGGGACCAAGCAGCCACTCTGCTTTTCAATTGCGTGAGTGTGTCGAGGCAGACGTCTATTGTGATGAGTCTGTTTGGGGGGTCAGGGTGCTGGTTGGAGCGTGGTTAGTGGGGGCACAGTTAAACAACCCACTAGACAGATGAAAGCACTGCACGTCCTTAAATCTAATCATAATTTAGTCATCAGCAGGAGATGGTATGATCAGAATAAAGACGGAAACAGGCGAGACGGACAGGACGGAGAGCAACCAGAGTGCACGAGTCAAGACGAGGGGGATGTGAGATTGCTCTGAGATGGGAAATGATGAGGCCTCACGGACAGAGATGGTCTTATTCCTAAAGCTGATGCTTATTTGTTGCAGCAGTCTCTATATCCAGGCACAGGCACTTACCCTAAAAGGGTTTCAAAAGCTCTGCTGCAGCGACATTGCTCAAACAATACATAAACTTTCATACACATGTTTTAAGATTAAAGCAAATAACTCACTGAGAACTGGAAGGCTCTTTTCATCCATAAACATTGAGGTTTCTATGATACAAAACCAAAAAGTTGTGGTTCTGTAAAAAAAAAAAAAAAAAATCAAGCCTGAAGAATTTAAATTTATTTAGAAAAACAGAAGCACTGAGAAAGTACTTTAAAAGAATACAAGAAAAATCACAATCTAAAAAAAGGTCTTCAAACTTTGAGACAAATATAAGTATTTCCAAAAGAAAAGCACATTAGATCTCTTTAAGCATAATTATGCGATGAAAAACAATTTTTCATGGATTTTTATTGCAGTAATAACATGAAGGTCTTTATCAAACTAAAATGATAGGGCTTTTATTCTTTTTCATTATGATTAAATAAACTGATTCACAGCTACAAAGTATCCCCTGCAGTAAGCTGAGCGTACTACAACAGAAGCTTTTCTCTTGTTTTCAATTTTGATCTGTAAAAGACAAAGTTATTATAAATTAATAATATTTTCATGACATATAGCTTGATTTTAAAAATAGAAGACGCAAACAAGACCTTTCATATTTTCAACTTATAAGGCATAATGACACAAAGCCGTAAACATTTCTAAACAACAAAAGCTGAAAGAAAGCAAATAACAAAAATCTTTTTTTTCTGCAGTTATTTGCATTTCATAAATACACTCATTGTATTCATAAAATACACTGTCTGTCGTGTAGATCTTGATAATCTATCAAAAGTACAGTAACTTAATTCCATCATAATTTAGACTCATTAACCTTCTGTCAAGTATTTACATAAAGCCATAAGCTCTCAGTCATTGTCTGGTCTGAATAAGAGTCAGTGGGATTGTAGGCTGCAAACCTGCAGGTGTGTGATGACAGATTGGCTCAATTCCATATTCCTGGTACGAGTGGATTATTACTGTGCATGTTTTCAAATTTGTTTCTTTTCATTTGACCTGTCTGAAACTTTTTTTGTGCTCAACAAGTAAAGATAAAGCCGTTTCTAACTTTACAAAAAACTTTATTTAAAAATAATATTTTGCCAAACCACTGATTTATGTATTATGACAATTTTACTTATTGAAAAAAATCATATTCACATATTCACTATATATATATATATATATATAATATATATATATATATATATATATATATATATATATATATTATATATATATATTATTATATATATTATTATTATATATATATTTATATATATATTATATATATATATATATATATATATATATATATATATATATATATATATATATAATATATATATATAATATAATATATATATATATATATAATATATATAATAATATAATAAATAAGATAATAATATATAATAATAATAAAAAAAAATAAATAAAGTAGCGAAGAATGAGGCCGGCACTCTCAGTGGGGCTGGTGCAAGAGCCGGAACCTTTGTTCCATCGTCTCTTACACTCACGGATCTTTTACTGTGACGGACTAAAGGATAACATAATGGTAAACACAGTAAGGTGAGTGCGAATTTATCTTTTTAAGCTTCATTGTGACAACAAATTGTAGCCGGTTATGATTATTTTAGATGAAATGTAAATCAACGACCTTGTCGTTTCTTCCGCAATGTAATGCGTGTTTGTTTAAAATACCACTGATGGGGATGGAGAGTGGCTAACGTTAGCAATTAGCCGAATGGACCCGTTTTATCGCACTAGCTTAGGATTTAGAGGCCTTATTCTAAAGTCTTAAATATTTGCAAATAAAATCTAGTTTTTCTCTTATTTATTAATTTGAATAAATTAAAAGTCAATTGGTAATATTATAAGCTGTGCGGAAATTGGCCGTGGCTTCACCTCTGTTTAGTGTTCAGTGATGAGGTGATGCTGACTGTGTCTTCATGGACAAACAAGCAGCTGTTCTCTGACAAACTCACAGACATCATCAGGGATGAAGTTGGACGGATTGTTTCAATTAAAACCAAGATAAGTTAACGAGCTTATATCATTAAATATCTCTGAAAGTACTTTTTATACTTGTTAAAAAATAAAGAAATTTAAGAAAAATTTGTCATTTTGCCTACCCATTTGACTTAAAAATATACCTTCACAAACCAGATATAAAAAAAATAAAATTATTACAAACCAGAGTATTTCAGAAAAGTTAAATTAAAGGTAAAAAATTTCTAAGCATTTTGAGGCTCATAGACTTATAATTATTTACATTAGGTCAGATTTACTATGCATTGACAAAAAACATGCCAAAGCTGTTCTTGATCTTTACAATTTTCTCCCATCACTACCTTGAGTCTATTCTTTTATTTAGCACTGCTGTCGGTGTGTGAGTTCTCATGTGGATGTGGCAGCTTGTGTGACTCAGCAGCAGTATGGGGAGATCTTGATGAGTAAGTGATGAAGAGGCAGAGTTAGAGCTAGGCTGAGTCTGTGGGCAGATGATGTCATACAGTATGGTCTCTGAAGCTGTAAAAATAAAGTACATGGAAATTAGTCTCTACCTCTGTAGTAGATACTTAAGCAGAAGAGGTTATAAAAATAGGTTATGAATAACATGGATAAACTGTTCAGTTGTTGAATATCCTACATTATGTTTAATTAAACATATGTTCTTCTTTTTATCTTATCTATGAGGATTTAAATAAAAAAGGAAATCAGAATCACCTTTCTTTCTTTCTTTTTGTTTTTAAAACTGCACTTGTTTTATAGTGGTTACTGTCTGCTCATGCCTGAGTTTAAAATCAATTATTCAATATTGAATTGATCAGTTAATTAAACCAGTGAATTAGTTTCCTTTAGTTTCATGAATTTGTTTTAGACAAAAAGTACTTTCATTCAGTTTTAATGTGAAACTTTATAACTATGACTAAGAGTCCAATTTTGAGCAGTTTTTGTCAGTAACTGTGAAAAATGTGTTTTTCATTGAGCCTCTTAAAGAAACAATGTTTTACTTTGACTAATGAAAAAGTCAAGTTATATCTTAAAAAATGATTTTCTCCTTTGAGTTTCAATTTGGAAGGTTTGGAAATTTTGCAATATGTTCCGAAATTAGATAAATTAATCCAATCATCTGTAATTTGACGGTTAAATAATTTAAAATAAAGTTGTCCATCAATTCAAGCAACATTTCTGACTATTGTGTTGATGTGGCGTTTCCCAGAACTGAAACTTTTCTAGAAACACACTTAAGAGTAATTATAGTAAATGTTATATTTATGAAGTAACGGTGTGATATATTTTATTTATCAATATCAATACTAAATATTATTCAATTTAAGCACTTAGGATTAATGACATTTTCAAAAGAACTTTGGAATTTCAATACTACTTGAGGTTTTGGTTAAATCTTTATCCTAAAATTCTTAAGTTTCATAAATATTTAAGTTTTTAAAAAGAAGAAAATTAACTGATTCTTATGATTTCATAAATTTAAGGGCAGATTAAATAGATTTAAGGCAGATTAAGTAAACTGTTTTCATATTTTGTTCACACCAAAAAAGAAGTTTTACGACATACATCTCTTTAGGAATTGTTACACAACATGGCTGCTGAGTCTTCTATGATTTTAGGTTTGTGGTGGGGAAGACATTTCTTGTTGTCAATCTTTACTGTTTTAAATGTTCCTATAAAAATTCTATGCGATTAAATAAAAATGGTTTTGATTTTTTTCCATTAATAAAGATGCAGATTTTTAATAAACATCAAACAATTGAGGATCTGGTATAGAGAAAAGTCAAACAGTCTAGGAGTCTGAAAGAAAATCAATGTGAAGAGGAGAGCCCATCAGAGGGAGATAGGAGCACAGAATCTGTGTATGGATCGGTGGAGAGTCTGAACAGATGGATGGGAACCCCTCCCAGGTCCGACTCCTCTTTGCTCAGCCCTCTGATGAGCAGCTTGGAAGTGAAGTATTAGTTTACGAGGACATAGGAGGAAGTAGGTGGCTCGCCGTTTGCTGCTGAGGAATCTGTTAAGCCCAGAGTGATGGAGATACGGTTCATCGGTAGGTGGTTTGAGGTGGAAGCTTCACTTTTTGATTATTTATTCATCATTAGCTTATTGAATGAGCAAACAGCTGAATATAGAGGCGATATTTTGGTAGAATGAGTCCCAGTAGTTGTACTGTCGACTGTTTTTCTTGATGTTTGTTTAAATTCTTCCTTTTTTTTTCTTTTTACAATTTCCTCTTTCTTACTTCTCTTTTTTACAGGGCAGTTGGAAAACACTTCAGCCTGATGACTTTAAAACCACCTGATTGGCCAAAAGAATACACCAAATAACTTGTTGGATTTCTCACCCCAGGCTCTGAACAGTCAGACGGAATTAGGTGCGTTTGGCCATGCTCTTTAGTTTCCCACCCAAATTGGATTGTAATTCGCAGAACAAGCCAAGATTTGCCTCTGACAGGAAGCCACAACAGCTCAACCTCCATCAAGAAAAGGCCACATCTGCCCTCCAGAGCCAGAGGACGATCTCTTGACAGAAAGACAGTAAAAGTCGAAGTTTGGACCAAAACCTGGCCTCTGACAGCAGTTTGTAAATCAAGCAGACATCTTTGCTGAAATGTCTTAACTAGCAATTATTGGACATGTGGCTGCTGCTAATAGAATTATTAGCTTTATTTTGGAAGACTCTCTAGTGTTAATATTTTTGCTCAGGGAGGGTCATGGAGGGTCTGGAACAGCTTGATGTGGTGGGAAGCATCAGCCCAGCCCTGGAGGCGACGGAAGATTTCCTCCACTGCGTGGACAGGATGCAAAGCCAAGGTCCAAGCCAGGCACAAAAAAGCAACCACCAGCCGAAGCAGCTGCCAGACGTGTCCAGCGCCGCGCTCGGGAGGCTGAGCTCCAGCGGCGTGTGGGGGCTGCTGGCCGAGGAGCAGCCGGAGGTCGGGCCCCTCGGCCTGGCCTGGGCTGACAATGTCAGCGTGCTGGGTTTGGGAATTGGTTTGAGGCACGGCAAGAGGAGCAGGGCCCGCTCCACCAACGACCTGGCAGCGCAAGCCAACGATTGCACCAACAATACCTCGTCAAAGTCCGTGTTCAAGAAAGGACACAACCGGTCCCGATCGGACGTCAACTACCGGCCATCAGCTTTCACCGACAACGGTTTGCCTGCAGTGGACTGCAACCTGCTGAAAAACATGATCCTCAACCATCAGCAAGCAAGTGAGTTTACTGACATCTGATCACAATGAATGGCAACATAGATGTTCACTCAAACAAATCAAAAGCATAGTTGGCACTCATGCAGTGAAATCTGACTTCTCATATATTTTATTTTGAGCTTTAAAATGTCCATCATGAGGAAAAAAGCCACAAGAATACATTAAAAACACAACCACTTCAACCATATATATTTATTTCTATCTGAAATTGTTCCTAGTGATCTTTTAATTATGATTATAATGTTTTTATCTGAAGTCAAAAGCCTTTTTTCGTTTTTTTTTAAGACATTTGACAGCTGGCAATAGCTTATTAGAAATGCAATTCTAGGTTGTGGGTGGGAACATTGAGAAACCCGCCCCTATTCCCGTCACTGAGAGCTCTTTCTGCACGCTCGGGTTCGAGCTTATACCCTAAAACTAACATTAGCCTGAAGCTCTTAGCTCAAAATAAGTTGCAAAAATAATGAAAAGCAATATTGTATCAATCCAGTTATTACACTTTTGAGCCAGAATCACAATCACTACAGTACGAGTGTTGAACGCTCATCATGTATTGCACACATTAGCGTGAGCAGGCCAAGGTGTGTGCAAGGGGAGAGAAGACTTTTGTACGCTCATTAGTCTGAGCATTTTCAAACATCTGGTTTTCTGATCCAATGGGATTTGGATTAAGAAATCCAAATTTTTATTAAAAATTTATGATTTTTTAATCATACATTTTTTTATATTGGTCCTCTATTATGAGAAACATTGCTACAAGAAAAACACATTCTATTTTCATTGGAGTGAGTCTGTAAAATCAGCAGAACTTGACTGGCTTAAACTAAAAGTTGTTTAGTAATGTCTCTTTACCTTCTAAGCAGTCCAACATTTCCCATTTTTATGAGGTGATCAAATGTCTGTGCTGCTTCCTGTTGGTCTTTGGTTTATGTAAATTGTCACTTTAATTATCTGATTAGATCAGGTGTTGCGTAGACTTGAGGTTGAAGTCCCGCCTCCTGGTGATCACAACCTTAATTATTCCTAATTCTGACCAGAAGGTTGGGCCCTTGCATCACGTGAACGCCGCAGCTCTCCCCGCTTTGCATGGACCATCCTTTTCCCTTTCTATGCCCCTTTGAGAGGCTTCAGGAGTACAGAGGTCCCAGACTGTTTGTGCTGCAGATCAGGGGGCTTACGCTGTACTGAAGCATCCTCACAGAAAGCAATAATGACAGAAGATGATGATGATAAGTTAAAATGACACAGTTGTGCCGCGACATTCAGGCAGGGAGCCCGCCGCTAACACACAAACACGGCCCATTTGTGTGTTTTGGCCATCTGAAGGCCTAAGGAGATCCTAAGGGATCCTGATGGATAATAGCCTCTAATCCTGTCAGCAAATGGCCTCAAATGAGGCGAGAGAAGAGGCAACCCAATTACCCGGCCCCTGATACAGGCAGGATTATTTAGTATTAGCATATGTGTGAAAAGACATCAGGGTGTTTAGTTTGGCTGGATGTGTCCTGAAAGAAGAGAAGTAGCAGAAGGATGATAATAGGCAGAAGGCAGCGGTCACACTATCTCTTCACTGACATAATAACAAGAAAAGGTGCTTTTTATGAGAAACAGCTTGAGATTTCTGTTAAAAAAAATTAACTGTGTATTATTAACAGTATACATATAAATGTACCGGTACTTGTATGTTTAATTAAACACACTTCCTCTGAAGCCCTTATTAGGGCCCTTTTAGGTTTTTTATTTTTTACCACTTTTATCTAAATCTGCATCTCAACTTCTCAAAGTCGAGGATTTTGTACCTCCACTTTTATTTCTGTTGTACATCAGCCCTATTGGCAAAATTATAAACAGTTTTAAAAACATTTATATAACAATGATATCCAACTGTACAGTTCTTTCAATGGCTCACCTGTACAAGATTACAGAGCTTTTAAATTGTGTCTAATCTATTGAGATCTAGCCTACAAATAAACTGCCTTCAATTAAATCATCAAAAAGCTGAAACTGTAATCCTTGCTCCAGAAAATCTTTCTTGGTTTTCTGGGTTCTGCTCCCCAGCCAAGCCTCAGGAATCTTTTTGACCAGTCTGTCTGCCCCTGGATACCTACTCAAGACATCTGACAAAAAGCTGTTATTGAAATAGGTGCTAAACTGGAGACTATGATATTAAACCTGACCTGAAGCTGGTCAGCCATGTTGTTATTTTCTCTTGTTTAGACTGTTTCAACTCTCTTCTCTTGTCTTATTAAATCTATAATCACGTCCCCACCTTCTCCAGATTGTGGCATGAGTTTACATTTATTGTTCAGGTTTTATATTGAGCTTTGATTAGAGTGTTAGAAGCCTGAATCATTCACTGTGGCCCCTCAATAATATGGAGCTAAACAAGGGCCAATATTTTTTGAAACCCAAATAAAACAACTTGACAAAAATATTGGTTTTTGGCCAAAAAAAAAAAAAAAAATATCCAAAACCTTTTGCTGTTCTAAATAAGCTTGATTATTGTCAGCTTTAAATGTTCTGTTTTTTTAGGTTTCAAATCTAAAGATTTCAGTTTCAAAACTCAAAATTTCAGTTTCAACTCTTAATTTTCAGTTTGAATCTGAAAATTTCAGTTTCAAAACTTTCAGGATGTTTTCGATCACTGTGTTTTACACAATTAAATAGTGTTTTGATCAGGCTAGAACATTGTTTTGGACGTGTGGTTCCAGACTATAGTACAGACAGTACAGACATTTTCTGACTATAATTATCCAAGTTCTCAGAGTCAGTGAATGCACCGGAACTGAACACGGTTCTGATTGGTCCCTTCATGTTAACCCCGCTCTAACGCACCACAATGGGGTTTTGAAGCTGAAATTTTCAGATTCAAAATCGAATTTAAAAAAAAGAGTTGAATGTGAAAGAAAGATTTAAACTGAAAAAATGTTTTGAAACTGAAATTTTGAGTTTTGAAACCTAAAAAAACTGAACATTTGAAGCTGAAAATAATTGTTTAATTTTAGAACAGCAAAAAGTTTGGGGCATTTTAAATTTTATTTGGAAAAACACCAATGCATTTTGCAAGTTGTTTTATTTGGGTTTTAAATAATATTGGCCCCAATTTAGCTCCATACAATACTGGCTAAAATCCGTTCTCCTAGACCTCATTGTAGTAGTTCTAAAACCCTAACTCTTTTTGTCAGTCATTGATCCCATACATTCTATTCTAGCTTTTGCGCATTTTTTAACATTACGTCAAAATTTTGCTACTCTTATTCTCATTTGCCATGACAACGGTGATGACCTTATTGCTATCAATCGTATGCTACAATGCTGAGCCATTGAAACAGGCTTTTCTTATAGTTGCTGTTTTTGGTAAACAAAAGATTTCTATATATTATGCATTTTTTTACATTATAAAATAACCATTTTCATCAGGAAAATTGTTAAAAAAATAAATGGTGAACCTAATTGCCCATAGATAAAGCAGAACATCAAAACAAGGTATATAATTGATAGGATAGACCTTTCTATTTATTTACTAGGTACAAATTTTTTATTTCTGAGTTGTTACATCTGCAGTACCCTGGGACTTTGAGGAGATTAAATTCTTTTCTAGGGGGAGAATAATGGTGTATCAAAGCTTTTTCTGAAACCTATTTTCCCTTTAACACTTATTTAACAAGAAATAAATCTTGCAGCTCATATTAAAACAGATTTTGCATCAAAATTGACTTGAACACAGTGGAGTTAATTAGCAGCGCTGTGAGTGAGACCTTAAGTCAGATTGATTGTTGGGTTTGCACATTAGACTGCTGCTCTGTGTGATGTCTGCATCCACCTGGTAGTCATGGAGGCACATTTCACAAAGTGGTTTTATCCAACTCTCATTTTGGCCTCCCAAGCGTGAAGGTCTGCCTATCAGCGCGAGCTGATTGCGGTTCGGTTTATTTGCATGTTCATTTGTTCCTTTAGCAAAAAGGTTTGTTAACATGCAAAGTCCACGACCTGGAGTGACACCACGTCTGCTGCCGGTTTGATAAGATTGATGAGGCTGTGGACTCTTAAGTCACCCGCTGCAGTGTGGGACTGCGTGGCTCCTTTTTTTTCCCTAGGTGAGTGATTGAGCAAATTAAAGAAAGAAAAATTCAATATAGGATAATTATAGTGTGTGTGGTGGGGGTGTTTGCTGGTAAATCAGTTGTCAGTTCAGTTTAAGAGTTGAATTTAGGTTCAATTTGAGGATAAAATTAAAACTCAGACTGCAGGGTTTGTGGATGCAGCTTCAGCAACACCAGAGTTTACCAACTTTATAGGTAGCATTTTTAGGAATTCTGTCTTTGTTGTCTATTTTTGTTTATTGGGCTTTTCAGTGAGCCAGCTGCTGCTTTCTGTTCCTCTTTTTGTTGGAAATTTTCAGCACAGTATTTTTAGTTATGTTGTGTTTCATGGGTGTGTGATTATTATTCAGTGTTTAAATGCTTTGGGGTTTTTTGTAGTTACAAAACATAAAAATAATGGAAGTAAGAAAATGTTCACAAATCTTGGTAAATAGTTGGTGTGTTTAAGAAGAACTTTGTAAACTTTGGCCCGATGTATCTTTTTATCTGGTTTAGTTTAAGACCCTTTCAGCTAAAACCTTGGTCACATGTACATGTAGGGGGGTTGCTGTTTTAGGGTTGCCTGGGTCGTGTGGAGAGACCGTTTCTTAACCCTAGAACACTCTCGCTATAAAAAGTTACACCATCACTTTTTTCTGGTAATTTGTACCCGACATAATGTACCGAATAAAACGTGTTTGTCATAAAAATGAATCAAAATATGACAAAACAAAATAAATTAGAGTAGCTTTTTTTTTTTTTCAACTGTGGTTTTTGTAACATAAAAACATCGGAAGATCCTTAAAAAACATGCTTGAAAACTACAGAAAAATTAGGAATTTGAGAACAAAAAAAAAAAAAAATGTTGATTTAGAATAATTTCTAAGTCCTTCACAATGATAAAAGTTCTGTTCCATGAGAGTTTCTACTCTGGAGTACAAATTGTGATATATCTCTATAGAAAGGACACAAACAAAGGCATTAGTTATTCAAATCTACCCCAAATCATCAAAGGATGGACAAATCTGAGGTGAAATTTATATATTTTCTGTTTTTACCAGAAAACCATCCATTTCTTTTACTTTTATCACAAAAACATTTTTTTACTTTTGAAGTATTTTTCTTTTTTTTTTTGTTATACATGTAACACTAGTCTAAATAAACTGAGATGATGTCGAAGTTTTAAGTATTTTTTGTTGCACTCTTTTATTGTTCCGGTCATTAGTGTGTCACGTAAAAATCAAAACACAACTTAACGTTTTTATAAACTTTGAAAAAAGCCAAACTAATGTTGATCTTTAAGTTTTTGAATAAAAGATATATGAGACAATTGAGTTACTGTATTTAGGGCCTTTAGAATAAAAAGAAAATAAAATTAGATAAATGTATATATTTGTATTGTTAAGTGTGAGAATAAAAGTCAGTTTAAAGATTACTTGTAGAACACTCTCTGAAGGGGATTCTTCATTTTGTTTCTCCTCTTTTGTGTCTCTTTCCAGCTGATAGAAGCAGCAGCAGTGTGGTGAAGCAGGGAGAGATGGATCAGCGTGAGGGGCCGTGGGGCCGCTGGACTCCCTGCTTTGTGCAGCTGACTCCTTGCGAGCTCCGGCTGTACACTCTGGACAGCAGTGCCAACCGCCAGCTGGGTACCGCCTACTCGCTGTCGCATTGCCAGAGTGTCACCTCACCAGCTCCCTGCAGCCAGCCCGCTCAGATCAGCCAGCCTGCTGACCAACGCACGCTCCAGGCCGTGTTCTTCAACAGCACGCGTCTGCAGCTGAGAGCATCCAGTCAGTGGGAAGCCATGCAGTGGCGGAGGCTGATATGGGAGAAGGTGCAGGCGGTCAGACCCACGAGGCAGGAAAACTGCCACCATAAAAGTGGAACAGAAAATCAACAGATGAACAAATTTCCAGTACCCATGTCGCCATCCTCGTCACCTTCTCCATCTGCGCTCGACACCAGACCTGATGGCGACAGCGATACCCCGACTCCAGCAGAACCGTCTTGTGGCGTGCTGAGCAGACCCACCACTCTGCCTCTGTTCACCCAACAGCCCCAGGATGTCCTCAAAGCTGGTGTGCTTCACCAGCTGATGGATCAAAACAACTGGAGGGCTTTCACTTTTGTTCTCACTCGATCTACTCTCCAGGTCTTCCCTACAGAAGGCAGAGGCCCCGTCTCCCAACCTGTTCTCCAGTATTCCCTTGCCTCCTGCTTGACTGTACAGCATAGTAAAGAGAAAGAAGAGCCATGGGCAAATGGAGATGAGTTTTTCCAGGTTGTTTTCCCGAAAGAAGTATTGAAATTTCAGGCAGACGATCATTTGAAGGCTAAGGAGTGGATGGAAGCTCTTCGAGAGGTGATGGGGACACAGAAACCTGGAGAAGAAGAAGAAGAAGAAGAAGGAAATGAGTCAGCTGAAAGACCTCAAGAACTTCAAGGAGTGCTGCTGAGATCAAAACCTCTTCGAGACAGGAGGCAAAGGGAGGCCCAAAGAGCCAAGCGGCAGTCAGTCACCACTAGCTTCCTCAGTATTCTTACATGCCTGGCAGTGGAGAAGGGGCTCACCGCACAGAGCTTCAGATGTGCAGGTAAGAGGCCTTCACCAGCACACTACACATAAACTGTGTCAGAGGCTAAAACTAACATGCTTGGTAAAGTATATAAATACTGGAGAAGGTTTATGTCTTTTCTTTGACCATCCTTTCCAATTGCTACTTGTTCTCAGATGTTGATGGAACCATCATTTAATTTTGATGTAGATTGGTAGAATTTTTATTCTTTTTGATCAATTATTAGCACCTTTGGGTTTCTTTATGGGGTATGTCTCATCATTATTCAATTTAGAATTTAAAATTAATGAGAAAAAACTGGTAATATATAATCGGGAATAAATATTGGGAAATTGGGAATACAAATTTTGAAAACAAGCTTCCTTTTCATATGTTTGTGTTTAAAAACATTCACTATTCTATAGAAGAAGTAACATTACATATGCTGTGAATGAAGACATGAAGGTAGCTGGTGTTACAGTAAAGAATGACTGGGTTAGATGGAGGAAGCTGATTTGCTGTGGCGCCCCTGAAGGGAACACTGGAAAGGATAGGAAGAAGATGAAAAAACCTTACAAAGTGGCAAAACTTGAAGCACTAAAAATAGAATTTATATGCAAACGTTTGATTTGTAAGTGGGAATGGCAGCTGTTTTAGTTCTTAAGGGACATCTGGTTTGCAGACTTGTGGGTTAGAAACTGTTTTATTTATTTATTTATTTATTTAATTTTTTTTACCTTATTAGTTTAATTAGTTGCAGTAACATGATATGTAAGTTGATTTTTATTTTGGTATTTTTATATATCTCTAATCATATTGCCATCACAGTGTTGATCAATAATATTGCGCTTTTCCTCATAAGGTTCCGCCCTGTTAAAATAAGATAAAAGAAAAAAAAATGAATGGTCAATGAAAGCTCAATGACAAAAGAAAATTGTATTTTTTCCTTTTTTTTCCAACATGTCTTTGTGGCATTTTTTTCATGAAAAAGAGCATATATACAGAAAATTAAGCCTAAAATCGCATTTCTGAGTATTTATTTAAATCGTTGTGAATCAGGAGCTGACGAGAAAAATTCCCCTTGTGACCCAGACGCTACAATCGGCAGGCCACAACTTCCCTGCTCCGCTCCATTCTTTTACATCCACTTGCAGAGCTCATCAGATGGTATCTGGTTTAAAACTATACAGCTGGATAGCTCCAATATAGCTCGCTATTTTTATTGCACTGCTAATGTTAGGTTGGTGTTGTGAGGGGGTGTAAGCTAGTGTAAGCGTATACACAGATGGATGATGGGAAGTGGAGAAGGGGTTGCTCCTCACCAAAGTCCCCCAACAGCTCAGAGGCAAATTTCTAATGAATTAATGCTGCTCTGCAGAAACTGTCGCAGAAAACAACAACTTTCTTTTATTTATTTGGACCAAAAATGACTTGATAATAATCAAAAGAGCACTTGAGATGCTTTTACAACAGATTAGAGTGAAACTTTAAAAGCTTTGTTGCACGTTTCTTTTTTAAATGATCCACATTTCAGAAAAGTTTTCTTTCATTTTGAAAATTTTTTTTTAAAAAGTTTAATTGCTGTCGCTTTAAAATATTGCATTTATTCGCTGTACGTTTTGGATTTTCCTCAGATTACTAATTTTGAATTAATTACTGATAAATAACTGGATCACAGATGCTCTAGAATAGCTATTTTACCACTAGTGGAAATGATTTTGACCTGTGTGACCATGCGTGTTCAGGAACCTTTCAGCCCGTAGCTTTATGAATATTCCTGTTGTTCTGGTCCGTATACAGCCCTGTAAATGGCAGGCGGTGCTTTTACTCTCCCCGGGTGTTAACATGGGCTTCCTCTCATTCTCCCTCCCTCTCTTAGAGAGGCTTTGAATAATCACCGTTCACCTCGCTTTTTTTATTTGTAACAACTGGCTTATTAATGCAGGGCTGTTTGAAAGGGCAGCTGAAACGGGAACAACGATGGAGGCCGTCTGGGGGCAACTGATGATAATTGGTGGGCTTTAAGCACCGGCGAAGAGGAAAAAAATGGATGAATGAGGGCCAATGAAAGCAGCCTGTGGATGCTGCAGCGGTCAGCTGTGAGTGTAGCCGTATGCTGGAGGGGTTTCAGGGCAGAGCTGGATAGACGGGACAGCTGGATACATCCATTTTCTATAGAGGGCACACCTTTGCTTACTCAGTCTATTTCTGTCCCTCTTTTCTTTCTCTTTTCTTTTCAGCAGTTCATTTAAGCCGAAAGCCTTCCCCTCTCCTTGTCCACAGTTAACCAGCTGTGGCCCCATTTATTCAACTGTTTTTTTTCTTTTTAGTCTTTAACAAGGACTGAAGGTGTATTTAATAGTTTAGAAATAATAATTTATGTGTTTATTTTAATTCCAAAATGTTAAATCAGGTCTATAGATCATAAATCTGATAACCTTCAGTAGAACTATTAATAACTGTTTTTATTTGTCATTTTGATTACAGAGACCAGCTGTGTAATCTTTTGTCTAGGCCAACAAGTGGACCAAGATCCATCTTAAGAGGTGGTCTTGGTCCATTTCCAAATCGACTGGCTCATTTTGCTTTAGTTTACCACCCCAACTCTTTGTATTTTTTCTTACTGGGTTTGGCTGTGGAAGTTCAGCCGGAACCTACGAGTCATGGAAAAACTTGGAGCAGTGAGGAGATGCTGTGCCTCCTTGGAAACACAATAATATTGTGATATTTTCCATCTTATGGAAAAAGATGAAGGAGCTACGTTTGGAGCTTCTGAACAGTGATGTGTTGAAGTGTAAGAACATCAAACTTTTATGTAGTCAAAGCTACAAAAAAAAAGGAAGTTCTGTTGAATGGATCATAGTTTAATGACAAACTTGATAAGAAATGCGGACTGAGGCTAACTATTCTTTGATTGTGGTGGAGACCAACATCTTTATATGTCACTTGTTGCAATTTACAATAGCAAAGACACTGTGTTACACCACTCTCAAAATTCAAAAGGATTTCTTCAAAATTCGAAGTAGTGAAAGAAAAACTGACAAGTGTGATTTCTGATTGTTTTTCTAAATATGTGTTGCTCTGCGCCTCATGATATTTTGTGGGGCGGCCCTGGTGCCGAGGTAGAGTGGTTGACCCCTTATCAGCTATTCACAGTTTCTGTTCCCGCCGTGGTGCAGCAGTAGGGCGGTTGACTCTTGATCAGAAGATTGCAGGTTCAATTCCCGCTTTGCCCGTCAATGTAAGTGTCCTTGGGCAAGACACTGAACCCCACATAGTTGACGCCAGTGTTCGGCAGTGGAGCCACCACCAGTGTGTAAATGAATGTGACTGGGTGAATGGGTCTGTGACTGTAAAGTGCTTTGGGTCTTCGAGAAAGGTAGAAAAACATGTATACGCTATTTACCATTTACATATCTTATGGACAATAGAGAAGTGGCTAACTTGCCATTTCTCTTGTGATGAGTCCGTTACGTGTTACTTGAAAAAATAAAGTCAGAGAAAAGAAATGACATTTTTGACATTTTTTTAAGACAATGGCCAAAAAAGTACTTTATTCTGGTATGTTGTGATATATATCATTATTGTGATATGAAATAATTTGTATCGTGATATACAATTTTTCCTTATCACCAAGCACTACTGGTGAAAATAAGGTAGTGGACGGCTATATAATTCTATTCCATTTACCATAGTTTTGTTGTTGTGCTGCAGGATCATCGTCTTGTCGCTTAAAGCATTTTCAAGAGCCTTTGTCGGATAAATCTACTCATTTTTAAAATTAAGAAGTGAAACCATGGAGTGCTTGGTGTATAGGTCCTCGGGCTTTAGAGCAAGTTATTTACTCTCCACTTGTTTGAGTCAAAATCAAACACCTCACCGCAAAACATCTATATTTTCATGCCAAATTTTAAGTCCCTGTTCTAAAAATACCTGAACACTGGACTGATAAGTCTCTGACATCACCCAGAATGTTGAGAGTGAAATATACAGACCCGCCTTCAGGAGCATCTCAAAAGCAGCAATTAAAGCTTGAAGCTCTTTACCCACCGGCCAATAAAAAAAGTTATTGTTACCTTCTTTAACCTACCCCAGTGGTCGTCTTAGGAACAGCAAACTTTGGTTCTTCCTGGTTTGAACATTGGAAGTAAAAGGTGGTGGAAAGGTCTCAGTTGATCATAAGGCATTTCTTTACTGGTCTTTTGATATTAAGAACTTCTTACTAGTCTATAAATAGTCTGCCCTTGATATTTGTCTGGTACCTTCACCCTCTTTTTCCTCATCCATCTAATGAAACAATTATGGTAAAAGCAAAAGAAAACCAACACTAATGAAAGAATCCTAAGATCTTCCCGCCAACAATAAACACTTACATTGTCCAGCAAAACCTCAAAAGCCTTTGTCATCAGAACCACTTTTTCTCTTATTACCCTGAAAGGAAATTCATTTCTTTAAAGAAGACCCTTCTCTCAACGAGATCTCTTGATGGTTGCGACCACAGATCCAGACGCTCGCTGCACATCTTTAGTTTTAAACGTCATTTCTTTGAACTTGTTTCAATGCCACTCTTTGCATATGCATTTGCTGCTCCCACCCCCTGTGCACAAGGCGGCGGATTGGTCATTTAACATCAAAATGCAAAATGTATTCAACAAATTACATTTGGGAGTCGCTGCGTTTGAGATTCCTTTTGAAGGAAATGGTGTGTTTGAAGACTGACTCCCCTATTGGCCTGTAACCTCCTGCCACAAACACACTAACACACGGACAATGTGCAGAGTGTGTCCTCGGGATTGTTACCCCTATTGTTGTGTGGAGCACATTCTCAGGCCCCCTGGGGGCCATGTGAGTCTGTTGGATGGGAGGGAGCCTTTTGGTTGAAGGGGGTGTGGTAGATATGAGGGGACCAGGCAAGTAGGAGGTGGGCTCACATCAAAAGGTGGACAGTTTCTGTCTCTCGCAGAGTCTTGCGCATGGTACTCTCCATTTGTCCACATTTTCATTGGAGTGTTTGGTTGGTATGAATGAGAGACATCAAAGCTTCTGTTGTCATTTTAGTTTGAATTCACACATGCGCGCAGCACAGTCCTGTCCGCGGTGCGCTGGTTTGAACCAGTGGCGGGCAGATGAAAGCACTGATGTCATCACTCCCTCTCTCTGTCTGTGTCTCTGTCTCTCTCTCTCTCTCTCTCTGCAGGAGCGGGTCAAAGTGACCCTCTCCCACTACAGAGAGTAGACGTACAATCGGTAGACCTTTGAGCTATGTTTGAATTCCCATTCATCTCTCCCTGTGGCGCTCTTTCTCTTCATCCTAGAAAGATGCATAAAAGATCAGAGCCCAGTTTAAAAAAACACAGTTGTTACTGTGCTGATAGTGGCGGACGATTTGTCTTCATCTTAATCTATTACTACAAGTTAACAAAATACCAGATCCAAGGATTAGAAATGTTTGTTCTTAAGGGAAATACGTTTTTGTGACAAATTCCTAAAAAGACATGATTTCTTTTTTTGGTAGGTGGCACTGGAACTTTCCCACAAACTAAATAATCTATTTTTGAATTTCTCCAAATTTGCATCAAATTTTTTAATGGACTCTTGATTAACAACAGTTTGTGAGATTGGCTCTATTAAAGAACATGTGCTGCTTACTTTCTTGTTTCATAACATTTGGACTTTGGAAAATTTCTGGTCCAACTGTAAAAAATTTGCTTTTTAAGAATTGTAACCATCATTCCATGTTATTTTTTTTTTTTATGATTTGTAAGGTTTGCTCATTTAAAATCTTTGCTAACAATGTCTACCTGCAATATTTAGAATTTAAAAAAAAAAGTTTACTTTGGTAATGTTGGTAGGCTAGTAACTCCTTTTCCTTAATCATAGATCATCAAACCCAAAATGATCAGTGGTCTATATGGGATAATTCCCACCTAGGAGTATAAACTTGTGTGGAAAAAATATCCCTTTGTGCACAAATGGAAGTTAAAACGATGTTAAAAACTGCCTTAAAAGCTTACTTTACATTTTACTAATTCATTAAAGGCTTAGTTTATAATAACTACATATTATTCTGACCATTATCAGGCGTAATATCATGAATGAGAATAAAGATTCATACATAAAGATCACCAGGTGATGGGGTACATGAAGTAAAACAAAAAAGCAATGTTAATGTTTATATATTCTGCCAAACTGTGTTGTAATTTATGTTGTTTACCTCTTTAAGCTGCAATAATTAGCCTTTGCAGAGAGTTCAACATGACCGATGTGTCAAATTTTATTGGCAATAATTAGCTCAGCATTGTTCAGTAGTAACACATAAAATGGAAAACAATACTCTACTGTTTTGTTCACTGTCTGGAAGCACAGTACGTGGCACTCCACCAGGCTTCTGACAATGGTACAGCAATTCACTTTCCCCATGATTTGGTTTAATGGTATGACATACGGTTGTGTTCTGAATTGTGGCATACCTAGTACCAGTGTACTACCACAGTGTGGCTTTGTAGTTCAATAAATTTGTACTTTTTGACAGAGTTTGACAGCCATGCACCACAGAAAATTGATTCAAGCTCCGTAAGCACAACCAGAATTTATAGGTAAAGATTGTTTTTTTTTTTTTATGCACCTTATGGACAAAAAATGTAATACTCAATATTCCAGTTTCTTTCTGCTAAAACACATTGACTTAATTATTAGAAATAGAAAACCACGGAAGTAGATGTCCTCTTCTTATCATCTCTGTGCCTCTTGTGGTCTTAATATGTTATTATTTACAGAGCCCCATGTGTTTGTAGGCAGGGGTGTTGTCTGTTCCTGTGCTCATGATATAGAATTTGAGGTTAAAGTTTCAAGTTGTTTTTCGGTTTCTAGATGCTTTTCAGGCTTCTTCTATATGCGCCTTTGTTCCTGTGGTTCCAACAGAAGCCGACCAAATTTGAGGCCACAGTTGGATCGTGAGATGGTCTGTTGGTCAACTGCTTCCTTGAAATGACACAGTGACTCCCCGACTGTTAACCAGCATCTCAGCCTGCTGGCTCCCAACCAGTGGGCTGTGGTTTTCTTTTGAAAGGGCGTCCATTCCAAACAACAACATGAGCTCATTGCTGCATTTAGCCCACGTTGATCTAGGTCTCATGATTGTACTGCGTTTCCAGTCACTTGCAGAACTTAGGTTGTTTGTTATCTCCAAGCACAGTTTTTGTTGTTGATAGTTGACTGTTTTTTAATGTGACACATTGCTTGATTGCACTAACCTCCACTAACCTTATGAGCAAAAATGTACGTACTGGTAAATGAAATTTTGTTTGGAACCAAAAGTTTCTACTTTTAAAGTAATTTTTAATTCAAAAAAGTGATAAACCAGTGTTACTGGCTCCTCAATAGTCTGCAGTGATATACCTTTTATGACCTACTGCTGACAAGAACAGTTTCACTCCAAAGTTGGTTCTGGAAGCATCTCCATTCTTTTCTTCTATGTTCGTTTTTTTTTTTTTTTTTCTTTTTCCCAGCTCATCTGCATTGTGTGGTTTCAGAGCAGACCCATTAACCCGGAGCTCCCTTTTGAGATCCTCAATGGTTCTGGGATCTAAGCTTTCAGAGCGCCACTCCAGGACCTTCATTCAGTTGTCCTTCAGAAAGTTTTGGACAAATTACGTTGGAACTGTAATTTGTAATTAACTGGGTTTAAATTGCAGCTTCACGACTAAACTTGATCCTAGGCTGGTCCAGCCTCGTCTGTTTCACTGTCGTGTAGGTTCACAGACATGTTTATGTTTAGTTTTAATGTCTTAAAATGCAGACCATTTTGAAGGTCACCATAATAGCAAACCTTTCCAAGATTTTTTTCTTCTTAAAAATCAGGTTTGGTAGAACCAACAAAAAAACTCTTGAGTTTGCAGGCCTGTGGGGTTTGTCTCCTCTGTCCTCTGTGACTCCGGTGTCTCAAATCTCGCCCTGATTGAGCATCTGTAGGACGTGCCTGAACAAGCTGTAAGAACAGAGGTTGAACTTTGCAAACCAAAGCCTCCAAAAGCTCAGCTGCATGCTTACTGCCAGATGATGCAGGACAACCCCAAACATCAATCTGCGCATTAAACTAAAAGCCATGTATGGGTTCTAATGTTGAGGTAGATAAACCACCACAATTAACATGACAGGAAAGAAAAGTAAAATAAAGTTGTTGCCACTGGAGTTTTCACATGATTGTAATTTTTTTTAAGCTATTTAATTTGTTTAACTTGTTAATTAATCAATAGTTGGGCTTTTATTTTGAAAATCATAGTTTTTTTTTTTTTGAGTTTTTTTTATTCCATATTGTTGTTTTGCTCTGATAAGGAAGACATATCTTTTGGTACTGATTAGACTATTGTATGTATGTGTGGTGTTCAGTCTATAGTCCTTCAGTAGTTTAACTTCTCCATATCTTGATCCTTTTTATCTTTTATGTTTTTTTGATGCATATCTTGTTCTCCTCCACCATTCCATCTCTGAATGGATATTTTTCTTCTGTCTGTGATGACAAACACGCCAACACACGTCCTGCAACTTCCTTGTTCTGTTGTTTTGCCACTCTTTTTTTTTAAATTAAATTTTCATATTTAAAAATAGTGATTTTCATCTGGACTTTTCTGTTTGCTGTTCTCCTGTTAGATGGTAGATTTTAGATGGATAAGAGACACCTGTTGCAGCGCTTCAGCGCTCAGCTGTTTGGGTGTGTGTGATCACAGTGCAGGTCCGGGTGTTTGGGGGAAGAATGAACTTTAAAGGCTTGAAAGACAAAGCTGAGTGGGGAAGCTATCAGGCTGAATAGAGCAAAGGATCTGTTGGTCTTTTAGATCTACAAAGCTTGCTCTTATTGAATGCTGCCATGTTGTGACTACGAGAAAACCCAAGACACTGTTTTCTAATGATTTCTTCGTGGAAAAGAAGACTGATTTTATTTTTTTTTTTTTTTAGAGGAAGAGGATAGAGGATATCGTAAACATGAAATGTCAGAAAAAAAATCTCAGTCTAGTCATCAGCATACAGGAGTCTTACTTTTATTACTGGAGTTGGCACGAGACTAAATAAATAAATAAAAATTAACCAGAACAAAAATAAAACTTGATACAAGCAGTCCTTGATATTGGTCTATTGTTTTTTTTTTTATATATATATATATATATTAAAAAATAGTTGAAGAGGATGCGCTTAGATAATCCTAGATGAGTGGTCAGGGTAAAATAATATGCAACACTTTCTGGATAAGTTTTGTTTTCAAGTTAGTAAAAAAATGACTGTAATAGTGTGTTTATTTATTAATTTCAAGAGACAGTAGGATAATAGATTAGAATGGAATAGAAGAATACTTGATTGATCCCAGAAAGGGGAAATTAGCTTGTTATCATAGCTCTTTTAACAATAGCAGAAAGCACAAAAAATACATAGAAAATTAAAAACAAAAAATCTGTCCAGTCCTGACAGAAAGTTCTGTGAAAACGCTCCTTTCTGCAGTGAGGTATTAAAGTGAAGGAGCTCCTCAGTGTACACATAGATGAAGAGGATTGTCTATGATGGATTCCAGTTTAGGATCCTTCTCTACTCCGCTATAGTCACAGACTCTAGGAGCCATCCCAAAACAGAGTCGACCCCTGCTCCAGTTTACCGATCCTCTTTCTATTACTGTCATAGCCGCATTAATGCTGCACATTTTTACAATTAGTTTTTTAGCTTCTAAACTAATAATTTTACAGGAACAGCTTTATTCTCAACATGCTAAATATAAAAAAAAATAGCAAATATATTGTTGGCATTGTTTGTCGGTGTTTGTGGTGATTGCTCGGCTACTTTTATTCAATTCAATTCAATTCAATTCAATTCAATTCAATTCAATTTTATTTATATAGCCCAATATCACAAATTCAATTTGCCTCATTGGGCTTCATGCCTGCAGTTTTTACAGATGCACAGATGGAGTCATAAAATATGCACAATAGGTAAAAACTAAACAGACTATAAAGAACAGGTCATCCCTGTCCTTAGACCCTCCCTCGCGGTAAGGAAAAACTCCTAAAAAAAACCTGAGTCAGGAAAAAAAAGAAGAAACCTTAGGGATTCCCACATGAGGGAGAGATCCCATCCCAGGACGGACAGGCGATACCAAAACGGTTAAAGAAAAGTTAGCTGCTAAAACTGCATATATGAGTAGAGTTCATTCATATAGAGCTGAGTTCATTCATATAGAGCTGAGGGACGAGTGATGATTAAGTCCATAGTCCAGATGAGGCAGAACTGCAGACCACGACCAGGAGCAGAGGGCAGACGACCCACCAGGAATCACTCCCACTCAGAGATGCAGGATGGTGACGGATGGTGACGGGGCTTCATCCAGATGGGCGGGCGGGCTTCGTCAGGATCACCAACAAGTCTCCCGGAAACTGCAATCTCTCCCGGTCTCCCACAGGGGAGTCGGAGAGAAGGAAAAACATGTGAATTATACTGCACCACCAACACAGGCATACAGTTAGAAGTAAATAAAAAAGTAGAGGAGAGGAGAAGTAGATGGAAAAGAGGACAGAGCCCCAGTGCACCATACTTTTCCCAGCTTCTAACTTCTAGCAGCCTTCTATGTTATTATGTAGAGAATATACATATTTCATCATTTATATTTCAAGCATATATTGGAGAAGTATGTGATTATAATAATTATTTCCCCAAACTTCAGAACAGTATGGGAGCATTATGTTAATTATTCTATGATTACTGGCTAGTCTGGCAGAACGCCTGTCCAAATAGGAATGTTTTAAGGCTAGTTTTGAAGGTAGAAACTGTACCTGCCTCTCTGACATGGGCTGGGAGCTTATTCCATAGAACAGGAGCTTGATAACTGAAGGTTCTACCTCCGACTGTACTTTTAAAAATTCTAGGAACTACAAGCAGTCCTGCATTCTGTGAGCGAAGCGTTCTGATTGGCTGGTAAGGAACTATGAGATCTCTAATATAGGATGGGGCCACACCATTCAGAGCCTTATATGTTAACAGGAGGATTTTGAACTTTACTCTAAATTCAACTGGGAGCCAGTGGAGAGAAGCCAACACAGGAGTGAGTGATGTGTTCTCTTCTGCTAGTTCCTGCTAACAATCTTGCTGCTGCATTCTGGACAAGCTGAAGACCTTTTAAAGAACTTTTAGGGCATGCTATCAGTAAAGAGTTACAGTAATCCAGTCTCGACGTAACAAATGCATGGATGAGTTTTTCAGCATCACTTTTAGATAACATATTTTTTAATCTTAGCGATATTGCGTAGGTGAAAAAATGCAGTTTTTAACAAGCTTGAGATATTTTGAGCATTAAATGATAAATCCTGGTCAAATAAGACCCTAAGTTTCTGACTGAAGAATTGGGAGCAATATTTACACCATCCAAGGAGACTATCTTATCTGAGAGAGCATCTCTCAGGTGTTTAGGACCCAGTATCATGACCTCAGTTTCTCTGGGTTCAGAAGGAGGTAATTAATTGTCATCCAGGACTTAATGTCTCTGATGCAGGAATTCAGTTTTTCTAGGTGGTCATTCTGATCTGGTTTAATGGATAAATACAGCTGTGTATCATCTGCATAACAGTGGAAATTAATGCTGTGTTTCCTGATTATGTCTCCTAAGGGCAGCATGTAAAGCATGAAATAGGATGGGCCCTAAAACTGAGCCCTGTGGGACTCCGTAGCTAACTCGAGTACAATGAGAGGACTGTCCATTTACGTGAACAAACTGGTGTCTATCAGATAGATAGGATTCAAACCACTGGAGGGCAGATCCTTTGATCCCTATGTTATGCTCTAATCTCTGGAGTAAGATGCTGTGGTCGATGGTATCAAAGGCTGCGCTGAGGTCTAACAGGACCAGAACAGAGATTAGTCCCTTTTCTGAAGCTAATAGCAAATCATTGGTAACTCTGACCAGTGCAGTTTCAGTGCTATGGTGAGGTCTGAAACCCGACTGAAAATCCTCAAAGTGATTGTTGTCCTGTAGGTGGCACTGCAGCTGCTTTACCACAACTCTTTCTAGGATTTTAGATATGAATGGGAGATTAGATATTGGTCTATAGTTGGCCAGAATGTCAGGATCCAGGCTGGGCTTTTTCAAAAGAGGTTTAACAACAGCACATTTAAAAGACTGAGGCACATAACCAGTTTCCAGGGAGGCATTTATTATGGTTAGAATAGATTCACTGATTAGGGGGAAGATTTCTTTAAAAAGTTTAGTGGGGATTGGTCTAAGAGACAAGTGGAAGTTTTAGAAGATGTAATAACTGATGCTATTTCTGCTTGGTCCACAGCAGTAAAGCAATCTAATGTTACAGACATTTCTATGGATGTTTTCCTTTCTACCATTTTAATTTGCTCAGGGGTAATGGTAGGAATAACCTTGTTCAATTTGCATCTGATATTTGAGATTTTATCATCAAAGAATGTAACAAAGTCTTCAGAGCTGAGGGCAGCAGGAATATGTGGTTCAACCGAGCTGTGGCTGCTGGTCAGCCTGGCTATAGTACTAAAGAGAAATCGTGGATTATTTGCATTTTCTGCTATTAAAGATGAGTAATATTGAGTTCTCGCTTTACGCAGGGATTTTTTATAGCTTAAGAGGCTGCATTTCCAAGCATTCAGAGAGTGCTCTGAGCCAGAACGGCGCCATTTTCTTTCTAATTTACGAGTTATTTGTTTGAGGGAACGTGTTTCAGCGTTAAACCATGGTGCTACTCTGTTTTGTCTAACAAGCTTGAGTTTCAGAGGGGCAACAGCATCAAGGGTTCCTCTGAGGGCTTGCATGGTATCATTGACAAACTGCTCATTATCAACGGGGCTTAAAGAGCTCTGAGAGTATTTATCTAACATGTTACTAAACATTGGTTGGACTGAGAGTTTAAATTCAGATACAGAACGGTCAGATAATGTTCGTTTCAGCTCTTTTCTTTTAACAGTTGTGTTTCATACGTTCACAATATTGTCAGCTAAGAAACGACTGAAAATTTATGAGTATATTGTAAAATAAAATCTAAAGTTAATTATTTAAAGAATGAGTTTCATTTGTTGATACTGATAGCAAAACTAAACTCTGTTGAGTGTTGTTTCACCTTGTTTATGTCTTAACCTAAAGAAAAACTGTATTTTCCTTCACAGTGTATAGAGTCAGTAATGCACGATCTCCCACACACATGTTCATTTTCTACAGGTTGTCAGCATCCAATCGGTCTATCCAGAGGAAGAGCCAAAGTGTGCTGCTACAGCGGCTGGTACTACTGCCAGAGCTGCCATCAGGACAACTCCTTCCTCATCCCTGCACGCCTGCTGCACAACTGGGACACCACGAAGCACAAGGTGTGGAGGCAACACATGCAAGATTTTCACTACACTACAAAATAAAAGTTTTGCCTAAAATGTATTTTGTCAATGAGAGCTTTGTGAGATCACTCAAAACTGTAAACTAGAAATGAAGCCACGGCCAAAAGCATATACCTGTAAAACTCCAAATGATCATGTTACTTACTTCAACCTGGCTGGTTGAAGATTTCTTCTAATGCATGCTGTTTCTATAAATGTTCCACTTTCTTCACTTGTTCTGTTTCAGGTTTCTGAACAGGCCAAGGAGTTCCTGGAGTTTGTGTATGAAGAGCCACTGCTGGACGTGCAGCAGCTCAACCCCTGCCTGTACCAGCACTGTGAGCCTCTCAGCATCGTGTTGCGCCTCCGCCAGCAGCTCCAGTCACTTCGGGCCTACCTGTTCAGCTGCCGAGCAACCATCGCTGAAGACCTCAGACGGAGGTATGAAGAACGACTTTGGGTTTCCATTTTGATTCAGAGGACACAATAGAGGACACAATAGAATAGAAAATGTACTGTCTCGCACTATTCTTGGAGGTGTGCGCACAGTTTTAGGATCAAGAATTCTTCAGTGTTGTTTAATATTTTTTTCTAATCTTTGTGTATGAGTCATTGGTCCATGCATGTGCTAGAAGGTTCTTTGGTGTTCTTTAGGGATGTAGATTCTATTCAGGGTTTTTGGCTCTATTTCTCTAGATAGCATAATTAAAAACATATGATTTATATTTATTTCTATGCTGATGAGACACAAAATTGTTTATAAAACACGGTCAGACTAAACCAGTTTTTTTAAACCACAAGCTCATCTCAAGCCTTGAAGGACATCATTTATTTTCTTTTTACTTTTTCAAGTTTTACTATTATTCCTTGAAGCTCATAAAGCTTTGGTTAGAGTCAGAATCCTTCCCTTATGGCTTTTCCATTTAGCCCACCAATTTTTAAAGTTATGGAAAAATAGTGTCTTTAAATCCGCACGACACTACCCCTCGACGACATCATCATTATTTGTCGGTTATGTACGTTAGAGGGTAGATGGCAGCACTTGGAAAATACAAAACAATATCAGTTTTAAACTTAAAAAAGTCGTGCCAAAACAAAAAGTCACTACTATATTTTTAAATGTCAATTGTCCGTCCATCAGGGCACACCCACATGAAGAAATGAGTTTCTCCTCGGCTAAGAAACATAGTCAAAAGTATCTGTGTTACCATAGAAAAAACAAATTGGGACACCCCTACCCCTCCAAATACTCCTAAAATTGTAGAGGCAGAATTAGCTAACTGATTTTATACTATCACTTAATTTTTTAAAAATGTTTTTTCATTGATTTTTTTTTCTAGAATACATTTTAGTGATCATAATACCTTATGTATTTAATGAGAATATTGAACTCTGGTGTTTTTTTGCTCTTTTATTTATTTATTTATTTATTTTTGCATAAAGGTTTCTTGGATGTGCTATACTTGAACCAAACTGTAAGAAAAGATGAGTCCTCGTAAACGGGGGGAAAAAAAATTAAGTTGCCTCATTTCCAAACTTATTTTTTCATTTTAGTGTGTTTTTTAAACCTAAAGAATGCTCTTGAACCACGAACATCAATAATAAATCTCAGATTTATCAAATGATGTATAAACTTTAGGGACATTTGAGAGTTTACTTGGAATAAACAGTATTTATTGGGTGCGGTTTTGTGGTTGTTCCTGATCTGATCAAAAGATGTTGTTGCTCTAATGTTGCTGAAAACGTCTTAAAGACTCACATTTTTTTTTAAAAATTCTTAATCAATTGTATTATCTTAAAAGTAACTCTAATAGGACTTCCTAAAATAGCTCTAATATGTCATTTTATTCTTTTCTTGAGCACTTTCCTTCACCATTAAATAAGATCCAGAGTGATTAACAGAAAGTCAAACATTTACAACAATATAAAGAAAACACATTAAAAGGAATAAAAACAATTGAGCACAATTTAAGAAAAACATTTAAAAATTTTGTAGTAAAGCCAATTTTAAAGTTCTAATAAAATCTGATTTTTTGAAAGTGTCTCACTCACATTATGATTCTCTTATAAGTCTTAATTTGCTCTCTGTTTGAAGACGTTCATGTGTTTATCTTTGGTTTCCTTGCATTCCATTCTTGTGTGTACATTATTTTGGAAAGACGTATATCTGTGTGTACGTTCTGCAGTGTGTTGGTTGGAGGGGACCACACACACACACACTGAAAGCAGAGTCTGCATGCTGATAGATGCCTCTTGCCCCTATCCAGGTCACTAATAGATTTGGATCTTTCAGAACTTTTCAAAGGGAAGATCAGCAGAAAGATTTAGCTCCAAATTTGTTCTTCCACACTTCAAATGTAAGCCTTACAATTTAGTAAAGCTCAGATGTCAAGACTCAATAAAGTTTGAAAAATTAAGGGTTTTTTTTTGTATTTAGGTGTAAAGATTCCCATTTTTTCTTTCATGTCTTTTTTGAACAGGAGGCTAGAAATATTAAAAATCTACTCAGAAATTATAAGTCTAGTTACTACGGAAAACAAAAATGATTGCTTATTAATAGATTTTTGATTGCATTGATGTATCTTTACATCAATGCAAACATACATGCATCTTTATATTATTAGTGAATCGCTAAAAAAAAACGAAATATATGCACTCTTTTTATTTCTTCATTTGACAGGAAGTATAAAGAAAGTTGCTGATTTTCAACTTAAAGCAAACACACTATCCTTTCCCTTCAATTTCTATTTGTTTTGGAAGTTTTTGAAAACAGCAGCAGCAGGAGGAAGAGTTGGTATATCTTATAGAAATTGATCACGGTGGGTTACAAATCAAAGCGACGGCGTTTACTTCTCTCCCATTAGCTGATGCTTCCACTTCTAAACACTGCAGGATGGATGACGGCCATGGAGGTAAAACCTTCCTGAAGTCATCCGTCTGCTTTTGGGGTGGAATCTGTCCACAGTCGCAACCTTCACACAGAGGAATTGTCTTTTGTGGATCAACTGATACTAAATATTTAATGTAAAAAGTATTACAGTTTAAAAGTATTACAATTTATTGTAATATTTATTTGTTCTGACAGCTGAATGATCTCTAAGCTGAAGGCAGAGCTTCACAAAGTGGTCTCCAAAATGTCTCCAAAACTTGGTTTGCTTTCAAAGATGAGATGCAAAACCATCAGCGCCAATAGTTATCGTTAGTCCCTACTTAACCCCACCTCTCTGTCATGTTTACAGAATAAATCTGTTGAGAAATTTAGTGGAGAAGAAATTCAAAAGAGGAAATAAAAATCCACACATTTCAGTTGTAGAGAGGATGAGGACAAAAACAGTGAAGCAGTTGGAGGTCTGCATGTTTTTGCATTGATTCTAGATGTAACAGATCAGTTTTTTTAAGTTACTCTCAGATCATTTTGAAGCAGTTAATGGCAGCAAATAAACTTTTTGTTTACAATTTAAATCAAATCTTAATTAAGAAAAACGCGTTCAACTCATTTAGAAAATTAAACTAGTGACTTTTTAGTAGACTTGAGTAAGTTTGTGCTTTTATGAGTGTATATTAATGTCACTTGTTGTGACTGGGGAATAGAATAGAATAGAATAGAATAGAATAGAATAGAATAGAATAGAATAGAATACTTTTATTACTGACTCAAGGTCCAAATAAAAAGACTAAAAACAAACAGCAGTCAGCACTCAGCAGTTCCAGTTTTAGTAATAAAAATTCATTTTTTTTTCTTAGGAAATTTACTTTTCTGAATATAAAATTTAGCCTTGAATAAAAACATATTTATAAAGAAGAAAGCATCACGATCTTTGTGTTTGATAGTGTGTTTGGCATCACCCTGCGCCTCACCTGCATCGTCAGCGAAACCAAGCCGCTGCAGGTGGGGCGGAGAAAGGCGCCTGAGATGAAGGTGAACTCAGAGACTGTACGAGAACAAAGAGTTGGGGATTGTCTTTAACATTTGTGATCAGTGATTCACTACCTTCCAGAAGGAGTTTAAAAATACACAGATTTCCTTCATTTAACCCCAGTTATTTCACGTCAAACTACAAGAACTGTGTGAACACCATTTCCCACAATGCATTGTTCTGTCGTCCTGTCCTTAAGGCGGCTTGAAGACATGTGACATTGGTGCAAGAAACTAACCAGCATGCACCGCGCTGCAGGCGATCGCTGCGTCCACCTGCATGATCTCAAACACGCCTAATATAACGTCCCACTTCTGTGCTGTAAAGGATTGTAATTCAGTGAAAGGCCATACTGATGTTAGCTTTCATTATTTTCCCAAGGAATCTGAGGAAAAAATGGATTGGATTTACTGGTCACAGCAACATCCATAATTATTCGATTATTGCTGCTGCAGCGTGTAGCAGCTCGCGGCGAGCTGCTGTAAGAGGATGATTGTTCAAGTGAATTCAACAATCAGCATGTGCCAGCATAAAACCAGTTATGAACTGCTGGTGCAATGCAGCCTAAATGGTCATGTTATGTTTAATTTTTATTTTTTCATGGATTTATCAAAGTGTCCCGCTAGCATGTCTCGGGGGATAAGGGACGTGGTTACACAGCTCAGCACCATAAGCCACGCCCACACAGAAGGATTTTTGGAAACTAAGGCTTCAGATCAACAGGATAAATGGCTTTTTAAGACATTTAGGATGTGGATCTTTTGTTGAAAACTTCACAGTCCTAATTAAATCCCCTCTGGAATATTTAAAGAAGATAAAACAAATTGTTGCAGTAAGTAAGTGGGTGTATGTGATTTGAAGGAGCAGAAAACGACAGAAGCTAATAAAGGTTTATTATTTGTTTTTTCTATAAAATGCCAAAAATGAATTTAAGGATCAGTATGTTGGCCATTGGCCAACTGTACACAAATACACATTTTCAGTCGTGGACCCTCCTTTTGTACACACTGTACTACAGGTTTGGTTAAGGCGTGTCCTCTTGAGGTAAATGGTCTTCAGGTCTCTGATTTAAAGTTTAGTAAGTCTTAAACAAATAACCTCAGTGGTTGGCGTATGTTTACATTGGTTATCAAATCTGTGTCTACAATTTATAATCAAATCACCTTTAGGGCGTGTTGGTTTGACTGGACCGTGTTCTTCTGTTATCCGAGTGCGGCTGCGGTAACCGTTGGTGACAGATAAGGTGGATTATCAGGGCTGCTGGTGATTGTGAGCCGTGATCGGTTTCACACTCGTATCCTCGTCCTGGTGCTTGAGTGACACTCATCACGGTTGTGGATGAGATTCATCCTGGTGCCCCGCACTCTTCTAATCAAAGATGAGACACATGGACACCCGCTCTGTCGTCCTTAAAACATTTTTAGACCTGATAGAATCCCCAAAGCTCCTCAACAGCTTCCACCACGTGTGTCATCCCAACCAGAACCCACTAATTCTGGTCCCAGCATCTGTTTAAAGTTATAAACCCACAAGTTCCTCTTTCAGGAAAGTTTGAGCAGAAGTTTGTCTGCAAAGTATTTTGAAGTAGTTGAGGCAGAAGAATGCCTGTTTTGTGTGTGTGTGTGTGTGTGTGTTTAAGGGTCTTGTCTGTTTGTGTTTACAGGATTTTTCCCAGGGAATACCTGTTACAGCACATTCACCTGTACTCCTTGGCTGACCTGCAGCAGGTAAGCAGGCATGTGCACAAACATAAACTCAATCCTGTATGTGTTTTTTATTTATCACGACTTCATATTTGGGGCAAATATTGGAAGCTACAGATTGGATTTAGATTTTAATCTCAAATTTATGAAAATTCAAGTATCGGTTTGTGCTTATTAAAAACCCATTCCAAAGAAAAAATGTGTTTTTGTTTTTAACTTGTAGCATTTTTCTGATGATGGAGGACATATATAAAGAAGATTAACGTCTTAAGACCTGGTGTCCACATGTGTGGACATCACATTTTTTGGGTTATATTATCACAGAAGTTATTTCAGTTTACTATGACTATGTATGTAGAAGGTTTTCTCATTTAGCTTGAGGTTAAAGCTTAAAATTCTTTATTCTTAGTATTTCTTTATTCAAATTGTTGTGAATCAGGAGCAGACAAAAACAATACTGTTTGAAAAATATTGTATTTGTGATGTAGAAATCACACTGAGCTGGCCATGAGTTCACTGTTCTCAGAGACAGGGAAATAGCATTTCTCTGTCCCGCCAGCGGGGCCGTGGAGCGAATCTGCCCGCCGGGCAATCCCCCCAAGCTCCCAGACCAGGGCGCGCGGGACCGCCGTAGAGGTGCCCCACGCCAGCGAGAAGAAAAAGAGAAAAAAAATTAAATGCTCCTATGGGCACTTTATAGTGTAGGAAATACAGTACATGGAGAAAATGAACTTAAGGAAAGTGCGATTAATTTTTTTTTATTTAACCTTTATTTTACCAGAAAATCCTATAGAGATTAGACCTCTTTTTCTAGGGAGACCTTGGCTAAAAGGCATCAACACCTGAAAATAAAATACAGTTAAAACAGTTATAATAGAAATAAAATACAATTACAATCAGCAATGAGGGGTGGAAAAAAAAGGCCTTTTGGTTTGATTTGTCAACAAATATTAACAATATAGATAAGCTCCATATCTTAAGTTAAGGTTAACTCTTTTAATTTGACACAATTCACACAAAAAAGTTATTAGTCAAAGCTCTGAAAGTGTGTCCCTTCATCTGGGTTTTGATGTCTGGCAGTAATTCCAATTAAAGAAGGAAAAGATGAAAACATTTTGTAGCAAAGGTGGGAAAGATTTCAAAAATAAAAAAGGGAATGCGACCCAGCCATTCACCATCAAGCCGTCAAACCCGAGTCGGGAGGTGGGGGGTTGAGAAAAGCAACTACAAATGGCTGAAAAGTTCTTTTGTTTGTCATTATGTTCATTATGTTGTACTCTGCCCCTTTTTTTCTTTCATCCAGCCTGACTCGGGGCTCGGCCTCAGACTCTCACGGTGAAAGAGAGCGGACTCCTCCTCCTCCTCCTCCACTCCCACACTCTGTGTCTTTCTGCTTCACTAATTGGTCACATTCAGAATCAACAGGCAGAAAAACAAAGCGTGACATCCCTCCATTCTTCCCAACATGCCCTCGGCCTCACACACGCTCAGCACACATGCGTGTCTCTGCTAAACCTTTACAGCACCGTTACAAACCACAAAACTAGAGATTGGGCTCTAAATCCAACAATAGGTGTCTTTGGAGGAGTCCGCTCGCCTCCCTGTCCTCCTCCTCCTCCTCCTCCTCCCTCCTCTCTCTGGGAGATTCTCGAGCACTTTGCCTCCTAATTGGTTTTCCATATTAACAAGCTTGTTTCTTTTCATTCTCCTCCTGAATAAAATGATGCACTTCATCAGCGTGGCTTTTATTGTTCCAGCTCAGAGGTCAGCGAGAGCCGGGCTCCTCTGGCGAAAGCCCGGACAACACTCGTCTTTTTACCTCCCAACAAACAGCCTCCACCCATCTCCCCCCACCATTAGGAAGCGGTTTATTTAGTAGAAGCCATATGTGTTTGTCTAAGGACACTCTGCCCTTTTTCCCTCTGCTGACTTGGTCTATGGTTTCTCTGGTTTTTGTGCGAGCGGCATACGTGCTTCCCACACCGACACCCTGGCATTCCTCCACTCTCACACTTGTCCAGCCGCTCGGAGACCTCTTGAGGAAACGTTTCGGGCTCTCACAGACTTTTATCATAAAACAAAACTCATGCATAAAATAGGATAGATTTGAAAATGAGTGCAGAATTCCTTCTGCATTTTTGTTCATTTAAATGTTTACAATACATAAAACTAGAGAACTAGCAGTACTTATAGTTCATAATAAAACAGTTCATAACTCTAATTCTTGATTCACACACCAGAAAAACACCAGTTTTTGTTACAAATTCGAGCTTCAATCGGAGCTCCTCACATGCAGAGTGTGTGTTAAAGACAAGTGTGTTATTGGAACAGTTCAGCTTAGTCTCTAGAGCTGTGTAATCCCAGCGGGCTTCCTGTGTTCTCCCCATTGGGGCTGAGGGGGAAAGTGTGTGTGTGGGATGGTGGGGGGTACTAACGGCTGTTAAAAAGCAGTTTTGGAGGATTAGGAGGTTTTGAAGGACAAAGACTCTGCATGCAGTGAAGGAAGAGGTTGAATTGGAGGCAGAGGAGTTTAGGAGGACGGCTGAAGGGGGGAGGAGTTTAAGTGGGTGGATGGAGGAGGAGCTGGACAGTGTGTGTGTGTTTAGGGAGGGTTTTCAGCAAAAAAGGGGGTCAAATTTGTGAGGAGTTGCTCTGCACACTGTTTATGGCTGCTTAGTTAATGTATATTTTTTAATTATTTTTCATATTAGAAGTAATATTGGATGGATTTGGTCTATTTCTTCATAAGGATGGAAGGAAACCTTCAAACATCTCTGAAATGGCACAAAACAAAGAAATTCCCCATTTACAAAAAAAGTTCAAATAAACTGAGTGTTTTAAAGTTTTACAAATTCAAAACAAATCAGGTCACTCCAGCTATTCACTTTAAATATCTTTTAGCAAAGTTAGCAAAGTTTGATTGCTTGTTTTTTCATTTTATTATTATTATTTGTAGCAGTAGTAGTAGTATTAGTAAAGTTATTGTTATTGCATTAAATTAGAATATTTCTTTTTCCAATTAATTTTTTTCGGAGGAAATTAAAAGTATTCCAACATTCAAATAAACTCGAATCAAATGATAAAACAATAAAAAACTTCAAAAACAACTCCCTAATAACAGTTATAAATCTTTGAGTTGCACACAGGTCACTATAGTCTATAGTGTCAAGTTTTTACTCAGAAGAACAAGTTGATCCGATTCTTGGTTGGGACCTTTTGTCTTTATTATGATACTTTGTATGTTTTTCATGACCAAGCAGTATGTTTGGTTTGATACTAATGTGCTACAAGACAAAAAGGAAAAAGCAAGTAACCCTGAAGTCAGAATCCAAATGAATCTGGTTTTATTGCAGTTTTTATTCGACACAGTAGGATTTTTACCTCTGCAGTGAAAGCTGGGCTGGATCAACAATAGAATTTACCTTCATTTAAAAAAATGCAGAATGGGATTCATCAAACATTATTTATTTTGTGTGTGTGTGCGTGCCTTAAAAAAATTTTTTTTTTTTTTTTTGTTTTGCAAGAATTGACCATTGACTGTATTAAAAATAGAACTGAGTGACTGGTTGTGGCCTTCTAACAACCAACAACCAGACTCCTGACTGTTAGGAGTGGTCACTGCTTACAGATGACGTCTGGCTCCAACATGGTGATGTCTTTATCCCCAAAAAATGGCGGCTGAATTGACTTCATTTGGTGGAAGCCTGAAGTAAACTGTTTACTATGGGTGACGTTACTCTCACTCGGTCCAATTCTCATATTTAATTCATTTTTAAAAATTCTTTATTTAGTGGTACATCCAATTATCAAGTTCGTTTGACTTTTTCCTGGATCTTTTAACCAAAAGTTGAATCAAAGTTTTAAACTTAGCATCGAAGCTGTTGGATTTGTTGTGGTTGGGTATATTGAGGACTCTCATCTGAACACGTTGGTGTGGAAGGTGCTGTGTTTTTTCTGGAGTCGTGATGGGCTCTGCGCCGCTCTACCCCGAGCAGCCATTGAGGCTCGGACAGATTTACTGACCCGCTCGGACTCTCAGGACAGCCATCGACGTCTGGCTTCACTGTTTCTGTTCATGTCTGCCTCAGTGTGTCCCTGCTGCTCTGCACTACTTTCCTGCAGTTAATGGGATGGTCACAGAGGATTTATAGAGGCAGTAAGAATTGTTTTATGGTAATTATTAAATCAATATGAAAAAGTTTTTTATCATTTCTATCTTTGTCCTAATGTGCAAACCACATTCATTTACATGCAGGAATTTAAATGACGTTTTTGTCTTAATGTCACCTTTTACCTATTTACTTCCGCCACCCCCCATCCATCCCTTCAAATTTGTTTGGCCTCCCTCGCCGTCGTCCCTCCGGAGAACCAGTTAGTCACCGGAGCGGTGCTGCCACTCGTTTGACTCTGCCCAGTCCAATTATGCGGGCCTTAATTACTGAGCCTGTCAGCCTCCATCAGGAGAGCCATTCGTCACGCGGGCCGGGCTGGACGGGACTGCGCCGGGGTTTGAGCGGGGGGAGCGGGGGTGTCTCTGCCACAAACCCCCCTGAGTTTAATAACATCTACAGAGCCCCTCAGTTGTATCAAAGTTACATTTTAATAAAGTTTTGGGGTACTACGTTGCGTTTCAAAGTATGGGTGGTATCAAGCTCTCCTTCAGTATCCTACCATCTCTGTGTCCTCCTCTTCATCTGTGTGTGTGGTTTCTTCCTCCTCTCTCCTCTTCACATCCTCCTCTTGTCCTCTCCTTGTCTAACAAACAGCATGAAGGAGGCTGTAATTGGGAGGTCCAGAGCTCTCCCAGGTGGAACCACTTGTATCTGAATACAGCCTCTTGCCTCTCTCTTAACATCTCTTGTTTGTTGGATCTCTCACTCCTTTTTTTTTAAATTTGTGTTTTCAGTTTATGCTGTTTTTCTCTTACTTTTTACATTTCTGTCGTGTCTGCTCCATTTGCCTTCCTTACATGACAGGTTTTTCTTAAGTTTCTCTTCTTTTCTTGGTGCAGTTGTCCACAGTCTGCTGCAACAATACAACTCCACCCCCACCCACTGACCCCCACAGCCTTAAAGGAGTCCTCTCTTTCAGTTCGCTCTCCTCTTTTCAGTTTGATCCTTCATATTTTTCCCTTATAACTTCAAACACAATCATCTTTGTAAAAAACAAACATTTTTGTTTTCACAAACTGGCTTTTCTTCTTTATATCTTCCTGTTTTGTCCATGGAGCTCCATTCTGGTGAGGTTGGGGTGTTTCATGATTATGCCTCAGTCTCAACTGTCCTTGCTGGTGAATATGGGCTGTCTGAAGGCAGAACACGGGCAAACCTGTACAGGGCATGCTGCGTGTGACAGGTTGTAGTGAACACTTAACACATTGGGGTAAATATTGGTGAGGTGCAGGTGGATCGTACAGATTTGACGTTATTTTCAACCCCCTGAACCCCTGCACCCATTAGTGCTGTTCAAATAACTGGTGTGCAGCCTGAATGTTGGAAATGAAGAAATGAGACAATCAGGGGGAAGTGTTTCACAACCCTCTGCAGACCCGGACAACCCAAAAACCTGCACCACCCTTAAGGCTGCGTGTGACTAAGGCATCAGTTATCAGTTTGCATGTGGAGCAGTTCTCTGTTTACATGTTCTTTCTGTATGTGCTTTCTTGTTGCACCTCTCAGCTGAGAAATTCCCGTTTTTTATACTATATGAACTGAAGCATTTTTACACACGTCATGAGCAAAAGGTATCACAGCAGCATCTAAGCTCTGCTTTTCTCTCTTTTTTATTTTGATCTACAACATTTTTCCTAAAATTCATTGGAAGACTGAAGTTGTGCGTTTCTGCTGGTTTTAGCTGCAGCTCCTCTCATCACTGTTTTCTTCTCACGATGCTCGATCTTTAAAGTGAACCTGGCTTTGGTGCATCTGTTCAACAGGACTGAGTCAGATTCTGTGAGCTGCTGTCCAAAATACCAGTTGTTGTGTGTGTGGGGGGCATTTGACTACTTTTATAGCAATGAAATTGACTTTTTTTAGAGGGTATTTCATTCTTAATTTTCTGTTTATTTTACTTTAATTGTGTTACTACAAACTAAGATCCATTCTGATGAAAATCACATTTTTTGTGTTTTTAACATGTTCTTGTTTCACTTTTCCTGATTATAGAAGAGATAGATGAAGAATATTAAGCTTAAAATGTAATTTAGGAGAATTTCTTCATTCAAATCGTTGTGAATCAGATGGGGAAAAAAAAACCTGGGTTGGCCACAAGCTCAGGTCCAGTATGAGATGGGAAAGGGAAGGGGGGGGTTGCACAGGGGCAAATTTCTATTGAACTACTACCACTCTGCAGAAACTATGTCCTAAAAAAATTGTAGTATTTTTTTTATTTATTTATTTAGGCTCAAAACAACATAATCATAGTTAAAAGACCACTTCTACCATAGATGAAAAGATGATTTGTGTGTCTTTAATGACTACAATAATCTCATGTTTTTTTTTAATTATTTTGTTTTTCCAGGGATATAAATTAACACCATTAAATCCACATTAGACTGATAACATTTGAAGGTATCCTCGCTGAACTTGTCCTCACTTAAACTCTTCTCTCCTCCTCCTCTAGGTCATCGATGGGAAGCTCGCTCCCTTCTTAACCAAGGTCATCAAGTTCGCCAGCTCTCACGTGTTCAGCTGCAGTTTGTGTCGAGAGAAAGGCTTCATCTGTGAGCTCTGCCACAACGGACAGGTCATCTACCCCTTCCAGGAGAACGCCACGCGAAGGTACAAAGCTTTTTTCACCACCTCAAGGAACTGAGAAGAAAGACAATATTTTAGCTCTTTGACAGCCTGAGCAATACAAAGAATTTAAGTCTGATTTTTATTTTACTCACAAACAAGTTTTATCTGATCTTAAATCTGATCTTTTGCTCAGTGACCTCAGTCCGTGCACACACGCCACATTTATCCAACTAAACATCACTGCTGTGGTTTCAACTCTTTCTGTTTATAAAATGCATACTTTAAAATTTTATGTTTCTCTTTGCTTCGACCTTCATCATCCAATGGGGAAGCACATTCACTGTAAAAGCAGACCCCTTAGATAGAAGTCTAAAATTCTTATCCCAATGACAAATTTTCTTTAAAGACATACTTCAATGAAAATAATGTTTTTGGCATTTTTAACATAGTCTTGTGGCATTTTAAGATTAAAAACTGCTTTCCTGAGTATTTCTTTATTCACATTTTGTTGGATCAGGAGCAGGTTTGAAAAAGCTTAGGTTTGTGACGCAGCAACTGCCATGGGCGGGCCAAAGTTCTAAAACATCCACCCGGAGAAAAATAGATCCATTAACATCTCCATTTGAGCTGCATCTGTCTGAAAACTGTACGACTGGATAGCTCAGATATCGGCTTCCATTTTTCCCTATGCTAATGCTAGCTTAGAGTTGTGAGGTGCTATAAGCTAGCAGGAGAGAAAATATGTTTGTAGCTGAAAATATGTCTTGAAAATGACACAGACGTTTTGATTTTGTCTAAAAATTACATAATCATAATTAAAATATGACTCGGAACAACTTTTCGATAAATAAAAATATATAGTTTAAATAAACAAAAAATATCTTGGGACAAGAGAAATTGTCCTACCAAGAATTCTTATTTTAAGAAAAGAAAATGTTATGACTAAACTAATATTATTTTACAATTGGAAAAACAGCAGGATTTTCTTGAAGCTGGTGTCTTTTTACCTTCTTTAGATTTAGTTTTTTCAGTCTATTCACAAATGTTTGTTACAAGATTGCAGCATTTTTTTGTGGCGCCAACAACACTCTGCAGAGCCATTCTCTGATTCTCTGGAACAAAACTGGTAACTTTTTTATCAAAAACCTTCAGCTGAAGATATTATCCACAGTAACAACGGTAGGAGAAGACAAGGGATCCTTTTGAAAGCCAAAACCTGGAATTTTCTGTGATGCGTTTGGATGAATCTGCTAAAGTTTGCGCGTGAATAGGTGAAGCCTGATGAGACGACCCTTTGCTGTCTCACAAGCAGAGTACGTGACACTTATAGCAGCAAGAATGAGCCTGCTGTTTGTCAACAACACGACTGACAGGCTATCTATGTGTGTGTGTGTGAGAGAAGCTTTCCCTAACATAGTCCAGAAGTCGTTTGTACATGACTGAAACTCTGAGTGACACAGCAGAGAGATAGGGGTTGATCTGGACCTGCTAAGCTGTGATCTCCCATGAACAGACACACATACACAACCAGCTGTTGAGTTGTCGTGTGATCCGTGAAGAAGGGGAAAGTGTGAACTGATAACAGCCGTGTCCTCTTTTCTGACCGCCTATAAAGACAATGCAGCTATAATGGAAAAAGTTTTTTTTAAGTTTTTTTCTTAACTTCTATCAAATGTTTTACTGTAATACTTATTAATATATATTCACTTGCAACTCATTTTGGGAACTCTCTAAGACTCATTTTAATGAAAATGTTTGGGTTTTTTTGTGTGTGTATTTCTAACATCTTATTGTTGTATTTTTCTGAGTATGGAAGATGTATGTAAAGAAAACTGAGCTTAAAATTGCATTAAACAGAGTGCGTAAACCAAGAGCTCTCAGCAAAAAGGAGGGGAAGAGGGGCGGTGTTACTCCAAACTGCTGTTCTGCAGAAACTATGTCCTAGAAAATAATTTTATTTTGCATTTAAATTAGGCTAAAATCAAGATAATCAAAAGTATATGCTTTTAAAATACAGTAAATGGAAAAGTGTATTTACTTCTTCTTCATATTTCCTGACCAGAGATTTTTATTTGTGTTTTGTGATTGTCTTGTCATTGTTGTTTTATTTTTCCTGTCCATTCCTACAACTTTTTTGTCGAATGAACAGTCAATCTGCATTCACACTGAAGTGAATCGCACCAGAGTTCACTTGAAAGTGAGTTTTGCTTTTGTGGTGTAGAGTTGTCACTCGACAGACTTCTGCGTGTGTGTGTTTCCAGCTGCGACCTCTGCGGCGCCGTTTTCCACACAGAGTGTCGGCAGAAAGCTCAGCCGTGTCCCCGCTGCGTTCGGAGGGAGCTGCACCACAAGAGGCCGTCGTCCTTCTGGTCCCCCGATGACGACAGCCCCGACTGCTTCCACCTGCCTTACCAAAACACCTGAGATCGGTGCGGGGCGCCGCCTCCCTCGACAGAAAGCCCCGTCGTCCGTCTGCAGGTCAGAGCATTCCATGCTGCCGTGGCGCTCTGGTGTCCTGAGCCTCCTCAGCTCCTGCGTCAGGCTTTGCAGACTGAACGGACGTCCTCCTCCCACGTTCACGCACAAATCCAAAACAGCACGGATTCACTTGAATTTACTTTTCATCTTTCTTTTTTTTTAATGTCACTGAAAAGCAAAAAAATTGACCAATTTGGCTACTTGTTTACAAAAAGCACAAGATTTGCTGCTTTATTTGTGTTGAAATGGGATTTCTTTGTTTACACAATAAATAATTAAACTTCTGATAAATAAAGTGAAAAGAAAACTTTGCAGGAAAAAGTTCTTAAAAGAGAGAAATTCACACACATCAGCTGGCAAATTTTAACTAAAGCATTGAAAAATTAAACATTGTGTGTTGAAGCAATGTCGGATTTTCTAATAAAAACAAATAGATTTTCTGCATAATCTGGTTTAAAAACAGAGAAAAAATAAATCTGATAAGATTTTTTTTTTGCTGATTTTCTGTTTTATCATAAAAATCCCAAAACCTACTCAAACAAACATAAAAGAGGCTGATTTTACTTTTTGACCAAAGGGGAAGGTTAAAAAAAACAAATTATTTATTATTTTTTCTTATTCCTTTTTGACATTAAACTGCAGGATCACCCGAATGTGATTCCCAGACTCTAAACTTTCCATTCATGTTTTCCCTTCAAACATTTAGCATGTCAATGTAAAATAAGAGTTTTATCATTTCTCCCTTCATGAACATGTAAAAATCCAAACATTTTTTTTATTTATAAAGGGACTTTGTCACTATTACTGTATGATACAAAGGCGCAATAATCTCCTGTAACCCGTTCTCTTGTTGTTGCCTTCCCGTCCCGGCTAATTCCCTTTCCCTCTTGTGCTTTTGTCCTGCAGAAACTATAAGACGTGATAGCACCTTTAGCTTTTAGGATCTCTATGCAACCTAGAAGGCCTTTACAATCCACTGTTTCCTGTGGAAGGCTCAGAAAAACCGCTTCTCTTTGATTTATTTCCTTCCCAGTTGTTTGTTCTGCAGTTTGCGAAAGTTTTTGTTATACCTTGGCTATTTTTGTTATTGTTTGTCGTAGTTTAAGTTGAAAATCGAAGAGAACAAAAATAGAATACTGCTTTATTTATTTTTGAGCTTTCGAAGTTGCACTTTCACATTTTTTTAAGCTAAAAAATCTACAACCAGGAGAAAAGGTTCATGGTTTGCAGCTTTAAAAGGAAAAAGGTTAAAAGTTTATGAACAAAAAACGCTGATGTGTTTTTATTTGTATTCTTGTTTTAATATTTTGCATCATCTCTAAAGTTCATTCATTATGGAGTCAGCTGCAGGTTTCATCCAGAAAAAAAAAGTGTTTTCTGACGCAGAGAAACCAGACCGAGACTTGTGTTTAAGAAGCATGCAGAGAAACTATAGACAAATCTAAATAGAGGATATAGTTTAGAGTGCAGCTATAAAAATGCACTGATGTGTTGGAACTACACCTCTTCTGGTTTTATTTCCTGAGAGTTGCAGCTAGATTTTTTTGGACAAAAGTATTCTTTTAAAATGATGCTTTCCACTGGTGTTTTATTTATTTAGTGTTTGTGTGATGTGGAGCCCAGCAGGTTTCAGGGATCTTTGTTTTTATTGTCACACAAACCAGAGTCTGCCTGTCTTCAGTAAAAGAACTTCTATCCTTCCATCTTCTGATCCCGCTGAATCCCTTTCAAGCTACGTTCACATCGACCTCGGAAATGCCGATTCAACCAATCGTTTCCAATGAAAAGTCTATGTAAACGCACGTTTTGGGCTTCCATGTTCAAATCTCTCGTGTTCACACGTAGCTACACTTTTAAGTCTGTTTTGGGGCTCTACATACAAATCACACGGCTGTTGAACTCACGTTGAAAACTAAATCAAGATGAACTTTGACCAATCAGGGACTCTGATTTGGTAGTGATGATTGGATAGCATTCCTTTTAATTCGCAGAAGTTCAAACCATTTGAAAATTGATCATGAATGAGAAACTAACGATGGTTTGTGCCCGGTAAACTTATACAACACCAAATCTGTCATGTATCTGAACAGAGCTGTGAAAGAAAAAGCCTGCCGCGAGATTCGCCAGATTTTCACCGCACCCGGCCTCTTCCAACATGTGCTAGTAAACAGTAGGAAAGGAAAAAGAAAGGCAAAACACGCATTCTCAAACACGCGTTTAGCGCATTCACAGATGTGCACGTAGCTTCTGGGTCACGGGGTCGCCGTAGCCGGACTCTGCTTCCGTCGGGCGACCAATCTGTTGTGAAAAAAGAAGCCCATCAGTGTTTTTTTTTTTAAAGAGATTTTGAAAAGATTTGTTTAAAATACCTAAAAGTAAGATTAAATGAGAAAGAAGTCTGTTTTTTGTGTTTTAAAATATCCTTGATAAATGACAAATTCTCTTAAGCAGGTATCCTTAAACATGTTTGGTGTCACCCAATGTAAACAGTTTGTTTACACCTTATATTAAGTAGCATAACATATAATTCAAAAAATATATTTTTCAGTTGAAAAACGTTAACCCAAATTGATATTTCTAAAGAGTTCATTTTAGTTTTTCTATTAAAAAAAAAAAGACAAATAACAAAAAACCCAAATTCAGCATCTCAGAAAACTGAAACCAGCATTTCTATTAAAGCCGGACATCAGAGGGAAGCATGAAGGGCCCTGCTGACCTTTGACCTGTGGACCAACAGTAGTAAAAGTCAGTTTTCCTCAAAGCACCTCTTTCTCATCGGACCTCCAGCGTCTTGGATTCTGTGACTTTCTTCAAATTCCTTTTTTTTCTTCTCAATGTGCTTTAAACGGCACTTTGTGAACAACCGTCTTATTTAGTGACACGCTCTGGTGTCCCGCCGTTCATGATTTAGGTTACTATTAAATCCTCTCTTCTGTGGGATTTTGTGGTCGATTCAGGAGATCTGTGCTTGTGTTTCAAATGACCTGACAAAAAAAAAAACCACATAATTCTTTGAAGAAATAAAAATAAATCATTTTATGAGAATCTGTAAAAAGTCAACATTTGGTGAAATTCCAGTTCTCTGAAATGATTCTGTGAAGGAGAAGTGCTGTTGTGTGCCTGTAACTTAACACACCGTAAAAGTACCGGATTGGTTGAAATAATCCCTAATACTGTTGAAATTTCAAACCAGATGTATTTAAGTTTACATATAAACAAATCTTAAAGTGCTGGGCTCTGCAGCTTGTATCGTAGCCAAAGATGCTCTAATGCGGCATCTGCTCATCCATTCATTGACGTTGTCCTGTTCTGCACTGATTGTTTGCTGATACAACTTGAAAATTCTTGTTTCTGCGTTTTTTATTTCTCTTATTTAAGTTCTGTGAAAGCGCTGATCATCTCCATGACGACCTCTAACGTTTGAGAATTGAAAATGGGACGTCTCGTTTGCTTTGACGGAGAGTTAACGCGCCGACGTGTTCTCGCCGACTCACGATTACCACGGACAAATATATTGTACAGTATTTAAGCAGAGGGGCTGGACTCGAACACTTGTCCTGTACTTCTAAAATTTATTATTGTTTGAAAAGTATTTTATTTTTTTCTTTCTTTGCAGCCAAACTCTTATGCAAGTACGAGAAAGTCATTTTATTGTTGGTGTTTTTTAATCTAATCGGCTCTACTTATGTCTGTTTTTGTTCAGATCAACCCATAAGCCTCTGATGCCAATAAAGATAAACTTCTTAACGCTGGAGTGTCCGAGTCTTGTTTGGAGGATTATTCATGTTTGGTTGAGAAAAATCAGCTTTTGCTTGATTGTTTCATAAAGGAAAATGTCAGGAAATAATATTTTGAAACATTGAAATGGGCTCAATTTTGCTGTCAAATTAATTATTGTGTATTCAGAGCTAAAAGTAGGGCAATCTTTGACAGTGTTAGTGTTTTTTTTATTTTCTTTTAAATTGGCAAACTATAGTAATGAATCTCTGCACAGGAAGAAACAAACTTCTACATTATAAAACGGTATATCTTCAGTTCAGAACTGCAATATTTTACTGCTTTTTTTTTGTTTGCACATGAAAAAATGTACCATGATAGAAACTCGCTCAAATGAAAGCAACAAATCTTATTGCTCAAACCACAGAAGGTCTTTAAAAAAAAAAAAAAGATAGAATGAATGAGGGATTTTTACATCAAGATGAATGACGATGCTGCTACAGCTGGTTAAAGCTCCATTTAAAGGCTGATTCTATGATTTTTGTTTCTCTGATAAAATAGTAAAAAAAGAATATGGAAAAACCTGCAAAAGGAAAAAAAAAAAGCAAAGACAAAAATTGGAGAAAGGCTCATTCTTTGAAACACCAACTGGTTAACCGTGTGAAATTATCAACTCTAGGACAAGTTTATAATCCAGATACTGATACACAACCAGACAGAAAAGTTTAAATAATGACAAAAATGTCTGTACGGTTCTTCTTCATCCTCCTGTTTGCTCATTTTTCAGTTAAAGAGTCTTTGTGAGGTGGAACCAGCAGCTAAACTCTCTTTTCTCTGAGTCATCTTTCCTGAGGACATGGACCGGACCAGAAAACCTCACTAATCCTGTATGTTTGGAAGGAAAAAGTCAGGTTTTGCTCTGTTTTGTCACAACAAATGTTAAAAATTAAGAAGTCTTTTTTTTTTTTCTTTTTTTTTGGCTCTAAAAAAATAAATAAAAATAAAAAGTTTTTTAGTCACATTGTAATATACATTAACTAAACTTGGAGAAAAAGATGGAAAAAGAGAAACCCCTATATTATTATTATTATTATTGTTATTATTATTATTATTGGAACTTTTTATTTTAAGCAACAAAATCAAACTGTCTAAAGGACAAAATGGCTTCAAACATTCATTCCTGGGAGTTTGTGTCTTTCAGACTTGTTTGTTCTTTGTGGTTACAAAGATGTTCTTGCTGGCATCACATGTGCATAAAAAGGCAAAGATTGTAGAAACACAACAGGAGGAAAAACTGACAAAGGCGAGGTCCACGGCCAAGAACAAGAGCACACACCTGGAATCTGTAATCTCTCCTGCTCCCTCGGAGGGGAGTGTGAAAGAGGAACAACATGTCAATGGCACTGCACCAAACAGAAGCCCACAAAACTGAATGTAATAAATAATAAAGAGGGGAGTTGAAGTAAATGAGAATAGTGAATGAATGAACGAATGAATGAATGAATGAATGAATGAATGAATGAATGAATGAATGAATGATCCACAGATTGAACAGAACTCCAGAGCTGATGTGGATAGTAACAATAATAAAATTCTACATTTCTAAAAAGAAACTAAAGTCTTTTCAAAAGCATCTTACTGGTAAGTGAAGCTTTGAGGCCACATCAGTGCAAGGTAATCTGGGTTCTTACATCAGCCAATCAACACGCCACTCATCCTTCACTCTGAACCAATAGTTACTGCGCATTTCTCACCTTTCCTTCTTAGCCAAGCACAATCATATTTGTTTTTTAATTCGTAGACATTTATCTCTTTACATTCTGGACGGTTTTGCCGGTCCTCCTTCACCCTGGTCTCAACCTGGAACAAGGCTTTGTCATGGACTGGCCCTCAACCACCATCGGTGTCTTAACCAGGGGTCTGCAACCTGAGGCTCCGGGGCCACTCTGTTACCCCTCCACACCGGCTCTCTGGCTAAAGAAAAATAAAATAATAGTCGTTTTTTTTTAAGTAAGGGTTGCTAACTTAGCATTGATTTAATTTATTTTGGTTAAATTTATCCCTGAAGTGAAATTTTTTTTTACATTACTGCTGACAACTTTGGCCTCGTTTGCTCTGTGCTTCCTCCAGAATACACAGATTGCAAATACTAGGGAAAACCTTGGTAAAAAGTCTGATTTGTTTTTTTTCCTGATTACTGAGTTTATTGTATGACTTTTTATTTTATGCTGCATAACAATAGTTAGTAGCTATTCAGAGAGGAGTGGCTAAAATCTATAGATTTGTGGATTTGTCATTTACTTTACTGGATCATTAACCAATCATGTTTCGTGTTAATGCTCCAGTTAATAGCAGTAGTAAGTAGGAAATAGGATGACGGCTTACCAAACTAAACCTAAAGTATAACAAGAGAAAATGTCATTTTTGTCTTGTGTTGTTTCGGAAAACATTTGCTTCCCTTGAAGGTTCCTGTTTGGAACAGGAAGTATTTTATTTTGAAAAAAGGTAAATGAGCTTCTGTTAAAACTAAAGAACAACTTAGCACTTTGAGAAAATGTATTTCAGTTTATCTTATGATTCATGCAAAAATAAATAAAATTCACATGTATTATTTAAAAAAAAACAAAAAAAACAAACAACAGTGTAATGATGCTAAGTAGTATTCAATCTTTACGACTCCTATTAGGCTCGATCAGTACCAAACAGGTCTAAATGGCTCTTTTACTGGCAAAGGTTGCAGACCCCTGGTCTAGACTCTGGTGTTTACTTGTCCGAGCTTATCCCACCAGCATGCAGGATGTCATCAGCCCACCAAAGACTATGGACTTACTTCATGTACATCTGCAGTATCACAAACAAATCTTTATTTTTTTCACATTTCTTAGGTCCCTCTTCATTGAAATGAACATTAGGAATAAAACTTGTCATAAAGAGTTTCATGATCTCCTCTTGTGAGCCCCCTGTGGACGGGGAATTTTGGTTCAAAGGAGATGATGGTGGTCAAAACCTCTTTGTGAAACTTTAATTTTAGAGAGCTAACACGGTGAAGGTGACCGCCGGTTTTCCTACATTAGCAGCCCGAGGAGCACAAAGCTGCCTGATTGGATGTAGATTTTGTCTGAGGCTGACGTTCTCGCATGTCGTGGATGCTGAGCAAAGGCAGCAAAATTGAAGCTGAGTGTCAACCACGCTTAATTGTCATCGCCAATTAGTGCATTGTGGGACGCCCACAATGGATCAACTGTAGCGAGCAAAACAAAGTTCTTTGTGCTTCTCCAGTGGCCTGCCAACTAGTCAAGACTCATTTAGGGCCCTGACGACAACAGAGCAGAAATGCCAACGAAAATGAAAACAAAAGACAGTTTAAGGAGGAAAAAAGGGACGAGGAGGAGGAGGAGGAGGAGGAGGTGGAAAGATGTGGACAACGGTTACAGAGGAGGGAAGAACCGGGCCTCTGCTCTCACTTCATGATGAGTGTACGCCACACACACCAACACACACACACGGTTCTCTCACCACGACATTTAGCGAGCTGCTACACAAAAGCTGGCAGGGCCCCAGTCCTCCCAGTGACCTGCTTCTTCAGAGGCTCGTTTGGCCACATTGAAGCTTTCAGCAGGTCTCAATCCAGCAGCTTTTTCAAGGACACATCCAAAACTTTCCAATGGATCCTCACGGAAATGTGTCCGGTGTCGACGTATTGTTAAGCTTCAAAGTTCTGATCGCTTAAAATGTTTGAAGTTCTTCAAGTTTTTTTTACAGGTTAAGCTGGAGGTTATGAGAGGATCTTTTACAAAAAGTAGTACACTTTTTGTTCATATATTAAGTATTCTTAAGTACAAGTATAGGAAATCTACTATAGATCATGTATGTGTGATTTAAGAAGTATAGTAACTTCTTAGATAGTATTCTTAGTTTGAATACTTCTTCAGACTAAATTGGAACAATTTAAGTTTACCATAGAGTATAAAGTAGTACATAAAAAATAAACTTCAAATGTAGTGCCTCACTTTCAGTGTAGTCTATACATAGTTAAAGTACATTTAAAAATACTACTTTTTATAGTATATAAAAGATAAACTTCAAGTATACTGCCACATTTTCAGTGTACACTATATGTACTTTACTGAAAAATACTAATTTTATAGTTTATAAAAAGTAAATCTTCAAGTGCACTACCTAATTTTTGTGTAGACTATGTATACTTGTACTACACTGAAAAATACCACTTTTTGCTTTAATAAAAAGACTTAAAAAGTCTATAGTATTTAAAATTTAACTTTAAGCATACTGCCTCACTTTTAGCATTTATAGTGTAGACTTGGTATACTTAAAAAGACTACTTTTTGCTACGACTGATAACAGCAGTGGACAAGTGTCAGGTCATGAACCGATGCAGCATTCATCGTCTCGAACAAAGCTTCTTAGGATTGGTTCCATGGACTCTTTTGATATATCATGTCAATGATTCGTTCCAACCAAACAGGAAGCCATGACTGTCCAAGAGGAGGAACGTTGGTTAAATCGGCACATGTACTCTAGAGATAAAGAGACAGAAAAACAAGGGATCACCATACCGACTCAGATTCAGTTTGCTCCTCTTGCATTGAAACAAGCCTTTGAGAACTTTGATCGTAAATCGGGTCAATGAAGATTCCATTTATCCAGGTGGTACAATGCGCTGTATAAAATTTCTAGAAAGAGGATTTTAAGTCCAAACTCCACGACTTAACCAAGACATTCATATATGAGAAATTTGCATCTAGATCTGGAGAGTATTCAAATATTATCGTATCCTTTTTTAAAAATTATCATTATGTTATAGGATCAAAGTAGAGCCACGACTACTACCAAGTAGTAGTATGTTCTTCCACAATTAATCTTATGAGAATTTCATAAATAGCAGGTGCTGTAAATTACTGGAACCACATTGGGACACTTTTCTGTGTTTCTATGCGCATGCCCCAAGTCTGGGTATAAAGCAGAGATTTGGATCAGGAAGGACATGTGCTACTAAAACTGAAGCCAAACCTTTAGAATGTGATGAGTGATTCACTGCTATAGAGTAGACTAATGGAAACACCAACAAGAACACATCCAGCTTGTTTGTTTTCTTTGTGTTACTGTATATGACTCCGCCCATATACAATACTGGTTTTACATGCAATGTGCAATTTCAGGGTGAGGGTTTGTGTTGGTTTCGGCGCCTGTTTTGTTCATTACTTTAGATATGTTTGCTTGTTGTTGATCGTCAGGCGTGGTAGTGAGGTCACGAGGTCAGTTCATTGTCATGTTAACGTGTGTCCTCATGTACCCCTTTGGATCGTTGGACGCATGAGTCACTTGCACTGAATTTTACTGATGTCACTTGTCGTTAGCATCCTGCTAACTATAGTTTTGTTACATTCTGCTGCACATCTGTCCAACACAGCGACAAGCAAACTATCCTGTGACCTTTTGTACATTAACTTGATTTGAGCAAAGTTTTATAAAGTTTTTTTATTGAAGTTTTATCTAAGATGCACATTTATAGATGTTAAACTTTAGCTAAACTTACAACTCCCAGAAAGTTGATGGTTTTTCCTGGAGACGTTGCAGTGAAGTCTCTACATTCCCTATCAAATATGAAGTCTTTGCAACATGCATCTGAGTGACCACTTCTGATGAGAAGCTGATTTAAATGCGTTTTTTGGGTTTCGGAATTCAAACTCTTGCAATCACGCATCACTATGCAAGTTTCTACGACTGTTTTCGGTCTTTACCAATAAAACGCACTCCCATTAAACATTCCTTGAAAGTAAAACCAGGTCGAATTTTGACCAGTCAGGGATTCAAAGTTGGTAGTGATGTATGAATGGTGTCGCTTTTCTTTCACGGAAATGCCATGGAGGAGAAATTAATGATTGAAGTTTGTGCCCAGCCGAAGATGCTTCAACATTTCACGCCAAACCTCCTCCAACTGTAGGAGGCGGGCGTGCTAGAGAACAGTAGAAAAAGAAGAAGAAGCCCCTCCCTGCTTGTGTCCCTTTACATCCCATGTGAACGTACCATAAATATACTACAAGTATACTTGGTCTGTACTAAAAATTAAGCAGTATACTTTAAGTTTACTTTTTATATACTATCTATTTTTATGTATACGATCTATTATGAATGAGTGAATGAATGAATGAATGAATGAATGAATGAATGAATGAATGAATGAATGAATGAATGAATGAATGAAATGGTTAATTTCTAATAATCAGGTAATAATACATGACATAACACAAGTTAACCACTTGAAAGGGAGTGGGAGAAAGCAACTTAAATAATCGTACTCCGGTTCGACCGTACCATTTTCTTTACATAAATTATCAACATTCGGTCCAACATTCGGACTTAATATCAAATATTTATACCCTATAATCCTAGATTTAGGTTATTAAGGATCATTAGGATCAGTGATGTAATTCAGTTTTCAAACATCCACAGATAAGTCCTTTATATTACAGTAATCAGTACAAAAAATTTAAATATACTCAGACGATTATCATCAAGTAAAAATACTCCATATTATTCAATACCAAAAATCCAAGCATATTCAGAAGATCACCAAAGAAAAAGAAAATCACCAACCAGCAGAAATGAGCCAAAGCACACCCAGAAGATTAATACTTATCTGAATTCCAAACCCCTGGTACAGATCAATTTTGTCTGAAGCAGTTCAGTTAGTGTACTTCCTACACTATGGCCCAATCCAACCTCTTCCCTTCTCTTTACCCCCTCCATTTGTAGGGGCATTTGTAGTGGAAGTGGTGTCCCATTTTTTTAAAAATTTTTTTAAGATCCCATCCTCCAAGCGGAGGAATGCAAAGTCCTCTGTCGCGAAGGTAAACTGTGCTGCGAAGGAGAAGCACTTTTCCTTCAAGTGCGAGTACTCTGAAGCCCAGAAGTTTACATTTAAATGTATGTAATGAGTTTTTTTTTTCTAGCATGAACTTTTAAAAGTTATAAAACTTCTGTTGTTATGTATATTCGAGTGCTGGAAGCTCCGCGCTAACGCTAGCTGACTGGTGAATATCGCTGACGTCAAAAGTCAAAAGTCGACAAAAGCGACGTCCAAAATCAGAGACACTATTTTTCCATCATTCTCTGTTTGTAGGGCTAAATGTAGGGGAAGGGGAAAATTTGGATTGGGTCTTATATGATTTATAGTCGATTTTATACTCATACCCAATATACTCAATAAAATAAACTTCAAAAGTAGTACTTTTTACTAAAGGGATAGCAGCTCTTCCTTTGCTTTACTTAACTTTATTGCCTGGTGAACATCTCTCCATAAAGTACAAAAAATGTTTCCACTCTGCTAGCATTTCCACATCTTTTATAGATGTTGATGTCTATTCAAAACTCTTTACTCCTTTAAATCTGACATAATGTCAAGCTAGCTATTTAGCTGCAACCTTTTCTGAATTCTACACATTTAACAAGACACAACACCGACCAGTTGATCTCCTTTTGACGTTTTCAAAGAAAGCAAAGATCCACTACTGTTAGCATTAGCATGCTACATCAACGCCACACATAGAACTTGTATTTTCTCTATTTAGCTGTGAGCTTTAACTTGTCAATCACTGTCCCGGCAGAAATGTTAACCCTCAAAAAGAAGACTCTAAAACAAACACTACTACTTTAAGGCATGACGTTTTTTTTTTTTTTTTTTTTTTTGTTAAGTAAAAGTTCCCAAAGTTCATTGAACATCAACATCTGCTCTAAGAACGAAAAAAATCTAATTTTATTTTTAAAAATCAATCCATTTATCTGAAATAAATAAAAGAATTGAATTAATAATGTAAATGAGATTTTCCCCATGTTTATCAAGTGTGTGTACGCCAGGGGAAAAGTACCACAAGTAATGACTTGCACACGTGCACACGTGTGTGAATGGGAGCGTGTGGGCGCTAAATAGAGATTGGTTGGCTCCTTGTTTTACAACTTCTCCTGTTTGCTTTAATCTATCAGAGTTAGCCAAGTGAGGATAAATCAGGCTGACTTGTCCCAGCTTATAAATTGAGCACACACGCCCTCACAACTAAATACACACACTAACACACCTACTGAGACCTTTGTCCTCCGTGGAGCATTACAATCTTTGACTCATGAGGTTACTCAGTCAGGGGATGACCTCTAAAGCGCCACAGTTTGTTTTTTCTTCTGTAAGTTTGACTTGTGAAGCAATAGAAACCAAAGTTCTTTCACACACACCATAGCTGGTCAACATTGAACACGAAGAAGGTAAACTACAAACATTTTTTGTGTGTGTATCACCTTGTGGTTGTGTTTTAATTAAAGGTAAAAACTGTTGAAATTGATGAAAATCAAATTGTAGCAAGATTTTAACATTTCCAAATAAATAAATACTATATAAAAAATAAGCTTTTAACATAGACCAAGTAGTACTTTTAAATATACTATTTTTGGATTATAATAAAAAGTAACAAATGTACTTTGATTTAAATTTAAAAAACTTTTAGTTTCTGTTTATAAAAGTAAAAAAATATGTGCAAAGCATCCTGAAAATAATAGATGCTCTCAATCTGCATGCCAGTTTATTGATTGTTTTATTTTGAAATAATAGCAAATATAACAGTAGATCAATAAAATAGTATCTTTAGTTTTTATGTGCCTCAGGCATTGGTCTGTTCAAGAGAAAAGGAAACTCTTTGTAACAAAAATATAAAATGTCTTAAAAATATCTAGATCAAACATAAATGAGTCTTTATGAAGGTTAAGCATAGAAAATAGAGTTCTGGTTTTGTTATTTTTTGAAAAATTGCCAGAATAATAACATTAAGTTTGTGTTGTCCTTGTAGGATTTTGGTGGAGAAACCTGATCCATCAGTCTGACACTTTAAAGCTCTCCTGGTGACTCCTTCCAAATGCAGGAAGTTCTTGATGCATTCAAGGACCGTAGGAAATCATAACGTCTCAGTTAACTTGAAGAATTGCCTTTTTTTTCTTTCAAACTTTACTGAGCCACAAAATAACACGAACAAATAAAGAATTTTGACAAGTGTGTAGTTTTAATTAACTCAAACTCCATGGGTTTTGCACGAAATGTGTTTGTAAATAGTAAATCCAGATTAAAAATCGGATTTTTAAGGATTACAACTGGACCAAAGGTTGAACAGGGCGGAAAAATTTAAAGAAGCAGTGTGATTGTAGAGGGGAAATTTGGACTACAAAAAGGGCATTTATGTAAAGAGTGTGTGTGAATGATAATTTGTGGGGCTGTATCACAAAATGGACAAAAAATAAAACAAAAACAACAACCACAAAATACTTAATCATGTTGTAAAGTGAATAAATAAAATTCAAAATATTGGTTAAAACTGGACTGCCTCAATGATGCTTTTAAGTGTATGTTTTGAAATCGTGAAAATTGATTATAATTTCAAGAATAAATAAAATAAAAATAAACAAATTATTTTTTACCATCTGTAGACTTAAAATCGATATTGTGTTTAATGTATTTGGATCTAAAATATTTTCTATTGACTCAGTCGTCATAAGAAATAAGCACCTATGATTGAGTAGTGACATTTCCGACGGCCTTGAACGCAGCAAACCTGCTGTTTAGGTGCTGCAGCTTCAGACGGACTTTATTTCCTCCGCGAGCTCACCGAGCGTAGCAGGCGCGCGCGGACAGCACGGGACAAGTTGGATTTTATTCTTTTTGACTTATAAAGCCGCACCTTTCAGACGCTGTATTCATTTATTTACATTTACAAAAAGCAGAGGAAACTTTTCAAGTTTTTTTTTTTTTTTTTTTTTTTAAAGTTACTAATGGAATAAACCAGGATTAAGTCAGAGGACAAGTGGATTTTACGCACGAAACTCTGCAGGACGCAGAGCGAGGACACTTTTGGACATTTCCCCCCGCGGTCCCATTGATTTTTATTTATTTATGTATCTTTTGAATGGACAGCTTCTAGTCCTTTTTGGCGCATGTGACTGCCACCATGCCGTCTCCTCGGGCGCGCAGGGCTCCTTGGGAGGACTCTGGACTGGTAAAAATGTTACAAGGTCGTTAAATTTATTGGAACGTGACTGGCGGATATGAACTTTCTCCGTGATGATTGTGGGCGCGCTGGTTAATGATTGACAGCAGTTGTTCGACTCTGGATAAACTGGATTTACTATTGAGAAGCTAAAAGGTGGTACTTTTTTGGAGTACAATGAAACTGTGACACTACCAGAAGATCTTGGCAGAGATTTGCATTGATTTCCTGCAGATAGATTCTGATTTAAAAGCTCCTTTCCTGCACCTACACTCGGACTCATGCTGCTCAGGTTGGGGGTTCTGCAGCTGCTGCTGCTGCTGCTCATCCAGAGTCCTGGTCTGACGTTGGCTGCATCCAAAGACCTGGTGTGTGAGCCCATTACCGTCCCCATGTGTAAGGGCATTGGCTACAACTTGACTTACATGCCTAATAAGTTCAACCATGACACCCAGGAGGAGGTGGGACTGGAGGTGCACCAGTTCTGGCCTCTGGTCCGCATCCGCTGCTCCCCAGACCTGCTCTTCTTCCTGTGCAGCATGTACACCCCCATCTGCCTGCCAGACTACCGAAAGCCTCTTCCTCCCTGCCGCTCTGTGTGCGAGCGGGCCAAACGGGGCTGCTCCCCCCTCATGAGCCAGTATGGGTTCGAGTGGCCAGAGAGGATGAGCTGTGAGGGGCTCCCCCAGCTCGGGGATGAGACCCTGTGCATGGACCAAAACAGCAGCGAGGCCACCACCTCGGCTCCACCGTTCCCTAAGTCCACCCCGAAGGTCCGGACCAGACCCCCCAGTCCATCGCAGTGCGACAGAGAGTGCCGCTGTCGTGACCCCCTCATCCCCATCAAGCGGGAATCTCACGCTCTCTTCGGCCGGGTCCAGACTGGACCGCTGCCCAACTGCGCCCTGCCCTGTCACCTGCCGTACTTCTCAGCGGATGAACGGGCCTTCACCAGCTTCTGGGTGGGACTCTGGTCCGTGCTGTGCTTCATCTCCACCCTCACCACCGTTGCCACCTTCCTCATCGACATGGAGCGCTTCAAGTACCCAGAGAGGCCCATCATCTTCTTGGCCGCCTGCTACCTCTTTGTCTCCTTGGGTTACATCATCCGGCTGGTGGCGGGTCACGAGCGGGTGGCCTGTGGTGCCGGCGGCACCGGCCAGCTGCACATCCTCTATGACGCCACAGGCCCCGCCCTGTGCACCCTGGTCTTCTTGTTGGTGTATTTCTTTGGGATGGCCAGCTCCATCTGGTGGGTGGTGTTGTCCTTCACCTGGTTTCTGGCTGCAGGGATGAAGTGGGGCAGTGAAGCCATCGCCGGATACTCGCAGTACTTCCACCTGGCCGCGTGGCTCATCCCCAGCGTCAAGTCCATCCTGGTGCTGGCCCTCAGCTCTGTGGACGGAGACCCTGTAGCCGGGATCTGCTATGTGGGAAACCAGAGTCTGGAGAACCTGAGGGGATTCGTACTCGCCCCTTTGGTGGTTTACCTCTTTACCGGCTCGCTTTTTCTCCTCGCTGGTTTTGTGTCGTTGTTCCGCATCAGGAGCATCATCAAACAAGGAGGTACCAAGACGGACAAGCTGGAGCGGCTGATGATCCGCATCGGCCTTTTCACGGTGCTGTACACCGTCCCCGCCACCGTGGTGGTGGCCTGCCTGGTCTACGAGCAGCACTACCGGCCCAGCTGGGAGCGAGCCCTGGCCTGCTCCTGCCCGCTGGAGCGCCAGCGTTCCACCCGAGGTCCAGACTACGCCGTTTTCATGCTCAAGTACTTCATGTGCCTGGTGGTGGGGATCACGTCTGGAGTCTGGATCTGGTCCGGAAAAACTTTGGAATCCTGGAGGAGCTTCGTGGCTAGATGCTGCCCCTGCTGGCCGCACAAAGCCACCGCACCCCCATCCATGTACAGCGAGGCTAGCACAGCTTTGACCGGACACACCGGAACCGGACTGTCGTCAGGGATGTACCACAAGGCGCATCAGTCCCACATATGAGCCCACATTGGGAAGGATTTTTCGAAGACTCGTCCGGTCAAACCACATTTCCCTTTTCTAAAAACAATAAGTCAAACTAAAAAAAAAAAAGCTGGAATGGTTGATATATTTGAAAAAACAAAACAAGAGTTGTCAGAATTTATATAAGAAAGGAGACAGAGCCTTTATGTAGCATCTGATTTTTTGTTTAAAGCATTTCAGCCACAAAAAGTGAAGCTGTAACAACCTCGCTCAGAAAAAACCTTTAATAAATCCATATTGGAGCTCCGTATGCTTCCTTTTCCTGAAGACTGACAGACAGAACATATTTATTGATGTAAATATTGTATCTAGTTGTTGTAAAGCAGAAAAAAAAGACATTTGTGTAGTTTATCCAGAGTTCTGTTTCCACAGAAGCAAAGTGATTTGTAAAATAAATAAAGAGCTGCTGTTGGTTTTTTATTAAATGAAATTAATTTTTATTTTTTTATTTGACCTGGAAACTCATCATTTCATCTCTGTGAAATCAATAAATGCACCCATCCAAGCTTCACCAGGAAGTGGAGTCTGGTCTTTAGCGCCATCTGTTTGTGGGAGGAGAAAAAGCTTCTCATGGATTATTTGTAAAATGGTTTAGATTGAATATTTTCTCATGTTTTTCTTTAGCTCAATCCATCACAGAGATTTTACTTTTGGAACATAAAGAGAAAACTGGTTTATCGTGGCACCAAGATATAATCCAGAAAAAAAATATTTTTTAATTTTTATTCCATTTGGATTCAAATAAACCCATCTGAGGATGCCATTTTAGACTAAAAGCATCTAGAATGCATTCTATATTTATGTAAAAATTAAAGTGAACCTCAAACAAACAAAAACTTTAATATATTTTTATTAAAAATGTAATTGTGAGAAAACAAAATATTTCCTCTGTAAAATAAATCCGACTGTAAAAAAAGGATTTTATGCTTTAATGTAAGAACTAAAAAGATGAGTTTCTGTGAAGACTTGTGGTAAATATCTAAATATGAATTAAATGTTTTTTCTGCTTTTATTTTTTTGGTGTGAATTCAGGCTTTTATTGTGAAAATAAAACTATCCGGATCTATGGTTTGGAGAACATCTCCTGCATGTCTGTTATGTGCTTCTTTATGTGGTTATGAATTTAAAATGTGTATTGCATTGTATTTTAACACTTAAACACTAGAAAATTTGAATGAACTTAAAATATAAGAGGAAAATGACTAAATGTAAGCAGATTTGGATGTGATTTGAAGAAAAAGGTTTCTCCCAAAACAATTGAAAACAGCAACAACAAACATTTGTTAAATGATTAGTGTTTATTTAAAATAGTCCATTTGCTAACTCCTTTTTTTATTAATAAAAAGAAGAAACATTTCACAGCTAGGAGCCTACATAGTAAGCAAACATGAGGCAGGTGTCCATCAGCCCCCACCCCTCCAGGTCTCTAGTGATGGAGGACATGTCAGAGACGAGTCGGGATGAAGATCAGGCGTCGCTCATTAGTTTCCATTCATTTTTAGTTCATAATTATTTCTCTGAATAAAATCACTTGATCTGGACTGTGTTTTTGAGCCAAAATAAAGGCGGAGCATGTTGAGACAAATGTAAACAAATTAATACTTTTGATGAACAGGTGCAGCAAAGAGAAAACATATCAAGCTCTGCGTTTCTTCTACTCGTGTCCCCTGAAAGTCAAAGTGAAACCCAAAACCTTCAGTCCAGCCTCCTGATCCACTGAAATCAGCAGATTTTTTTATTTACTCCTGAAGTGTTGCAGTTTGTTTAAAGGTTTGATGCTCAGTCCATTTGCAGCGACAGGAAATAGCTCCAATTTACACCCTTCAGTCACATTGTTATACAATTAGAGTAAATATGTATTTGTGAGGAAAATATTTAAAAAATATATATATGTAAGAAAATAAGGTGTGTGATTCTGTACTGAACTCAAAGTGAAAGCTTCCATTAAATCAATCGACTGATAAAAATAACATTTTGAAAGCCTGAGGAGGATCCCTGTTATTCTGTGATATGTTAAAACATTTAAAGGACACAGATGAACTAATCTGAGGTTTCATCCACGCTAGTTTAACGTAACCACGACGAATCGTCACATAGAACAGCTTTTAAATGGCCAACATGGAAGTGAAGCGATTCAAGCATCTTTTACTCCGATCTTTCAGTTGGTTTTGCAGGTTTAGCTCCATATTAAGAAGTAATCTGATTACCGGTGCCGCCTGCCTCTTTACAGTAAACTCAGTAACAGAATTGAGAACCGTCTTTGATGCTCGATGGCAAGCACTTAAGTAAAAACATTTGTATGACTTTGTTTCATTTGAAGTCTTTCAGTGTAACAATCAAAACAATAAATAAACAATTGATAAAGATGAGAATAAAACGGTAACATGTCATCAACCACGCTTTCAAGTTTTCGCGGGAATCACAGTGCGGGCCGGTTTCCCGGGCAGCGTCCTGGTTGGCGTGGTCGCTGCGACTCCCGGGCGGAGCCGTCTGTTCAGAGCTAGCTCTAGGAGAGCACGGCGTTGGAGCGGCGGATGCCTATCAGGTTGTCTGCGCTCAGCGATCGCCTCATGGCGGCGCGACTCAGATCTTTGTATTTGTCCTCACACAGTCTAGAAATGGCCTGGAGGGGAAAAAAAGATTTAGATGACGAACAAGTCTGGCACACATTTCATGTCCATGACAACTGTTTTTAGAGTTAGTACTGTGGAGGCAAGAGTGAGTCATATGACCAATCCTCCACCTCTCAAATCTTTGTCCTGAGAACGTATCCATTTAACCAGCCACTTTCTCCACAAATTTAAGAATTTTTGAATGTTTATTAAATTATGTTACAATTTTTCATCCAGCCTAAAAACTATATTTGTGATAGAAAGTAAAACTAAAAAAAACATATTGTATCTCCTGATCCGTGGACAGAAATACGATGTAAACACGTCTCTGAGTATGAGGACTTCCTTAAACCAGCTCACCTCTAGTTTTTGAGCTCGCTGGTTGTTGAGGGGCTCCAAGGGGAAGTTCAGGTTGTTGTCTTCAGCCAGCTGTCGCAGGTCAAAGTAGTACTTGGCGTAAACACTGGCTGGGACATTTATGTTAAACTGGAGGAGTTCCAGGAACTGGCGCTCCATCTCATTCCTGAAAGAAGAACCGGGGGTTAGTCCGTCACTCTGGATTTAAATATTCTTTCTGGACTCAACGCTACTAAAAATTCAGTTTAAATTTGCATTTCTGGGAATTTCTTTATTTGAATCCCCTTGTAGACAAATAGATCCATGAACGTCTTTGTTTTCTTCATCTCAGCTCGTATCTGGTGCAAAACATATGACTGGACAGTTCCAATATATCATTATAATTCCACCGGAAATGTTAGGTTCTAAGGGGCTATAAGCTAGCAAAAGGCCTTGTAAACTAAGTATCTTCAGTTATTGGTAGCGCGAAGGGGGGCGGTACAAGAAAATGACACAGGGTGTTTTAATTTGGTCTAAAAATGGCATAAAACATAATTAAAAGGCCACTGGGATTGTGCTTAAAATAGATCAAAAGATGACTGGAGTTTTGTGACAAACTAATAAATTGAAGCAGATTTTTATGTCTAATTATAATAAAAACGAACATTAAAGACTTTCACAATAAAAGTAATTTAGCGTGTGCTGTTGGAGAAAAGGGTTTTATTTTTTAGAGGAAATGTTTTGCAAAGTTTGCAGATAATCAGACATGCATCTCCACTTTACTCCCAACTCATCTTCAGTCATGGAAAGAAAAAAAAAAGAAGAATCTAAGGGAGGTGGTTGCCAAGGAGACCGCATCCAAGGTGCTTTGTTGGTCAGCAAAGGCGGTGAGAGTGATGGAGAGTATGAGAGTGTGTGTGTGTGTGATGTCTGGTCTCCCTGGGCAACTAATGGAGCAGGCGAGAGCCGGGGCCATTATGTAGAGGCAGTGAGAGCACTTGAGACCCTCCCCTCCATTTCTCTCCGTTTCCCTCTCTGATACTCTTCCCGTCTCTCAGCCCAGACCCGAACCGACGCACAAAGACACTTCAATGGCAGCAATGAAAACAGAGCAGACGGAGCGCGGGTCAGACGGACGCGAGGGATGGGTGGGGGGAGCGCCTCGGAGGAAGAGGAGCACTCAGACTGCAGCCCGTGAGCAGGAGCATCGTTTGAAATCACCAAAAAAACAAGAGCGGAGCCCTCAACCTCTTTTTACACACAATCACGGGAAAAGCAATTGTAGGAAATAAAGCAGAGACGGTCCGAGTGCAGAGCCGGGACTCTTACAGGCAGAGAGTGGAGATGCTGGGGCTGCCATCTATTCCAGCTCTATTTCCGTCTGCTTTAAGTGCATCTTATTGAGGCAGAGGCAGAGCCAGCACTCTACCACATTTGCTAGGATCATATCATGTCAAAAACGCACACTTTTGAGTGGACACTATGAGGTCACTTTAAGTTCAAGTTTATCAGTCAGATTTTCTGATCCGTTACACTCAAAGTAATAATTCTGTAATTCCTACCCTTTCTGCTTCTAACTCACATGTCTTCCACGGTGATGTCTTTGAGGATCTGACAGTAGTCAACGTTCCACACGGCCTGGTCGTCCCACACCTTGGAGGCTAACAGGATGGCTCCCAGAACGATGCGCTTCCAACTGGCCGGGCAGATGTCCAGCTCAGCGTAGGTCAGCAGACGCTCCAGGTACACCTGAATGAGGACCAGAACAGCCACATGTTTTTTAGCAGTTTTCTTATTCAACACAGTCAAAACCAAAAACTATTTATGTCCATTGAGAAATTGTCTTATTGAAACTAAAATTTACAAAAAAAGTTAAACTTTTGGAACCAGAAGCAAATGAAAACTAAAATATTTATAAAATTAAAGGAAAAAAATAGTAATATAAAACACAATAATCAAAACCTGTAAAACATTGGAATTTCTGATCATTTCCCATCACCAAATATCAGTTAAATATCAAGCTGCCTGTCCAAAAGAATAGACAGTTGTTAGCACTTTACTGCCCTCTTGTGGCCATGACACGAATGCAACAACATCCACAACATGTACTAGATTTACAAATAACATTTTGCATAATTACAACAAATGAACATTTAACACCCCCCCACCCCCAAAAAAAAAAACAAAAAAAAAAAAACAGTGAAAGTACAATCGAATGCGAGTTATTTTTGTTTACAAGTGTGACGATGGCACATTCTGCAGTGAGCTGCGCGGCGCTGAACAGCGTCCTGACAAAGCGGTAGATCAGCTTGTGTTCCGGGTCCACGTAGGCGTAGTTGTCCGGCACGGGCTCTCTCTGTGATAGAGGAAACAGACCATCAACCCTCCAAACACGAGCAGTTTTACTGACATGAACATCACAAAAAAGACTAAAAAAACGTCATATTTTCAGCATCCACCCCTATACTGATCATCTTATTTATTTAAGAATGTGTGTTTTACTGACTCATCCAGCAGGGATTTAGAAAGTACCAGCAGTGCACTCACTGATAAGGGGTGCAACTTCTCATCAAAGATGTCCATTGATCTGTCAGAGTCTCTACAGAACAAACAGACTATCAGCAAACTGAACATTTTTCTGCAACACAATTAAACTATGAAACAAAACACTGAGATCCCACCTGTTCTTGATGTGGTAGTATATTGCTAAAGTGACACTGGAAACAAAGAAAAAGCATGAGTTTCATTGATCAATCACAGAAGTCTGTTAATTGATTTGCAATTTGACTTTACTAAAACAACTAATGACTGATGTTTGTGTTTACTTATCAGTGCTTTATGGTTGTGTTTCTGTGAGTGGGCTCCTCACCACTTGATTGTGCTTTTCAGATTTGGCTGACTGACGGTGCTGTCGTCGATGAAAATGGTGGAACATGAGCTGTACTTCTTTGAAAGGGGACCAGGAGACACCTAAACACAGAGAAACAAAATGAAATTAAGGAGAAATGCTGATTCCTGAATGGTGATAGAATGCAACATGTTCAAAAAATAAAAAAAGACAGACTTGTTTTTTGCATCTACAAGACTGAAAAAAAAATATATATATATATATATATTTGTTAAAAGTAAGAGGGATTTTTTTGCAGAATCTGCTGGAATTAGATTGATCATGTTAACAATTAAAAAATTACAGTAAATCAAAGAACATAAACACTGGATCTGCAGAACATAATGCAACCCACTGCAACAGATATAAAATAAGACTTTTCAAGGCTGCTTTAGTTTTAAATGTTTATAAAAATGTTTTTCCACTTGTTTGGCATGGAGGTCAGAGTAGACAATAGTGGATTGAAAGTTTTGACCAAAGCTCTATAAATGAGTTAAAATATTGAAGATTATGAAGAATATCGAGAACAAAACTGGAGCAGTTGAGCTGTGGTTCCTGCGGTGACCTGTGGGGGCGCTGCATGCATCAATAAATACAGACAGTTTGTTGAGCAGCACACTCACATGACTGAAGTGGTTTATGTGGTTGCTTTTCCTCTTGTCCCGCACTGCAAAAGGAGAGAAGGTTTAAAAAAAAAAAAAAAAGGTAAAAGTCAACAGCAACAAACAAATAAAGGTCAATGTTTCAGCTCCACAGCAGATTGACAGGTAAAAAGAAAACAGCCTGATGGGTGTTTGTACTGACCTCTGACTTCTTTGTGCAATAAGCCACCTAGTGGCTATTTTATTAACTGTTTTTAAACCTCCCATAACAGACTCCTGTTTGTTCAGAAATAACATTTTATTAGCCAGTATTTTCTGTCTGAAAACAACAAGAACAAGTCTTCCAATTAACCTAGAAGTGCTCATCAGCAAGAGGAGCACTTTTTTAAATCAAAAATTTATCAGAATTTCTGGAAGCTCCACAGGAGCTGAGATATTCAGCACTGAGGGAGATGAAAGAGTTCTGCCATGGCAACTGAAAGCAGGTGATGACTGACGTTGTATTTGACTAAGGATGTGGTTACTTTTAAAGTTATGGAAATAAATGATCTTCAAAACAGAGAAACCACATCACAGCTCTTCTGGAAGCTGATTTTGTGACATAAAGATCGATAAAAGGTTTAAAGTTTGTTTGTTTGATTGAGTTTGCCCTTTGTTTTTCAATAATTGAAAGGTGAATCAAACATTTTTATTTTTTCTATTTCTTTCAATTAGGTTATGCCAGCATTTTGCTATTTTTTTAGGTTAAACTGTTGATGCAAGTCGATATTTTGGTGGTGGATTAGTATTCTACTAAAGATCATCAAACTTTCCCGTCATGTATCAGCTAAATGTTACCTCACATATCAGTAGTGCTCACTTCCGGATCACTCACCGTCTGTCTGGGACTTGCTGAGGAAGAGGGTGCTTGCTCGGGCGTGATCTGATGGGTTGCACTCCAAGGCCAACTCTGGAAATAAAAAAGGGGTTTTCAAGATATTAAAAAACATTTAGATGACTGGGATGGTTCTATTTTACACAAATGTTAATTTCAGAATCATCATTTCTTTCAGAAAATGAAGAAAACCCAACAAGCAGATGTCCGTTTAGCTTTTGAATCCTATTTGATGAAAACTGAAGATGGAGTTTTGGACTGAAAGGAAACAAATCAACATTTAATATTTAACTTTAGAGTTTGATCACAGAAGTACAAAAATCAAACTCCTTCAGACACTAATCAGTGTCTACAAACTCCAGCCAATAGTTTCTAGACTAGATCAGGGGTGTTAAACTCAGTTGCACAGGGGGCCAAAATCCAAAACACACCTTAGCTCGCACTAAAACTACATTTTTTAAACTTTAAAACAGTGACTTTTTAGCATAATTATGAACTAGATATATAGCATTAACTGTGATAATGCTAGTGTGAATGTTGTAAGCTGAATTTGGATACAAAAGATGCTAGTGCTGATAGCTGAAGATGCTAAAACTGATTGCCAAAAACGGTGAAGCTGATAAAGCAAAAATATTAGCTAAATGCCAACCTAGCCTAAAAAACAAAAAAAGAAAAACTTTGGTTAGCCAAAACAGTTAGCATGTATCTGAATAATTGTTAAACTGCAAAATAGCCTAAAAATTGATAAAAGCCTAAATTTGCCAAAACAGCTAGCATGTAGCTGAAATATTAGCTAAACTCCAAAATAGCCTAAAAACTCTTAGTAAGTGCCAAAATAGTCCAAAAAGCTAGCAGAATGCCAATTTTTAAAACCGTCACTTTTTAACATATGAATAACAAAAAGGCAGGAATATTATTCGAGAATAAATCAACTTAAAACTTAACTTTCAATATTTTACTCTCCATAAAAATATATTTTGTTAAAATTATACAAGTTAGAAATAAGTGCAAGATAAAATCATTCCATTAATAACAATAAAATAAAATGATCTGGAGGGCCGGTCATAATTACCAGGGGGCCGGACCCGGCCCTGGGGCCTTGACTTTGACACGTGTGGACTAGATATAAGTGATGAAAGCATAAACAACAGTCACTTCTGTTTCTAAATCCCTCCGAGCTGCAGATTATTTAGTGATGGAAGAGTTTGTCATCCAAAGATGACGAGGAATGCAAGGAGGATTGTGGGATGCGTTTTGACCTCGACCCATCCAACAGCTGGCCTCGCCAGCCCGTCCTCAGTAACATACATGAAATGATGACCGGGATCAACGGAGCCGAAGACAACACCAATACTGATGCGGCAAAGGCAAGTTTAAAGCTTCGTTCACCTCACCAGTATGCGTTCAACCAACCACTTTCAGTGAAGAGTCTATGTAAACTTGCATAAAAGCACATTTTAGGCTTTCAAGTTACAAATTCTCTTGTTTTTTTTTACAACTGTTGTCAGACTCTACGTACAAAACATGTGGCCATTGAACACACATTTGGTCAAACTGGGACCAATCAAAGACTGATATGGTAGTAACATGTGCATGCCGTTCCTTTCATTCATGAAAGTGCCAACTGTTTGAAAATTGATCAGGGAGGAGAAATTAATAATTTTGCAGTTTGTATCCAGATGGACTTGTGACACCAAGTTTTTCATATTTTGGAATTGAGGTGTAAAAGAAAAGGCAGGAGAAAGATGAATCATATTCAACATTTTGTATCAAGCCTCTTCCAACTGTAGGTGGTGGACATGCGCAACTAAAAAACAAAACAAGAAGAAGCCCCTCCCTGCTTGTCTAGTGTAAACACTATAGGGTAAACGTACAATCAAGAACCTGTGTCAAACATCCGGTGTGTTTGAACTTTAGCTTTAGACCTAATTGTATATTTTGGTCTGTAATACCTTAATGAGGTCAATCAGGAGGACGTCAAAGACAGCCCGGAATAATCTCCTCCTTCCACCAAATCCAAACAAATTGGGCGGTGTATGAAATGTTTATTTATCCACCAGCAGCTTTTGGATTTACTTTGCTTCTCAAGCAGCAGAAACCAAGCCCACTTTAAGTTCTTCAACTTAAAAGTCACAAACAGATAGTTAAATACTGGTAGAGACGGGAAATAATATTACTGCCATGCAATCACAGTTTGGAACAAAAGCAAGACTCAGCTAAAGATTTCCCTGAGGCCAAAGAGTCGAGAGCAAACAAACAAGATCAATGATGTGCTTTAAGAAATGTTCCCTTAAAGACACAAAAGAATGTGCGCGTTTCCCCAGGTCTGAGCGTAATGTCATTCAACAATTAGAAGAATCTGGGCCAACTTCAGCACTGAAGGGAGCAAGGAGCAGCCCCTGATCCCAGATCCCCAAGATAACAGGACTTGCACAACTTCTGTTCAATTCTCTCACAGATTAACTAAAACAGTAGCATTAACTATTTCAAATTTTCTATTTACTTCACTGGCTTGGAAGTTCTTGTTCTCGCTTGTGACTTAATGTGACTAATGCCATGGAGATCAATGTGATGCAGTGTAACCAAACACACAGAAGTGTTTGGATCACATGCTAGAAAACATTAAACACACAATTAAAGTAAGTTTCAAACAGATTTCCAGAACAAAAGTAACAAAGTGCATGACCTCTGTAAATTAGGTGACTTAGTATAAGAACAAGAATCCATGGATCAGATTCCACTATGGAGTACTGGTCCAATACTTTTGTAACACAAAACAAACAGATCCAGGTTTTCCTCTATTTTTATTTTATAAATATCTTGTTAACTTTAAACCTGTTTTTAGTTCTCAAACTAGTGCTGGATTCTGTTGATCTTTACAACAATAAAATGCTGTCATCCGTTCAACCGTTCACCCATATATAGACTTTTAATAATGTTTATCTGTAATAATAAGTTTGAAATATACAGCACTAATCAGAAAAATGAGAAAATAATAAATATCTGATCTATGATCGGAGGATGCAACATTCTAATTCCAATAGAGTCTAAAACTAAGTGATCAAACCCGATTTCTGATCCCATAATCGGATCGTGACACCACCAGCAATCCAATAACATCAATAATCACTTAAGTGCACCCAAAAAATTGGATCCAGAGTGTTGTTTCGGTCTAGCTTCAGATTTCTATTCATTCCTGGAGCTTAGAACAGTGGTTTTAAAATGAGTTTTATATGTCTGATTAAATCTCTTAAAAATTAGAGATCCCTCGAGACCCAGATCTGCCCTACTAAGATTAAGGATTTGCAAATCAGGTCACATATTTCTAAAGTTGATGCTCTCGAAAGAAGAAAACAAAGATAGCTGGCCTTTATACACCTGTCCTTGATCTTTTGCTTTGCACTCAGATTGTGCCTAGTCCTGTCATTTTTAATCTCCTTTCTTGATACTTTCTGCAATAAAAAAGAAGAAATCAGATTTTTGAAGGGTAAATCCGATTTCTCAAATAACATAATCTGATCAAGGACATCGGATTAGGGAGTTTACGTGATCCTTTAAATAATCAGATAATTCGAAGAATCGAGTAACAATCGGATTTTTTTGAGTCCATGTAAACAGGCTGACTGACATGTTCCTGTAAGTTAATAAGCAAGTGGACACAAGTTTTCTGAAGAGCTGAACTGTACCTTCAGGGACTTCTCTGTCGCTTATGTGCTGCAGGTAGGGCACGGTGACATCATCGCTGACTTCGGTGCTGGTCTGGATCTCCTCCAGCCGCTCCGCTGGCTGTCTGGAGGCTTGTTTGGGGCTCGACTCCGGAGAGACGCAGCATGACAACGTGTTCCCCATTCCAAAGCGGGCGTTAGCTTCGCACTATCGCAGCCAAGTCTCAGTAGTGCATGTGTATTTGTAGCTAGCTAAAGTTAGCTTCCTCCCGCCTCGTAATCATTACCGTTCGCCGGCCAGTCCAAGCACAGTACTATCTTTGCGTGCTAAACAGCCGCCGTCCAACTCCCAGGAGCCGCATTCCTGTCCATTTGTGGGTATACAAAAAGTGCAACAGTCAAACACGGTTTCAGAGACCGTGTTCTAGGGGGAGAAAACCAGCGCAGTCTCGTGTAACTCCACGAATTCTAAAGTAGTTATTTAAGAGAGAGTAGTCACTCGCCCTTCCTCCTTCCATTCATTCCACATCCGTCAGTTACGCTAACAGACTAGCCTAAACACTGGCTAACTCTTTCCACTATGAATTATTTGCTCTAAATTTAATAAACTTTTACAAATAAATAAACCGGAATGCTACAAAACTTCAATGATAACATTTAAGAGCATAAAAATGTCCAAAGACCATTTTATGAGACTTTTCCAACATTCCCAACGCACTCGACTCCCTGTGTCCTCAAATCGAGCCCGGGGATTTTGCGGCCTTCACGAAACCCCCAAGTAAAAAAAAAAAAAAAAAAAAGTACGGTAACAAAACAAGCTAAAATAAAGAGCAAAAGTTATTTGTGGCGATTGAATTGTTTGATGTTCTACGAATTAAAACATAGACAACCGACTGTAGAAACTGTTTCCTCAATCAGGACCTCCACCCAGCCAGATTTATGCTTGAAGTATTTCGTCCTGCCACCGCCATCTGTTGCCGGATCTCACAAACAAACGCCCTGACCTGTCACGTCACCGGCTCTTCCGGATATCCTCCACTCCGATTGGATGGAAAAAATCAAAACAGATCTAATAAAAAGCGCTGTCATTGGTTGATGGATGTCTCAATTAAAGAAAAATTTTAATCTAGTTCAGACTGTCACGGGTCCACAAAAAAAAAATTAAAATTAAAATTAAAATAATAAAACATAACAAGTGGTAAAGAATACTTTACATAGAGCTTCCTGCAAAAATCACTAATTAATTGTGTGTTTATAGAAAACCAGTTTCAAATATAGAAATGTTTAAAGACAACCGAGATGAACTACTGAATGAGGTAAATGAAAAGAAATCTTTAATCATTTGTAGTGACTTCAATATAGATATCCTAAAAGTAAATACAAATAAGCAATCTTCTGATTTTTTGGATGCATCATACAGTAGAGGGTTGTACCCATTAATTACCAAGCCAAGTAGAATTACTACAGCTACTGCAACCTTAACTGAAAATATATTTACAAATGTTCTGGAGAACAGCTCAAATAGTGGTTTAGTAATAAATAACATAAGTGACCATCTACCTGTATTTGCAACTTTTAATTATCAAATGCCACCAAAGAAAGTTGGTCAGACTAACAGATATACAAGAATCAGGACTGATGAAGCCATTAACGCCTTTAGAAATGACCTGCTGAAACACACACTGGAACGGGGTTTATGTTGATGATGTGAACAATATAACATTCTCAGTGTTCTACTGTCTGGTGAGTGCTGCTTTTCTGAACAAATACTCCTTGCTGTACTGCAGCGCTGCAAAAGGTCAGAACTCACTTTTTTCCTGACTTTATGAAAGTATCATACTTTATAAAAAAACAAAAAATAAGACAAACAATAAAATAAAAGCACAATAAACATACCCTCCTCTTTTATCCAGGCTTGGGACTGGCAAAGTGATTGACAAAAATCACTAAGGCAGAGTTATACTTTTTTTTTTTTTTTTTTTTTTTTTTTGCTACTCAACAAGTCTCAGCAGTAAAACCTTAACAATTTTTCTATATTAGCCCATACATCAATAAACTAATTAAAAATTGAAATTTAAAAGAACTAGAGTGTAAATGTGTGTGAAACTACTAAGTGAATGGGTCCAGGACTGTAAAGCTCTTTGCGCCTTCAAGAAAGGCAGAAAAGTGCTATACACGTATACACCATTTCCCATTTATACCATAGCTAAACAACATATACAAATAACTAAATAAATCAATGTAGCATAAATAAATCCTATACTGATGAAATATAACATGTTTCTAAAAGTACTGAGCACATTAATGAGTTGCTTAACTCAAAATCAATATCCAAATAACATTTTTAAATCAATGTAGTTTAAAAAAAATCCTACTAACAGAACATAACTAATTTCTAAAAGCATTGAGCACGTTAGTGGGGTGCTAGTTTTTTTTTTTTTTTTTTTAACTTGTCCTGTCCAACAGCTGAGCAAACAGACATGGGCCAGAACTGCAGCGCCCCCCCCAATTTTACATTTAAAAGAGCAACCAGAGTGTAAATGTGTGTGTAACTAAGTGAATGGGTCCAGGACTGTAAAGCTCTTTGCGCCTTCAAGGAAGGCAGAAAAGTGCTATACAAGTATACACCATTTCCCAATTATACCATAGCTAAACAAAAATATACAAATTAACTAAATAAATCAATGTAGCATAAATAAATCCTCTACTGATTAAATATAACATGTTTCTAAAAGTACTGAGCACATTAGTGAGTTGCTTAACTCAAAATCAATATCTAAATAATATTTTTAAATCAATTTAGTTTAAAAAAATCCTACTAACAGAACATAACTAATTTCTAAAAGCATCGAGCACGTTAGTGGGGTGCGATTTTTTTTTTTTTTTTTTTTACTTATCCTGTCCAAAAGCTGAGCAAACAAATATGGGCCAGAACTGCAGCCCCCCCACACCGTGCCAGGAGGGCCAACGCGAGGCCATATCCATGTCCATATCTCGTATATGTATATCGGTGTAGTTTGATCCCCTGAAATCTCCGGGATCCCTCTCCTGACGTGGAGAGGAGGTTGCCAAACCCAGGAGACCGACACCCAAGAGACCAGACCAGGTCGACCCCCCCACCGCCAGGGATGGGGTAGGGTACAGAAGGTCAAAGGTTTTTTTTTTTTTAATTACATATCATCCAAAGAAGACCAATTTTTCATCAAAACTATATTTTAATACAAATTGGTTATATTTTTGAATAATACTTTGTTTTTTGAAGCAGCGCTGCCATCCTTAATTGAAAGGCTTTGTTGGTTTTCACTGCAGGGCATTTCTCTTCATGAAGAATATTTCTCTTTGAAAGTCTTCCCACATTTGGTTTATTAGAAACTTTATCATTGACTGCTGTTTCTCCTGCAGTTTTGATGTTGACCTTTGTTGCCAGCTTGTGTGGTCTTTTGGTATTTTCATGATCAACAGGACAGTCGGGTTTCACTTTGGTAACACTTCGTCGACTCGTCATTTTTTTTGTGGTCTTTTGTATCGGTAGCTGTGCTCGAGCCTCAGACTCCTCGACAACTTCACAGAACTGAACTTTGTTCTTTTTGCTGGAGGTTGTCTTTGCTAAAACATTTGAAGTTATGCTACTCTCTACAATCCGTTTTGAGGCTTCAACATCAGTCTCAGCCTGCACTTGGTGTGGACTATTGGATAATTCATCCTCAACTGGGCAAGAAGTATTACATTTTTTTCTCGACTCTACGTGTGGCTTCGAGTTTTCCTCAGCAGGTGGTATTATCCTAAATTTGGGGATATCTTTATTGGAATCAGTCTTCACTGTGTATTTCTTTCTGGCATCAGATCTTCTGCTCTGGGTAAGTTCATCTTTGGAAGCACTGACCTTGGTCACGCAAGTGTTTGGTCTTTTTGTAATTTCCCCATCAGCACAACAACGAGACTTCTTAATTTCAGTTCCAGAAGTATTCTTTTTTGTTGTGTTTTGTATGGATAACTCTATACGTTTCTCAGGGCTTTTTTTAGCAGGTGGTATTACTTCTACAATTTTGGGTTCCTTTGTACTGGAACAAGTCGCCTTTGCTATGTCTTTCTTTTTAACATCAGTAGATCCACTGTTGTGGGCCTTTCCATCTTTTTTTCTGGCCCCATAAATTTGGTAATCAATTTGATCATTAACAGGATTGCAAGGCGTCACGTTAGTAAGAGTTTTATCGGCATTTTGTTTTCTTGTCGATGTTTGAACAGTTGACTCTTTTGTAGTAAACGTTGACTTTTCTGTGCTAGTTGTCTCCTTGACAGTGTTGTTACGGGTTTTTGTACTTGTGCTGTCTTGGCAGATGGACATGAGTTTATATGCTGATTTTACATAAGGATATTTTTTATGTTTAGAAAGATGATTCATGGTAATAAAGTTATGATTTAGTGCTTCTTCTGGAGTGATCCTCTTCTTAGAATCAACACACAGCATTTGCTTTAATAAGGAATGGAATTCCATCACATCGTTTTGCTCCATAGAATCCCAGCGGCAGCTTGGTTCTTCAAGAGTTTCATTTGTGGCTGCTGCACACAGTTTTTGGCTTGCTGCTAGACCAATTTGTCTGAAACACTGAGATTGCTCATGACAATTGTTTAGCAGATCATCCAGTGTGCCAATTTTCTTGAAATCACGATCTGTCATATGCCCTTTTTTACCCACAAACATTGAAGGAGCTTTGAATTTGAAATTAGACCCAGAACAGAAGAAAAAACTTTTCTACTCTTAAACCATCTTGTAAAGCATCCTTTGGGGGGCTACCTTGCATTTGTACAACAGTTGCTATGTATTCATATTCAGAAGTTATTGGATATAGGTTTCTAAATAAATACATATAAGCCAAAGAACATCCGAGACTCCACATATCCACTTTTCATCCTTTGGGAGGCAGAAGACAGTCTCAGGGGCTCTGTAACCCAAAGGTTGAATTTTTGCTTGTGCGACGTAAATTAGATATGTTTCTGCCAAACCAAAATCAATCAGCTTTACCTTGAAAGGATAATCAGCATGATTTTACCAACATTAAATTATTTGGTTTGATGTCAGTATGAGCAAGACCCATTGACTTTAGAGCTTGTAAAGCCACCAGGATTTGCTGAGCAACTGGCCTTATTTCAGACACTTTCATTGGCTGCTGTTTTGTTTCACACATGAATTTTCTTATATCTGTGTCCAGTTTTTCAAAAACAATGCAATAATTCCACACATCAGTAAAATGTTCTACTAATTTCAAAAGATTGTTCTTGTCCGGTTTAGCGCCTTTGATTTTTTCTAGTATCTTTGCCTCTTTTATTCCATATTTTTGTGCCACAAATTTCACGGCCACGTGCTTCCCTGGAGGATGTTGTCGATAGAGGAATACTGCCAAAGGCACCCTCACCCAACCTATACTCTTTTGTGTAAAAAATATTTTTCACCTGTAAGACACAAGGGGAAGTCTCTGCATAACTTTGTTTCAGCCATCTTTGCTTTAAACAAATATTTCTTGTCTTTCTTTATAAAATTCTTTCAGAAAATAACTTTTTTCAGCGCTGGAATATACTTTTCTTTGACAAGTTAAATCAAAATTGTTATTTAAGTGGTATACTGTCAATGATGTGTATGTTTAATAAAATGTCATGATGAAAGCCCTTTTGATGATGACTGATGATGTCATCACTGCACCAGTGTCTGCTGATGACATATTACAAAGGCTCAGCCCGACGTTGATGACGTCACAAGATGCGACAGCGAGTTTCATGCAGTTTTGTCCAGTTAGTTGTTGCTTGCTAGCTGCGCAAGGCAACAGCCTAGAAAGAGCCTACGAGCCTAAGAAACCTCTTAAAACTTTTTTCTGTGCATTCCAGGCGCTGGGTTTAAAGTGCGCTTTGAAAGACTGACCAAACGTAAGTTCTTGTTTCCTTTGTTTACTTTAACTGTTTAAGTCTGAGAGAATGTGTTGCACAAGTTAGCAATGTTGGCTTCCTAGCGGGTCCTGTAGCTTGTTAACACCGCCTGTATTGCTACATAAATCCATAGTTAATATTCCTTTGACTTTGAAGAACAACTGGAACTTGGCATTTAATATCAAGACGCGTAATAATTTGCCGCGGGAGTTACGTACGTTTCTCTTTTTTCTTTGCAGTGGTTTTTCTTGACCACTAGATGTCACTGTTGTGCCAAGTTTTACTGAGAAGTGACCTTTTAAAAAAGAGTAACCAAAACCTAAATAAGCTTCTTTTTGTCTGTTGACCTCTATAAATGGGGCTTTAAAAGTGCTGTCTGTTGGTTGTTGCTACATTTTTTTTTTTACAAATTAAAATTAACGTGTTTAATTCCTGAAAATATAATCTAACGCTGTTTGTATGCAGCCCCTACAGGTTGAAACGACTATTGCTGTCATATTTGGTGATTGGTCATCTATGGGTCAACTGGCGTAAGTCCCGAAAGTTGACGTCATTCTGATCTGAGCTCCAGTATAAATTCCCCGCCCACCATTGATTTTATAGGGTCTCTTGTTTGCAACAGATGGCAGCTGTTTCAGTAACGCCCTGTAAAGAAAATATATTTTGTGTGTGTGCTCTGATCTGACCATTCTGGAGCCGAGTCACACCACCTGCATTGAGCTGCTGAAGGAGAAGCCTCTGGAATGTAAACATATTATTCTGCTCTGCTTAGCCGCTTCACATAGAAAACACTTGTGCGAATGTAGATGTTTTCTATTCCTCTGGAAAACACCTCTTGGCTCCCAGGGAAGACTTTTTTCTCCCACAGGGTGACGTTTTCTATTCCCTCTGGGAAACACCTCTCGATTCCCAGGGGAGGACTTTTTTATTTCAATGTATAAAAGATGGGACGTTGCTAGAATCGTTGAAGTCAGCTGGATGGTTATGTACGACACCAGCCAAGTCGAAGCTGTCCTTACCGGGGTTATGTTGACTTCCCATCTCCCATATCAGCGGTAAGAGTGATTTGAATGCTTCACCTATGTAGTTGATTGTTTTGACTTGCTATGCTCTGTGGGGAATAATAAAGGCCAAAGTAATTATTCTAGCATCATAGCCTCGTGTATTTGTGTGTGATTTCTGGGTGTCTACCTCTGGGGACCTGCAGATTTCTGCTGATCAGAGCCTGATAAGGTTTTCACAGAACATTTTTGGCGTCACGAACTGAGACTGACCAGAGGATATACTCAGAGATCATGTTTAAGTGGAGGAAAAAGGCTGCGGAGGAATTCGTAGCCGATGCATTGATTCCCGGATGGGAGGAAAGCCCCTGGAAGGAGGTGGATTTTTGTTTACGCCGTGGAGCGAGCTGCTCCGACGTGTGGCAAAGTGTGGTCGGTGATGGATCACCTGAGACAGTTTTACGGCTGCTCACGAATGTTCCCGTTCATCCTAAATCCCCGTTGGAGGGGGTTCAGAGGAGGATGTGGCTCTGCGCTGCAGCTTGGAAAGTTAAAAGTGAACTGTTTGAAGTACAGCGTGATGAAACTGTTAAGATGAAACAACAGTTAAGTGAAACTCAAAGTGAGATTGCTCTGCAGACAGAGCAAATGAGAGTTAAAAGTGAACTGTTTGAGGTACAGTGTGATGAAACTGTTAAGATGAAACAACAGTTAAGTGAAATTCAAAATGAGAATGTTCTGCAGACAGAGCAAATGCGTTTGTTGCAAAGTAAACTGGATCGCATGACGCGGTTGGCTGAGCTCTCTGTGGCTCACGTGTCAAAAGTAAATAGACAGCAGCGGCGGATGAAGCCCCGCTGCCCTGACGCTGCCTCCGTACGCTCCTTTGTAGCGCGACAGGTGGAGGGAGCGGATGATTGGGATCCCGAGACGTGGGATGGAGACGTCTGGGATGATTCTGATAAGTCAGGAGGACAGTTAGATGAATGGTATGGAGCGCACCCAGGCCCTCCTCCATACCCGCCGTATACGGTTAATCTGGTTATGCGGCATAAAAGACAGCGGGTGTACACACCTCCTGTTGTGTGCCCGGTACGAGATAATGAGGGGCAGCCGATGTTTGATGATGGCGGACAGCCTCTAATGACTCCTGAACGTCAGCTGCAGCCTGACCCTGTAATATCTCAGACTCTGGAGGATCACATTTCGAAGGAGATGCTGTACATAACTCGGCGCTTCGGGCAGAGGCCCAAAGAACCCCTCGATTTGTGGCTGATCAGAATGATGGATGAAGGAGCTTCACAGGTGAAAGTTGATGCAGGAGATGGCCTGCGTTTTGCTGGATTGTCCAGGGACACTGCTGTAAATGCTAATTACCGGCTCCTGGTGCGGGAAGCTGGGGATGAAATGAAAACTGTATTGCATTTGTATGCTGATGCGATCAGGGGGCAATTTCCTGAGCCCTCCAACTGGAGCTCCCTGGACCGCCCCTGGCAAGCTCTCCATGAGGGAGCTCAGCGTTTAGTTCGTTTGATGGTGAGAGATGCTCTGTTTCTGGGACACGTGGATGATTTAATGCAGTTGAATGTTCCTAAGGGTATCAGAGATCACATTGTAAAAACAGCTCCTCCCCAATATAAAGCAGCTGTGTTGTTGTTAATGTTGGGAGCTGCAGACCACTCCCTCGGAGCTCTGAAAGCAACTCTGCTCGGCATGGATGGATTGGGGGACTGGGGGGCGGTTACTCCCCGACCCCCCATACAGGATGGTCGGGATGACCTGAGAGACGGAGGGCCCCGCCCTGCTAACAGCCCATCTCGTAGGAACCTCTGGCGGGCCTTAAAAAAGGCTGGGGTGCCGTTTGATGAGATTGATGGACTTCCTACTGATGAACTCTGGAAACGGGTTTTGAGTACAAAGGCTGTGGATTCGGTTGAACCATCAGCTCCACCTGCTGGTTCCTCCGAGGGGTCGGAGTATGACACACTGATGAAGGTGGCTGCTGTTGCCAAACAGAAAAAGGATGAAAAAGGGCAACATCAACATAATGGTTCACTCCAACAGCTGCATAGGGGTAAATCACCTGGTCAGATTTGGCAGATGGACTTCATTGGACCCTTACCTATGTCTTTGGGGTGTAAATATGCGTGTACCGCTGTGGATACATACTCAGGGATATTGGTAGCACATCCTTGCAAGCATGCTAATCAGAAGGCTACTATTAAGTGTTTGGAAAAAATAGAACAGTATTATGGGATGCCGCTGCAGGTTCAGAGTGATAACGGCACTCATTTCACTGGAAATTTGGTGAAACAGTGGTGTACAGATCACATTGTTGAATGGATCTATCATGTTCCCTATCACCCTCAAGCAGCAGGGTTGATAGAAAGAATGAATGGGCTCCTGAAAAGCTCCCTCAGAAATGAAGACTCCACTGGAGATTTGACTGACTGGAGGAAAAATCTTGACAAAGTGTTGAAACAGATCAACAATACACCCATCGCACCGGGAGTGACTCCCATGAACCGCATGATCACTGTGGCTATCACACCAGAGAAAGAACCCGTCAGAATGTGGCCAGAAGCTGAGCTGCCCATCAGAGCTGCCCCTGGATCAACTGGCAGAACCTTTTGTGATCCTGAAGGGGGACAAAATAGCTCAGCTGGTGGTTAAGCCCTGTGACATGGGAACGGTGAAAGAAACCAAAGCTCCTACACAAACCACCCTATGGAGAACAGGGGGCTTTGGGTCGACCGACAAGGCTGGGGCTAAGATTTGATAAAATATCAAAATGTTATTTAAGAGAAAACTAATATTTTTTCTTTTTGTGTCCTTAAGTATTAATTATCTTTGCAGGTACTCGAGGGTGTGGGAGTTGGTCTCCGAACGGACGCTCAGGGGACCTTCCAAGAGCCACTATGGAAAACCACATCAACCGGTCCACTGGCAGTGTCGCTGTCCTGAGACCGAGGATCATCGACCTCTCCTTCTCAGTGGAGAGCATTCCAGCCCTTCAGCTTCAAAGGGCCTCTATCTGAAGTGAAGTGCCTATCATGTCACAGGAGGGCGTGGTATGATTGATGGGCCTCTCCAACTCTTCCGATGGAAAGGTAACAAGAAATATACTGTCGAACACAGGAAAAAGGATCTCTCATGGATTACAACAAGTAGGTGTGTGGATGCCGTCAGTAGCAGAAAGAGACTGCTGATCTGCTCGTCCATACGCTATCATGGCACATGGAGATGTGGAACCTCACCAGTGATATTTTGACGACTATTACTGGTACCTTGAACTTGACAGTTTGTAACGTACGAATGTTAGACATGAATCTACAACAAGAATGATTCGTTGGAGACATGACAACCAACAACAGCGGCGACCAGCGGCGAAGACGGGATATTCCGAATACACTGTTACAAACCACACCTGCCAAGACTAAGTGTAGTGAAACTGTCTGTACTGGTTATTGGGTGTTGTATAATGTTACTAAACCAACAACTGAGTGCAAGTCTTATGTGTTGACTTATGTAGAACAAGCTAGAGATTGTGTAGCCACTATGCATTACCAGCTTGGGACACCTTGCACTGGGTGCTTGACAGGTGTTCATCTGGGGCACTGGAACAACCAGACCTATTATTTGACAAACTATGGCATTGATCTCTCTGGGTTGGTTTAGATGCGCACTGAACCGGTCCGCTGAGCTCAGAGCAATGGTAGAGTCACGTAGGTCTAACGTTTCCAGACTACTGGTGTCCACCGTCCTGGCCCAGGGTGGGGTGTTACATGATTAACCGCTTGCAGTGTATTCGCTTTTGGAAAGGTAACAAGACAATTACGGATAATTGATCAGGACATGAGAAGATGAGTTGATGCTCAGATCAGACCACAGGGTGGAATGTAAAGAAAATATATTTTGTGTGTGTGCTCTGATCTGACCATTCTGGAGCCGAGTCACACCACCTGCATTGAGCTGCTGAAGGAGAAGCCTCTGGAATGTAAACATATTATTCTGCTCTGCTTAGCCGCTTCACATAGAAAACACTTGTGCGAATGTAGATGTTTTCTATTCCTCTGGAAAACACCTCTTGGCTCCCAGGGAAGTTTTTTTCTCCACAGGGTGACGTTTTCTATTCCCTCTGGAAACACCTCTCGATTCCCAGGGGAGGACTTTTTTATTTCAATGTATAAAAGATGGGACGTTGCTAGAATCGTTGAAGTCAGCTGGATGGTTATGTACGACACCAGCCAAGTCGAAGCTGTCCTTACCGGGGTTATGTTGACTTCCCATCTCCCATATCAGCGGTAAGAGTGATTTGAATGCTTCACCTATGTAGTTGATTGTTTTGACTTGCTATGCTCTGTGGGGAATAATAAAGGCCAAAGTAATTATTCTAGCATCATAGCCTCGTGTATTTGTGTGTGATTTCTGGGTGTCTACCTCTGGGGACCTGCAGATTTCTGCTGATCAGAGCCTGATAAGGTTTTCACAGAACACGCCCCATCTACACAGGACGCGGAAGCGCCGCAAGGCGGCGCGGAACGGAGTCCGCTTCCATTCGGCGCCCTTGTTATCCTATGGCGTCGTTCACACAAGGCGCGGAGCGGAGCAGCGCGGAGGGCCCGCGCGGATCAGCGGATCGTTTCCGCGTCTGACCTATTTTGTCCGCGAGCCGCGAGCGTTCCACGTTAATTCTGGCAGGAAGTTGCATCAAGATACATGAGAAAATCTGGTTTCTTTTCAAAGTAAAACCAGTTTTTCACAATAAAACGCAGCGATTGACAAAAGTGATCATGTTTTTGTGTCTAAACAGACGGTAGACATGGATATAAACATACAGTCACAACAAGCACGCAAACACGTGAAAGCGCGAGCACAGAGACACACAAAACACACGACAGACACGCACACTTTTTTTTTTTGGACAGACATGCACACACAGATCAACTGGGCAGACTCCGGTGCGGGGTGAAGAGTTTCGGGAGTTAAAAAAAACTACAACAGAGAGGCAGAGAGCAGCTCATCTTAGCAGAAACATGGGGTAATATTTATAAAATACACACAATACAGACAGACACGAGCGCGCACAGATCAACGTAGTGAGCAGACTCCGGAGCGGGGCTGCTGGTTTTGGGGAGAGAAATGAGATGCAGAGAGCAGCTCCTTTTAGCAGAAACATGGGTTAATGTCTTTAGGTTATGAAATTATCACCCATGATGGCAAAAACAAAAAAAAGCTCTAGCAAAAGCGCCTGTGGACCGCCGCAGAAAAGTGGGCGTCTGGTGTTAACTAAAGAGCGGAGCGGAAGCGGCGCTCCCGCGTCCAGTGTGACCCCGGCGTAAGACTCGCAGGCATCAGCTACAAAAATCGGACTTGCTCCCTCATTTTTTAACCGATTTTCACAAAACATGGCTTAGAAAATGATTGATGTGATTGATAGTGATTGATGATTGGTGTGTTTACATTTTTACTATATCTAAAAACTAAGTTGTAAATAGTGCAAGAACAGCGTCTTCTAGTGTTATGGGTAAAACACTGCTGTCAAATTGACAGATTTGAGCCAGAATATATTGAACTAAGAGTGCAAATGTAATATATATCAATGCTCCTGAGTCAGCAGCTCGAAACATTAACGCTTTGGACCATGAGTGCCGGCCTAGGGAGAAGGGGGAGGTGGAAAATCCTCAACCTCCACAGAAACGTCTGTGGAGAAACTTGCATCACTTCGCTCTGTACCACTCTCCATGTTTTTTAATTGAACATAATGAAAAACAAACTCTCCATATTGAAGACCCAGCATACATTACATAAAGCTAGCATAACTGTCAATCATAGATCCAAACCACACTTCCGCCACTCTGTCTGGATCCACTAGCCCTGCCTGCTTTAGGGTATTTCTCAAATCTGGGCATAGTATGGAGTCAGCCTCCATCTGCCCTGTTTGGGACCCTTTAAGGGTATTTATTTTTATTTTGAAACATTCACCCTGTCTGATCTCAAGTGGGCCGGACCAGTAATTTAATGGTAAAATAACTTATGGTTAACTTGTTATCTGGTTTTTTCCCATTGGAAAAAATGCCTCAAACAACCAAGCAGCCTAATCACTTCTTATCATTTTGACAACATCATTTTGGTCATTTTATTTCAAATTTAATTTATTTCAGATTTATTTCAAACAGTGGCGGTACAGGTGGCTGGGAACCAAACTGCTTCTTACCCAGATTTGGCATGTGCTTGCAAAGAAAAGCTGTTCATTTCTTTATCTCTCGCTATGCTAGTATTTTTTTTTCCTTTGCGTCCCATAGTGAAAGAAATGTGCACTGCGGCCATTTCTTTAAATATCAATAACCTGCCACAGGAATGGGCTAGAAACTTGTTTTTTTCCCAACATCCTCTTTTTTTTTCTCTTAATGATTGGGCTGGATTAAGGTTGTATGTTTGACACCCCTGGTTAAACCCTTATAGCGATTTGAATTCAGTAATAGTAGTGACCAAAACCATAGCATAAAGCAAAACATACAACACAAACAAGTTCACAACAGACCAGTATAGAACACAGTACAATCTCCAAGATCAGTTTATTGTGACATAGCAAATGTTTACAAAACTTTATGCATTTTCAGATAAACTTAAAAATAATGAGCTGGTATAGTTTCATAAAGTACAATGTCAAAAAACAATAAGAGTAATGCATTATTTGGCGAACTCTTCTCTACAGGTCAATATACAATATATGGTATTTATTTATATAGCTTGTAAAAGTGACAAAATATAAACAGATCACATCAAAAGTTAGAAAAAAATTGTATCATCTTGTTTTGAACTCGTGCGTATTTAGGATGAATGTATGTGAATATTTCTACACACGGAGCAAATCTGTAACATGCAGAAGTTTAGGCCCTAGAATCTGTCACTGGAGTAAAAAACAAAACAAAACACAGTTTGCGTTATAGGAAAACTCGTTGTGCCATTACATCAAACTTACAAATACAAACTAACATCAAAAAGGATTATTACTAAATCTTTCTCGGCACAAGCACTTAACATGGGACTCACATGGGGTAAAAAGGGTTGTTTTTCTCTCCAAGAATACATTTCATCTCAGTAACTCACATAATGTAATGGCACCAGTACCAAAAGAGTTGATCAGAGTTGTTACTGTTTTTTTTTTTTGTTTTTTTTACAAATCCTCCATTCTCTATGCTTTAAGTGAGATATGCACAAAGTTTAGATAGATTTTAGTCCATCCTATGAAACAATTAATGAGACACTTGCTTTTATTTAGTAAGAGATTTCTCCCAGCAGTCATGGAAAACTGGTTCACAGACATGTTAGTATGAATAACAGAATGAATTAAAGTGCCTTAAATAACCAAAAATAATAAGATTGATTTTAGCATTTTGAAATTTCAGTTAAAATTGGTTAAATTCTGTATATAATTTGGAATAATTTCTTCTTATCATAATGCTAATAATGGTAGTTTCCGCATAATGTCAGGTTTGAAAGATCTAAAACATATATGTCACATGACCTCTGCAGGTAAACACGACAACTTTAAAAGCCTCAAACAAAAGACAACAAAAAGGAGAACAATTTTAATTTTTTTTAGAAAAAGGATAAAAAATATATATTTTATGACATAATTATCACTTCAAACTATAAAACCAAAAACATTTTCTGAATGCCAACTGCTGTTAAGTCTCATCTTTACAAACAAACAAACGAACAAACCCTGCTGACCTAAAAGAGAACAGTGTCTCAAATCATACAAAGACCTTTTCATTCATCACTAGCTGCCATGACAACGCCAGGCCAGGTGTATACATATACACAATTATACACTTATATTACAAATATGTAAAGGTGGTTTCATACAATCCATAGAAACACTTTCATATCAAACCAGAATATGGGACCTACTCATGCTGTAGAGTCTATGTACAGTCATATAAAATACAGACAAATAATGTACAATTTTTTTTCACACACAGTCACGCAAAAGCAACCTTTTACACACTTTAAAACATTGGTAAATATAGGGTACAAATCTATCCAAACAAACAAAACAGGTAAAAATACAAAAAAAGTGACTATTCATGGGAAAGATCACAGTTTTAATGAAGCCTGTAAGTTTTCTGAAGAGCTGAACTGTACCTTCAGGGACTTCTCTGTCGCTTATGTGCTGCAGGTAGGGCACGGTGACATCATCGCTGACTTCGGTGCTGGTCTGGATCTCCTCCAGCCGCTCCGCTGGCTGTCTGGAGGCTTGTTTGGGGCTCGACTCCGGAGAGACGCAGCATGACAACGTGTTCCCCATTCCAAAGCGGGCGTTAGCTTCGCACTATCGCAGCCAAGTCTCAGTAGTGCATGTGTATTTGTAGCTAGCTAAAGTTAGCTTCCTCCCGCCTCGTAATCATTACCGTTCGTCGGCCAGTCCAAGCACAGTACTATCTTTGCGTGCTAAACAGCCGCCGTCCAACTCCCAGGAGCCGCATTCCTGTCCATTTGTGGGTATACAAAAAGTGCAACAGTCAAACACGGTTTCAGAGACCGTGTTCTAGGGGGGAAAAACCAGCGCAGTCTCGTGTAACTCCACGAATTCTAAAGTAGTTATTTAAGAGAGAGTAGTCACTCGCCCTTCCTTCCTTCCATTCATTCCACATCCGTCAGTTACGCTAACAGACTAGCCTAAACACTGGCTAACTCTTTCCACTATGAATTATTTGCTCTAAATTTAATAAACTTTTACAAATAAATAAACCGGAATGCTACAAAACTTCAATGATAACATTTAACCCTTCCGTTCTCCTTAGCTTGTTTACATTAAAAGTGGGGTCATCTGGACACCACAGGACCGTGCGCTGAACTTTTTTTTTTCACTGATTTCGGAGTTTCACGAATGTCCATGGCAGACATAAAATCCTGTCCCCCTTCGTCCACATTTGTCATGGAAGAAATCGCATAACAATATGTGGTTGGAGCCATCTGGACCCCAAGGAGAGCGGAAGGGTTAAGAGCATAAAAATGTCCAAAGACCATTTTATGAGACTTTTCCAACATTCCCAACGCACTCGACTCCCTGTGTCCTCAAATCGAGCCCGGGGATTTTGCGGCCTTCACGAAACCCCCAAGTAAAAAAAAAAAAAAAAAAGTACGGTAACAAAACAAGCTAAAATAAAGAGCAAAAGTTATTTGTGGCGATTGAATTGTTTGATGTTCTACGAATTAAAACATAGACAACCGACTGTAGCGACTGTTTCCTCAATCAGGACCTCCACCCAGCCAGATTTATGCTTGAAGTATTTCGTCCTGCCACCGCCATCTGTTGCCGGATCTCACAAACAAACGCCCTGACCTGTCACGTCACCGGCTCTTCCGGATATCCTCCACTCCGATTGGATGGAAAAAATCAAAACAGATCTAATAAAAAGCGCTGTCATTGGTTGATGGATGTCTCAATTAAAGGAAAATTTTAATCTAGTTCAGACTGTCACGGGTCCACAAAAAAAAAAAAAAAAAAAATTAAAATAATAAACATAACAAGTGGTAAAGAATACTTTACATAGAGCTTCCTGCAAAAATCACTAATTAATTGTGTGTTTATAGAAAACCAGTTTCAAATATAGAAATGTTTAAAGACAACCGAGATGAACTACTGAATGAGGTAAATGAAAAGAAATCTTTAATCATTTGTAGTGACTTCAATATAGATATCCTAAAAGTAAATACAAATAAGCAATCTTCTGATTTTTTGGATGCATCATACAGTAGAGGGTTGTACCCATTAATTACCAAGCCAAGTAGAATTACTACAGCTACTGCAACCTTAACTGAAAATATATTTACAAATGTTCTGGAGAACAGCTCAAATAGTGGTTTAGTAATAAATAACATAAGTGACCATCTACCTGTATTTGCAACTTTTAATTATCAAATGCCACCAAAGAAAGTTGGTCAGACTAACAGATATACAAGAATCAGGACTGATGAAGCCATTAACGCCTTTAGAAATGACCTGCTGAAACAACACTGGAACGGGGTTTATGTTGATGATGTGAACAATATAACATTCTCAGTGTTCTACTGTCTGGTGAGTGCTGCTTTTCTGAACAAATACTCCTTGCTGTACTGCAGCGCTGCAAAAGGTCAGAACTCACTTTTTTCCTGACTTTATGAAAGTATCATACTTTATAAAAAAACAAAAAATAAGACAAACAATAAAATAAAAGCACAATAAACATACCCTCCTCTTTTATCCAGGCTTGGGACTGGCAAAGTGATTGACAAAAATCACTAAGGCAGAGTTATACTTTTTTTTTTTTTTTTTTTTTTTTTGCTACTCAACAAGTCTCAGCAGTAAAACCTTAACAATTTTTCTATATTAGCCCATACATCAATAAACTAATTAAAAATTGAAATTTAAAAGAACTAGAGTGTAAATGTGTGTGAAACTACTAAGTGAATGGGTCCAGGACTGTAAAGCTCTTTGCGCCTTCAAGAAAGGCAGAAAAGTGCTATACACGTATACACCATTTCCCATTTATACCATAGCTAAACAACAATATACAAATAACTAAATAAATCAATGTAGCATAAATAAATCCTATACTGATGAAATATAACATGTTTCTAAAAGTACTGAGCACATTAATGAGTTGCTTAACTCAAAATCAATATCCAAATAACATTTTTAAATCAATGTAGTTTAAAAAAAATCCTACTAACAGAACATAACTAATTTCTAAAAGCATTGAGCACGTTAGTGGGGTGCTAGTTTTTTTTTTTTTTTTTTAACTTGTCCTGTCCAACAGCTGAGCAAACAGACATGGGCCAGAACTGCAGCGCCCCCCCCCAATTTTACATTTAAAAGAGCAACCAGAGTGTAAATGTGTGTGTAACTAAGTGAATGGGTCCAGGACTGTAAAGCTCTTTGCGCCTTCAAGGAAGGCAGAAAAGTGCTATACAAGTATACACCATTTCCCAATTATACCATAGCTAAACAAAAATATACAAATTAACTAAATAAATCAATGTAGCATAAATAAATCCTCTACTGATTAAATATAACATGTTTCTAAAAGTACTGAGCACATTAGTGAGTTGCTTAACTCAAAATCAATATCTAAATAATATTTTTAAATCAATTTAGTTTAAAAAAATCCTACTAACAGAACATAACAAATTTCTAAAAGCATCGAGCACGTTATGGGGTGCGATTTTTTTTTTTTTTTTTTTACTTGTCCTGTCCAAAAGCTGAGCAAACAAATATGGACCAGAACTGCAGCCCCCCCACACCGTGCCAGGAGGGCCAACGCGGGAGACCGACACCCAAGAGACTAGACCACCAGGTCGACCCCCCCCACCGCCAGGGATGGGGTAGGGTACAGAAGGTCAAAGGTTTTTTTTTTTTTAATTACATATCATCCAAAGAGGACCAATTTTTCATCAAAACTATATTTTAATACAAATTGGTTATATTTTTGAATAATACTTTGCTTTTTGAAGCAGCGCTGCCATCCTTAATTGAAAGGCTTTGTTGGTTTTCACTGCAGGGCATTTCTCTTCATGAAGAATATTTCTCTTTGAAAGTCTTCCCACATTTGGTTTATTAGAAACTTTATCATTGACTGCTGTTTCTCCTGCAGTTTTGATGTTGACCTTTGTTGCCAGCTTGTGTGGTCTTTTGGTATTTTCATGATCAACAGGACAGTCGGGTTTCACTTTGGTAACACTTCGTCGACTCGTCATTTTTTTTGTGGTCTTTTGTATCGGTAGCTGTGCTCGAGCCTCAGACTCCTCGACAACTTCACAGAACTGAACTTTGTTCTTTTTGCTGGAGGTTGTCTTTGCTAAAACATTTGAAGTTATGCTACTCTCTACAATCCGTTTTGAGGCTTTAACATCGGTCTCAGCCTGCACTTGGTGTGGACTATTGGATAATTCATCCTCAACTGGGCAAGAAGTATTACATTTTTTTCTCGACTCTACGTGTGGCTTCGACTTTTCCTCAGCAGGTGGTATTATCCTAAATTTGGGGATATCTTTATTGGAATCAGTCTTCACTGTGTATTTCTTTCTGGCATCAGATCTTCTGCTCTGGGTAAGTTCATCTTTGGAAGCACTGACCTTGGTCACACAAGTGTTTGGTCTTTTTGTAATTTCCCCATCAGCACAACAACGAGACTTCTTAATTTCAGTTCCAGAAGTATTCTTTTTTGTTGTGTTTTGTATGGATAACTCTATACGTTTCTCAGGGCTTTTTTTAGCAGGTGGTATTACTTCTACAATTTGGGTTCCTTTGTACTGGAACAAGTCGCCTTTGCTATGTCTTTCTTTTTAACATCAGTAGATCCACTGTTTGGGCCTTTCCATCTTTTTTTCTGGCCCCATAAATTTGGTAATCAATTTGATCATTAACAGGATTGCAAGGCGTCACGTTAGTAAGAGTTTTATCGGCATTTTGTTTTCTTGTCGATGTTTGAACAGTTGACTCTTTTGTAGTAAATGTTGACTGTTCTGTGCTAGTTGTCTCCTTGACAGTGTTGTTACGGGTTTTTGTACTTGTGCTGTCTTGGCAGATGGACATGAGTTTATATGCTGATTTTACATAAGGATATTTTTTATGTTTAGAAAGATGATTCATGGTAATAAAGTTATGATTTAGTGCTTCTTCTGGAGTGATCCTCTTCTTAGAATCAACACACAGCATTTGCTTTAATAAGGAATGGAATTCCATCACATCGTTTTGCTCCATAGAATCCCAGCGGCAGCTTGGTTCTTCAAGAGTTTCATTTGTGGCTGCTGCACACAGTTTGTGGCTTGCTGCTAGACCAATTTGTCTGAAACACTGAGATTGCTCATGACAATTGTTTAGCAGATCATCCAGTGTGCCAATTTTCTTGAAATCACGATCTGTCATATGCCCTTTTTTACCCACAAACATTGAAGGAGCTTTGAATTTGAAATTAGACCCAGAACAGAGAAAAAACTTTTCTACTCTTAAACCATCTTGTAAAGCATCCTTTGGGGGGCTACCTTGCATTTGTACAACAGTTGCTATGTATTCATATTCAGAAGTTATTGGATATAGGTTTCTAAATAAATACATATAAGCCAAAGAACATCCGAGACTCCACATATCCACACTTTCATCCTTTGGGAGGCAGAAGACAGTCTCAGGGGCTCTGTAACCCAAAGGTTGAATTTTGCTTGTGCGACGTAAATTAGATATGTTTCTTGCCAAACCAAAATCAATCAGCTTTACTTTGAAAGGATAATCAGCATGATTTACCAACATTAAATTATTTGGTTTGATGTCAGTATGAGCAAGACCCATTGACTTTAGAGCTTGTAAAGCCACCAGGATTTGCTGAGCAACTGGCCTTATTTCAGACACTTTCATTGGCTGCTGTTTTGTTTCACACATGAATTTTCTTATATCTGTGTCCAGTTTTTCAAAAACAATGCAATAATTCCACACATCAGTAAAATGTTCTACTAATTTCAAAAGATTGTTCTTGTCCGGTTTAGCGCCTTTGATTTTTTCTAGTATCTTTGCCTCTTTTATTCCATATTTTTGTGCCACAAATTTCACTGCCACGTGCTTCCCTGGAGGATGTTGTCGATAGAGGAATACTGCCCCAAAGGCACCCTCACCCAACCTATACTCTTTTGTGTAAAAATATTTTTCACCTGTAAGACACAAGGGGAAGTCTCTGCATAACTTTGTTTCAGCCATCTTTGCTTTAAACAAATATTTCTTGTCTTTCTTTATAAAATTCTTTCAGAAAATAACTTTTTTTCAGCGCTGGAATGTACTTTTCTTTGACAAGTTAAATCAAAATTGTTATTTAAGTGGTATACTGTCAATGATGTGTATGTTTAATAAAATGTCATAATGAAAGCCCTTTTGATGATGACTGATGATGTCATCACTGCACCAGTGTCTGCTGATGACATATTACAAAGGCTCAGCCCGACGTTGATGACGTCACAAGATGCGACAGCGAGTTTCATGCAGTTTTGTCCAGTTAGTTGTTGCTTGCTAGCTGCGCAAGGCAACAGCCTAGAAAGAGCCTACGAGCCTAAGAAACCTCTTAAAACTTTTTTCTGTGCATTCCAGGCGCTGGGTTTAAAGTGCGCTTTGAAAGACTGACCAAACGTAAGTTCTTGTTTCCTTTGTTTACTTTAACTGTTTAAGTCTGAGAGAATGTGTTGCACAAGTTAGCAATGTTGGCTTCCTAGCGGGTCCTGTAGCTTGTTAACACGGCCTGTATTGCTACATAAATCCATAGTTAATATTCCTTTGACTTTGAAGAACAACTGGAACTTGGCATTTAATATCAAGACGCGTAATAATTTGCCGCGGGAGTTACGTGCGTTTCTCTTTTTTCTTTGCAGTGGTTTTTCTTGACCACTAGATGTCACTGTTGTGCCAAGTTTTACTGAGAAGTGACCTTTTAAAAAAGAGTAACCAAAACCTAAATAAGCTTCTTTTTGTCTGTTGACCTCTATAAATGGGGCTTTAAAAGTGCTGTCTGTTGGTTGTTGCTACATTTTTTTTTACAAATTAAAATTAACGTGTTTAATTCCTGAAAATATAATCTAACGCTGTTTATATGCTGTCCCTACAGGTTGAAACGACGTATTGCTGTCAAATTTGGTGATTGGTCAACTATGGGTCAACTGGCGTAAGTCCCGAAAGTTGAAGTCATTCTGATCTGAGATCCTGTATAAATTCTCCGCCCACCATTGATTTTGTAGGGTCTCTTGTTTGCAACAGACGGCAGCTGTTTCAGTAACGCCCCATTTACACAGGACGCGGAAGGTGCAGCGGATCGTTTCTGCGTCTGACCTATTTTGTGCGCGAGCCGCGAGCGTTCCACGTTAATTCTGGCCGGAAGTTGCATCAAGATACATGAGAAAATCCGGTTGCTTTTCAAAGTATAACCAGTATTTCACAATAAAACGCCGCGATTGACAAAAGTGATCATGTTTTTGTGTCTAAACAGACGGTAGACATGGATATAAACATACAGTCACAACGAGCACGCAAACACGTGAAAGCGCGAGCACAGAGACACACAAAACACACGACAGACACGCACACTTTTTTTTTTTGGACAGACATGCACACACAGATCAACTGGGCAGACTCCGGTGCGGGGTGAAGAGTTTCGGGAGTTAAAAAAAACTACAACAGAGAGGCAGAGAGGCAGCTCATCTTAGCAGAAACATGGGGTAATATTTATAAAACACACACAACACAGACAGACACGAGCGCGCACGGATCAACGTAGTGAGCAGACTCCGGAGCGGGGCTGCTGGTTTTGGGGAGAGAAATGAGATGCAGAGAGCAGCTACTTTTAGCAGAAACATGGGTTAATGTCTTTAGGTTATGAAATTATCACCCATGATGGCAAAAACAAAAAAAAGCTCTAGCAAAAGCGCCTGTGGACCGCCGCAGAAAAGTGGGCGCCTGGTGTTAACTAAAGAGCGGAGCGGAAGCGGCGCGGACTCCGCTCCGCTCCGCTTCGCGGCGCTCCCGCGTCCAGTGTGACCCCGGCGTAAGACTCGCAGGCATCAGCTACAAAAATCGGACTTGCTCCCTCATTTTTTAACTGATTTTCACAAAACATGGCTTAGAAAATGATTGATGTGATTGATAGTGATTGATGATTGGTGTGTTTACATTTTTACTATATCTAAAAACTAAGTTGTAAATAGTGCAAGAACAGCGTCTTCTAGTGTTATGGGTAAAACACTGCTGTCAAATTGACAGATTTGAGCCAGAATATATTGAACTAAGAGTGCAAATGTAATATATATCAATGCTCCTGAGTCAGCAGCTCGAAACATTAACGTTTTGGACCATGAGTGCCGGCCTAGGGAGAAGGGGGAGGTGGAAAATCCTCAACCTCCACAGAAACTTTCTGTGGAGAAACTTGCATCAACTTCGCTCTGTACCACTCTCCATGTTTTAATTGAACATAATGAAAAACAAACTCTCCATATTGAAGACCCAGCATACATTCATAAAGCTAGCATAATAACTGTCAATCATAGATCCAAACCACACTTCCGCCGCTCTGTCTGGATCCACTAGCCCTGCCTGCTTTAGGGTATTTCTCAAATCTGGGCATAGTATGGAGTCAGCCTCTCTGCCGCCGTTTGGGACCCTTTAAGGGTATTTATTTTTATTTTGAAACATTCACCTGTCTGATCTCAAGTGGGCCGGACCAGTAATTTAATGGTAAATAACTTATGGTTAACTTGTTATCTGGTTTTTTCCCATTGGAAAAAATGCCTCAAAAACCAAGCAGGCCTAATCACTAATTATCATTTGACAACGTCATTTTATTTCAAATTAATTTATTTCAGTTTATTTCAAACAGTGGCGGTACAGGTGGCTGGGAACCAAACTGCTTCTTACCCAGATTTGGCATGTGCTTGCAAAGAAAAGCTGTTCATTTCTTTTAATCTCTCGCTATGCTAGTATTTTTTTTTCCTTTGCGTCCCATAGTGAAAGAAATGTGCACTGCGGCCATTTCTTTAAATATCAATAACCTGCCACAGGAATGGGATAGAAACTTGTTTTTTTCCCAACATCCTCTTTTTTTTTTCTCTTAATGATTGGGCTGGATTAAGGCCGTATGTTTGACACCCCTGGTTAAACCCTTATAGCGATTTGAATTCAGTAATAGTAGTGACCAAAACCATAGCATAAAGCAAAACATACAACACAAACAGTTCACAACAGACAGTATAGAACACAGTACAATCTCCAAGATCAGTTTATTGTGACATAGCAAATGTTTACAAAACTTTTATGCATTTCAGATAAACTTAAAAATAATGAGCTGGTATAGTTTCATAAAGTACAATGTCAAAAAACAATAAGAGTAATGCATTATTTGGCGAACTCTTCTCTACAGGTCAATATACAATATATGGTATTATTTATATATTGTAAAAGTGAAAAATATAAACAGATCACATCAAAAAGTTAGAAAAAAAATTGTATCGTCTTGTTTTGAACTCGTGCGTATTTAGGATGAATGTATGTGAATATTTCTACACCACGGAGCAAATCTGTAACATGCAGAAGTTTAGGCCCTAGAATCTGTCACTGGAGTAAAAAAACAAACAAAACACAGTTTGCGTTATAGGAAAACTCGTTGTGCCATTACATCAAACTTACAAATACAAACTAACATCAAAAAGGATTATTACTAAATCTTTCTCGGCACAAGCACTTAACATGGGACTCACATGGGTAAAAAGGGTGTTTTTCTCTCCAAGAATACATTTCATCTCAAGTAACTCACATATATGTAATGGACCAGTACCAAAAGAGTTGATCAGAGTTGTTACTGTTTTTTTTTTTTTTGTTTTTACAACCCTCCATTCTCTATGCTTTAAGTGAGATATGCACAAAGTTAGATAGATTTTAGTCCATCCTATGAAACAATTAATGAGACACTTGCTTTTATTTAGTAAGAGATTTCTCCCAGCAGTCATGGAAAACTGGTTCACAGACATGTTAGTATGAATAACAGAATGAATTAAAGTGCCTATAATAACCAAAAATAATAAGATTGATTTTAGCATTTTTGAAATTTCAGTTAAAATTGTTTAAATTTGTATATAATTTGGAATAATTTCTTCTTATCATAATGCTAATAATGGTAGTTTCCGCATAATGTCAGGTTTGAAAGATCTAAAACATATAGTCACATGACCTCTGCAGGTAAACACAACAACTTTAAAAGCCTCAAACAAAAGACAACAAAAAGGAGAACAATTTAATTTTTTTTTAGAAAAAGGATAAAAATATATATTTTAATGACATAATTATCACTTCAAACTATAAAACCAAAAACATTTTCTGAATGCCAACTGCTGTTAAGTCCATCTTTACAAACAAACAAACGAACAAACCCTGCTGACCTAAAAGAGAACAGCGTCTCAAATCATACAAAGACCTTTTTCATTCATCACTAGCTGCCATGACAACGCCAGGCCAGGTGTATACATATACACAATTATACACTTATATTACAAATATGTAAAGGTGGTTTCATACAATCCATAGAAACACTTTCATATCAAACCAGAATATGGGACCTACTCATGCTGTAGAGTCTATGTACAGTCATATAAAATACAGACAAATAATGTACAATTTTTTTCACACACAGTCACGCAAAAGCAACCTTTTACACACTTTAAAACATTGGTAAATATAGGGTACAAATCTATCCAAACAAACAAAACAGGTAAAAATACAAAAAAAGTGACTATTCATGGGAAAGATCACAGTTTTAATGAAGCCTGTAGTTTTTGGTTTGAGAGCTTTCATGGAAATATTTTAGTGTTTCTGTCACACTCTCAGAAAGACAACATCCTCATAATTTTGATAGCTTTAAAGACCCACTCCAATGAAAGCTGAGTTTTAACGGGATTTTGGGGCATTTTTCGGATGATGGGGGACATATACTAAGACAATTAAGCTCAAAACTGCATTTGTGAGTATCTTTTTTACATCAAATTGTTGTGAATCAGGAGCAGAAGAAAAAATAGAACACATGGAGCACATTTGTGACAGATAATACTGCAGAAACTAGGGCATCATCATAATTAAAAGACTAATGGGAAGGCGTTTAAAATAGATTAAACAGACCCTCCAGGATTTCGCGATCGCAACTATTAACGCAAAATCAAGGAAATCCCGCGACTCCCGCACACCTTACAACTTTTTATTTTCACTGCAACTTTCACAAAATACACAGTGATAACAGGCTTGGATGATGACGAAGCCTTGCAATTTTTTTTTTTCCTTCTGATTTCTTACTGGGAAGCATGCTCTTTTTGATCATCTCTCTCTAGTATTTTTCTACTTTTTTCTCTTACCCCGCCCCGCGGGTGCACATGGCGGGGTACTGAAGTGCGCTGTGTGCGCATAAGGCGGGGGGAGCGCTAAGCACGTGCCGATGCGCAGCTGCAGCAGAACATGAATGGATCATGAGACCACCTCAATTATGGCTGTTTGGGTTTTAAGAAAAAAATTTGAATAAATAAGGGTTCTGCAGCATTGGTTCAATTACTTTAATTAGCTACATTTTGTTATTTATGTAACAAAACTGAGCAAAATGATGGTAACATGTTTAATCTGCTATCAGAGCAGATTATAATCAGAATGACATCATCTTATTGCATTTAGGTTTAAAAATATTTGTATTCTACAGTTAAGTTATTGTGTTTATATTTAATAGTAAAAGGAGAAAAAAGATGGAACACTAAAGTACAATGATAGAAAAGATGTTATTACATGTTTAGTTCAAGTAAATCTGCTGCAGCTGGAGGATCTGATCAAACACATGACTCATTTTATTTTGAAAGGAAGTTGTATAAGCTACTTTCAAAAGTAAAAGAAGTTAATTTCATAAAGAAAAACTCAGTTGTAGAGATTACTTTAAAGCTATATTTTATTAATAAATGTCTTAATGGCCCCACAAACATAAATAAAGTGTATTTTTCTAACTTTGAGGTGGGGACTTCGCGGCTCTGCTTGGATTTTAGTCCATAGGAAACTGGATCATATGGATCTTTTAGCATTAAACCTTGCCGACCCCTGGACTAGATATTGATAATACAAAGGAAGAATTTACAGTCTACAGGAAAGTAATTCAATGTAGAACTTCCTCCACAAGAAACGTATAAACACCTGAGAGCCTCTAAAGCAGAGCAGATAACAAAAGAAACCAGATCTGCTCGGTCTATCACGACAACCACTGACCCACCAGGGATGCTTTTGAAATAAATAAAGAGGAAGATTCTGAGGAGAACATGGAGATCTGAAGATTAATGTGATTATGCTGTTTTATTAGGGTTATAATTTTTCTCTAGAAAATCCTTTTATTCTAAAGTTTGTGGACATCAAAACACAAATATTTGTGTTATTGTGAGCAGAGGACCAAAAGTTAATGGTGCATTTCACGTTTCTATTCAAGTTAAAAGACAGCACAACATTGTATAAGATGATGATGAAGTATTTTCTTAGTGCATCTGTCACAATAAAAGAGTTGCTATAAGAGAATGTGAAGTTTATTTCATAATTAACATTTTTAGCTGCTTTTCAAATAAATGTATATTAAAAAGAAATCGCAACTTTTGTCACAACTTTTCACAGAAGCCGTGGCAATATCAGGCGTTTTAGGCCGCAACAATGACAAAAATCTGACGCAAAATCCTGGAGGGTCTGATTAAAAGATTATCGGAGTGGGTCTGTAACTCTCCCTGTGTCTGGTTTGGTCTAAATGTTTATTTTTGCTTCAAATAATTTGTTTAAAAGATCCCAAGATGAGCCATTGGATGTGGTTTATGGATCTGATCAAAATGTGCAAACAAGAGCTAAACAAGTGGAAAAGGAGGCATGTGTCCTTCACAGGAAGTAACACAGCTTCTCTAAAGCTTTAAATCGGCTGAATCTTTGCTACTTAAGTTGCTAAGTTGTACATTCATTTGTATTCAAGTGATAGAAAAGAAGAATGTGTGGCTGTTGCTGCAGATAAACCTACCAATCTTTTAGTTTGAGAGATTTTCACAGGTTTAACCCCCCATAGAATGCTCAAACATGAGGAGGATGGTTCAGATCTGAGAGGATGCTATCTGAAAGAGAAGCTTTACATCTAAAACGCAGGTTTTTAATTTCACTTTTGAGTCGAAGCAGAACATCTGAGTCCTGAAAACAGAAATGCTCTCAAATCAAAGCTCTACACTGTTTGTGTGACTTCCATAAAAATGACTCATTTGGATGAAATGAACCATTGACACAAATGATTCGAAAACCTGTCACAAATTAAACATGAACTATGATTTATTTTTGTTTGTCATAAAGAAATGTTTAGCTTCAATATTATATTGCTTCACTTAACTAAAGAGCAAAATGTTTAAATGAGCTATAAGTTGACTAAAGGGAGTAAATTTAGACTGGAAGTCAGAAAAAATTAATTTGGTTCTAATGCATGAAACCATATGATTATTATCAGTATATTAACTTATTTAAAATGTAGCTACTGACAAAAAATGTATTTATTTAAAAATAAATTCAACTTTGTACTAAAAAATCAACATTCTGTGCTGAAATGTTACACTTTTTTTTAAATCAAATGTGCATCAACATTTAGAAAAAAAAGTTTATAAAGTAAATGTATTCAATTACAGTAATAATAAAGGTAAATGTTGATTTTTTTTTTTTTAAGCCTTTGCTCCTATAATTTTATAGTTTTGTTGTTTAATGGAAGTGATCAACATTTGGAAGTAGGGTTTAATAGAACAAAATCAAAACCAAAATCAGGCTCAAGACCTGAGAAAGTGGATTTCCAGTTGAACCGCTTGCTATTTGAATAAAAAAACTAAAATAAAGTGCAGGTAACCATCACCACCACTGGGATGCTTGGATGGAACATTATTGCTTACCTAAAAAAATTTAAAACCATCTTAAAGACTTAATGCAAATAAGGATATTTAGCTTTTCAACTGTTTGGAACAAAGCCGTCATTGAACAGGCTGAACTGAACGGGTCTTTTTCTTTTGTAATTTTTACATATCAGGATTATTGTTTTTGTGGCTTCTTAGGCACCAAAATCCTCATGATAATTTCACTAAAAGGTTCACTTTCGGACAATTTTAAATTATTTTTATAGGAATGCTTTAATTTAACCGACGCAAGTAACACAAGGGTTGGAAAAGCTGAGGCAGCTTTGATAGATCTACAAAGCATCCAAAACAAACTGTAATCACATCTTTTTTTGTTTGTTTTGAATTTGTTTGGCTCAATAACGTCAAAAGGAAAATATTGTTTCCTTACCTGGAAACTTTCCTTTCCTGCTCTTATTTTTAAAACCAGGCTGGTTTCTTTTTTTTCCTTCTGATGTCAGCTGGGATTCAGGACAGGATGATGCAGTTGTAACCCAAACAGACAAGAGGGTGAAGGAGACAGACAACTCCTTTGGGCTGATGGCTCTTGAGTTGGAATTAGAGATGATTTATAGAGAAGACGGCAACAGTTGAAGTGATTTGCTGCAGTGATAACATGACTGAGGTGTAATGATGACTTTCTGGACGGTCTCTTTTTTGTTTCAGATTTAGATTTAGTTGGCACTTTCATGAGTTACCCTTCCATGTGAACCAGATCAGAGTTCAAGGGGATTTACTCCGATTTATGACAGTAAAGGTCTTTTAGTGCTTTCAGTTCTTCAATTAGCGTCTTGTTTTGGTTCTCCAGCACAGCCACTCTGTTCTCCAAACATTTGACATACTCCTTCTTCTTCCTTCGACATTCCCGAGCCGCCTCTCTGCAGAGAGGACCAGACAGTTTATATAGATAAGTTTGGGAGCAACATGCAGGCTGAATGTCATTTTTGTTTCTCCAAATCCTCACAGAACTGCCTTTAAAAGACTCGTCGGTTTCTACCTGTTTTTCATGAGGCGGACCTCTCGCTTCCTGGTGACCTCTTCTGTGGCACCCTGGGTGGGAAGGGCGGGGGAGGAGGCCATGACGACTCCGGGGGCGATGGTGCTGGCAGGGGCTGCGCGGATTTGGTAAGCTTGGACGTCACCGGAGGCAGCTGAGTGACAGAGTCAGCAAAGAGTCAAAACTCTGCAGAGATAGAACTTTTTTTTGATAGATTATATCATTTTCATTGACCTGACAAGATCAAAGAGATTTGACTAAAATACAAATACAGTAAATGACTTTTAAAGATTTTTGATTCCTTTCTGTCTGGTCTGTAGAGTGTTCCTTCACAATATTGTGGTTCCCCTTTCATTATGTCATTATTACACAGATTTTCTTTCAAAGCGATTTTGGATCATCTTGTTTTCCTGATTGGTTGTAGACCTCTGCCATCACTCTCCTCCATGACTTTTCCAGCCAGTTCGGTTGACTTCAGTCTTGCTTCAGTCAGCGCTAGTGTGGAAGCAGACACGGCTGCTGTGTGTTCTGAGTAGAAAAAAAAAATCTAAAGAAGAGCAAACCCTGAAAATGTCAAACATCTTATCAGTGAAGGTGGTGCCGTGTGGGGGTTATTGAGCTGGTCTGTTTGTTCTTGATGCTTTTGCATTTCCTGAACATATGCAGATTTACTCAAAAAAAACACGAGGGTCTCCTGTAACTGTAAAAGTGCTTACACACCGGCCACTTTCAATGAAAAGTTGATACAAAAGCGAGTAGACCAAAGTTTCAGGCTTCCATCTCCGGAACGCTTGTGATCACGCATCGCTACTCAAGTTTTTATAGGGTAACCAAACGTTATATCAACTTTTTTTTAGCTGTTGATCTATATAAATAGAAATTTAAAAATGCTGTCTGCTGGTCCTTGTCAAAAATTGAGAATAAACTTGGTCATATTCCTTAAATCATTGCCCAAAACAGTCTATGTGCTTCCCCCTACAGGTTGACTCGAGGTTTTCCAGTTGAGTTTTGTGATTGGTCAACTAATGTAATTCATTTCATTTCAGAAGTTTCACGTCATCATAGTCTGGCTGCAGTATAAGAGCCCCGCCCATCTTTAAACTCTTGACGCCATAATTGAAGCTCACCACACGACCGCAGGGGCAGCAGAGCCAACGCCTTGAGCATTGGAGCTCACTCCACAATGTGGACAACGGTGGAGTGAGCTCCAACATTGACGCTGAGAGCGGCGGGCGGAGGTTGCTCCGCTACGCTGATCGCGGTGGAGTTTGCTTGCTGGCTAAACTTGGCCTTGGAAAGTTTTTTTTTTTTTTTAATTTTCCTCAAGACAATAATAGAAAGATCATTGAGTTACCTCAAGCTCCCCTCACTGTTACTATCGATCACAGATCCAGACCACACCTCCCCCAGCCCCTCCCCTTTTTGTATTTTTCAAATCTGACCACAGAATGGTCAGCCTCCAACTGTCCTGTTTGCCCTCAAGTCCGGTAGATGGCTCTACGTACAAATCGGGTGTTCAGCGAATGTGCGCTGAAAGTTCAACCAGTTGAACTTTTTGACATTTAATCGCAGCAATGCAACCAATCGGAGGCTCTGATTTAGTAATGACATGTGGGTAGCGTCCTTTTCAGAACACAGACGTGCCAACCATTGCAAACATTATGACGAAGAAGAAATTAATGATTGCCGTTTGTGCCTGGTCAGATTAATATGACACCAAGATGGACATTTATAGCTGTGAAAACAAAAAGCCTGGAAAAAGATTTGGACCGCCTTGACTTAGCGTTCTGAGCCTCTACCTATTGAAGGTGGTGGATGACTGCAGATAAACAGAAAAAACACAAAAGAAGAAGAATCTCCCTCCCTGCCGTTACCTGCATGTCCGATGTGAACGCCACCTGCTGAATGTGTGATCATGAAACCACGTACGGTTCTCAAACGCACCAGTGTGAATACAGCATACTGAATACTGCATGTGGTTCAGTCCACTTCAGTTCATGGTTCACTTTCTAGTGCAGTGTGAAAGCAAACCAGATAAAAAGTAGTTTCCCTCCAAGTTAAACTGAAGCGGCTGAACATTCCTGGAGAGATGACTCCTGATAAACGATGACCCCATCTCACCTTGTACCACGACCTGGTTACTGGGAACCAGGATCTGCTGGCCGTCACTGGTCTGGGCGTACTGCAGGATGGTGGCTCCAGGCTGGGCGGCTGCAGCTGCGTTAGTCATGGTGAGCGTCTGAAGACCTTGGACTCCATCTGTGCCGTTGTTGGCCAGCTGGATAGCCCCGCCCTGAGTAATTGCAACTGTGTGGTTTGTACGACAGAAGACAAATGAGAAATAAGTTGTAGAGACTTTTATCTGTCATGGCTTTGACAGCAGACACAAATCTAAATGATCAAATGCAGTTTATCTTCCAAAATAGTTTACATTTTAACCCTGAACTGTAGCAGCCCTGATCACTGTACATGTGCTGAGTAATGAGAAAATCACAACCGTGCTTCCTGGTTCCCATTTTAATTAAAAACACGTTGTGGTTTGCAATATATGAAAGGTAAAGGTGTGTTTGGGTGTGCTGTCCTGCTATTCACTTACTGTACTGCCCGCTGCTGGTCTGGTAGATGGGTGTGGGCACGGTAACGGTGGTTATTGCAGGTGTAGCTGCTGCAGAGGAGTCCTCCTCCGCCTTTTCCTCCTCAATGCGAGGGACAGCCGGTGCATCGGATGAAAGGTCATTCAGGATTTTCCTGTTGGGAGAAACAATTGCAAAATTCACTGACAAAACAAACACATTCAGGAAGATGTGCTGAAGAAAACGGTTCAGTCTAACAACAGAAACCCCAGAAAAAGATTCCTGTTCACACCTCTGCTGTGATCACGTCCTCACGCTTTTGTTGTAGTCTCATGCTATCACACATGCTAGCTTTTCCACCTTTTCTCTGCTGTTTCTATTTTGAGTTAGTGAAGCATACATTTTTTCTCATCTCCATTGAAACTATTAGGAATTCAGGAACATAATGTGTAAGCTGTGTTTCTGTTTCCATGAAAAGATTTTTTCAATGCCAGGAAATTTGGAAATATTAAAAAATAGGCCTCTACATTATCTGATGCTGTTTCAGCTTTGAGAGGAATTTTTCTGTGATCTCATCATTGCTGGATGATCTCTTTCCCACACACTGTTCGAAGAAAAACCTAAAAGTAGGGGTGTAACGGATCACAAAACTCACAGTTCGGATCGTGTAACGATTTTAGGGTCACGGTTCGGATCAGAAAAAAAAAAAAAACAGCAAAAAACAAGATAAAAGCTAAATTATTTTTTGGAAACGCTTCAAATCATATATTCAATAAGCATATAAAGTACTTCACTGAGGCTGGAATCTCAGGGTAACTCTCGATACGATGCGATTCATGATACATGCCTCACGATATCGATGTATCTTGATATCGCAAATATTCCAAAAATCATTATATTACCATGGTAATCTATGAAATTTAACTATTTTTAAGACAAAGATATATTTTAATTTTCTGCAAAAACTTTTTTGAACAATTTAAAACATGATATATTAATTTAATGCAATTTCCAACATTAGAATAAAATTAGCAATTAATTTGAACTTGCCTTTACAATAACAAAGCTTCAGTTAAGAGCTAAAAGGCAGAGCATATCAAATGGTCTTCTCACTTCAATGAACAAAAACTTTGGAAATAAAAATTCACAATTCTGCATTTTAATTCATTTTATACTTTGTGTCAGATAATTTATTATTATTTTGAGGCATAATGTTAATGTCCAGCCTGTTAATCATTGTTTATTATTTTTACAGTGCTGGTAACCATATTTATTTCATCTTTTTTTTATTTTACTTTCCTTCACTTTTCTTTGATAATCAACACTTTAGCCACGCGCTCCACGTGTGTCTTGCTAGCACAAGGGTCTGCAACCTGCGACTCCAGAGTCACATGTAGCTCTTTAACCTCTCCACAATGGCTCTCTGGCTAAAGAAAAATAAAATAATAGTCATTTTTAAAAGTAAGCGTTGCTAACTTTTGTGTTAACTTTTGCGGCTATTGGATCAATAACACCACTACATGTCTCATTTGGACGGTCAGACGCTGCACACCTCTCTGCTAGAATGTCACATATTGTAGCGCGATTTTTGGACAGGTTTCTGCTGTTACCGCCCTTACAATCCATGTGTTTGTTACATTAGAAACCGCGTGTGCTGTTTAGAAAAGTACAGACACAGCTCAGACCTCTTTGCTCGCGGTTGCTCTGCAGCCTGGGTGAGAAGCCCTGCCTCTACCCTCTGCCTGCGGAAGTCGAGAAAAGTTCTCGACAGAAGCTCCTCTCACACGCAGCGGGAGCTTCAGATGACCAGACTTTAAGATAACCGGCAGTTACTGTAGGGCTTGTCAAAACAAAGAGGATTTACATGAATTTGACACGCATTACATTGATGTGAACGGACGATTGATTTATATTATGCCAGCTTGAGGTGTGTGTGTGTGCACGGGGGAGTGGGGGTTGGAGCGGTCCGCGGTACACACGTGTCCCGAACCATGGCTTCTAATCCGTACGGACCATGGATTATCCGTGATCCGTTATACCCCTACCTGAAAGTAGAGTTTCTTTCAGAGATTGTACTCAGAAAGCACTTCTTGCATCACAAGACTTTGATTGTGTTTTATTCCATCAAATTACATTTAAACAGCTTTTTGTTTTGAACTACTAAGTTAGAGTTTCTGACAAGTAAGTGAAGTGCTTTACCTGTAAGACGGACGCCGTGACAGAATCTCTCTGCGCTTTTGAGAGTCGGTGACACTGTCCACAGACTCCTGGGAGTCTTCACTTTCTGCTATGGTGGAGATCTGGAAGAAACCGGAGAAATATCCTGATCCTGGATTCAGGGTTACGGTTCCACACTCTGAAGCAGAGCGTTGACTGAGAGTTCACCTGTACTGCCTGGACCTGCGGGGATTGGATGACAGAAGGCTGCGCCGCCTGGATGACGCCATGAACCTGAACCGTCTGTCCGTTGGGAAGCTGCACTAGAGTTACGGTGGGCCCCGTGGCAGAGGTGTGTCCTGTAGTCATGGAAACCTAAAATTCAGAGATGTAATCAGCTAGGTATGGATATTTCCAAGGAGCAAAGACAAACATTTTGTAGAGAAAGATTTAAACACTATTCTAAATGTGGTGACAGTACATTTTCAGCGCTGTGTTACCTGCGCCAGAGTAGCAATCTGTGCGGGAGTAATCTGGTTCTCTGTGTCGGTCACAGCAGTGTCTGCTGCCTGCTGGGTCTCTGCTGCTGACTCCATCTTCATTGGCCACGCTAGTGATGGACGCACAAACCACAATGAAAACATCAATGATTAAGATAGTTCTTCAAGTTCCACAAATGATCTTTTAGTGTTTGTTCCAAAGCGACACAGACGAAGAATTCAATGGATTTAGTGAAGTGATGTAAAGAGTATAGTTGATTTGTTGGCATGTTCTTTATGTTATGTTATATGATTAATTTTTCATATGTTGTTATTAAACTCATTTGGTTTAAGAAGATAAATGAGTATCAATGTATTGTGGTAGTGAAGCGTGTGTATATTCAGTCTATTATTCTTATCTATTTGGGTATTATGATTTGCCTTTTGAAAAGGAAATGTCCATTCTCGCTTCCCTTATTTTGTTAAATAAATTTTCCTGAAAGTGCAACTTATATTCCACTGTGCCTTCTATATAATTCTATTTCTTTTTTATGCAGTTTTTACTGCTGCAACATAAGAGTGTGGAAGAAAATACGGTACTCTTGGTATTTCTGTGGCATTGATTTCTGCAAATACCTGCTTAGAGAGTCCTGTAACGACTGCCCCAGTCCTGCTTTAGTCACGCATGGGTGGGTGTAGGTGGAGCTTCAACGATTTTGTTTTAGAGAAACAAAACAGGCTTTTGGGTTTGTGTTCCCATTTATTGAAGAAGATGATGTATTTCAGTACATAATCCAGGGAGGCAATTACAGGATGTCAGTAAAGTTATGCAGATGACAGCAAAAATGTATTGTTTTAATGTAACCAAATGAAACACTAAAAACCATATGACCATGTGGTTGACAGAAATATAGGTCGCAGATACAGCATCAATGCTATATTATAAGATAATATCAAATAAAATATCCTTAACAGCTGTACATGACTCTGAATTAACATTAAAATATTTTTTGTAATAAAAGAATACAATTATTCTTACTGTTTTGACAAATTTAGCAAATTGGCAAACACTGTTAAGTGAGACTGCTATGTGTAAACAGTAGCAATGATTTATGTTTGACTTTTCAGAACAAACCAAATCATTTTTAAAATATGGGTGAAACAGCAAAAACGTGTTATATTAATCTGGATGATACATCAGAAAAATAATTATTTTGATGCAAATAAAAACCCAAAAATTAAAGTTTCTCTGTTTAGTTTAATTGCAAAAATAAACCCAAAAACTTCAAGAAGTTGAATTGTAATTTCAGTAAATTATAGGGAATAAAATACTTTTATTTAGAACATAAAAGATAAACAAAAACACAAAGGAGAGAATATTATTTAAGCTTTGGACCAGAATTAAAAGCAATCCGAGAAATGACGCATAAGGTTTTAGTGTCTGTCCACCCAAGGTTGTAAGTAAACCCGCTTAAAAGAGCCGCTGTAAAATAAGCAGAGCAGGGTAGAGTATCTAAGATGGTCCTCGAGTAAAAGAAGTGTGTCAAAAAAATAGCACTAACCAAATGAAAATTTATGATAATTGAAATGTAAAAATAACATATTTGCTTTCCTTTGTTGAAGAAAAGCTCAAAACTCACTTTTACTTTATTAGAAACACTCCTCCACTGAATATTTAGTGTTCAATGCATGAGTCAGCCATGACAAGTTTTTATTCTAGAGGAGATCCCTCTGACCTGACTCTATACTGGTTCTCTTGACCCCTGTATTTCATTCCTCTGTCACCAGTGTTCATGTGTAAACCAGGAACCGTCTCTTCCAGCTCCAAGTCCAGATGTTTGGAGTCCAAGGTGTTTGTTTTGTTCTTTTAAAATGTACTTATTTCAGCAGCTTAACTGTGAGTTCTTATGCTAGTGAGATATGATTTTATGTGTGTTATTGTGTTGTTAAAGGAGCCTTTCTCAGGAAAGTATTTCTTTTTTTTTTTTTTGCTTTATTGTATTGTGATTCAAATGTTTTCAAACTTAAAAAAAAAGTCGCAACAAATTTACTTGGATGAAAGTACACATTATCGTGCAATTGTAGTTGATGAGTAAAGTATTGCTAAAAGTTACTCAAGTAAATGTAACTCGCAATGCCCGTCTGGTGATTTTAAAAAGATAATTTTCATTTTGTCCGTTTCCCCGTCGTGCCTGGGTGAGCGCGTGAAGAAGGGCGCGTGCCGATGCGGATCGGGTGATCTCACGCTGTGAGCTCACGCCGCGTGGCTGCTCTCCGCCGCATGATTGGCTTTACACTTTTCTCCCTCTGCTTTTCAAAAGTCACTCGGATGCTCCGTGTGTGACAGCCAGCCGAGAGCCACATGGCCGAGGAAACGCCCCCCTGAACACACTCCCGCCGGTCACATCCCCGGAGATGAAGCGCTCCCACAATACAACCGAGGGACAAGATTTTAGCCTTCCAAACGTCAACTCTTAATTTACGTTTTATTAAATTAATGCAGCCGAATATAAGCATATTATGTGCTCTCACTATTGTTCATATTATTATATCAATCAATTTGCAATATAATGTGTATTTTTTGTTTTAATTAATGCATAAAATAAATAATTCACGTGTTTTTTGTGTAATAACTGATAATATTACGGTGGAAGCTCTTCATGTGCCTTCGACGGGAAAACGGCGCAAATATATGCGCATAAGCGGCTAACCATGACAGCAAAAATGACAGGTGCGGTTATAAACCAACTTTCGTGTCCTCATGCGCTTTTAAATGTGCTAGCAAACAAGTTGTGCTTTGGGGGTTCACAAACAAAGCCGCACATGAGTTCATTTTTGTCCCAAACAGCCGCAGCCTCCCCTCCCTCCATCCTGCTACAAACACACCGCGGCGCCATGATTTCTTTGTTTCCTTCGGGCCGAACCAGAACAAACCAACAGTTTCCACGGCCGCCTCCTGTCTCTCTGGACCCGGGACACTCCTGCGTTCTTACCGATACAGACGCTCTTCGTCACTCCCGGACCTCCGGAGCTCCACTTTTATTCTGGCCGACACGTAAGAGCCCGCGTCAGGCTACACCTCCGCCGCGTCACCGGGATCGACAACACGGAGATTGGAGAAGGACGAGAAAGCAGATGGCGACGCTGACCGGAAATGAACGAGTTGGAGACGAAGAACGCCGGAAAATACCGAAAAGACACGGAAAACAACGACAGTACTGCACGGGGTTTTATGAGACTTCTTTTTCAATTCAATTTTATTTATATAGCCCAATATCACAAAGTAAATTTGACTCATCGGGCTTCATGCCGGTAGTTTATACAAATGCACAAAATTTGTCATAAAATATGCACAATAGCTAAAGACTAAACAGACTGATTAAAACTGGTCCTCCCTGCCCTTAGACCCTCCCTCTCAGTAAGGAAAAACTCCAAACAAAAAAACCTGATTCAGGAAAAACAAAGAAACCTTAGGGATTCCCACATGAGTGAGAGATCCTATCCCAGGACGAACAGGCAATACCAGAACTGTTAAAGAAAGGTTAGCTTCTAAAACTACATATATGAGAAGAGTTCATTCAGATATAGCAGAGGGACGAGTGATGATTAAGTCAAGACGAAGCAGAAGTGCAGTCTACGGCCAGGAGCAGGAGGACAGACGACCCAGCAGGAATCACTCTCACTCAGGGATGCAGGAGGGTGTCGGGGACGTGGACAACGGCCAAGAGTGGGAGTGTGGGCGATCCACACTAGATAGACTTGATCCAGATGAGGTTGGTTTCATCCAGATTTGCTTTTTGTTGTTCTGTAAAAACATGAATCCCACTTTTTTTGTCAAAGTAATTTTATATGACACCACATATCCGATATTTTAAATGTAAAATGCAAAAAAAAAACAAAAACGTATTTATTAGAGACATTTTGAAATAAAGTGAAAATGCATACAGAAATAGAACATTCTCCAAATAAAACCTATAAAACAACGGTAGAGTTTACAGACGTACCTGTTTCGGCTTTTTACTTTTTCTAATGTCTAATCATGTTTTCTGTCAATCTTTGCTGCATAACCCTAAAATCAGTTGGTCTACATTATCGTTTTTATTTAAATGTCTTTTCAAAATAATCTTTCATTCCAAAACTGAGATCCCAAAATTAAACTAGTTTAATTTTTTTGCACTTAGTAAATCTGAGTTAAATTCTTTTAACTATTTGACCCTTTGCTTATATGCCCATGTGGAGCATTTGTATTCATTTATGGACACGACTGGGGGTCAAACCAAACCTATGTTCTTGTTTGGAACCTTCGTTTTTTTAACCCACTTAGGCATAATCTGAATCCTTTCCTTCTTCCTAGCACTTCTCCCTTCCCCTCCATTTGAAAGGGAAGTCTAAGTGTGTTTCCAGGAAATGTGGATGTGCTCTGAACCACAGAAGTGTACATTTAAATGTAAGTAATGACTTTTTGTTGTATCATGACCTTTCTGAAGTTTTGAAACCATTGTTGTTATGTATATTCAAGCTCTGGAAGCTCCGCGCTAAAGCTCGCGGGCTGCCGATTACGGATGACGTCATCGACGAAAGTGACGTCCGAAATATTAGAGACCATTTTTTCATAACTCTCCGTTTGAAGGGAAAAATTAAGGGTAAGGGACAAGGGCTCGGGAGAAGGGAAGAATTCGGATTGGACCATAGTCCTGTTCAGGTCACAGGGATGCTGCAACATACACCCAGCTACTGTCGGTCTAAGGCCTACCTAGGGGGAAATTTAGTGTCACCAATTAATTTACGTGAATGTGCATAAAACCCACACATGCACAGGGAAAGCATGCAAACTCACAGCCAGTCTCAGCCAGATTGTAAAACAGAACCTCCTTCTGACTGTGAGGGCTAACCACGACACCATGTGCAGTTCCCCTCAATGCAAAGACATGCAATTAGCCTAGTCCTTAGACAAGACCCTCATCACTGTTGTTAACCGTCTAACTTTACCTCGAAAATATAGTAACGTGTCAGGACGGGCACCTAGAGTGAAACTCCCTGCCAACTACCTGTTGGCTGTCGCCTGATACTGTGGCGACCCCTTGCAGGAAACGCTGAAAGGTAAACAACAACATTTAGAAAAATGGGTGGTAATTTGGATATGTACCAAATATAGTGACTGTTAAAACATTATCAAATCAAACTTAATGTAAAAAAAAAAAAAGAAAGAAAATGAGGACTGTGGTAACCATCACAGATAAAACCAGCAAGCCCTGGCACAAGGAATTCTTATAGGAAATCACTGGAAATAAGTTAAAAGTTAAAACTAGATACAAAAAATGTTCTTAAATATGTAAAATAGGAAACATAAATTGATTAATAAATAAAATACATACATTTGAATAAATATATTACTTAAAGCATTAAAATATATAAACAGATAATATAATCTGAAAGCATTTTATGCCTTGAAAAAAAATACAAACTAATAACAAAATAACACAAAAAAATCCCCACACTTTTAGAATATTTTTTTGACCAACTAACGTTTCATATGCTTGAGTTCCCTTAAATTAGCATAGCTTGGAGTGTACTGATGTTTGATTCTCTGCTGAATGTTCCTCACTCTTTTTGATAACACATTTGATCTTATCAGACCATATAACGGTAGATCAGGAAATATATAAAGTTAAAGATGGTGGAACTCCGGTTTGGTTCACCACTTTGCTCACATTTCCATGAATTTAATCCCAGCATGAAAATGTCCTTGCTTTAGACCCACTGTTGTTGGAAACAGTGTGATAAAGAAAGGCGAAAAAAATGAAGATAAGCAACAGCAGCAGGAGGCAGAATGGATGAGGAGGGATTGCTCTTTAATGATGGAGATAATGTGCTGCCATGACACAAGAATACAAAGAGCACAAGAAGAACAAATCACAGACTGAAAAAAAGATGACATTCAGAATAAGTTGTTAAGCAAATCATGTGTACATTTAGAACAAAGACCAGGACTGCATGACATAATGGTCATGAGAGATATAATTAAAAATGTGAGATATTAAGGGAAGGAATGATGCACATTTCTTCAACAAAAAAAAGTTATCGATCTTTCATGTGCTTTGTGCTGCTTTTGGTTAATTAAGAAGCTACACAAAGCTAAGAAATTCTTAAATCTTGCTTATAGGAAATTTTGTAAAAGTGTAATGGACCGGCGATTCACATGAAGAAGCTGGTTTAGGCTCCACCCCCTGATCAGGATAAAGCAGGCGCAGATCATGGATTGGCAAAAGTGCCAATCCATGCCCCCAAACCTCCAGTCTTTATTCAGTCATTGAACATGTTTCTCCTTAGTCAGCCTATGAAGAATGTAGTCAAAAATAGATGGAGGTACTGGAAATAACTATTCCATTATGTATTACTTTCAATTTGAGAAAATAAAAGATGGAATTAATGGTGAGGTAAGAGCTTGATTCCGAGAATGACAGTTTTGGTTGGCGCCATTTTAGACCCCTGTAGGGTTTTTATTTATTTATTTAACCATTATTTAGCCAGGAAAAAAAATCCCATTGAGATCCGTTCATCTCTTTTTCAAGGGAGTCCTGGTCAAGAGGCAAAAATACACACACCCCTACAGGGTTTGGGATGCTGCCCTGTTGTTTACTTAGAGCTCAACTGGCAGCTTTTTCTTCAAAAGTTTTTTTTTTTTTTTTTGTAATCTCTACCAGTGGCAAAAGCTAACGGGGAAATATGAAACATACTTTTGATATTGAATTGGCTGTAAAATATAAATGAAGAAAACAAACAATAAAAAATATGGATGGTTTGGTATATAAAGAATAGATTTTTCTCTTTATTCTTTTCATTTTTGCTTTACCTTAGAACATTTTCGCCATAAAAAGTTACTCCATCACTTTTGCTGGGCAATTTTATACCCGATTTAATACACCCAATAAAAAGTATTTGTCATAAAAAGAAGATCAAAATATGACCATACATGATAAATTAGAGTGGCATTCTTTTATTTTCCACCACGGTTTATGTGAGAAAATGGAAAATAAAAACTAAAAACTAAAAACAGGCTTAAAAATGACAGAAAAATTAGGAATTTGAGAACAAAAATTCCTAAAAAAAAAAAAAAAAAAAAAATTTGATCAACCCATTCCTGGGACATGTATGACTTCACCCAGGGACTCATGACACAAAATGCAATATATTGGAAATCATGTAAATACTTTTGCTAGGGTTTAAATCATCCAGCGATAGTGGTCTTGGGTTAAATCAATAAAACATTTTTACATTTAAAAAAAGCACAACTTTTCCTTTAATTTTGTTTCTGTTTGTCCACTTCAACTGATTTTTGAGATTTTTTTTAAATGTTATTTTATATCTATGAAGCTTTGGAAAAATTAACAGTGAGAATTTCCTCAACACCTTTTTTCAGGGGAGTTTGGACACGATCAGGTTTGTGGACACGCCGTGGGTGATGGGCTGTGATTCAGGCCTTCGCAGGGCAGGGGCATCTCAACCTCTCAGGTACTCTTGGTGGGAGTCCAGCATTGCACCGTCCACCTCCATCTGTGCAGGTCACACCTTCTCTGCACTGTAGTGCACGACCCTCCAGCAGGAAACCATTCAGCCTCTGGCTGTAGATGCTCCTGTTGCCCTCAGCCCGTCCGTTGGCTGTTGCTGCAGGAGTCTGCTGTACCTGTTGTGACATATGCTGCAGGTGAAGGTTTTCTGCACATATAGGAGTTTAACCTGGATCTTATTGCATTAAAACAGAAGATAATCTGCTTCCAGTCTCACTGCAATCACGTTTTGGTCTATTGTGAAAGTGTTACCAGCACTGGTCTGTTTATTATTACGATGCGGTTATCGAAGCACCTCCGTCATAGCTACAGGCTTTTTCAAACTGCATTTTTTTCATCTGCTCCTGATTCGCAGAAATCAAATTTTAAGATTAAATTCATTGATATATGTCATTCATCATGGGAAAAATGCCACAAAAACAATGTTAAAAACACCCAAAACACAAATCTTATTGGAGTGGGTTTGTAAGAAATTGTCCACATGTCTGCATCTGTCATCCTAATATGTGAACCACCGTAATCTGCAATGTTGATTGCTGTAATTTAATGGAAAAAATTCTTATTACAAAAGGGTTGTATTGCTGCAGCTGTTTTCTCTGTAACCACAAGAGGGAAACATAAGACTGCGTTTGTCCGGAATGACTGACACCATGTGGAGCAGGAAACCGAAACATTCTCTCATTTTAAATAATAACATTCACCAAAACAGACAAAATGTAAAAAGACATTGAAAATAACATAATCCTTGAAATAACGCACAGATTACATGTTTTTTTTTTTTTTTTTTAGGAGTGAAAAATTAGCAAAACCAGCATATAGAATTAGTTAGAAAAAAATCTTTTAAATGCTTTTGTATCTAATAACTCTGGGTCTGATGTACTCATTATGTTGGGTGAAATTCCTTATACTTATGATTCCACATCTTATTCACTGTTGTGTCATTTGTTCTAGTGAGTTGGACATAAAGGATTTTATTATTTTGTGAAGTAAAGACAACAATACCACATTTGAAAAATAGAAATATAAAAAAAAAACCTTGAAAAAGGTACTTTCATTTCAAACCAAATCTCACCGCACACAGGCGAACTGCCACTTTAACCATTTCCACGTGGTGCTGCTGTAGAGCCGTGGAAACATGCTCGCCACGTGCTCAGCCTCCCCTCCTCCAACGCAGCGATGGAGACGAGAGCCGCCGGTGTGCCATCATGCAGATACGTGGAGTTTATCAAGGCAATTCCTTTTATAATCCTCTTGATACTCGTTGCTAGTGTTTTATCTGTTTAATAGCATTTTACTGCAACATGCCGTAAAAACGGCCCCCTTTTTTATGGTGCTACCAAACACATTGTTTGGGGAATTGACCCTGCTTTAGTAATGACCGGCTGTAAATTTGCAGTCAGTTATACCAAAAAAAAAGGGGGGAAAAAAAAGAGGTATGACAGGGAGAGGTGGTGCGGGTGGGGGGTATTTTATCCCAAAGAGGAGAGAATATTTTCTGGCAGCAGCAGGAGGAGAGGCTCAGCCATTAAAGGTTTCAACCCTGATGCTTTTTAATTTTATTTGCTGGAGAATTGCAGTCCATCATGGAGACAATCACACATGCATGTTTTTTGAAGAAACGTATGAAAAATAATATATGTATGTATTTAAGAACTTTAGAGGAAAAAGGAGGACATTCACAGAAGAAACAAGCAAGTCTTCTCGCTGTGAGGCAAGAGTGCAAACACCAACACCTCCAGAAAGGTGTCCAACAACCCCACTGGGTTTCACAGGCACACTGCATAACTGTGGAGGAGGAATTATTTTGCAGTTGTTGCCTTTGTTTGGATTTGTGGGTCAGGAGCAATTAGATTTATATATATAAATATATATATTAAAAAAAAGGATCAATCCTTCACTATATTTGCTGGGCAAATGCCAACAACAAGCGACACAACAACATATTACGTTGGGCTGCTTTATTGGTGGGATTATGTCAAATGCCAGCAGCAGGACCACTTGGGCATGTTATGAGGATAATGGAAGGGGAAAAAAAATCAATGATGTGTTGAAAAGAAAGCAAGACAGAACGTAGGTGAGAATTAAATCTGAAGTGCATCTCTACGGTTGGGGAGGAGGCTACAAGAAGCAAAGCAGAAATCATTAAAAAAAATTCTACCATTTGATTTTATTGGAAATTTGAGTCAATATGATAATATTTAAACATTAAAATTGATGTTTTAATTACTTTTTTCCTCCTCAATCAGCAATTTGCTGCATTCCTAATCTCTGAAAACCTGTACAAATGTAGTATACAATCACATTTTAATGGGATTACTGCCTTTTCCTGTTTATTTTAAACATTTAGAGTGAAAATCTTTGATTGAAAATGCCTCCTAAGATTTTTCATTCAGCTTTAATTGTTCTTTTTAGATTTGTTAGCTGTTCTTTTGTTTTTTTTTTTCAATCCTATTACCAACTACACTGCAAAACCAAATCTTTGGAATGTATAAAGCCTCAGGTTTCAAGACATAATGTTTTAGTTTCTGTATTGCAAGAAAAATGAAAATGTTTCAATTGCAAAATAATATTAATTTGAGAAAATAAAGCTTAGTGACTACATTTTTTTCTTGGTAAGATCCTATTTTATCTGAATGGCAGATTTGTTTGATTATTAAAAAAAACGGGATAAGAATTTTTACTTATTTGGATGGAGTCTGTTTTGCAGCGTAGATGGTCTTTACCCTTTAACACTTGAAGCATCACCGGTGATGCTTGAACACAAAATCTTTACCATGCTGTAACTTTTCAGTCGTTAACACGATCAACGTAATTCCAGCAGTTCAGAATCTGCGCCAATTATGTTGATCGTGTTAATGATTGAAAAGTTACAGTCAATCAAAGAACACAAACTCTGTCACAGTTTAAGGTTTAATTGAAATGGACAGCGCTTTATAAATACTTTTTAGTCATTAATATTATAGTTATTATTATTTTTTTTATCATTATGTAATCTGTGATGAATATGAAAAAAATAAAACAAGCAAAAGTATCTTAAATGAATGCACATTTCAGCAACTGCTGTTTTGCAGATCTGAAGGCTGTGCTGTCAGATAGCAGCGGGGTGCTAATTCAAGTGTAAAGCAGTTGATCTAATCTTCCCCAACATGTCCACGTTTGACGTTTTCCGCAGGAAATCGCTCTGTGTTTGTGAAAATCGTCCCTGTTTTTCAATTTTTTTTCTGTCTGCGTTCGAATCAGCCCTCCCCCCTCACCCCCTCCTCACCCGTTGGCTGCTTGGTTTCACCAACACGTTCTCCAGCACTTTCTCAGAGAAACTTGACAAGTCCCGAGTTCTGTGGGTTTTATTTGTGTGCAAATTAATTATAACGACTTTTTTTTTTTTTGTTGCTCTGATGTTTAGTTGAGTTTTGATCAGAGAATATTGGAAGGAGTTGGGATTAGGATGAAAGAATTGGAGAATTCTATCAATAAGAAAAGGAAGGGAATGTTTTGAGGAAGAGTTCTCCGTGCAGAAATGATGGAAACTGATTTTACATGCAGACGCAGAGCGAGAAAGAGAAAGAATCAATAGAGGCATTTGGTGTATTATCATAAACACACACTGTGCGTGCGTTTGTGTGTGTGTGTGTATGGGAAGACTGTTTTTAATCTCCAGATGGTTGACTGAGACTTGGCTGCTCGGTACACAGAGTCAGAGAGAAGAAAGCAGGCAGAAGGCGTCTTTTCTACTTGAGCCTGACTGCATGTGTGCTTGTGCGCTTGTGTGTGTGTCTGTGTGTAGCACGTCTGCCAAAACTGCTCGTGTGTGTGTATGTGTGTATGTCTGACCTTGAAGAAGGAGGCTCAGTTGGGATGAGGAGCCCATTCCCCCCCTTCTCTCTCCTCCATCCCCCGCTGCGCCTCCCCCCTGGGTAAAGAACGACTGGTTTCTCATCCTCCTCCTGTTCTCTCTCCTCTTCCCTTTCTTTCCAGTCTACTCCTGCTTCTTTCTATGCTTTTCTGTTTGCTCTTATTTCTGTTTTTCTCCATTCATTCCTTCTTCTCTACATTCATTCCTGATTTTTTTTTTCCATTCCAAACTTCCTCTCTTTTTCCCGCGTTTTCCCCCTTATCTTCCTTTCCCCTCGTCTTTCATCATCTCCGTCCCCCTCTTTCCTCTCCTTTCTCTCCCTCGGTCCCCTTTCACCTCCTCTTTCTCCTTTTGTCTCCTCACATCTCCGTGTTTCCCTTTCATCGCATCTCCTCTCCATGTCATCTGCCTTCACATTGAATAACTGCGTACCCTTCCAACATTCGCTTTAAGCAGCCAAGGTGCTCTGCATGAAAGAGAAGAAAAGAAGAAGAAGAAGAAAAAAAAAGCCCAGACACGTCTGAAGGAGAAGAGAGCAAGGAATCAAATGCCAAACTAAAAGCTGTTTCAAAAGCTTTAGAGACAGCACCAAACCCAGGGGGTAGAAAAAGCTGCCATGAGAATCAGTCAAAGGGAAGGTATGACAGTCAGCTTGTGATACGCTTTTCTTTATTTCTGTATCCACAAAGCATCAGAAAGCAGCACTTTGATTCACTCACAACAGTTGTATCAGCATGTGTCAGCGCATTTCCCTCCATTTCCTTCTGTCGTCCTTTCAGACAACGCCACATGTCCGTTCTTCACGACTGCTGCGTCAGGTTTTCCCGTTTCCTCGGAGAAGCAAGAGTCCTTAATTTACTTTTAAATATGAGCTTCCAGAAAAATTCAAGACCCAGAAGAAGGGATAAAGGATAAAAAGAAAGGATTTTACATTCATAAATACAAGATTTTGTATTTTTTTAGATTTAAGTAAGGATTTCTTAACAACATGTATTGGCCTCCTGAATTTTATTTTGAAAAGATGCCATGAAATGTTAAAAGTGACTTCCTGATGCAGCAAACCTCCTTAAGATAGAAAATTAGAAAAAAATAAAGTAGCACATCACTTTACGTCTTCCAGTAATATAAAATCAAGCCATCAAAAAGAAGAACATTTTCTGCTTGTCAACATGTTTTTTAAAGTTCTAACCTAAATAGAAACCCACTATCATCTCCATTAATATGGGAAAAAACAGAACAGAGATTAGCTTTTTGGTTTCAAAATTAACAAAAAAAGTTAGAGGTCATGGAGCTGAAAGAGCTGATAAAGTCACAGACCATTATGCTTCCTTCCACCCCAGAAACTTTCATTTAACAGTCTATCAATACATTCCTTTTCAGAAAGAAGAAAAAACCCATCACAGAGTCAATCCCTGTAAACCTGCTGTTAAATCTACCTAAGTGGCCAGCTGGAAGCCAGTCCAGGCATTTATCAGGAATTCTGACAGGACTTTATAGAAACGGTCCCATCTCTGGATCATGAGATTTCCCCTAAACGACCTACAGTGGGGCAAAAAAGTGTTTTTCAGTCATGGATTCTGCAAGTTGTTCCACTTTAACAGAGGAGTTTGATCTGGAATGTTCATCAGATAGACTTCAACTGTGAGAGACAAAATGTAAACAAAAATAATCCAGAAAAATCACACGGTACACATTTTACAGACATAAACAGAACTGGTGTTTTGCCAGCTAAATTGCCTATAAAATCAATGAACGGCACAAATGGCCAGGAGTCTGCTGAAAAAGTGGCAACATGTCTTTGTGTTTGGAAGTTACTGTTAATATTGCTGTAAGGAAGAACAGATATGATTTATATTACTACTGTTCTAAATTGTGGTATGTTGGAGAGAGACAAAGTGATTTGGTAAAATGGAGTTCCAGGACAAACAGCTGACTTTATTTCTGTAGGATCAGCTAAAAATTGCATTTATTTAGAGATAGTTACCTCAGATTCACACCACCAAATGAGAAGTACAATGTGGACATTCAAATATTGACTCTCAAAGAAAAGTAAAACAATAACACAATTAAGAAAGAGATACTGAATATTAATAAACATTAAAAACAAGGCAACATTTTATTTCATAAAATAAAATTTCATCTGCATTCCCCTGGAGGGTCAATGTTGTTGAAGAAATTAAACTGATTTTAAGAGGAATAAACTACACATAAGAATCTAAAACACAAGTAAACAACAGTATACACATAACTTATATAAATACAGTGTAAAATTACAACAAATATAACATTTTCATTTGGTGTCTATTTTGTCATAAAATATTTGGATTCCTTGTTATTTGAGATTTCTGAAGCCACAGTTTCAATTGTCTTCAAGAGATGACAAAATATTTACTTTTTTACTTTCTACTCCAAAAGGTTGAGCCCAGTTTTAACTTGTCAGATACATTTAAATTCATTTCTTCTTTTTACTAAGAAGTTTGTATAAAACAAGCAGAAAACCTCAAACTATACACAATTCCTTGAAGATCATCGCAGTCCAATTTGGTTCATGTCACTCCAATAAGAAATTTTGAAGATGAAAAAAAAAGAGTGAAATTCATATGAATTAAAATAAATTTATTGCCAAAATTTTTATTAACTCTTTAAATTCATTTTACAAATCCTCAATAAAAAAAAAACTGCATCCACTGCTACCTGATACAGAAATCTTTTACAAATGCAAATAAAGTAAATTGATGAGGAAAATGTTGTACATGAGTAAAAGTATATTCTTTTAAATGTAAATAATTTGAGTTCAAGTTAAAGGTATGGTTCAGCGAAACATCTTAGAGCACTTAAAAAATGTTACAGGCAAATGTAACTGAGTAAATCATTACTGCCATCCATCCATCTTATCCCACTTTGGAGCCTCCTCCTTCCTGTCAGTGTCTCATGGGTGCTGGAGCCTGTCCCTCTGGTTATAGATCAAGATACAGCGTGTTGAACCGTAATATAGAGGATCCAGACAAACAATCCATTTATGAAACACACCGGTGGATAAGCTGCGGACAACTCACAGGCAGCCTATAAATATATTCCAGCAGTGACATTCAGCATCGTTCTTCTTCTTCACATCCACAGATAAAGTACGCGCATGTCGTTTTTTTTTTTTTTTTTTTTTTTTTTGTGTGCATCCTAGTTTGTAAATGGGATGTCTGGCAGAGGAAGCCCATATTTCCCATGAGCTGAGACAGAGTGAACGCAGAGGAGGAGTGGGAGGCAAGAGGTGGCGAGCAGCAGAGGCCTTAGGAAGGCTATTTTTATAAGACACATAATAAAGATATGGAGATGAAGCATCTATATGCTACCCGAGGACCTTCTCCCTGCTCCCAGCCTGGCCCGACAACCTCTTCTCTGGTTTCTGCTCTCCAGCTCCCGTGGAGGATCGAGGGAGCCGGCTGAGATGAATGAGACTAATAACCCTACTGTCAGGAGAAAGAGAACAGTGGGGAGGGTCATGATGGTGTAAACACCAGAGAGAAAGCTCGCAGGTCTGTGGTTCTATTTTTACAGTGGCACAGAGGGAGATGGAGGGGGAGGAGAAATGGGGGATGTGAGGAAGGGAAGCGGAAGTGGCATGAAAATGGGAGGTTTGCATTATTCATGGAGTCAGTGGAGGAGGAGGAGGAGGATGGACGAAGGCTGGGACATGTTTCTCAGCATCCACACGCATGCTGGGACATGTGAGGGGGAACCATGAACGAAAAGATTTCACTGCATCAAAAAAAGTAAAAATATAAAGTCTTATTCAAAAAACAAAACAAGTTAAATAGTTTTAAATTATATGATTACATTATTTTTTATCAAAATTAATTTTTATAAGATCAAATGCCATTTTAAAATGTGTCCCAGAAAGCCAGAACTGTTTAGGATTTTATTTAAATTAAAAAAAAAAATGTTTTTGGAATTAAACCTCCAAAATGTAGCTGTTTCACAGGAAATAACTCATACATTTTTAATGTTTTGAAGTAGTTAAATTAAAACTGACAGCATCACATTTAGGTATATATTTAAAGAAATACAGTGGTACAGTATTTTAAAACAACAACACTAACTGCATTTACATGCACCATCATAAAAAGTATTTTAAAGCTAAACTAAATTTATGTTTTATGAGATCCAAAATATTCTTTTCTGGGGAAACACTCATTCATGATTGATTTGTCACAAAAAGTGTTCAATAAAGTTTTGAAATAAAACAAACAAAAAAAAAAACAAGGCAACTAAAATGTATTCCATGATTTTTAAAATCTTTGTATTCCATAAAAATTATTTTGCATCTCACTTTTAATACAATTAAAATTAACTTGTTTTTGGGACTTCCACAAGTTGAGTTAAATTGCCTTTGCATGCTCTTTTGGAGAGATTGCATAAAAGTTCACAGATTTTAAAAATACAATCTGGATGGACTATTTAATTTAGCAAATTTAGTCAACTGAAAAAACAAATCCATAAACCACCAGAAATTACAGTGAATCTTCCCATGCCTCTTTAAGTGTGAGCTGTTTGTACTGATAAGGTTTTTATTTGATAGAAAATTGAATAGACAATCGAAATGTGATCTTTTTCTTAGCTGAACTGGTCTGAAAAAATTTGTGGAGAAAAGTCTTTGAAAATCTGAAAACATTTGTTTGGAAAACTGTAAATACAGCAAATACCTGATATTCTCATAGGACCCCAAACTACTGAACCTGCTGTAGCAGGTGAAACTGCTAACTAACCCTAACAGCTTCATTTCCCATGAGCGGTCTGGTATGATACAGTTCTGTCTGGGCCGGTATTTTGAGCGTTTCCATTGTAAAATGGACCCATTAAACAGTCCTGACCCGTACCTCTGCACCCCATCAGGTTCATTGAAAAATGGAGCGGAATGGTTGGGGCGGAGCTGCTGTAGCCACCCGTCAACTGACAGAAAGTGATGATGACATTAGAAACTGCAATATAGCACTAATTTAAACTAATTTTTCCAACGTTTGTAAGCATTCGGGTTTGCAGTTTCCTGTGTACTCTTTTGGTCACCAATCTATATTGAAAATGCCTGCAAACAACAGCAAGGCCACTCAGTGGAAGTAAGGCTTAACTGAGTGGATACTACCTCAGTCCAAAAACGTGATTTATGGGTGTTTTGGTAACTCTTAATTGTCCTTGGTTTGTTTGTGTTTGACAGTTAATTTAGGAAAAAAATAATAATAATAAAAAAAAAATATATATATATAATATATATATATATATAATAGCATTTTTTTAAACAGGTTATACTTTTTAATGTTGACTTTGAACACCTAACAAGCCCAATTTAGTGCACAACTTGTCTCTGTTGCCAGATGTGAACATTTCATGCCAAAAAAAGAAACCTACACAACAGTTCCCAGATATGGACAGGAGCTAAAAGCTGAAGCAACAGAACAGCACATAAAAAACATTAACATCCTAAAGATTCACCTAAATCCTGTTATGGATAGAAGAGTCTCTGTGTTTGTGAGCTGCTCCTATCTGTTTTCTCTGTTTTCTGTGCAGCAGTTCACTCTGCTGAGAGCAGTCAGATCAGAATCAGACCTTGCCCGTCAGATTATTGCTGTTATAGCAGCAGTACCCTGTCTGTTCACCATGCGGCTGCAGATAAATTACACACTCCTTCTATTTATTTCCCCTCAGTCCTCTGTGTCTCTGTGTACTCTTCAAATAGCTGAAGCCATGTCGAACGGAAGTGAGTATCTCGAGTGGGTCGGACACTCCACCACAGTAACAGAGAAGCTAAAAATCAAGTGAACGTGTGTACTGAAAGTGCGCTTTTCCGTTTATTACCACTCATAAATTGAAGAAGTGGCTCCATTTAGCGACAGATTAATGAACCTCGTCGCTTCTGGCAGGACGATGTAAAACTCTTAGAGCGGTTCAAGTATCCCCGGCAGCCCTGAAGCACGCGCTTCCAGAGAAATTTCAGATTTGGTTTTGCAGGCTGTCAGGCTTTGATTTCAGAGGTTTGAACCTGGACTAGAACCAGGGTAATTGTAGAATATTTAGTGTTTTTTGTCAGTTTGTTTTTGCTTTTTTTAAATTTTTTTTTATTGTTATTGTATTATTGTTTGTATTATTTTTGTTCACATTTTTGTGAAGAATGCATACATGTACATGTATTATCTGTTTATTTATATATTGCACTTGTGGCTTTAAGGAAGTGGGACCCAGGAAGAATGGCATGTCCATTAGCTAATGGGGATCCTTAAAAAAAAAAAAAAAACTCTGACTTCTTATTTATATATATGAATTAAGCTGAAATCATTATAAAAAAAAAACAAAGCTGCTTAACCTTAGAGCATCATCGCTGGGTGATTGTAACCCGAGTAAAAATATTTACATGATTTCCAATATATTGTATTTTTCTGAGTGTCATGGGTCCTTGGGTAAAGTCATACATGTCCCAGGAAAGGGTGAACCAAAGATCACGTCTCCAATATCATTATTATATTTTTTATAGGAATTTTTGTCCTCAAATTCCTACTTTTTCTCTCATTTTCAAGCATGATTTTAGGATCTTCCTATGTTTATATTTCCCATTTTCTTACATAAACCACAGTTGAAAATAAAAGAACGTCACTCTAATTAATCATCTGTTGTCATATTTTGATCTATTTTTTATGACAGATACTTTTTTTAAGGTATATTATATCGGGTAAAAATTACGCAGCAAAAGTGAAATAACTTTCTATGGCGAAAGTGCTCTAGGGTTAGGTACCAATCTAATGAGTTGCTGAGAAGAACAAGAAAACCAATTTGGCAAAAATTAGTAAAAACTTTTAACATTTTGTATTATTTTTTTCAAGTTGTTTTTTATTTTTATTTTTTTATTGTGGAAATCATCCCAAAGTTGTGCTTTACTTTAGTATTTAGTCAATGGGATTTGGTTCAGCTTTGTTCTTAACTTTCACTTATCAATTTGCTGAAACAGGTTTTCTTTTTTTTCTGTCCAAACATCAAATAAAATTTTTTTTATTTGTCCTTCAGCTGCTGAGCAAAAATGAAAGAGCTGAGGGTCTCTTGGTGTTATTGTTACAGTAGGAGTTTATATAGCTTCAGATCCATGAGGAGTATATTTGTATAAACCTTCTTGTGTTTGAGGATAAGCTGTATTTTAATTATATTTGTGTGCATTTCTTTTTGGGCTCGGTGGAAAACAAAAGAAAAACATGAAAGCATTACTTAAATTTAAAAAATGATTATACATCTGACACAGCTGCATTCAAAAATGTTTATTCTGTGGATTATATTTCCTGTCATTTCTTGTCAATGGTAATTGTTTTGTAATTTTTACCTGTTGTGTAAAAAAACACAATAAAACATATAATGTTTGTGTGACATTAGCAAAAGCAGACTTTTTTTTGCTATCTAAATTAATCAAAACACATTTTCTTTTGTATAAATGCACAAATTCAAGTGATTCCAAATGGTTCATACTTTTTTCTCAAAACTGTATGGATCATTTTCTTATAAACTTCTGAAACAAAGACCAAGTCTATAACCAAGTGTCCTGTTACAAGTCCAAGTGAAGTCTTTTATCTGAAACGAGGACTCCATAGTCACTAAGGGTCACCTTTCACTATTTTTCTTCATCTTCTTTTGTTTAAAAGTAACTGCATCTTTCTGTCACACAAGTCAGGAGAGCCTATTTATAGCACGAACAAGCTGCTGTAGCTCATTGTAATGTGAGTTTCTGAGACTCCAGTGTGAAATATGAAGCCGTCTAGAAATCTTGAACCTGCCTCTGGAGGAAATGTAATATTGATGTGGATTGGAAAGGGCCGAGACCACTTACTGCAAAAAGGGGATTTTACTGAGTCTAACAGAAGCCTCACAGGCCTTTGAAAATGTTGAAACCACGCTTCTTCTGCCAGATCACAAACCTAATCACCAGATCCTGCCATGTACAAACATGTACAAAGAGAAGCATTTAATATGTTTATGAAACGCGAAAATCTAGTCAAAAGTCACGGTTCTCCAACACTAAAAGTACCCATGTGCACACCCCTCCATCCCTTTGTCCGTGCCCTCACTGGCTGGGCAGCTGCTTCAAGCCCCTCACTCTCCTCCTATGCCCCTGTCATTCCAGGTCAGAGCAGCACATGACAAATTCATGAAAAAAAAAAAATCTTTAAAAATTGCATCTTCCTGTTGAGTATTTCTATATTGCAGCCATTTTCTTGTTCTCCTGGAGGTGAAAAACATGTAATTCTTAGAAGAACTGACTAGATACAATTTTTGGATGTCCTTGGCAACTTAGGTTTTTTGTTAACCACACCTAACCCGGGGCTCACACCACTAGCATTCGTGCCAAAGTCTTTACGTAACTTTAAAAGTGCGAGAGGAAATCCCCCCTGCAGGTATTCACGTCCCGCGCCCGTGATCAGGCCACTGCGGCGCTGGAAATCCGTTTCGTTTGGTTCAAATTTTTGCCGGACAACGAAGGTGAAACGCAGCGAACAAAGGGAGGATAGCGTGAAAGTATTTGAGTTTGGAGTTTTGCGAGGTCAGCCGCAGAGCTGTGGCTGCAGCCAACCTGTAGCTAATGTGAGCCATCAGCTGCTGCTAGCCCGCACCCGCACTGCACCTGAGCTGTAATGCTAGTGGTGTGAGCCCGGGGTTATATATTCCTAATATAGTCATTTCAAATGCCATACCACTTTGTTTAGCTTGAGCCAACGATTCATGTATTAAGTTTGCTCAATATTCTCATAAAAAACGTGTGAGCGACAGGAACTAGCTTTAGCGAACTAGCTACAATATGCTGTTTACTATCTACAAACTGTAAAACAAACATACTACAGGTGTTAGAAGGTGTTCAGGTGACCTACTGTACAAAGGTAAATATTTAAAATCTACTGAAGGATTTTTTTTTTTTTTTTTTAAGAAAATTCAAGATGCAATTTCTCCCCGAAGTCAATGAAACTTTGGTCGTGGTTGTAGACTAGCCTGGAGGGGTGTGTGTGAAATTTCTGGAAGATCACTCAAACACATTTTTTTTTCCTATATTGTACAAAAATGGAAAATTTACCAAATTTTTCAATTTGCTACAAAATGGCCACCAAGCTGTAGATCCTGTAGCCATCCCATAATAATTTCAAATTTTTGTTTAGTTATCCCTGACGTGTGTATGTTTGGTTTTGCACAATGACAGATTGTTGCCCCATTTGTATTTTGGGTGGTTTCTTCTGCTGTGATGCTGTCGTCTTTTGGAGGAATCTGGTTGAAGACAAGATGGCGGCTAATAAATCCTTAAACATCCCCCACCCTTCACGCATACTGCACATTTTGGTAAATAAACACTCGTTTTTCGTCAAAAAAGAGTATTATAACCAGTGACCCTAACAGATATGTTTTATGTGTTTTAAGATTTGAACCTTAATTATCTGAGGTGTGTCTGTCAAAACCAATAATGCTCTTTGACAATGCTCCTTACATGATCAATTCGAATTAGCAGATCTGCAGAGAAAAGTTGTTTTGGTAAACAAGATTTTAAAGCAACTTTTCATGAATATGCAACACATTACTCTTATAAAGTGTTACATTCCAGCACAAAGTCACTTTTCTCTGCAACAGAATAAGCCGATTCACATCGATTGCATAAGGGCTGAAGCTAGCTGCGGTCAAAAACACAGGTCTGGAGCTAAAGCTCCATTGTAAAAGTCTTAGCAAAAATCTGAATTCTTTCGTTAACATCGTTTTTGAAAAAAAGACTTTACCCTCTTTTTGACACATTTTAAGCTAAACCTGAGCACAAAACCTTTTATTTACATTAAAATGTGGTTAAATCTGGACTTCTGCTGGACACAAAAAGACAAAAGAACATTTTAACCAGTGTTCTAACGAAGCTTAAACTTTGACCTAAATCTAACTCGTACCTTTTTGTTATTACTCAAAAATTTTATGATTTGGGTAAAAGGTCTTGCAAAGGGAGCATGAATATTTATGTCCTTACACGAAGACACATAAACACACGCCTGTGGGAATACTCGTCTTGGAACATCCTCGTTTCGGGGAGAAGCAAATTCTTTTAAAGTGACACAAAAACAAAAAATTATTTTGGGCGTTTTTCCTTTCTTTTTTTTTTTTTTTCTTTGGAGGGAGTTAAAACTCCCCAGAAAAACCATAACGTTTTTAATTAAATATAGCGCTCAAAGGCACCTTCAGCTCTAGGGCACCGCTGGGAGAAGCATATCATCCGACACATGACAACAGTTAAATGTCAAGGTGACACGTACTGCTAGGTGTCTTGCAGCTGCTCTGCACCTGCTCCTCTGCAACTGTGTTAGTGGTCTGGAAAAATGCAACAGAGCTTATCATCCAGCAGTGACACATCCTTCATTCCCTTTCGTCTGCTGTCAGAGTTCTGTCATTTTTGAGGGAAATTTCAACTTCATCTGTCTCCTAAAAATATCCTAAATAATGTATTTTGTTCTAGTGAGTAGAATTTCATCACAAGCTGCTGTTTCATCAGCGGAAAAGCTCAAATCTACATCTTTGTGCTCCAAAGCAGATCCATCATCAAAGGATATTCCTCCTGCTGAGACACTTGACCTCAAACTAAGACCTTATAGCGCAACATCTGACGAAAGATATTTCTTTAGAAGTTGTAAAATGACAAAATCACATATTTTGATTTCTTCAAATGACTCTGGCGAGCTGGAGCGTTCAGAATTCCATAATTTCTCTGGAGTATTCCCAGACAGTCGTATCAACTTAACACTTTCAGTGAAACTGCAAATCCCCCCCCACACACACACAAACACACACCCACAGAGCTCACAATTTATGCTTTTCTGATTATCTTTTTGTTCTCATGCAGCAAGAAAACAGAAAGGAACTCGACATTTTCACAAAAGAGGACTTTAGCACTCCAAAGCTACAGGAGGTTCATCCAAGAAAATGTAAAGAAAATAGCCCCAATTTATGGTTTTGCATTGTATTTTGAGTAATTCCATTTAGTGCATTTTCTTTTCTTTTCTTCTTCTAAGCCAGGGGCCTAGACCTTTGACACTTAAAGAGGTTATTTTCTTCCTGCCAATCATCCAGTAGGAGCTACAAAGTTTTACTTCACCCTTAACTGAAATAAGGCACAATTTGTATTTATGTTAGTCATAAAATATATATAAATAAACCTTTGTTTTTGGGCATAAATAAAACATAAAGAGAGAAGACCTTTTTTTCAAAATATGAAATAATTTATAACTTGACAAAAGTTTATATCCCTTCTGATCAAATTAAAAGTCTTATTGCAGCAAATGTAGTAGCAGTACTCTGATGTCAGAATTAATTAATAAAAAAAACTGTTTATTTTGCAGTTTGTGCTGCATTTTAGCCAGAAATGTGAAAATTTAGCTAAACAAAATTTAATCAAACAACATTAAGTGACCCTTAGTGTATTTTTTAATCATATGTTGCACTAAAAATCCTTGAATTAAAAAAAAAGTACAAAATCTACTTCATAATCCGGTGCACCTAAGTCTGGTTGTGCTTAATGACCTCCAATTGATATTTTGAGGCACACAGTGCACATAAAACTGTCAAAATGTTTGAGTTTGACTTATGGTACGCACTGTCCTTCAGCTGTTTGTGAATGAGTTGAATGAAGTTTGAGTAACTTTTATTATTTCACTACTTACTTAATTTTTTTTTATCTTACGGTTACTTCTCTAAATGAAAAACTGTTTATTTTTCTTTAACCAAAGAGCGACAGACCCCTGTTCTAAGCAAAAGAGTTGAGTTGCTGTCCAAGTGAACTCTGGTGTAGTTCACCACAGTGTTAATGCAAACAGCCAAAACACTGTCAACAACATGTGCCATGCATTTTGAGTAGGAAAAAAAATCTACGGTATGGGGTTGTAAGAAATTCCCCTCTGAGTTATGGGTGGGATAGTTGGTGCAGATTGTCTCCCCACCGTTACTGAGAGATCCGACCAGGGAACTTGTGGCCCCGCCCAGTGTATTTTTCACATCACAAATACGCTTTTTTTTTTAAACTACATTTTTTTCGTCTGCTCTTGACTCACAACAATTTGAATAAAGAATGATCCCTGCTATATCCCTTACGGGGGTCACAGGGTTCCTGTCCCGGCTACTGTTGTGGCAGGGAACACCCTGGTCAGTCCGCCGGTCTGGCGCAGGCCCAGAAATGTAATTTTGAGATGAATTTTCTCAGAAAAATGGCTCAAAAACATGTTGAAAACACAATTTTTGTAGTAGTGGGTATTTAAATAAATTAAATGAATTAAATTAAAGGTGATACTAATTGTGCCTTCTAATAAACGTTCTTGTCTTCTTGGCTGGTGCTCACTCCAGAAGGAGCAGCTGTTTCCACTGTGGATAGTTCACTTTCAAGGGTGCAGTGTAAAAACAGACCAAAACAAACGAATGTGTGAGATTTATCAGCTTTTTGCATCCAGTTGACTCCAGTCCACCAGACTTTCTTTGGTCTGACAGCAGCCTAACACTCAGATCCCAGCAGTTGTTTGCAAAAACATAGTTCTGAATAATCTGTAAGATGTTGTTTTGTTGTTATTTTTTTTCCCTGCTGTTCTCCTCTCATTGAAGGGTCGGTGGGCTTCTGTCGAGGAGCTGCATTCTCCCTCCATGTCTGTGTTTGTCTAGCTAATCATCTGTGGATGAGTGCACTCAACAACATCACCCCATCCAGACAGACAGACAGACAGACAGGCCAGTCCACCATCTGTGTGTGTGAGACGCACACACACTCACATAAAACTAGTGAAGGGGCGGTCTGGTCTCCACCTGTCCCCTGTGTCATTAACCAGGAGGTGATGGAGGGTAATAGACAGAGAATAAAAGAGAGAAAATGAAGGAGGAGGAGCATGAAGAAAAACAGAGAGACGAAGAGGAAACAGAAAGAGCTCCGAACCGCTGACAGTTGAAAGGAAAGAAAAGGAGAGAGGGTGAAAGACGGCCAAGCTCGCCAGAACGGTCTCAACCAGAGAAACAAGAGGATGGAGAGATGGAGGGGGAAAGAGGAGACATGTCTTTGCTGTACTTAGATATTTGAGAAACACTTATGTGACCTACTCTTATTTTTGCACAGTTACATGCAGTTTACAGTGACTTTCAGCTCAGTGGATATCTAAGAAAAAGCGTGCCACTCTGAGCTGCAACAGGAAATTGGGAGTTTTGTCATGGAGTTTGTGGACCTGATATAATGTGCTGTACATCCATGAACACGCAAGCATAACATCAGGAGAAGGCAGAAAAAGAACGTGTGTTCAACAAAAGCAAAATACATCTGAGAAAATAATAATAAAAAAAAACATTTCTAATATTTCTTTGACAAACTGTTTCTCTTTCCTGGACAGCAGGGGAGTCGCAGTTCTGAAGGAGCAGATTCAGAGGAATCTAACGCACATTTTTCTTGGGTATTAATGCTGTTACACACTGTGGATCCACATCTTTGCTGAAAGGGAAAAAAATTGTAGAAGTAAATATGTTTCTTACATATTGGTGCAATGAGGCAGTTCATTGTCCATCTGTCTTCTGCTTAAATCCCTCCATCTGGTGTAGAAGTGCTTACGGAGCAGCTAATTCACTTCCCCTTTTATTTAATACTCTCACAACCCTTTTATAGTTACACACTATTTCACTTTGTGCTTTTAAAGGTTCAAAGAAGGTCGAATTTTTTTCTTGGAGGCAAAAAAAAAAAGCCTTTAGTTAATAGCACCAAATTAAGGGGATGAAACATTTGGGGTAAAACTATATTTGTTTGGCTTACGTAAAATGACCTCACATCAGAATACACACACAGAGATGCATAGCAGATTGTGTAGTGTCCTCCAGCTTACTGCCAGATATCAGAAATCATATGTGTGCTATCCCTGGATCAAAGAGAGGTCATGTTAATTAGACTATTTCATGGCTCTGTGTCAGGATGCACATGTGGACTCACACACATGCACACACACACACAGACATGTTAATTAAAGAGTTTCAACCACAGCAGTGAAAACTAATCATCACTCTCAGGCTTGTTTGCAGTGCATAGAACCGATTCCATCCACATAAATGCTGTTCAGATGAATTCTCTGTGTGCTGCAACTTCAACAACAATCAGGGAACGATTTCTTCCAAAAATGACTTTCCAGACCACTGCAATAGCACTGACATGCCAGGTGAGTTTAAAGAGGATCAGTTTAATCCTAAATCGTCTTACTTTCCTCCATGGCTCCTCAGTATGCATCTGTCTCTCTGCCACAGCTGCTTGTCTAACATTGTTATCTAAAGTCATGTCTGCAGCATCTTCTCCTGGTGGTCTCCTGGTGTCCCTGTAGCCTCCAGCAGTAATTAGTGTAAGTGTTGGCAGATGCCTTTTTCTAGCTAAGTTTAAATTTGATGTGATCTTATTTATATTAGTGTGCGCGTTGGAGCTTGAGGGTCACTGGATGCCAAGAGAGGGGTTGTTTTCTTTAGGTCACCCCTACAATTACTTATATATAGGAGGCAATATACATACATACATATATATGTATATACATACATATATATGTATATACATATATATACACACATATATATAGCAGAATGTTTAATAATTGGTGTTAATTAATATTTGCGCTGACATTTTAAAAAATTTATCGGGTTAACATTGACATCCCTAACATAATATGTACATATAAACACGCCCTTTGTAAGTATATGTGTTTTTTTTAGATATCAGATACATAAATACTAGAACACACAATCACCACATTAATGTAGCATGATTAAAAGTTTGTTTGTTTGTAAAGACATTTTTTTAATTGTAATACACATTTTGCTTGATGATCTGCAATATTGCTTAGAGATATATATATTGTAACAACATTTTTCAAACCTTTTACAATTTATTAAGTATTTTTAATCCGTGTATCATTCGTTCATTCGTTTTTCAATTTAAAATCGGATATGAAAAAAACGAAAAACGAGCCGTTTTTTCTTTTTCCGATTCAAAAACCAAAACGGAAAAACGAAAAACGAACCGTTTTTCGTTTTTCCGTTTTGTGCACCAAAACGAAAAAACGAAAATCGGATAACGGGCGTTTGATTTGGTTTTTCAAAGTTTCATTTCTGACACGGGGGTCACCCGGAAGTAGTCTGCGCAGATTCTTACGTGTTAAAACAGCTGCACTGCGCGGACAGTAACTGTCTTTCTTTAAGGGAAATGGATTGTTTTATTAGTGTTTGTGACTGTAAAGGGAAAATCCGAGACCCAAGGACATGAAAAATGCATCCGCTCCAGGTAAGAATCTGTTGTATTATAGTTTTTCAGTCACATGTCTCTGACGATGTGAGTTTGCTACTTTGACAAGCTAGCTGTTGCTAACTGGGGCATGCACAGAGTCCGGTCATGGATTATTAAACCCATTATGTGATTATATGAAAAGTTGTTGGCTGTGCATTTAATGAAAAGCACTAATCAGCAGTGTCTCCTCTTTTTTGAACCATATTATCAGAATGTTAGTGACGGAGCTCGCGACGTCCCCCAAATGTCTGTGGAATGTGATGCTAGCGCTAGCTAGCTAGCTAGCTAGCGCTAGCATCAGACTCCGGCGTTGCACTGGCGAAGATTATTCACAAAAAATGAGTTTTATTTAGCTACATTAAGATAAGAAACACGAAATATGAAATACTCGTCGTGGAATATTGTACAACTAGACAACAAATAGTTATCAGAAAAATGTCTTTAAGTTTTGGCAGGAAAACACATTTGTATAACATCTGTAACGGATGATTACAATAAATACTGCGTTCTTACATTTAGTGTTATGATAAATGTGTGACTAGGAGAATTGGGCATTTTTAATTGTATTTTGTTTTCGTTGCAAAATTATTTTAATGAATCTTCTATTTATTGAGGTAAAGATGACTTGTTTTTCCTTCGTAGCAATCATTGTGTTTTGAATGTCATTAAAGTGCATATACAAAAACTGATACTTAAAATGATTAGCTGCAATAATCTTTAAAATACTGTGCTGAGTTAAAACGTGTTTTGTTTTGTTTTTTCCTGCAGGTGAAGTTTCTTTAAGCAAAGTTCCAGAGCAGTTTTTGCCTGAAGAACAGAGGGCAGCTCTACGAGGAGTACAACGGAGACTAAAGTAATTTCACTATGTAATACAGCACACAGATAAATCACTAGGACAGACTTATGTGGAATATAATCATTAATAAACCCTTTTTACGGTGAATTCAGACAAACTGGCTAACTGCAAAGTTGACAGCTGAACACTTTAGCACAATTTGAAATAAATAATAAAGGTAATCTTACCAATTTCAGCTGAAATATTTACAGTATTTATTTTATAAATGTTCTGCTTAACTGTATTTTCATTTTTCTCTTAGATCGTTCACAAATCTAAGTACAAATTTGAATAATCCCTAATTATTGAATGTTTTATTGAAAACATTGACCTTTCATTTGAGCAGATATTCTTCTAACTGTTTTTATTTTGGCTGATGTTTTTTTTAACATATTTTTAGAGTATTCAAGCACTAAAGGTGATAGAAATTCATGTTGGTCACATTTGATACCTTTGGCAAAGACTCACGTCTGCATTGCCCTTACGCATCTTGATCACTTCCCAGGATATTTATTTTATGTTTTTTAATGGGATATTTTAGGTGATAAATTGTAAGAACAGGAATGGTTTGGTTCCAAAAAATGGTGAGGACAAGTATCAAGGTACATATTTTCACTAGTCAAATTGCACAAGCTGTTGTCTAAAATCTCTGGATTCTGACTACTTTTTGTTTATTGAGAGGATAATGGTTTAAAAGGTATAAGCATTTTTCAAGACAAGTGCAGGGAATCATTTTCAATGACAGAGACACGCAGCCGTGCGCCTCCCTTTGGGTGCTCGTTAGGGCTGCCACGATTAGTCGACTAATCGATGACTAATCCACTATTAAAATAGTCGACGACTAATTTAATAGTCGATTAATCGTTACTTGTATTGTATGAAGTCAGAGTGTAGTAAAGTTGAAAGTTATAGTAGCATTTTGCTAGCTTTTTGGACTACTTTGGCATTTATCAAGTTTTTTTAGGCTATTTTGGAGTTTAGCTAATATTTAATATACATGCTAGCTGTTTTTGGCTAACTTAAGCGTTTTTTTTTTCTTTTTTTTTTTAGGCTATTTTTGAATTTAACTAATATTTCAGCTACATGCTAGCTGTTTTGGTTAACGTAGGAATTTTTTTAAAGCTAAATTGGAGTTCAGTTATTCTTTCAGCAGCATGCCCGCTATTTGGCTAACTTTGGCTCTTTTTATTTTTTAGGCTAATTTGGCATTTAACTAACATTTTAGCTGGTTATCAACTTCAGCATCTTTATATCCAGTTTGCGCATGACCCGATTAGTCGACTAATCGGAAAAAATAATCAGTGATTAGTCGACTATTAAAATCGTTTATGGCAGCCCTAGTGCTCGTTGCCATGACAACCTTAAAACACTCTCTAAAAGCAGTCCACGTTTTTAGTCTGAACATTTTTTACTCACTACGTTCTATAAATATAAGGTTATTTTAAACCAAGTTGGGATTTCTCATTTTTTTTTAGCCACATTAGTGTTTTGGCATCTGCTGGGGTTTTTTTAGCTATTTTGGAGTTTCAGCTGTTACATTAGCATCATGCTGGCTTTTTTGGACTATTTTGGCATTTACCAAGGTTTTTAGTCTATTTGAAGTTTGGCTCATATTTCAGCTACATGCTAGCTGTTTTGGCAAATTTTTGTATTCATGTTTTAGGCTAATTTTGATTTTTGCTAATATTTCAACTTTATGCTATCTTTAATGGCTGAATTAGACTTTTTTACCTGTTTTTTAGGCTAATTTGGCATTTAGATAATATTTTAGCTTGCAATGAGTTACAGCCTTTTTAGCTATAACTTTAAGCATCTTCAGTAATCTGTGCTAGCATCTTCAGCTGCTACATTCAGGTTACAGCATTCATGCTGGCTTTATTGCAGGTAATACTACATATTCAGTTATTTAAATTCTCTTTCTTTAATTGCAGGCCTTTGGAAGAGCCATTTTTCCTGGACCTGCTGCATAAGCCTGACTGGTTGTTGAGAGAGGAGCCGTGATCCCTGCCTGGAGTGTCGGGCTGATGAGCTGCAAAACAACATCTAGAAGGACTGCATGAAGCACTTTGTCAAACTCCACACAAAGTTAATGTTCAATCAAAACTGCTATGTAAAGTGTTGATATTGGACTTTTATTTAAGAGTTGTTTTTTTACTTGCTCCTTGTTTTATCATTAGGTCTTAAAGCTTTAACAATATTGATATTTTCAAAACATCCAGAAATATCTCTTCTGCAGGTAAAACTGAATGCTAACATGAGCATTGATCATATATATGAAAATAAACAAAATGGTTTCATGTGTAATGTGATATATTTATTACAAACCTAACATGAATACATCTTTCAACAGAAATAGATATACAGTTGGGGGGAGGGGGGTTACTTTGGGGCTATTAATGCACTAAGTTAAATGTTACATTTATAATCATTATTTACTCAGCACACACTGTTAAGTAACAATTTATTAGATGAAGCAATGCATCTGGAAAAGTCTGTTATGGTTAACTACAGTATCACAAGAGTCATGTCAGGGAGAGTCTGTCCACGTTTCTGCTCAGCATCATCTGTAGAGAACAGGTCCTTCTCAGATGAAGAGACCTTGGTGATGGACCTCAGCTCTGCTCAAACGCGCTCCCAGCTTCCCCAGCATGGACACCAGCTCCACTGAAATCCCTGAAAGAAAACCACCAGCAGCTATTGTCTTTTATTCAGGAAATATCCTCAGCAAATGAGGAGAGAACAGGTTATATCAGAAATGCATTATGGAGGATCAAAACGCTGCAGAAGATCTTTTCTCATCAGTTAAAAGTTGTCTATATTTACTCTCTCATATAATTCTTGTAAACAGATCAAATAATCGACAATTCCAGCGTGTCTGACGTTAAGTCAAACTTATTACGTTGTTTGATTTTCTACAACAGTAAGCTGTGAGCAGTGAGCTGCTGTTAGCCTCGGCTGCTGGTTCTAACATCACTCTTTGTTTTTGATCATAACTGTCTGATCTGGAGGAAAACACAGGAAAAACATGATCTAATTAACTAAAAGCTGTAACCAACCATATGACAATGTCTATTTCTATGTAATATTCTAAAACATTTCTGCCTACAGATGATTTTGTTTACTTAGCCACTCTTATTTTGAAAGCTGAAAAAAATGTGGCCTCTAAAATGCTTTCAACAAATGAAATAATTTTGCAACGAAAACAAAATATCAATTAAAAATGCCCAATTTCCTAGTCACACATTTATCATAACAACTAAATGTAAGAACGCAGTATTTATTGTAATCATCCGTTACAGATGTTATAACAAATGTGTTTTCCTGCCAAAACTTAAAGACATTTTTCTGATAACTATTTGTTGTCTAGTTGTACAATATTCCACGACGAGTATTTCATATTTCGTGTTTCTTATCTTAATGTAGGCTAAATAATAAACTCATTTTTGTGAATAATCTTCGCCAGTGCAACGCCGGAGTCTGATGCTAGCGCTAGCTAGCTAGCTAGCTAGCGCTAGCATCACATTCCAGACATTTGGGGGACGTCGCGAGCTCCGTCCTACATTCTGATAATATGGTTCAAAAGAAGAAAGACACTGCTGATTAGTGCTTTTCATTAAATGTACAGCCAACAACTTTTCATATTTAATCACATAATAATCCATGACCGGACTCTGTGCATGCCCCAGTTAGCAACAGCTAGCTTGTCAAAGTAGCACAACTCACATCGTCAGAGACATGTGACTGAAAAAACTACTATAATACAACAGATTCTTACCTGGAGCGGATGCATTTTTCATGTCCTTTGGGTCTCGGATTTCCTCCTTACAGTCACAAAACACTAATAAAACAATCCATTTCCCTTAAAGAAAGACAGTTACTGTCCGCGCAGTGCAGCTGTTTTAACACGTAAGAATCTGCGCAGACTACTTCCGGGTGACCCCCGTGTCAGAAATGAAACTTTGAAAAACCAAATCAAACGCCCGTTATCCGATTTTCGTTTTTTCGTTTTGGTGCAACAAACGGGAAAACGAAAAACGGTTCGTTTTCGTTTTCCGTTTTGGTTTTTTGAATCGGAAAAAGAAAAAACGGCTCGTTTTTCGTTTTTTTCATATCCGATTTTAAATTGAAAAACGAATGAACGAATGATACACGGATTATTTTTCATAATTTTAGTGTTAATATTGTTTTTGGTTTTCATTGCATTTTAGTTTTATCTTTTGTTTCATTTTATTTGTTATCACCTGTTGTGGATTACTTGAACTGCCCATCCACCTACCGACTGATTTCAATGTTTCATTGTAATACAATTTTATTATTATTTGACAGATGGACAATGGTTTGTCTGAAAATCAGAATCCAAATGTGCTGTATTTGAACTGACATGTTGAATGATCATCTCCTCTACCGTCATGGTCACAGACCACAAGCAGCAAGGATACAGGAAGAAGCGCTAGTGGATGTCTCAGCATTCACACAAGTGAACCCATTAGTGTGTGAATGGCTGCTTTGGATTCATCGAACAGCTCAATGAATGGTAAATGGCGTATACTTGTATAGCGCTTTCTACCTTCCTTCAAGGGCCCAAAGGCAGTCACAGACCCATTCACACACACATTCATACGCTGGTGGTGCCTCCGCTGTCAAACAATGGCGCCAACCTCCCACCAGAGGCAATTTAGGGTTCAGTGTCTTGCCCAAGGACACTTCGACGCATGGGCGGGGCAAGGAATCGAACCCACGATCTTCCAATCCTGAGACGACTACCCTACCACTGCACCACGGCCGCCCGAACAAGTGTGTTTCGGTTGTGGGGGATGACTATGTTGGTCCTGAAGGATGTTAAAACTTGAGAGCAGTGGATGCAGTTTATTTACACAGGAAACACTGTGAAAATACTTTGATTTTGATGGAAGAAAACGTTAAACTAGATTCAAACAGCAGTTTCTTATATGAGGAAAGGTTAAAGTTGTGATCAAAGTTCCAAAATACTTCAGATTAAAGATAAATCTGATGAGTAACAAAAGTTTTTAACAGACTTTAATATAACTTTTAAATATTACTTTAAAGAAAGAGAGAATAATTTGTTATATAATCCATTTAAGTTATTTTTCTTATTTTTTTCTAATCAAAAAGTTTTTTTTTTGAGATTTTTAATCAAACACATGGTTTTAAACTCCATCTGTTCCATGATGGTTCAAAAAGTACATTTTGCCTGAGATTGAAATCGATTTAAAGGGAGAGATTTCCCTGTGATTGCAGACGTAAAGCAAACCTGCTGCTTGCTGCTGTTTACGCATGTGCATCTGAAGGACTCCGGAGAATTGGACCATCTGTGTTGTTCTTGGGTCTCATAATCCACACCTGGTAACCATCCACTCCCCAACACACACAAATGAAAGACAAAAACAGATCTGAAAGGTGCTCACTAGACTTGTTCTTTTCTTCTTTTTACTCATTACTGTATTTTTCCACAATGTCTTTGAATTATTGTTTTGTTTTTATATATAAAAAATTACTTTTCCAAAAGCCTGATGTGTAAATTTATTAGCAAAAAGGGGGTCTGAATTTGGTCAGCGTAAAACGATCACACTCTTTCTGATTTTAAACGTTTTAAAGCTTTAAGCTGTAAACTTTGGCCCGTCTACAAAGTCAGGGTTATGACTTCATGGAGCTTTCTTCATTCCCCAATCAGAGGATTTTTACGAGAGCGTAACAGCTCACTTCTATCTCCACGTGAAGACTAAACCCAGCTGCTGAATTCCAGTCGTGTCCGCTCATTGATCTTTCCCCGCTCTCCGCTTTCATTCATATTGCCATGTTAAATTGAGCGTGAACGGACAGCACGCCATTGCAACACAAAGGTCAGAGGCCAACCCCTCAGCCTTGGGCAGCTGCTGTTCCCTCTGACCCGAGGTCCTTGATAAAAGAGGCTTAAAGGATGAGAAGAAAGGAAGGCCAACAATAGAGGGAGAGGCGGGACAAGAGACTGACAATAGACCAATAACGCACCTTGGAGACACCAAAAATGTAGAAAATATTTTCCCCTCTGAGCACAACAACAAAGATTTACGAGTCTTTTCTCTTCTTTGACCTTTAATATTACAATAGTTGATGGAAAATTCCACTTTATGCGATACAAAAAACACAGATCACGATGCTACGGCTCAACATGCAGCACCTTTTATGGAATGGTGTGGAAAATAATGCCAAATAAAACACAGATGACAGAATCTGTATAATCTACGTTTATGTTAAAGAACAGTAAGTCTATCAAAAATGTTCTAATATGTCATCAGCATCAGTTCTTAAAACGAATATGTCAAAAAGCAAAAAAAGGTTTTATAAACAGCTGGAGAATGATCTATCAGGGCAGGACACGGAAGAAACCGAGGATGTTCACGCTGGAGGAGGAAATTGGAGGCAGGTGTGCCGTAGATCTGGAGACGGGGTGTGTGAGGCAGGGCGACATCTGGCAGACTGGTGGAATATTTGAAAGTGGGTGAGGGGGAAGACAGATGCCACAACAGGTTTTGGATGAGAACACCTTCTCAGTGCTCAAAAAGCATTAAATCATTGGAACGTTCAAGTTTGAACAGGTTTGTAGAGTATTTTTAGACCTTATAACCACACAACTGGTGAGGATCGTAATATTGAGCTCCAGTCACCAACCCCCTCCTGAAGTTATCATTGTCAAATAGCTTTTTTGTTTATTGCAGTGTGTTCTCCCATTAGATGTCTAAAATAAAGACATACATCCGCAGCTTTTTTTCTATACATTCACAACAACATATTTAATTCAAATGTGTTTTCAGGGTACACAAATGAGAAAACACCTGTCCTCCTAGTCATCCATCTATTTTCTGAACTCACTGAATCCTTTATGGGGTCATACGGTTGCTTGAGCCTATCCCAGCTGAGGTTGGACGAAGGTGGGATACACCCCGGACAGGTTGCCAGTCTGTTGAGGGGCCACAAACACTCAAATTGACACCCATAGACAATTAAGAACCACCAATTAACCTATAAACCATCGAATCCAAACAGAGGAAAAGTGTAACTGAGACATTTCAGGCGTCACATGTAACTGCCTATAGGGATTACTTTATAATGTATGTGACATTTTGAACTAAACCAAGCTTAAAGTTGGCATAAATTTATATAAACAATACAAAATGACCTTTTTTATATATTTATTATAGAGCTAATATGAGAAAGCAATGATTTACTGACCGTTTGATCATTTTTGCTGGTCATGAAACTGACAACCACTGCTAGGGGGTAATAGAAAGCACTAACTTTCGTCACATTTTATTTATAAACAAGTTCTTATAATTCATTTTCAGAACAAAGTACTTGACACATAGCTAAAAAAAGATGTTTTCGTTTCCGTTTAGAGTTTTTATTTCTTCAATAAGCATAGATCAGCTTCTCAGGCCACCCCTAGGTCACCTAAGTGTCCAGCAGCTGAAATCTTCTTTCAGATATAACAACCTCATTGTTGACTCTGAAGTTTAACTTTGACACGCTGCTCATCCAGTTCATCTGTGACTTTTATGGCTAATTAAACTTGTAGCTTTACACCATGATGCACTCTTCCACCGGGAGTACTCACCAGCATGGTGAGGCAGGGAGTCCGAATGCACAACAAGGTTACGGAGATGCAGCACTTCCAGTCTGGTAATTACAGACACAGCTACACAAACACACACTTATGTACACACACGCACCACGCGTGTGCGCGTATCTGTAGGCAACTGGTGCCATGGCAGCCAGCAGCTAATTGGATCGCTGTCTGTAAAGAAGGGAAGAGGAGTGAGAGGGGAAAAAAGAGAAGAAAGCATGGCAGGGGGAGGAAAATGAGATTAATGAGAGCAATGGCTCTCAGAAGACTGCTGGACAAGGTGAACTCACCAGGGATGAGTGCAGCAGCTTCATCAGTTTTCTAGCAGTTAAGCAAAAATGATCCATGTACAACACCACTTACCTTTATGGCAAATTGTCAGAAAATGCATTTCATAATAGTACGCGGGTCACTGTTTTTTTGCGGTCCATCGTAGACGTAAACAAACAACTTTAAGCTTTAGTCACAACAGCCCTTACGGGAGGATAAGGTCTGTATATGGATGAAAAATGTCCAAACCTGTACGGGGAATGCAGGTGGTGAGCATGAATTATCAAGGTCGAAAAACTCTTGGTGAACCTGTAGAGCCTTAATGTTCATGCACATTTTTCTGCAGGCATGCTGTGAGCGACAGGTTGGAGCGAACACTAACAGTGTATTCAGACTGGACACATTTCTCTTCCCCCGATGAGGCGGAACAAAGTTTCAATCTGAATATGTGCAAAAGAACTCTGGTACATGAAGGAACCGCTCTCGGACCCATCTTTTGAGGTGGTCTCTGTTGGTTTCCAATCAGTCTAAAATTCGGTTTGCTCTGAAATTCCTCAGTCTGAATACGAAACGAACCGGGAGCGGAACAACCGAACGAAAATGGCCACCATATCTGACGGTCATGTGATGTAAACATGTTAGAAGTTAGGCAATCGGTGAGCCACGGACAAATGTAAACCATTGATTCTCATGTTAGCCGAAAGGAGCTAATTGGTCCAACTGTTTACTTGTTAGAACGTTTATTTTAACACCACTAAAAAACGTGTTACTCGTTTTTCTGTGTCTCGTTACGCGGCCCACATGCGGGGTGTTGCCATGACGTCATCTTAAAACCTCTATTGTAGTTCCAACAGAATTCTCTTAAAAACAATGCCATAACATCACCACAATGAAACATTAAAATGTATTTAGATGAATTCAGGCTCAATGAAATAACTTGTAATGTGATTCACATTAATTCTACCGACAATTTACATGTTACAAATACTTATTAGCATGCAAACATGTAGCCATAGCGTCCTCAGTAACCGTCATGCAGGATTCCTCCGCGGTATCAGAGCTGAAGTAAAAAGTGTTGAACCTGGCCTTCATATAAATGCTCAAAATCCATCAGCAAAATAAACAGTTTGAATAAGTGAAAAATCCCGGCATGGATTTGCAGACAGCAGTGTATTCATCTTTTTCTTCTGTTTTGACTCACCTCCATAACTGCTGGCCAATGACTAAGAAGATCTTACGTGGCATTGTTTACAAGGCTTGGTCCAAAACAGAAACCTCCTGTAGACGCCAGGCTGAGTACAGACCAAATGCAGAGTCCAGGACTTGATCCGGAACAAATAAGCAAACTTGGTCCGGACCAACGAACATTTCCAGTCTGAATACACCCCAAAACAGCGTGCAAGGGTAACTAAAGATAATGTCGGTGAGACGTAGGGCTGTATACGTATTTTTTCTTTTTTTCAAAATGAATAAATTTTTTATTCCAATCTATGAAAGACTCTGTGACATAAAGCTCAGACTGAGCACAAATGAAAAATGTTAATTTCTCCTCCATGATCAATTTTCTAATGGTTGGCACTTGTGTATATTAAATTGTATTGACTCATCCCAACATAGCGTAAACGTCCTAATAACCTCAAATTGGTAAATCTACAGTTGGAAACACACAATGGTTCTAACTTTCAGCTTGTGTTTAATGGATGCGTGTTCTGTACGTAGAACCCATATATATATATATATATATATATATATATATATTATATATTATATATATATGTGGTGACTTGAATGCTTGTTACTGAGGGTGATGAAAATAAAGCTTTAAAATGCAGCTGCTCTTGATCCTCCACAGACCCGGACAAAAACTTGCATCACTTGTACGGGTCAATCCCTCTTATTGAGGCGTGTGACTAAGGCTAGACTTACAGTAGATAATTTCATGTAAACATGTGTTTTCCTTCATAAAAGCATTACTAATCAATTACTTTTTGTGTCTTCACCTATCATAAAAATTATGTTGTAATAGTCTGTGCTTCCACGAAGGACTTTATGGTGTTTTATTAGCTGAATTCTTTTCTTGTGCTTCATTCTTCATCAAATGAACAAATGAAGAATCATGACTACAGTACCTGCCCTAAGACAGATTGAAGTGGTTTAAATCCTACCTCTTGGTGTGCACTCAGTTTTCAGCTGAAATATTCCAAATCCCATCTCTTTGCTCTTTAGGTGTTCACCAGGGCTCTGTCCTGTGACCCCCTTTTTTTTTTTTTTAATTTTTCTTTAACTTCTCCTTACAGCGTAAATGTCACAACCTTGTTTGTTGATCATGAAGTTGATAAAAAGAAAAAGTATTTCCTCTGCTGTGTTTTTGGTGGAAAAGGACACCATGTTGTGGGTTTGTGTATCAGGAAATAATGACTCGTTGGGGGAGTCTAGTGAGGAAATAAGGGCTGTCGGAAGGTCCGTCATGGATGGGAATATGTGTGCGCTGGCAGAGGGAATGCTGCAGAGCGGTGAGAGGTAACCAGGCCAAGTGTCATCAGAGAGCTGGCGGTCAGCTTGGATGGACTGTCACAGTAGCTAGACTCACATTCCGCTCTCCTCCTCCTCCTGTTGCTCTCCAAGTGAAGGCGGTCAGGAGGACCAGTGTGAGAGAGTGTCCACAACATCAGTGTAGCCTTCCAGCCAGATGGTAATGATGCCCCAGTGCCTTCTGTGTTGACCATAACACTGACATGTTTTGAGCGCTGCGGACGGGCGGCCGCGATGAGCGCTGACAGGACCGACGCTTCCGCTGTCACCGCTGGACACAGCCCGAACAGGCTGACAGCGCAGTGACGGCCGCTGCACGCAGTGACCAAAGGCTGGATCTGAGATTTGGTTACAAATCCCGACTGGTCATCAAAGCCTTTCCTCTGCAAGATTCGATAAAAACAAATGCAGAGGATTCGTTTTCAAGTTGGTGCTCATATGTCAGCATTGAATCCTTCAAGTCTTTGTATCCCGACCTTCAAAATAAAATGTCATTTAAAGATAATATTTTCAAAGTGCTGTCTGTTTTTGTTTTTGCTTCCAAGGTTGAAAGCTTGGATGTTTCTGCTTTTCAGTTTCAACTCAAGGTTTTGTTTGAAGGGCTAAACTAAAACACTGTTTCCTTAAAGAAAAAAAAAAAAAAGGTCCTAAACCCATAAATCTGGGAAGGTGTTGACAGTTCAAAGTGCTGCTGTAATGTTCCTACAATTTTTCTGGGCCAGGATTGTTACCTATGTTGACAGGAAGTCTGAGAAGAAAGGCTTTGGAAATAAAGAAAATGTTTGAAATGTTCTCTGAAAATGTCCAGTCTGAAGGAAAGGAACAGTAAGACTTTGGTGTGTGCTTGGAACTGGAATGGAGACATGCCAACAAATAAATAGATAAATAAATAAATGTGTCTCTTTAAAGTGTTTTTGTAACACTTTAATCACAACCTATATGGTTTACCACCATCTATAAGGAAGAAAACAGAAATACATACATATCTGTCTCTTTATCAATCATTTCTCAGCTGATGTGTGTCTGTAGTCAAAAAGAAAGTCCACCCTGCTCCGGTCTCTTCTCCACAACAACTGTAAAAACAGTGGTCAGCGGCGAGGGGGAAGGCGCTGCTGCGCCTCGCATTGATGTTGGACTCTTTGTTCCAGTTCCATCAGAGCGAATGTTCCAACGGCGACCTGAAACCTTGAGTCACGGGCGAAGAATTGAACCCGTGTGTGAAGTGACCATGTGTGCGTCCATTCATACTTCCTCTTTCCTTTTCCTCCTCCACAATGGGCTGCTGCAGGAAGCACCAGGTGCAGGAAGCACCGAGCGAGGACTATGAAAGATAGGTTACAGACAAAAGAAGATCCGTGTGTGAATAGAAGTGAATTCATTACCCTTTGCTTCTGCTAAATAGATTTAGCTTTGATTAAAGAGGCTTCAGGGTTTTTTATGATTCATTTGTTGACCATCTCCCTTTTTTGGGATTGTGAGTCAGGAATGTGATTGTGTGCTGGGACACAGCAAAGGATGTCAATAAAGATCTAAAAATATACTTTTTTTTTTAACATAGCCCATCACTTAATGTTTTTGTTAATGTTCCAAATAGGTTACTGTATTGACAAACACAATTATTATATTATTATTATGTATTATAACACAATAAAAAAAATATTGTTTTATTTATTCTGTCAAAGGAAGTTGTTGTTTTTGTTCCCTAATAAAAACCCAGACACATTTTTCTTAAAATGAAATAATATGGGATGTACCACAGAACTCGTTCATAATTTACTAATGTCACTATGGGTTATGTCATCGCTTATGTTTTTTTTAACAAGTTTGTCATGTTTAGTACTTGGAAGGTTTCCCTGTAAAAATTTCAAAACCATGCAATCATTTTTTGAACAGTATAATTTACTCTTTTCACAATATAAGTCAGTGCACTAATAAAAGCAATGTTTTTTTTTAAGTTACTCTGAGTTCCCTTGCATTAGTCTCCTTAAAATATGATTTTTCATATCATCGTAGGACAAAACAACTTTAAAAAAATCTCCAAACATGAACTAAAGCTAAAATAATGTGAAAAAAGTCACATCGAGAGAGTGGTTTACATTTGGAGTACAATCGTATGAGTGTATCAACCAGTACTAACTGAGATTGGGGACAGTAAAATTATTGTACCTGCCATTACACTGTGTATGCTTTTAAATCATGTCCTTACCCACAATTCTTTGCACGGTTTGCTCTTTGCACTTCAGATGAAGGTGAATCTTGATGTAGGTTGGATAACAACCATTGCTTGTATGTGTGAACTGGACTGAATGACCCCTCCCCCTCATTTTCCAAACAGGAAGTAGTTTTAATAAGCCTAAATTCTATATACTTCTATTTGTCAGAGTAGCATGATACATTTGTTTTAATATATTCTTGTTAATCCTAAATTTTATGATTTTTTTCTTTATTCCAAATGATCCTAAACCGAGCGATCAGACGCCTCAATAAACATAAGTGATCTGTCGTCAAACGTTCAATTGATATGTTTCACGTAGCCCACTTTCAAGTTGTAGCGGGCGTGGCCTTCTAGCATGCTCACTCCTGATTGGTGAGAGTGGTTGCTATAGAAATGATGACTCAGACCAATCATTGCTTACTGATGTCGTCTGGCTCCAACATGGAAACATGTTGATTGTATTGACATCTTCTGGCTGAAATAAGCCCATCTCTATGGGTGACATCTCATTCAGTCCAGTTCTCACATACAGTCAATGGTCACAACATCCTTTTCAAAACAGAAGCTGATATAGACTGGACTTTATTATGTTGGAAAGTTGGAGTTTCCCCACATTTCTCCTGGTAGTTTGGTAAGCGTCTTGCAAGGTAGCTCTGCAGCCGTCAGTGTGTGAATGTGTGTGCATGGGTCAAAGGGAATGGGGGCCGTAAATTTTGGGTTTTTTCTTATTTTGAATATCTTAACCCACAAAGACCAAGACCCATTTTTCCTAAAAAATAAAATCACATGGAATACACCACAAATCATGTATACCACATACTGCATTTCTGATGTTTTTCTGAGACACTGAAGTCACCATGGGTCCTCTTGGGTTAAGATCTGTATGAGTGGTTGTGTAAAGTTGATATGACGAAACATTTAGCAAATCTCATTCAAAGGGTTTTCCGAGGAAACCAACTGTACAACTGGGCTTTTGGATAATAAAGTTATTGTTTTAGGATCACTAAGTTATGGATGCAATTGCAGTGGCCCCTGTTAGGTTCTAAGAATAAGCTGCGATAGGTGAAACCCACAGAGTAGTTGGACATGGTATTGCACACAGACTGCTCCTCTGGTTGCAGCCTGAGTACCACTACTAGACCGGTTCCAGCTCATAGCCCAGAGGTTGGGGACTTGTGATTGAACAGGAAAAGCCAGCATTTCAAAAAACAACAAGTTGGGGACACCCAACGTCAAAAAGTGTTGCTGAGGGGTCCTTAACCAAATGTCAATTTGTGAGGAGTTGGAGAAAACAAAGATCTGATTACGATCATAGATTAGTGTAAATGTAGAAAACTGAACATATTCTGTACAGGAGACACGGAAACCGATTGACAACATTTACAGCCAATCAGGACACAGAAATAAATGCAACTGCAGTATATCAGGGGACCACTGTGCTAGAAAACAGAGCTCTGCCCTTTTAGGTTCAACAATCCATAAATGCTTGATCCAGGCCAAACAATCCTGATAGACTGGATTAAAAAAATAATAATAAAGAAAGAAAGAAAATAACATTTGAAGATTAAAGTCAAATCCACGATGTGGTAGCACTTTGTTTTGATGTAGATTTTCAAATGTGGTATCCTCTGCTGAAAGAAAGTAGTAAAATCGTCTTGAATATAATTGGTTTAGTGAAAGTTTAACTTGTATAGAGACTGGATAGCTCCTGTGGAGCCGGTTGTTTGAAGATAGAAAACCGAATTTAAAATCTCTGCAGGGGTTTACGTCACCTATAGGATCCATTTCCATTGCAGTGTGGGCTAAAATGCACATTCTGCTGCATAAACTTAATACTTTTAAAAATGTTTCTGGAAAAGCTGAGAACCAGAGACAGCAAATAGAGGGAAGTACATGATTTATTCTGGCCAGCATTGTCTGATCTGACACACAGTGGGATGGAAGGGAAGAAACTAGAGGCTGCTGTCTAAGACAATACCCCCTCTACATCACCACCATCACCCACTCACCCTTTTAGCTTGTGTTTTTTTTTTCCTTCTTCCCAATCTGAGCAGCTCCTGAATAATTTAAAGCTCTACAGTGCAGCCGGTGATGAAGTCAACCAACCAGCAGAAGCTCTTAGCCGAGACCAAATCTGCTCGATATTTGACGCTCAGAAAGAAGAAGAACATCCTGTTCTCATCATCTGCACAAAGTGGGCAATTTCTAAAAGTATACTCTTCTAGATTAAGATGTTTTCTTACCAAGAAGAATCTGTATTCTGCTGTGGTTTTATGAAGTCTTGTATGAGCAGCAAGATGAGCTGCAGATTTTTCATTTATTTGAAAAAAAAAATTCAATAATCTAATTTGTGGACCAAAAATACATCAGTTTGAACTCACTAGGAAGTAACTGGGTTTTTTTGGGAATTCAAAAACTATTTTTACATGCAAGAAAAATTGGTGTGAATAGTCTGTTACTCATTTTAATTTTCCTTTTATAAAAAGCAAAAAAACTTTACATTTAATGGTTAGTGACTTAAAAATATTTCTGATGGTACAACAAAACATTAGGAAAAACCAAAGCATTTTATTCCCTTAAAATTGTTCATATTTTTTGTTTTTCAACTCTTTCATGGTCTAAATCTAGACTAAAATACAAACAGCCAGCTGAAATATGCAGGAATGCTGCCTGATTTTACGCATGTCTGGGATATATATATTTTTTTCAATCATTTCACGTTTTTGTTCTCAAAAATGTGGTGGCCGGCACGGCTCACATAAATGCAAAAGACACAATACAATGACAAAAGCCAAAGCACGACCAAAATAATTCACAACAGAGAAGAATAAATTATTATTTTTTTTAAGTTACATTCAGTCTCAAGCTATTGCTGCTGCTTGACCTGAGAGGAGACTCTTTTTTTTCTGGACTCCGATTGGAGTGGCTGCCTCTGCAGCCGGGGCCGGGCATCCCACCCCTTGCAGGCCAGCATAGCACCCTGGGGACAGGCAGCCTGGGCGGCGACGTACGCTACCTCAGCCGGACACTGGGGGGCGACGTGCACTTGCTACATGAAGTGAACGTCTTTAAAAAAAAAAAAACTTAAAAGAAGAAGTCAGTTTTTCATTTCCATTATGAATCATTTCTGTTGTGTAGTGCGTTTGTCGTTGCGGTTTGGCTTTTGTCGTTGAGTTGCGTCGGCCGCTTTACGAAAGCGTCCAATTGCTGGCAAACTTTCGGTAGCACCATTTACAGTGGGCAAAAAAAATCAAAAAGAAGGAAAAAATAACTTAAAAAAATATTTAAAAAAAGAAAACGGAGGAAGTGAAATGAAAAACAGCGTCCAAATTTGACTCCTGGGCTTCTACAGAGTTAAAATCCAACATATTTTGCTGAACAGGACAAAATATAAACATATTACAAAATAACCGGATCTTGTTTTTCTCATTTCTTTTTCTGGTATTTTTTGCTTTTTTGAACAATTATTCCAATTCATATTACCTTGCTTCAACCTTTTCTGACTAAGACTTTGATCATGAAATGAATATTTCACCACTAAAGCTCTCGTTTACTAGTTCTAAACATTAAAAAAACATAGGAGACCTGCTGTTTATCTGCAATGGAGAAACCAAATCTACTTGCAGGAACCTTTAACACTGATTATTGATGAGATATTTTCTTGCTCAAGTCTCATTAAAAAGATCAAACAAACCTCCCGTTTTTAAACATTTGCTGTGTGTTTTTGCCGCGGACAGATAACGGCTTCCACGTGAAGGAGCAGCGATCGACGGCGCAGCAAAGATTAGCAGTGATGGCCGTCTAACACGGGTTTGACCTCCTGAGTGGCTTCAAGCAGCAGATAAGCCTGATTGTCTGAGGAGCTCTGCAGTTTCACCATGTAAAGACAGAGTTTGTACAGACCCCTTCTTCCAGACCTTTGATCCCCCTCACTCCTTCGCGCTCCAGCTCCACAGTTTCTTCCCTCATTTTGAGGCAGTACGCCTGCAGGCTCTTCTGCAAAAGGAGGCTGCAGAAATCGGAATTTTCTGACAAAACTTATGCAGCCAGACATGACTAAAAAGCAATTAAAGTCTATCACCGCTGAGTCTATCGAGCAGCCGGCACTCCAGACTCAGGCAGGCAGAGTCGGAGCTGATCAGGGTTTCCACCTTCAGCAGCTGGCAGGGGCTGCATTGAGCTTGGCAGCCTGAAACGAAGCGGAGCAGCAGGAAGCCGACGACAGAGAAAAACACCTGCCCGAGAGCAACTCGGTGGGAGACGGGAAGAGGGGGGGGGCTTCATTTATTCACCGCAAACACATCACAAGGACGCCGCGCTCCTCTGGAGGCTTTACACTGATTTATGTAGGATTAACATGTAATTTCTTCAAACCGAATAAATAATACAAACAAACTCATCCTAACCTGAGGCCTGCTTTACTATTCCAAATGCAACCTAAAGGTTTTCTTCAACTAAACAAACGGGAGGGAGTTCAGAATCTTCCCTTTTAAAGGGAGTTCTGTGATGACCTTGGTCTATCTTCTTTTTTAGCTCAACAGATGTGGATTTTTCTATCTATCTACCCTCCAAACAATGATTCACAAAACAATCGCCTCTTTCAAAAAATGTGTTCAAACGTAGGAAAAACTGTTGATTTATTTTCTAACCTCTCTCACAGTTTGTGGTGTAGATGCATCTCTATGTGCAAAGACTTCTGAGTTTCTCTGAGTCAAGGATATAACGTATAAATAAATGTTTTATATTATTATTTTCAGCACAAATATAAATAAAATAGCTTTTTTTTTTATGGTATTCTGAAAGAAGGGAAAGGGGCAAAAAAGAACACACAATATTTATTCAATTTACTCAAGTAAAAGTTGTTTTACTTTGAAGTATTTTGCTCATTTTTAATGATTTATATATGTCATCCATCATGAGAAAAATTCTACAAGAACATGTTAAAAAGGCTAAAAAACATTTTTTCTCAAAGTGAGTGTCTTAAAAGTAGTCACACAAAAGATCAAACTGATGGTGAAGAAAAGGAGTGGGATGAGGGAGCAAATGTTTGGAAAGGGAATTTTCGGGGAAAGACATCCCACAGATTTCTCTGAACATCAGTTTCCTGCAGATCTCATTGTTAAACATGGATTTAGCAGAGGTGCAAACATAGTCCTGAGTTTACTACTGTGTCCTTAAAAACCATTTTCTATCATTTTCAGGCCTCTGCTGTCAGTGTTTACATTAGGAAAACGCCTGAAAGGATAGTTTTTGAACAATTCACAGCAAGCCATTTCAAGGATCTTACCCTACAAATTGTTAATTTAATAATAATTTGTAATATGTATATATATATATATATATATATATATATATATATATATATATATATATGTTTATATTAAAAAAAAAAACAGAGACTTCAGGCAATCAGACATAGATTTGAAAACGCTTGAGACAAACTTTCATAATTTATGGATGTGACATTTATTACGCAAATGTAATTATTTTCTGATAAAAAAAAAAAAAAATATTAAGACAATTAATAGGAAATCAATTTTTTCCATACACTTCCTTTTTTTTCTTTTTTGGTGATAGTAAGACTTCAACTGAACTGCAGATTAAAGTTTAATAATGAGGAAATTGGACTTGTACAGACAGTCAATACATTGATTTCTTTTAAGTCAATACTGATAATTACATTTAAAACATTATTTCCCTGTATTGAAGATGGAGATTGAGATGATTTTTACTGAATATGCTTTATCCTACAACACATTACAACAGCTTTCTCAAATAAACAAACCAAAAATAAGTTGAAATTAACCCATAATGATTTAAGTGCAATAGAAAAATATAAGAAATAGGTTCTGTGATCCACGTGGTTTGTGGTGCATTCTGCATCTTTTTGTTTTTAATAAAAAATGGGTCTTGATCTTTATCGGTTAAAGCTTCATTCTGCAGTCAAAGCTAAACAAACAAAACCGCATAATTATCTGTGGTTTATTAGACTTTCTCTAAAATCAACAAAATAGATAAGTAACTATTTTTCTTTAAAATGTATATTAAAGTAAAGAGTGCAGTGCAGAAAAACTATGTTTTGAGTGCATTTGCTTCTCAGAAAAGTTATTGAAACAAAGGTCAGGCTATATGAGTATACACCATTTACCATGACTCGTCCACCTCTGCATGCAAATCACCCAACAGACACATTCATACTCAAAGCAATGCAGTTACATCATAATACACAGCATCTAACACCAAATCATCCCACACAACTTTTAACACAATACATAAAAGTTAAGTAAATGTAATTTATTACTGCTCTCCTCGTATTGAATCACTAGTTTTCATTATTCACTGTAAAAAGCTCACACACTATCTTGATGTCTATCATCTCATCAACATAAACTTTTTGTTTTTCCCCTCAGTTTTCCTGAATCTGCTCATTTTAAATGCCATTTTCAGGATTTAGTTTCTGTGTGTTCTGTCAATATGAAAAATAGACGAAAGAAGACCCTGGGTTGAATCCCAGCTGGGGACTTTCTGTGTGGAGTTGGCATGTTCTCCTCATGTTTTGTGTTGATTTGCTCCAAATTTCCTTCCACAGTCCAAAAACAGGCTTCACCGATGATTCTAACCTGCACCTATGGGTGTGATTGTGAGTGGGTAACGGACTGGCGACCTGTCCAGGGTGTAAACCACCTTTGGCCAACAGCTGGGATAGGCCCCAGCAACCCAGTGACCCCAAAGGGGATTACAGGATTCCCACTCTGTTGATTCATTTCACGGGTTTGGATTGTGTCCTTGTAGACGTGAACAGACTGATGTGACTGTGTGAATGTTTTCAGTATGCAATAGATTTATGTGTAGTTAACTTTGTCTAATTGTTCCACTCTTTTAGAATTCCTTTCAAAATAAATTGAAAAAAAAAAAAAGTGGTGACAATAAATGCATCAAAAAAGACTTCTTAGGACAAAAACAATTGTTTGGAAGCACAGTTCCTCTTTTTTCCTGCGGTGTGTGTGAAACATCCCACTCTCCTCCCACTCCCTTCAGCTCAGCAGTGGAGCAGAACACAGAGCAGAATACAAAAAAACAAAAACAAAAAAAAAAAACTGTCAATACTCTGCACTTCCAGGTCCAAATGTGCTTAGAAAGGAAGAAAAAAAGGATGCAGAACAGAGCCGGGTTGTAATGATCTCGTGCAATTGAGTTGTAGGAAGGCACAGACAGAGGATGACACCACTCTCCTTTGTCTCTTATCTCCCATCGACAGCATGCAAATGTTTAAAACCGTCGCTTGTGACAGACTGCAGGCGCCTATTTAACTTAACCAGACTGGAAAAAAAAAAGTTTAACCTTTAACCTTTGAAAAAAGGAGATGGAGAAAAGTGTTAACCGGAGTGTTGCTCTGAAATTGCAAATGATCTGTCTTTAAACAGGAATTTAAAGATGAAATTAATTCAGATTAAAGCTGCGAGCTGTGTTGTATGACCCAAAGGTGCTACCTGCCCTCTTCCTGCTCCCTGACCCGCCATCACTGGCTGAGCGGCTGTTACACCCCTTACTCCCACCCTCTACCTACTTCATCCCTGTCAGAGCAGCATGTGATGAATTCATGAAAAAACGGAAACACTTTTTGGCTTTTGCGTCGGTTCTGTCTCCATAGCAACCATTCTAACTTTTGGTTCCCTCGGGGTAGCAAAGAGGTCTGTATCATTTTTAAAAGAATTGGCAAAAGTAAACTTTTGGATTTCCTTAGTAACTGAGGTTTTTGTCTTAACCACATATAAGGAATGTTCCTTTTATGTTGATTTCGTATTGTTTAAAGTAAAATAAAAAGTGGGAGAAACGCTAACGCCATTGAAAATCTACAACTTCTAAATCCAACATTTCTTCCCAAGTAGATTCCCAATGATGCCCGAGGAGTTAAGAGGTGATAGACTGAACTTCCTGGGAGAAGGTTACATTTTTTGTAGCTGGTACTAAAGGGGATTTATTTGGGATATTGAATAATGAAGGCGGCCTCTTCCCAAGGCCGACAAAACTTTGATAGTGGTTGTAGACTTAATATTTTGGCATGTGTGTAAAATTTTGTGAAGCTTGCTTGGACAACAGTTGAGAAAATGTGAAAATCACCAAATTTCACACTTTATTACAAAATGGCCGCCAAGTTGTAGGTCATATGTCCATCCCATAATAATTTTATGGACATCCTTGGCACGTGTTTTGGTTCTGTTTGTGGATCTTGCAAATGTTGCTGAGGAAATAGCAGGGGTACATTTTTGCTCAAAGGTGCTGTAAGCAAGAAGAAAAGAACCGGATCCTTCCAGTCCAGGTTTTGTTTTTTGTTTTTTTTTTTACAAAAATGATTTCTTTCTTTGGCATCCATCCCTAAACTTCTTAAATACCGGTTACTTTTCTCTTTTATCCTTACTTTAATCCAGACGTTTTGCATTCGGCACCTTAGCTACACTGAAAATACACGTAAGTAACACATCAAAGTACGTCTTCTATAATTTTACTTCTCTTTAAACTAATTGATAGGAACAGCTCCATTAGTTCCTTCTGTCCACAAAATGGAGAAGTGGAGAGTGAAATCCTGCTTCTTTCCTCCCACGCTGCCCTCCCACACTCCGGCGCTCTCACACTTCACGCCGGCCTGATTCTTGCCCACATCCACTGTAACTCTGAGACGAGGAAACTGTGAAGCCTCACTGCTAAAATAATATTTACCGAGGTAACGGCTTATAGGAAGTATGACTACCATCTCTGGGGAAATGACCGCTGCAAAACCCTCAACAGTGTGTGAGAGCGGGACAGAGAGGAAGTCAGGGTTGAGAGGGCCGTTTTTATCTTCAGAAAAATGTCTTTGGGAAAAAGAACGAAGCTCAGAGGACGGACGGGTCAGTGGGCACACAAAGAGCTCAGACTGATGAAGAACTGCTAAGTACCCAGGAAAGACAAGCAGAAATGATGACTTACTCCATTTATAATGAATCTAACGAGAGGAATGGCTGATTACTGGTCTCAGCTGGTTTCATATGTGCCACTTAATGGATATTTCATAAACCCTGTTTTTAAAAGAACACCAGCATATTTTCATGTTCTGATCTCTGTGGAACATCAGGATGTTCTTAGCTTTGTGTAAAATTCAATTCAAAAGGAAATAAGAACTATGGAAAAAGAAGCAGCAAACCAGTTTTATTCTGACATTAGTGGAAGGATTTACTCAAAAAGGAACGTATTTACTGATGAACAAATAATGTCTATGAAGACTTATGCAGTAGTAAATCTTCACCATTTCAAGAAGACCTTTAAAGTGATTGATTTTAAAGCGTCTTAAAAACCTCGTTTAAACAACGTCATCTGGTTCCGTCTAACCAGCTGAAGCATCAAAAGATCATCCTCCAACTTGTTTGCCTCCGTTTGCTGCTGTAACATGAATCAATATAAAAACACACCTTTTTAGAATGGCTTTTAATGCTCAGTAGTTGGTGGCATTTTATTTTATTCTATTTTTATTTGTTTTATTGTTTTCGTATTGATCTTTTATGTATTTTACTGCAGACTGCTTTTGTAATTTTATGTTGTTTTTATTTATTTTTTAATTTGTCTAATTTTTAAACTCTCTTCCTTCTTTTAATGTGAAGCACTTTGGCCTGCTATAAGCAGTTGTAAAGTGCTATAGAAATAGTTTCATTCATTCATTCATTCATTCAAAGGAGTTTCTTCAATCAGAGGTGAAAACATAATCAGATTTAACTCATTTATTTCCAAATTTCCAAAAATCTTGTGTTATTAGTATCCTTTTGAAAGAATCAGTCATAATTTTTGGAAATTTTAATGAAAATGTGTGTAAAAAATTTTATTTTATGTTCTGTCCCCATTGTGACCAGTGGGGTTAAATGAGTTACTAATGAAGAAGTATAGGAGTGAGCTGATCACTCACAATATTTTTTATTTTTTTTATTAGAAACAAATTAACTTTTTTTTTTTTGGACATGAGCTGAAGTGAACAAATTTTGCTAGATGATAAACAGTGATTTGTAACATCTTAGGCAGCTAAGTCACTAATACCCTGTTTTTCTTTTTACTTTTTATATGTTCATTTATATTCTTTTTAAAAAGAATATATTTAATATTTTTTTTAATGCATGTAGCCCCTGGTGTTCACACTAGCCAAATATGGAGGGGCTTCTTCTTTTCTTGCTTTTGTTGCTGTTTACTAGTGCATGGCTACCACCTACAGTTGGAAGAGGCTTGGTGTGAAAGTGGTGCAAATCTGGTGGATCTTGCTCAAGGCTTTATCTTTCACTTCTCTGTCCTGATATATTGTATCATATCGGGCACAAACAATTATTAATTCGTTCTTCAAAATCAGATTTCAAATGATTTGCACTTCCGTGAATTGCAAGGAGTGACATCCATGGGTCACTACTAAATCTGAACCCCTGGGTGGTCAAAGTTTGACCTGGTTTAACATTCAACATGCATCCATTGGTCACGTGTCTTGTACACAGAGCCCAAAAACGGTAAAAAAAACCAGCATAGTGGAAAACTAAACGGCAGACTATTGATCATTTTTGTGCGTGCAGGTGGTTTTGTCTAAAATAAAACTCTCAGCGCTCCTCAAAAACTTTCCTTCTCGTTCATGCCTCTCTGCTCGCTCCAACAAGACATCATTCTTCCTCGACACCACTAATTCCACCTGCAGGGCATTTATGTTACTACATGTGTCTTAAATGCGCAACAAATATGAACAGTTTTAAAATTAAACAATAATAACAATTTTTTTAAATAACGTGTCAACACAAGAGTTCTTTACGCAGAAGCCAAAAATGTGTGTTTACGCATGTCTATGCAGACTTCTCATTGAAAGAGGTCGCTGGAACGCATGTTTCTGATGGCAGTGTGAATGTCACAGTAGTTGCTGGTGTGGTGATCTTACTGCTCAAATTAACATGTATTGTGGTGAATTGGAGACATTTGATAAACTTTGAAGAAGAAGCAACAAGTTCTGGTTTAAGTCAAACGCCCAAACTTGATAGTTTTCTTATGAGTTTGTCATAAAAATGATCAGTTAGCTGTCACTGTGGTTCAACCGAGCACTAAAGTCACAAAGAAAGTTTATTATGGCTTTATTGCTGCTTAGATTTCCAAAAAAGGCTTTTGTTTTGGTCACAGAAGGTGAGGTGGAAGCCAGATGTTTACAGCACTTTTTTTTGGCAATTTATGACCCCTTTTGCTTGCCATAGAAGTGGTCCAAAGGCCCCCTTTACTTTTAGATTAGCTGCTGCTTGCTGAGAAAAACTACAAAACCAACCTGCAAAAAGGTTCTAAAACTAAACATTACTTGTAAAAATATTTAAATTCCTAAATATTTTTTGGAATAAGTATAATCTGAGATAAAAACAAGGAGCAATGGTTTCTATTCAACCCTGAACGGGTGTGTTTTCCCGCAGTTATCTGGGGATCAGTGGCTGTGGGTGTTTGAACAGATGTAGACACATCACGCCGGCTCAATGCGAGTCGACAGTGCAGTTTTTAGAGGCTTTCAAATGAGCTGACACGGCCCCTCTGAGAGGTAAGTATGGCATATTCCGGGGGGAAATTCGCCACAATTCTGTTTGTCATGCTATTAAGGAAAGCTGATGGTTGCTGTTTCTGTAAACACTTACCAACACGGCGCGGGCTAATGCTGCTGAAGGAGATTGCAGACAGCTTCTTTTTCTGCCTTCGACACCGACTGAATAAGCTTGCAAAATTCTCAAATGCCCGCACTAATCAGCGCGGTGAGTTCCCATTTTCTGGCCAACACTGCTGAGAAACGATAACAATCCGGTGTGTGTCGGCTTTTGCAGAGATGTCTTCATCTTTGCTGCTTTGTAAGCAGGAGAAATCATGGAACAGCACTTAGAGAAAAGCTTACAGATGGAGGAAACAGACATCTGGAACACAAAGTCACTTCCTGACTTTAAAGACCCACCCTTAAGAAAACTATTTTTTGGTCGTTTTTAGCTGATAATTGTCTCACTCTTTTCATGATGGAAGACACATAAAGAAAATTGAGCTTCAGATAGCATCTCTGAGTTTTTCTATTGTGATGCATCTACTTGTTGACGATTGGATCCATGCACATTTTGGCATCTGCTTCAAAACGACTCAATAGCTCCAATATTGTTTTTCTTGGACTGCTAACGTTAGGTTGGAGGGGTGAGGGGCTGTAAGCTAGCAGGAGAGAGAGTGAACCAGGCACCTCCATAGTCTGACCCATAGGCCAATGCAGCAAATTACCACATTACTTTCAGTGTGTTCTAAAAATTGGGGACACCATTACTTAATAGTATTTGTTTTAAGCTGTTGTAAACCTCCCAACACCGTCATGTGATCCTTCTGTGACACTTTTTAGCTCATTTCTAAAATGTAAATGTAAAATGTACAGAAAATAAAAAGTAAAGTTGAGAGTGAGGACTGCAGAATAAGTGGAAACTGGCATATTTTTGTCAGAGAAACTTGAAACTGCTGTGTCAGCCTGATATGCCAGGAGATTCTGGGTAGTTCAATATCAAGAAGCACCACCAGGTCCAACACATTCTCACAACCAACTCGTCATATCTGAACGTATGTTCTGGCCTCCTCCACATCACTTTTTGACGTTTTGGGTCTCCCCAACTCGTCGTTTTTTGACGTGCTGGCTGTTCCTATTAAATCAGGGGTCCCCAACCTCCGGACTGCGACTTGGTACTGGTTCAAGGGCCGCTTGGTACCGGGCCACAGACAGGGAAAAAGTGGATATGCAAATCACGGGTCCCCAACCCTCTGGATGAAACCCAGTACCCTAAACCAGTTTCGCGTCCTATAGCGTGTCCGGTACAGAGTCCAGTACCGCCTCCAGTACCGCCTCCTGAAAGTTGGGGTGGTGAGATTTAATGGGAACAACCTGCAGGTCAAAAAATGACAACTTGGATACACCAAAAATGGGTGTATCAATCCGATACTGGTCAGTATCGCCAATATTGATACCAATATCAAAATTCTACGTAAATGTGGATGTCACATCAACTTGAAAATCTCAATAGTTTTTTTTTTTTACTTGATGAATACAAAAACAGAATTAAGACAATATTTTTAATTCAATGGAAAATAGTCTATTGAAAGCTGGGTCCTTTTTGTTGATGCAGAAAATTTTCAAACAAGAGTGGAAATATCGATATCTGCTGGCTGGTATCGATCTGATACCGATACCAACTTGAGATCAAAACTATCAATATTTTGGATCGATCTGTTCTGCTCTACCACTTTGTACGGGGACACAGACAGGGAAAAATGCATATGCTAATTAGGGATCCGCTGGGTGCTAACCCGGTACTAGTTCTGAGTTCGGTACCGTGTCTCGAGGGTTGGAGATCCGTGATTTAATAGAAAAGGTGGTACATCAAAAAACAACGAGTTTGGGATACCCACAAAATTCAAAAATTGACATGGAGGGGTCTTGAGCCATACGTCTATTTATGATGAGTAGGGAGTGAGAATATGTTGCCAGAAAAGCTAAATGGGAATTCACTGTGCAAAAAAAATTAACAGAATTATTGATAAAAAACACATTTTATTGTATTACCCCCCACCACTGAATTTGGCCCTCTTGGAAAAAAGTTTGGTGTAAACAGAGAGCTCTCAGCGACAGAGCTCTGCTCCACAACTTAGAGGTGAATTTCTGATAAACTGCCGCTCTGCAGAAACAATGTACTAGAAAACTCATTTTTAAAACTTTGGCTACAAATGACATAATCATATTTAAAAGACCACTTGGAACAGTTTTAAAATAGATCAAAGGATAATCAGAGTAGAACCTTAAGTCAACTCCTAAACCTCATCTGTTTCAAACTGTTCTTCTCAAATAACATTTTTTAATATTATCATCATTATTATTTTTATTAGACAGAGAAAGCAGGGAACTGGATCGGTCCTGATTAGTTCTGGGACATACATCCGCTATATGAGCATCCATATCTGGTATAATTGATCCCCAATTAGCTCTTCATTTTTTTTATGATCTATTTCCATCTGCATAACAGGAGTGTCTGTGAATGACACGTTCAGTCTGCAGCCATTCAGATGGACACGGGAGTTATGGGTATTCACCAGAGCAAATGAAGGTGTAATAAAAACTCTGATTACCCCCGTTGTAAAGAGTTTAATCTTCTTTTATGGGATGTTCTGCTCTGCGTCTCAACAGCGTCTCTGCTCTGCTGCTGGTCAGGATGTGTCCATCTGCCCTGAATGAATCCTGGAGCACAGGGCGGTCACGCTGCTCCTGATGACATTCAGGTGAACACCGTCCCGTCGTTTGACTCTTTTTCAACTTTGAAAAAAGAAATTTGTGAATATTTGTCCATGTTCAATCTATTCGTCTGTCCTATCATCCATCCATCCTTCCATCCATCCATCCATCCATCCATCCATCCATCCATCCATCCATCCATCCATCCATCCACTTATTCATTAGTGTGGAGCAAGTTCCTATGAGTTATGAGTAACTGATTACTTAAGTAATATATTAAAGTAATACTTTAATCTTCTACAAAGTAGTGTAAAAACATTACTCTTGATCATTTAGTCATATTTCACTCATTCTATGCTCATTAACTGACAAACTCAGACTGATTTCCTGTTCATAGACTTTTCAAAGTGTTTGTTTTTCTTGACTATTGTATATAATCTTTTATCATTGAGGCAGTTTATGTCTATTTTTAAGTTTTATTTCAGTTTTTAATCTTTTTTAAACAATGTCCTTCATTTTTTCTCCATTTGTTCTTCGGCTTTTTTGTTTTTTACTTTTTTGAGTCAATATCTTATATATTTTTTTGATTCTCTGGACTAAACTGTATTAAATTATACTTCAGCAGGTTTTACAAAGAAAGTAACTCCACCTATTCATGCTTGAATTTAGTTCTAATTGTTTAAAACATATTCTTCAGGTTTTTTATTCTATTCAAGGTGATGCCACATTAAGTGGAGTCCTGGACTAAATGGTGCTTTGCAAATCAGTGACATATGACATGAAGGGGTCAAAAGTCGTCTGGCAGTCATATAATGTGTGAAATTCCCTCTGTGAAGGGAAACTGTATTCATCGGACTACAAGTTGCTTCGGGGGATAAGTCACAAATGCCAAAAAGTTTATAATAAAAGAGAAAAATATCAATCATTGGTCACACCTTCAGCCAAATTTAACTAAAACTCACCTCACACTTTGACAAATATGGGACTTTTGAATTTCAAATAAAGTTAAGCTGTTATTTATAATAATTTGGCGGTAACTTGCTTAAGTTATGTGTTCACAGTTGCAAAGGAAAATACTCTTAGAAATATCTCTGAGTTATTCGGATGACAGAAATAAACAAAAATGTGTTATAAGTTGGCAAAGCATTTACATCAGCAGTGAGGACATGGAAGGCAGCGTTCTAAATTCGTCTAGCTTACCAAACTTCTAAATTGTGCAAAAATATTAGAAGAAAATATTTTTTTTACTTTTTTGAAATAAGAAAGAATGAGAAGTTATTTACTGTTAAAAACTCTTTGTTGAGAGATGTTTGTTAAAACAAATGTTGTTTTTAGCGTTTTATTGGGTATAAAGCTAACATTTAAACCTCTTTGCGTTGATGGTTTGTTCTATTCATTCTTGTTTTGTGAGTATTTTTTTTAACCTTTTCTGCAGCGTTTCTCTATTGCTCACTAATAAATCAAAAACTAGTTCTCATCATTTCTTAACATTCTTAATACGTTTTTTTAAAAGACCAAGTCGATAATTTGTGAAAAATTTGACATTTTATACAAATGTAACCAGAAGATCACGTTTTTGCAATATTTCTCTAACAAGTGATTCTGTTACCTTATGATTTAAAAGTCAAGGAATGGAATAAAACACAAACCTGTTGGGCTGTAACCAGATTCTACTATTTATTACACATATTACATTCTTAAATAAAAATGCTCCACTTAACAGTTCTTGCATAGATATCTTACAATACCAATTTAGAAAAGAATTATGAAACAGACCAGTAACAAAAATAAATTTTCTTCTTCCTTAATAAAGAACATTACCGTACTAACATCATATAATACAAATAATATTTTAAACACTTTGTACAGCAAAAATCGTAAGTGAAACAAGAGAACTTAAATCCAACTGAATGGAGTTGGCAGAAGAAAGGAACGCAGAGTGGAATAAAAGCTTCCAGATCCAACGGTGATATGAAAGTATCAGATATGGAGCTCTGCTAGGACGGATGAGAAGCGCAGTGGTGAGGTGATCAAACACACAGAAGCTTGTCATAGTTTCCACTTCTACACTCGTCATCCCAGAAGATACGGAGCTGGGACTGCTCGACAGAGGTGGTCTGACTGTGAATATTTCCTGGATTATGACAAGATGGGAGAATACCATTTCCATGAAGTAATATATGATGGATTAGCCAATCAGTATGAGGGAAAAGGATGGCCAAAAAGAGTGCACTTATCAGTTCAACTGTTTTGTAATCTTCTGGAAATCTTTATCTGATTTTGTAAACGTAGCTTTGGAGCTAAAGCCTGTTTTTATGTGATACATGTGAGCAGAAATTCACACTTATACAGATTTTAGTTGTTACATTACATGAAAGATGAGGTGAGTTATTTAAAAGACCAAAAGTATACCATAAAACTGTTCATTTTTTTACTGTATATATTAAAAAAACTTTTTATGTTGGCAATTAAAAAAGAACCGCTTGACTGGGATTTTTTTAATCCAAAGCTGTAGGTTTTAAAGTATAATATCAACACTTTTATTATACAAGCAGCTTAGAGAAAGGTGGTAATTTTATTTTAATCAGGTTCATAATTGAATGAAAGAAACTGTTTCTTTCTAACTTCAAGCTTGTTAGTTTTTTTTTAATATCAAAACAGTTAATTGAAGTATTTTATTTTTATCAAAGTGTATGAAAAAATGTTTTAGTGTTTTAGCTTAAAGGGGAATTGATCACAGCAAAATAAGCAATTTTATTCAATTCTTAGCACTAAAATGACTGTATATAAACAATATTAATGCATTTTACTAACTAATTGACTTGCATCAAATTCAAAATATCATGTTTCCACTTAGCCGTACATGTCGAGAACATTGTTAGCATTTCGCTTCGTTAGCCTAACTAGCTAACAAGGGATGTAAAATCGACCGGTAACAAATTTCCGATGACAAATTTTTTTAATTTTTAGAATATTACTCTTACTTTGGAGCTCTAATATTATCTTACTAAAATATATTATGGTTTTGGAATCATTTAAATTTTCAGTTACGAATATTTGCAGCTGCACAATATTAAAGACTTTCTAGATTTTTAAGAACAGTAAACCAAACACAGACCAATCCTTTCTCCACATACTGAGAGGCTTTCCAGAGTTGGAACTAAATTCATCAAGACCGAGTTTAATGGAAAATAAAAAAAAAACATAATAAAAAAACAAAGTACCTTAAGAGAATATTTAGCTGGTGCTTTTATAAAGATACTTAAATCTCAACAAAGAAGCTGTCGGAGCGCCCACGCCACAGAGCTCATGAAAGAAATTCTCAAAAACAGTTGGATGTCGGAGCGTGCTTGGCTCCAGAAGGACTTTCGACGATTGTGGGTTTTGGGTGAAGAGGGTTTAGTGCAGTGTGGAGTGAAGCGTTACAGATACGTGGAGCTTAGATGTTTGGATTTGTTATATACCTACACATCAAGCATGAACAAACACAGTAGTTACCGACAGTCATTCTGGGATGCCACTGATGCCACGAAAGTTTAACCAAGTCTGGCTGAGTGTTAGCGAAGGACACGCCCCCAGGGGAACAGTGATTGAAAAAGGCATTTCACTGGAGGGTGGGGCAGATGGTCTGACTCCCCCAACTGGATTAGTAGACTGTGGTTCTTGGTGGCAAAGTACATCCTAGTCATGTAAAAATTAAAAATGTTAAGTGGATATTCGACAGAGTGCTTAAACAGACTATGCTAGCAGTGTGAAGAGTGCGATAGCTAAGTATAATCACGTTAAGTGCAATGGCTGCAAGAACTAAAGCAGATCTACAGAAATGTGCTGTTGCCACACATGGTAAGTTTCAAACAGAGAGGTCTGCATGTAAGATCACACGCTATTTACAAAAGCTGCCAGGAGGGGCGCTAGTCGTGGCTTCAGACCGATACGGTGGGACATCTGAAGCCTGGGCCTGCGGGAAACATCTTCATGTGGCAACAGAAGAGGTTTTCTGCCGGAGTTTCTGCAATCGGAACATAATGACCTCTCCTCACTTTTGTCCTCTGATTCTGGAGCCTGCTTCATAAAAGTGTTTCTGCAAGTTCATAAATCTGGCTAACGAAATGTTGCTCTGGTCAGACACGCGTTACATTCATAGATCCGTTAAAGCGATTCCACATTTTCATAGAGTAAAAAAAAATTGTCCGGATGTAAAAGTTGTAAAATAATATACTTGAGTGTTTAACAATTTATGTTAGATTTATTTAAAACTGAATCTTTGAGGGATCTTTAAGTAGAAGGTTTTTCTTCTACACTTAAGGTGAGAAGATGCAAATAGCACGTTTTGCCGTCCGACTGACTGAAAACAACTGTAGTCGAAAGGATAAAACTCCATGGTTGTGTCAAAATTCCTTCACTACTCACTACTTCATGCTCTATAGAGGGCGACCGCCATTTTTTTGAGGTGTAAGAATCAACAATTTCAAAATACAGTGTCCTGGAAAGTTGCCATAAGTCTCTGTGTGCATTAGATTGGCAAATATAAACCACAATGCATTGAGTTTGAAGAATTTATCATTTGAATATAGGTAAGTCAAATTGTATCTTCCAAAAGTAAAAAGTTTAATTATTAGAACACAGTGACTTCATAGAGAATCGTCATAAAAATGTGTTTTTTAGTTCGGCACATGGTTGACATCATACTTGTCCTTAGTAAAAGTAGTGAGTATGGTGTCTGAACTACGTTAAAATTCAGGGTACTAAATAGTCTGGCACTATGTAGTCTTTACAGCAGGGGTGTCAAACTCACTTTGGTTGAGGGGCCACATTCAAGCCGTCTGATCCGAAGTGGGCCGGACCAGTAACAATAGTAAAATAGCATATGGTCAACTTGTTGACCATATGCCATTTGTTTTCTCAGTTGAAAAAATGTCTCAAACAAATAAGCAGGGAACCAAACAGCATCTTACCCAGATGGGGCACGCCCTTGAATATGTATTTCTTAATGTCTTGTGGTGGAATTGCACATTGCAGCCATTTCTCACCACAAGAATGGGCTAAAAACTAGCTTTTTTTCAACATCCTTATATTTTTTTCTTTTCATGAACGGGCCCGATTATACCATCCGGTGGGCTGAATGCGGCCCGCGGGCCAAAGGTTTGACACCCCTGTTTTAGGGGTTAGAGAATAGTGAAGGAATTGCAACACAGTTCAAATGGCTTTGAGACAATATTTACGTATCGCAGCGGATTAATATTTTTTAAAGAGTTACAGTCCGCCTTTGACTCTGAGAAGAGACTTTCCCGATGCTAAGAGGCTAACTTCAACTAAAGCTACTCGCTCTTGCTTTAGCTGCTAGCGCCACTACACTAGGTGACCCATCAGACGGAAATCGCAATATTTTTTCTACATTTACGGAGCAATTAGTTTGTCTCCAGTTGACAGCGGACAGCAGCGTGAGAATGCTGTGATGAAGGGAGAGCGCGTTTGCAATCAAAATTGAAATAATCCCTTACTTTTTCCCATCATGCATTGCCGGCGCACTCCCTCTCTGATGGTTATACTACATTCACAACAGTTACCTTGCAAATCTTTGGGAAAATGTGTTAAGTGTGCATTCAGAGCAGGGATTACTGCTGTGGACACAGATGAGGATGACCATGGAGGAAATGGAGAGAAGAGGGACGCTTGATGGATGGGCGGGGATTAAATCTCTGTTGGGACTGTACACATTAATGGTCATTTGTTTGGATTTTAAATTGTGAAAAAGAAAAAAAAATGAATATGTATGTGCGTTCATGATTTTCCTTCTATCTTACTTGCAAAACATTGAATGCATATGCCTGGAATCAGTCGAGCTGAAGGTGTGTTTCTGAGTCTTTGAGCGATCTCGTTAGTTCAGCCGCAGAGCTAAAGGATTACCCAAAGGTATCGGTGCTGATAGGAGCTGCAGGGTTGCAACTAGATGGCCCGGAGGAACCTGGGAGAAAAATAAAGAACCCAGAGCTGCAGAAAACTTTCTTTAGTAGACTGGGAATAGAAAAACTGAAAGTGAATTAACATGTGAAGTCTGTTGTCAGGATTGATCTCAGTTCAGATTTGATTGGTTTGTAGTTCTGACTTCTATTGTACTCAGAAGCACAATAAAAATTGCAAACAGATCGTCATACGTGTATCGCAAAAGATGACTGTGATAAATGGTTCCCTTAAATGTATTTAACAATCGGATTGACCCCTCCACATGGTTGACCAATCAAATACAGTCCTTTTATGTTAGATGCCCGCCTTCAATGTAGTCGAGGGTGGAGTTTAATTTAAAGTTATGATGACTTTCATTGGAATAATGTTTTGTCATTTGTCCATGTATCGCAAGTCAAATCACCATCGCGTTATTGATCAGTAATATCGTACATCGCGAGTTTTCTTCTTATTGTGTAGCCTTATCTTTTACACCAATTATCATTTTTTTCCCCTAAATAAACACTTTCAGTAAGCAATTCTGAAATTTCTTTTAAAAGTCAGAGGAAGTTTACGCCTCCATTCAGTTTCACAATCATTTGATGTCTTTACTCATTTATTAAAACCGTTAATTACTATTATTTTTGTACTGAGCATGATCACTACTAACGGTTCTTTTGAGATCAGAGAAACAAATAAAAAGCTTCAATGGCTGCTCAAAGAAAGAGGAACTTTGTTCGATGAGAGTTTGATGTACTCAGAGGAAGCCGGAGTGTGTGAAATGAAAAGCTGTTTGAATCGTTTTAATGTTTCTGAGCCTCTGAGATCAGGGAGTTTGGTTTTATGCATGAATGAATGGAGTTCACGGGGAGGGGGAGGGTAAATAAATAAATAGAAAACGAAAAAAAAAAAGATTAAAACAAATGTTTTAAAAAAAATTCTCCCTCAAAATCTGCTTGGAATGAAGTCTGGATGGCTGCTCCCCTCACGTTATGCTTAACATGGGGGCCAAGACGTTTGATAAATTAACAAAACTGGCAAAAAGTGCTCATGATCATCATTCACCTATGATTGTATGTTCCATAAAGTAGTGCCTCAACTGTTTTAGAGGGACTCCATCATCCAAGCGGACTGAAAATGACAAATAAAAAGCTCAGAAAATCAACATTTGTTTCTATAGAAATATGAGATGTTTTCTCATATCCAGCAGATGGATAAAAGTTCATAGAGAAAGCTGCCGCTAGAGAGAAAGTTTTTTTTTTTTTTTTATATATCAGAAGATGAGACTCTCTCTGCCCATGGCTGAAGGTTTTTGGTATGGATTGAACCCCTCCCCCCCATTTGTATTTCACCTGATCACGTTTGGCAACTGGCAGGAGTCTGGTGTGAAACCCCCCCACCAGCTCTAGAATTCTCCTGCTTCACCCAACCGCACCGGTCGGCATCGGTTAGTGTCAAAACGTTAGCATGTGTGGTGAGGCATTTTAATGATGGGACTTTAATGCTTTGATGGCAACAGAGGTCTATTTCAAATATTGAGCGAAGACTTTGATTGACCAGTGGTGGCTGATTTCCTAATTGTTAATTTTTTTAAAATAAGGCGCAACGTTCAGCGTGAGTGATTGAAGAACATTCTCACGTCCAACCTTCAGCCAAGAGCAAAGGGTCTCTTCTACTAAACAATAGTTTCTACATCTACTGTGAAAAAAGATTCAGGAGCAGAGTGTTTCATTTCAGGAGTGTTTGTTCATGAGCTGGAGAGTGTGTGTGTGTGTTTGCCTGTCATGCAGTGTTTTGTATTTTTCTTTAACCCTGTTCAACAGGTTTAATAGTGATCTAAAATTGTATGTTGTCTCTATGTAAATGAGTAAATGTGCTTGCTTTGTGTGTGTTAAAGTGAGACAGATTTTTTTTAGTATGACTTTAAAAAATCTTTTATGATTTTTTTTTTTCTTGTTCCTTTTTTTCCTTTTTTGTTGCTGTCAAAGAAATAAAACAGAAAAAAGCACATTGGAAAAAAAAAGTCAGTGCAGTCAACGAATAAGAAACAGGCAAATGCGACAGGCCTTCTGCGACCTGGTTTGTTCGGAACCAACAGGAAAGAGTTGGTTGGCGTCTGGAGTCCGAAGTGATGAACTGAAAAGCAGCTTTTTTTTTTTCTCCTTCGTTCTTGCTCTGCTGTGTTGCCGTGGAGATGAGTCTGAAAGCTCACAGGAGTGACTTTCAGAACATTCTTTGAAAGGAAAAGGACTTTAAAAAAAACAACCTGTCCGTTTTAGCTGGATCCTCTTCCTGACTGGTGGAGAGCTGAACTGGAAAAGGTCATCCCAGGATTTCAGCTGCAGCACAAACAGAACCACAGAAATGAAAACTTCTCCACTTTTTTTTTTCCCCAAATAAAACTCCATCCGCTGATTTGTTGCGGGCTGCAGGTGCAGAGTCAGTTACCTTGGGATATGAGTTCTTCTCTTCCCACACATTCTGCTGAAATCACTGTAGATTTTTAAAGTTTTTTTTTTCTGTTTTTCTCTCAAACCCAGTGAGTTTTAAGACATTTTCTCCAAGAGAAAAAAAGAGCAAAGTGTCATTGTTTTTAATAAGAACATTAAGAAGAATTAATATCCTCTAAGTAGATTAAAAAAAGGGAAGAAAGTGTCGCTGCGCATTTCTGTCAGATGGCCTGCGGAGGCGGCAGGCGTCTCCATGAAGGTGAGAGATGCAAACGCCCCCTGGAGGAGAGCCTGAGAGCTGCAGCAGCTTTTGCCGACCGAGGTCCCGAGGGCGCTCCGAAAAACACCCCTCACTCCCGGGCCCTGGGTCCGATTGTCAGTCATGCTATTAGCCAGTCCATGTAGTCTCTCCCACAGATTAGGCATTGTTGTTTTTCTTCACGTTGATTTCAGAACCTGACTGCGGCAGATGGTGGTTTCTTATGTTCAAAAAAGCAGTAAAAAAAAAAAAAGTTGAATATCTGTAAAACACGAACGGCTATGAGAATTTCTTCACTGAACTACCTCCTTAAAAAAGTGACTTAATCATGTAAACACCATGAGTAAAGATAAGGAAATAAGGCGGCGGAGTGTGAGTTGGGTGTGTGTGGGTTTGGCAGTGTCCAAGCCCCCAGAGCGGCGTGACAGCAGCCGGGGTTCACCGGGATGATGTAATCAGAAATCCATGTGTGAAGTGTGAACTGCGAAAAACTTGAAAGTGAAGATTTAAAGAAAAACAACAATCTAGCTGCTCCTCGTTTCCACCCTGCTCCTCTCCGGTTGTCGGACAGGACGGACGGGGCGGGTGGTGGGTTGCTAGTCTGCACGTTCCTCTCTCGCTCCTCCTCTTCTTCCGTTGCTCCTCCTCTCCCTCGCCTGGTCTTCTCGCTCTCAAATGTGCCGTTTCATGTGCAGAGCCAGGTGGTCCGACCGGGAGAAACACCTACGGACAAAGGAGGAGGAGCCAAGAGGTAAATACTCAAGCAACTTCACAAAACTGCAACAGGAAACACAGAAGTTAACAATGGAGATGTCGCCCATGACACCTGAATAAACACAAGTTCTGTGACCTGCCGTAACTCTTCAACCGTTTAGGCCAGGGGTCAGAAACCTAGCGCACGCGTGCCAGGCAAAGACAGTGGCACGCCGGGGTGTGACAAAAATTGGTACTTTTGTCGTCATGTTTTTGGGATTTGTAAAGAGTGAGCATCTCTTCTCAAAAGGATCTTTTGAGTTTTTTTTTCTTTTTTTTTAAAATGAAACTTTATAGTTTCACACAAAGCACATTACCGTCAATCTTCATGACCGGTTGGTTTAAGTTAATGAGCACCGTAGGAAAAAAAGGTTCCTGCGGTGAAATTAAAAAGCTGTAATGATTCCTGTTTTGAAACTGTTGCCGGTGAGATGACAGGTGTGGCGATTTGAGCAAGTGTCTGTGCATGACGAGCGTGAAGCGAAAGTTTATAACTGCACAGATTTTTTTTTTTGTGGTCGTGTTTTTGGCGTTGATACGTTTCCTCATGAAGATCTTTTGTATCAATCTTTGCTGGTTTAGTCATGTTTATATTCGCTGTTCGCTCTTGTTGGAGCAGTTCCGGTCCAGCATGCAGCCTCGGGGCTGTAGCGGACCTGTTACTCTCTGGTTCTGGTGAGTTCTGTGGTGATGAACTGATGCTGGTTTAAGTTATTCCAGAAGTAAATGGGTGTTGGTTTTCATTTGTCTCCTTTTTTGTAATTTATGTTTTTTTTTTAATTGTAAGGCGCTCTGAGCTGCAACACATCAAAAGTCATTTTCAGATTGATTGATAAATTCAGTTTGTTAAACAAATAACCAAATGAACTCAGATTATACTCAGATTTACTTTCTGTTCTGCTACATGTCAATATGAAATGTGAACAAGTTTTTGAACTAATATTACAGCTGATCACCACTGCATTTACAGAGGGAGGGTGAAGATGAAGAATGATGCTGCAGATGCAGGACCTTTGAAGAACTATAAATAGGAAACTAACAAAAACACGTAAAAAAACTAACAAGTTACTCAGCTCCTGTCTCATAAAGGAACAAACATTTAAATAAGCTTACAGCATACATTTGTTTATGTTTTTATTTTTGTATTAATAATTGTGAATTTCTTAGAAGTATTCAGGATATTTTGATGTATCCAATCATTGCTGTTGGTATCACATACTACAAATGCAGTACTTTTGGTTTTCAAACAAACATAGTTTCAATACTATTTCAACTATTTCCCTTTTTGCAATATTATCACGAAATTTTGAGCTAATATGTAAAAAAAAAGTCTTTAACCTGCTGTTTGTGAGGTACAATTTTTCTGATATATTGAATTTTTTTGTATTTTTTTGCATTAAAGTTCACATTACAGTTAGAAGTTGCTGGATAGCTCAGTGGCTGGTGTCAGACCTGGTTTGTTTCCAGGCCAATGAGGTAAAATTCAGTGAGGATCCTTAGATAAGACCCTTCATTCTGCTGCATAACTTGATCTCTCTGTATCTTAAAATACAGGATTGCATCAGAAAGAGCATCCAGCGTAAAACTCTCTGCATAACCACCTGTATGAATCAGTGAAAGCTGATTCACTGTGATGTTCCCTGACAGGATAAGACGAAAGGTGAACAATACAGTTCACAATATACTTAGTGATGGCACAGTTGTTAAGGAGAACATTTTGAATTGGCACTTCAAGTCATAAACGTTGCTGACCCCTGGTTTAGGAAATCAACGTGATTTACCTGCTTCTGATCTGGAGAATCAGAAGTAAAGAGTTGCTCTCTTTATGCAAGTAGTGTTGTACACTTTATGAAGGAAGTGTTGCTCACTTTACGAAAGTTAAGTTGGTTGCATATCAGCCAGCTTTGTGGCAGAATCTGCTATAATTTCATTAAACGCAAAAACGATTGAGGAGTTATGGTAGAAGAAATAATCAACACTAGAGCTAAAGCTCTGATGTTCAAAGGTTAAGAGAACAGTTGATCATTTAAAGCCACAAACAAAAGAAGCATAATGTTTGTACTCTTGCAACCTTCGTCATATAAAATTTCCTCCTGTGTGGGAAATTTTACTTCTTTTTTTTTGGCCCCTATGACTAGTGACTGAGAGAACTGGACCTATGAATGTGACAGAAAATGATTGTAGTTCCAATCAAATAAAGTCAGTTCACTTAACCATTTTTTCGCAATACAAATGGCAGCATGTTGTCAGACAGCATTGGTTGTGGTGTGAACTTGCTGAAAGTTCACACACGTTTTCATATATTTTAGCTCCTTTTTCTATAAATCAAGGATAAGATATTTGGAGACATGAAAGTGTCTCTAGGTTTGGGTTGTGTCCACTTTTACTTTATTTTATCGCTTATCTCCAACATCCCTTACTACTTCGAGTGATGTATTTGCTGGGAAAAATACATAAATTCTCTCCCAAGAAACTAAAGCTCAACATTTTTGGGTTCTCTAAAATATTTATAGGCTGTCTGCGCTCACAACAAGTACCTGTAAATCTTTTCCCATCTGACATACTCTTCAGTTGGGTTTACTTGGAAACTGTGTGTGTTGGAAAATAGATATCTATATCTACCACATGCTTACTGTTGTCAGTAGCTGTCAAAAAGGTTGAATCTGAACAGAAAATAAAGGAATAAAAACCACAAATATTCAAAAATGACTTTCGAGTTGCTTTATCATAGACCTAAAGATGAATAAAGACCTGCTCAGCGCGAGGGATTCTCTAAACAGGACTGGATCACGCTCGTAAATCACCTCTGAAGCGGATCATAAAATACAACTGCTGAGACTAATTAGATATGCAGAGTGAACACCGAGACTGATGCAGGCGGGCTGGCAGGGCTCCTTGATCCCGGGCCGTTTAACTCTGGTACCAACTGCACCTGATGACATAAAACCAGGAGGCGGTGATGTACGACACACCGCTGGATTCACAAGTGTGTGTCAGTTTTACGACCGCTGCTTTATCGATCGCGGGCGCATAAAAACTGAACATTCGCAATTATTTTCAGCTCAAATGATATGACTAAACGAGAGGCGAGAGCAAATGTGGGCAAGACAAAAACGAGAAATTAAAAATTCAATTTGCCAGAAGAGAAATTCTTTATTAATTAGTCGGGCTCATTAAATATGGGTGTGTGTGTTGGTGTGTGTGTTAGGCTGGCGCTTGAACAGAAAAAAACAATAGCAGACATGGATAAACACCAGCACTGATGCTTTAAAGGTTTTTTTTTCATGTGTGATTCACAGTCCTGATGTTCTCCTCCAGACTTCACGTAAGGGAAGCTCAAAGCTGCATTGATCAGTCAAAAACTGCACAAACTCAACTGAGCTCATCGGCTTACAGTGAAGCTCTGACTGGCGCCCTAAATATTTATAGACTTATTCATAGACTAAAATGCCTAAACCTCTTATTTTTTGTGTCTGAGCCTCTGTCTCCAATTCAAGATAGTGAAAGCAACATTAGAGCAAATTCATGCATCAAAAACTTTTGTTTAACAAAAAAAAGCCACCAAGTGTCCAGCCGTATGGTTAAAGAAATAGAAGAAGTTTTAACCACCAGAAGGTGCCAAACAGTTTTACTGTTGGACAAGTACAAATAAAACGTCGATGTCTATTACCTCAATGTTTAAGTATCTCTACATTTGCTTTATAGTATATTACATGTAAAAATGGCTGACCCAAGAAAGGTCATTCCAGGTTCTAGGACTATCTGGTCACCTGTCAATCAAGAACCAACAAGCCCATTTGGGCACAGCTCAAAAAGAAACCCAAGACGATCCAAAATCAAGAATTTCTATCTTGGATATCAACCCTTCAACACCGAAGCTTTAGCTCCAGCGTTGATATTCTTTCCACTACCAAAACTCTTCAGCCGTTCATGCAATAATGCACAACACTTTACCATAGTAATGTGTTGCATATTGGTGCAAAGTTGATATAAAAAGTCGCTTTTCATGAACTGAATCAACACATTCACACTAATTGCGTAAACGGTTGAAGAACATGTGTTGTTTAGGTAGCGTCGATGATAGTGTTAAAAGGTTGAATCCAAGTCAAATGTTACTGATTTGAGGGAAAAAGACTTTAAGTCTGTGGTGAAATTGAGCAAATTTTTGGCTACCATGAAGTTAAATGGTATATACTTAAGTTGCGCTTTGATGTGATATTCACACTCAACTTGTGACCACCAGGAGCAGTGTGGGGCTTAGTGTCTTACCTAAGGACATTTTGAAATGAGAGTAAGGAAGGCGGGAACAAAACCTATGACAAGAGGTCGACCACTCTACCTGCACAACCGCCATCCTGATTTGTGTGGAAATTCTCTTTGATTCCACTGATAAACCTATAGATTCTCACTCCAACGTTGTCATATACGGACATTTGGTTCAGGCCCCCTCTGCGCCACTTTTTGATGTTTTAGGGGTCTTTTTTTTTTATGTGCTGGCTTTTTCATTAAATCCCAGGTCCCCACATCACCAGACGCGGTAACAGACGCAGAACTGCTACCGGGAGCAATGTGGGGTTCAGTGTCTTGCCCAAGAACACTTTGACACACGGGAAGGCAAGATGAGAACTTAACCTGTGACAAGAGGTTGACCACTCTGCCTCTATACTACTGTCTATCTGATTTGTGTGAAAATTTTTGGGTGTCCCCAATTTGTAGTTTTTGATGTGTTGGCTGTTCCAATTGGGACTGGGTATCGGATGCATTCGTGAATTGGAAACTGGTACCAGGTTAGGGTTAGGGTATCAGTACTAGTTTAGGGTGCCTGTCCGCATCCCGAGGGTAGGGGACCCTAGGGGATTAACATGGATTTCTTTTTTTCCCTATCTGTGGCCTGGTACCAGGCCCTCGGACCAGTACTGATTTAATAACAGCCAGCATGTAAAAAAACGACGAGTTGGGGACACCCAATATGTCAAAAAGTGATCCGGAGGGGCCCCTAACCATACGTCCATATATGACCAGTTGGAAGTGAGAAGGCTTTGACCTGAAGCAGACCTGGCTCCAACTTTCAAAATTGTAAAAAATAAGTAAATGCTGTCCCTTTATCGTTTAGTCAAAATAATCAGAAGTACAAATGTAATTTTCTTACAGCTTTCAAGCGAGTAGTTTTTACTGAATGCAGGTTTTCTACGGCATCACAAAACAAGTATGAAACTTTTGTGTGAATAATAAGCCATCAGGGTTGTGGAGGCCTTACTCCTGTCAAAAGTCTACTTATCCTAAAGATGAAGTTGGTAACCAGATGTTCCAGTTTTTTTTTGTTTTCAGTGTGGAGAAACCCCTCCTTATTCTGAAAATGAGTCCAAACAGCTGAACTCTGCTCTTTGTTGTCCCCAGTCAAGCGTTTCACTTTGCTCCTTCGCTGGCCATGTGGTACCTACTGTACACCTTCACTGATCTGTGCATGTGTGTGTGTCTGCACAGATGGCCATGCCAGCTTCTGTGTCACTGTTGGGGGGCGTTGCAGCCAGTCCAGCTGGTACCTCCTCACCCCTCCTTCATTCCCCTAAAATACACACATACTTCCTTATTATCCTCCTATAACCTCTCCTCTCTCCGCCGGTCCTCCTGCTCCTCCTCCCATCCCCACAGAAACATCAGGGGGTCTTTGCTTGATTAGGAAGGATTAATAACACAGTCCTGTGTGTGCTTGTGTGTGTGTGTTTGTGTATCCCCAGGAGAAATTGTGTCACATTGAACATTCTATCAAATGTTAACTTCTCCATGGCTGCCACTTTCTGCCATTCTTATGGAAATGTTCGGCGCTCTCCACCCACCACAGATGTGTCTGTGGTGGGTGGAGTGGGACTCTGTCTGGTACTGTACTGTGTGCGCTTCAGTGCTGCTTAAATTTGGTCAAAAAGCTAAGAAGAAAACAGCAAAAGTGTCATTACGGGCTACAGTTATAAAGATGCTGTAAAAAGAGGAAAAGAAAATGCGATTAAATCCATTTAAGTCTCACTTTTGTTGATTTAAACTTTTAGCAAATTCACTGACAGGCTGGTTAATAAACAGGTCACATATAAAAATATAATATTTAGTTAAAAAAATGTTTGAAGTTTTTAAAACTCAAACACATGTTAAAGCAGAAAATGTAACAACTAAAAATAAAATCTATCTACAAATTCTATTTTGAGGTTAGAATTAAAGACAGAGGTTATTAAACTACAAATGAAATATCAATTTATTTTCTTTAAAACCTGTTTAAATTTTATATGTATGTAAAGAAAACCAAATATTACACATTCTGATGTGTAGTAATATGTGATTTAATCATGTAAAGCTTTAATCTAGATTTAAACCTTTATGTTAAAACTATTGCTAAACATGGTTCAGAACAGGAAGTTGATACATGAATATTTCATGAAACTGTGTTGAGTCAAACCAAATTGTTAACTTGTGAATCAAATGTTTGCAGTTGTGATTCTTTCGCCTTGAATTTGGACAGACTCCCACATTGAGTAAGTTAAGACTGTCCATCTTCCAAACCAACTTAATCTCTTTTTGGAGTCACAGGGTTGCTGGAGCCTATCCCTCTCTACTGTTGGGAAAAAGTTGTTTTTGGACTGTGGGAGGAAACCGGAGAGCCTGGAGTAAATACACGCATGCAGGAGAACAAAAAAAGAGATTAGCTGAGATATGAACCAGGGCCTTCTCACTGTAAGGTCACTGCAGCACCATGCAGCCCTGAAATGAAACCATTCCCAGAGACCTACACTTTCAGATAGACTCCACTATTCCAGCATGAAAAGTCTGAGATTTATGAGCCGATGCTCTAAACTGAGGATCAGCTGTCATCTGTCAATCAAACTTCTGTTGGTGTCCAGTATTGAGGCCAAAGAAGATCTAAAGCAATAATGTTCATATAAAACAAACACTTCAGTACAACTGTGATGAATTTAGAATTCATCCCCAGAGAAAAATGAGATTTACAAGCCAGACTGCGTCTACAGTGGCTCACTTCCCATTGGGATGAATGGAAACTGACTTGTAACTTGAAGACCTACTCTGATGAAAATAGGGATTTTGGTATTTTTAACATGTTTTTGTGACATTTTTCTTATAATAAAGGACAAATATGAATACAATGAAGCTCAAATTTGCATTTCTGTGTTTCTTCATTCAAATCGTTAGTAGTTTAAAAAAGGTCGTATTTATTATATAGAAAATACGTTGGGCCAAACAAGCTCCCTGATCCATTTCATTCTTATGCATCCACTTTTTGATGACTAGATCCATCTATGTCTTTGTTTTCTCGTCCAACTTGATATCTGGCAGTAAACTGTATGGCTCGATAGCACTAATCAGAGGTGGGGACTCGAGTCACACCCAAGTCATAAATTTTATTACTTTTGACTCGACTTGGACTTTAAAAACTCTGACTTGTGACTTAAGTTGGACTTTAATCTCCATAACTCATGGCTTGACTTGGACTTCAGACCTCTGACTCGGAAAGACTTGCTATTTTCCCTCAAATCCACTCCATCCAGAAAGTGTGAACAAAGAGCTCTCATTAATGGGGAGGGGAAGGGCGGGCGGAGTTGCTCCGTGCCAAAAGTCCCGCTCACAACTCAGAGACAAATTTCTATTAAACTATTGACACTCTTCAGAAACTATGTCATGGAAAACAACATTTTTTCTTTTTTGCTTTTTGGCTTAAAACAACATAATCATAATTAAAAGTAGGAACACTTTTACAAAAGATGATCTGAGTGGAACTTAAAAGTTGCAAATGACTTTCAATTAAGGTATTAGGGATGGTTATTGATGAAGTAAAATGCTTCTTTCTATACATTCCTGGTAGATCTACTCTGTTGTGAAGTTTTAGATATTTTAATGGAACCAAATAAATCATGTCAATCTTGTTTCCCAAAACATCTGAAACTACAGCCAAACTCAAAGCTAAAGATATATGGATTTGCAGCTTGGGTCTTCATATGCCGTGCAACAGGCTGGCAGTGTTTAGTAACCATGGTTACCATGTTAACTGCAGAGCAGAAAGTACATCTGAAGGCGTACACTGAGTAAATGCTTGTTTAATAAATCCTAAAACATGTTTTGACCAACTTCTTCTACCTCATTTGAGCTTTAGAACATGTCAGTTCCTCCGCCACGGTCCCTCAGAAGTCGTCGACCCCCCTCCACCCGTAACGTGAGGTGGAGCGAGCCGCAGACGTGAAGCAGCTTACGCCTTTGTGTTTCCCGGAATTCTTGTTATGTCTCAACATTTAAATATTCATGCAAACCAATTATGACTTTGCATCTAAATGCTTTTGTGTTTCTCCAGTTTTGTGTTCCAGGGAGGAGCGAGCGCAGCACCAGCACAGCGCTAGCTCTTAGGCGGGATTAGAAGCTGCCAGCAGGTTTGGTGGGGATTTGATGTCTAAAACCCAAACTAGAGGGAACCCAAAACAGCCAATTACTCTGTCTCTGGGGCAGAAGTTTATGTGTGTGTGCGTGTTCTGTAGATTGGAAAGCTATTGCAAGCCCACACACACATAGAGTGGAAGCGGAGCTGGCATTTGGTGCCACTCAATTAGATGCAACCTGCTTGCCAATAGCCAGAATCTATTTAATAGGAGCATGAGTAAGCACACACACACTTTTCTCTTCTTCTTTGAGGGCCAGATGCCAGCTCTGATAATGGTAATGATCCACGCGGGTCGGCCAACAGAACCCGGCTCTTAAAGGTCCATTATTTTTTTATTTTTGTGTCTCCTCTTCGGTTTGACTAACAGGACGGACGAGGTAGACGATGTTCACCGAGGCGTGCTGCTCCCTCTCAACGGCTCCCTCTCTGGAGTGTTGCCACTGCTGCTCGGGTCAGAGCAGACGACAGGCTGTTCTGCCAGGAAGGCTGGAGCGCTGGTATTAACTCCAATCTCTTAACATTTCTACCAGGCTGTGGGCGTTTTTACGACTGTGACACAGTTTGGAATAGTCACTCAGAATCTTCATAACTACTGCTGCATGTGTGTCAGACAAAGCAGTATTGGTAACGCTACACATGTACTTGTCATTGCTGTAATAGGATCCAGAAATGAACCTGCAGGACCGGCTGACTGAGCAGGTGTGCACTGTCGAGTCTGACGCTCCTCGGCAACTTCAAGCAGAAAAGTTCCATTTTTTGTGCTTAAGAGTTCACACGTTGCTACACATGTTTTCCAGACCGTTTTCAGGATCCATGCATCAAACGAACATTCAGTGGACGAGCGTTGAAAGTTGAATCGGTTGAACTTTGACCAATCAGGGGCTCGGATTTGGTAGTGCCGCATGGATGGTATCCTTTTTCCTTCACAGAAGTGACAACCGTTTGAAAATTGATCATATATTGGAATAGACGTGTGAAAGAAAAACCCCAGAACAAGAACACAAGCCTCTTCCAGCTGCAGGTACATGGGCTAGTATCGGGTATAGTAATGCATGATAATGACGTTTTACAACATATACCTGATATATTTTCTGGTCTCTTGCAGCCAATACCAATAATCCACCAATATTCTTTAAATACTTAAGAAAACATTTTTTGCAAGTACAAAGTAAGAGCTTATGGCTCTTATGTATTCCGAAAAGTTTGCAGAACTTGTTTTTCCTGCAAATAAATTGAACAACAGGCAGTACAAACACTATCAGCTTTTTCAGTCTTCCATACATCTGTGACTAAAGAAAGTGCATTTCAGTGGTCAGAACAAATGTTAAGACTTTAACTTAAAGAGCAATGTAATTTCAAAGGTTAAAAAAAATGACTGCTATGATTTAAACTGATGTGCAAAAGAAATTGTTGCTTATAGAATTATATAAATGTTATTTTTCTTTGTACCTCAGTTCTGTTAGTAGTTTAGCATTAGCATCTCACCTCTTCAATCTTTACGTCCAAACACTAAGTTAGCGTTGAAGTAGTAGTCAATTACGGACAATTAGAGGGATGCTACATGTGTTTTTTTCTAATAAGCTTTAAAAAAAAAAAATCATGAAATCCTCCTTAAATGGCCATTTTGGCTAAAAAAAAAAAAAAAAAAGCAGTAAGACGCCAATATGTATTTAATTCAAATTTACAGAAAAAAACTTTGACGAATTGTAGTGGAAGCTTGACGCCTGAATTGATTTGGACCGAATCAGAGCGTGGAAAATAAAACAAAAAATGATTGAAAGTCCACCCTGAAGATTTAGAGTAAAAGTTAAAAAAGCATCACTTTGCTGCGCTGCACTTCTGACAAACACAAACACACTCTGAGCTTTCATCTCCTTATCAGTTTATTTCCAGCGCAGGACGGACATCCCCTCAACTGTTTGTCCTTTGTTCTCCCCTGTCTGCATAAGCAGTGTAAAACAAACACACTGACACAGGATCAGTGAACAAAGCAGTCGGCCGCCTGCCAGACAACATGACTCGAAAGTCAATAAATCTGCAATCAATTCCTGAGTGGAAGCAGGTCCCTCATTGACCTGAATCCACTTCCAGCTAACTTGGTTTAAGATAACAGCGCTGCTCATCACTGCATCTTCTATATTCAGTCTTCTTTGCATGGCAGCTAAAAAAAAACATGTAAAAACACCCATTTCTGCCTTCAAAGTGACGATTCTGTTTATCTTTACTTACTTAAAGAACTTCATTTACTCGTGGAAGGGAAAAAAAACACATTTGTTGTCGAGCATTTCAGCTTTTGATCACTGCATGACATGCAAAGGATGAAAAATGTAGTTTTATTTATCATTTGTCAGAGACTTTGACTGATTCCCCACTGTGCTGCATGCATTAAAAAATGTTCAGAGGCGCTTTAAAAAAAAAACAAGGATGTAGCAGCCAACTGTTCTAGTGATAACTGAGGATTCAAATAAATGAATCGGCAGCTAATTTGTCTTACATCAGTTTGATCGTTTTTCATTTAATGTGTTCAGTGAAGCAACGTTAGCGATTAGTCTTCAAGCAGATTTATTTTTTTGTTTTTATTCTCTGTTCTTTGCTTTTCTTCTGATTATCTTGTGTTCCAACGATAAAGTTTTTGGTAATGTTGGATAGTGGTCCTGTTTTATTTTGGTAAGGCTTTTCATTCTGTTCTTTTGAGCTTCTCACAGCTGTTTTTTTTTCTTTACTTCTCATTGTTCAGTCTTTCCCTGGTTTTCCTTGTTCAGTGCTGGACCCTTATCCATGAGATAAAACCACCAAAGCTCAGTTATCTTTACTTTTCTTTTTCACAATAAAATAACAGTGCTTTAAAATCTGGTTTCTCTCATTTTTTTTTACACTTTCTATACAAACTTTCATAACATTACAACTGTTACAAACATTAAATAACTGTCTGAAACATTTCAGGTAAAAAAATTGAATTTAAAATGGGATTAACATACTGTCTTACTGTGATGAGACACAGAATCTGTTTGACCTACATTATAATTTGTCAAAAGCATGATCGAAGCATTCTAACAAAAAATAACTACTCGTTTCTATTTTTGGACAAATCTCCTTTAACAAAAACAGTTGTCATTAACCATCAGTTTTGACACAGAGCTTATTGAATCTCCTTTGTGTTCAACAATGGTGTAAACACAAAAGTTACGTTCAAAAATAACAAAAAAAAGAAAAAAAAGTCCAAAAAGTCAGCTTTATTTTTTACAAATAAACCCACAATTTTCAGAGCACTAAGTTAGTAACATCAATATTTGAAGACATTACTTTTCAATCTCTCCATTTGGAGGGCTAAATGACTCCATAGAGGTAAGAAAAAAAATTCAGATTTGGTCATAGATTGTATGGAAAGCAGATTGAGAAAAAATAAATATCATGATAAAAGTCATTCTTCTAATGAGCCTGTATTCAACCAACCACATTTCAATGTGTTGATGTGCCTTTTTGTTGTTCCGGTTCTGTGTTTACATCATGATTAGCTCGTCTAAGATGGTCATTTAGGTTCAGTTGTTCTGCTCCGAGAATGTAGCAATAAGGAAACTAAGAGCAAACTGAAGCGAACTGAGTCTACCTTGAAAGACAGGTTAGAGAGCGGTTCCTGGTGCTGCACTAAGGGTCTGCAGGGGTGTATTCCAGAACAAATCTTCATTTGTTCTGGATTATCGGGAGAAACAAACTCGAGTTCCCTTAAATTGAATCAAATGTTTTCAGTCTGAACATTCTTAGATAATTACTTTCCTGACTATCATGGTAGCTTTCTTGCTAGCATGACAAGTAGCTACAAGTGCTAATTGAAAAGGCTAGAGCTGAGCTAACAAGGTAAACTAAAAATGTTATTAAATTCCAGGACTTTTTGTAATTATTAATGCAGGTATTTTTTTAAAGTTTGTCTAAACACATTTTAGAATATATTTTTCTTTTTGTTTAAATACTAACACAATACATAGTCTTTAATTTTTCTTTTAATCCTTGTGCTATCTTATGGGGTCCAGATGAAAATCAAAATCTTAAAAAAAGAAAAAGTTTGGCATGTTGTTTTATGGGGTCCAGATGACCCCACTGCCAACAGCAAAATACCGAGCATAGCACAAGGGTAAATTAGCAAGTTCTCTCATCCTTTTTTGAAAAGTAAAAAACAAAAAACAAAAAATTTTTAAGTAGTTAAAAAGAATTCCCCCCTCACAAACAGCACAAATGATCTCCAAATGGAAAGTGTGTTTTAAATCAGGTGCTGGCGGTGTTTACCTGTCGCAGTGGTTGCACTTAAAAGGTTTAGCTCCGGTGTGTTTGCGGTAGTGTCGCGTCAACTCGTCACTCCGGGCAAAGCGCCATTCGCAGCCCTTCCATGAGCACTTATAGGGCTTCTCACCTAAGACGGAGCCAGGAGAGGAAAAAGAGGAGAAGGTGTCACATTTTATTACAATTTCTTCATCTAATTTCACACGTCTAAACTACAGCTGTTCACTAATATGCAGGTTACCACCCCCACTTTTTTTTTCCAGGCTCACACCCCCCACACACCCTGCCTAGGGAATGGCCGGGCAGAGCGATTTTAACACAACAGGCATTTCAATGAGCCAACACACTCAATTAGCTGTAAATGAAGTCTTTCAGCACTGCGGCGTGTTAATTCATAATCCCAAATTCACCCTGAAATGAATCTCGTTTTGCTCCCTTTATTACAATCCCTCCACCCCCACACGCACATGAACACACTCACACACCCTGAGGTGGTGGCGGTGGAGGGGGGATCTGAAATGTAAATTAAGTTTCTTCCTCCAGTTCACCAGATGGGAGAAGAGATGGTCTATTGTTCTCTGCCTGTAGTTATCTCCCCACGATGGAAAGCCTTCCAGCTGTGATTTTTCTTTTTTTTAGACACATGAAGACACTTTTTTAATGCCTGAAAGTATTAGAATATGTGTTACTGTCAATGTCTATTAAATTCAAAAGTAAAACTGTAAATCTGGTATTGAAATGGTTCAAATATATTGGAAAATATATAGAAACAGAAAATAGTTTATAAAAATCTACAGCATAATGAGCGTGAACATATTATTTCAGCCTAAGCATCTAAACCATGAAAGCTGCACGTTTTACCAAACCGTGACTCAGTTCACTAATAGAATCAGCATAACCATTAAAATCAATTTTCATTTTAAGCGAAAACACAGGCCATGGACCACAGCGCGCGGTGTTTTGAAATACTGTCCAAATCAAAGCGGAGACCCCCGGTGTGCGCACATGTGAACTTGGGGGGTGGTAACCATAATTGGGATCTTAATGACTCTTAATGGGGAGTAATACAGCAGTTTACAGTCAGTTAACCAGATGTCCCAGCAGCCCCTCCACAGCCATCGTCGCACCCCCCCAATCTTCTGAGAAAGACAAACGTCCACCGACATGCAGCGAATGTGGAGTCTAAAGCTTTTACAAAAAGAGTGTGTGAATTACAAATCGGATTTTCATACTCAGATGAGATTATAAAATGGTTAAAAAAAAACCCAAAAGTATGAAACAAAACTTAGAAAAAAAACTTTATTGATGGGATCACCAATATTTTGCAGAGAAAAAACACCAAAATGTCAAAAAAGATACACACTTTGTTCCCAAATACAATAATAAAATTAAGTTAGAATGTTTTTTTTTTTTTGTTGTTTTTTGTTTGGGGGGGTTAAGCCTTGTGGGCCACAAAGGGCTTGAAAATGTGACAGAATGGCTGGAACAGAGAAAGATGCATTGAGAGTTTTTTGTAATCCACTTCATAAGAGAAGGAAACAACATGGAATCTGGAGGAAAAAAACCCGGCTTTAATTTGATTGAAAATTACTTTAAAACAGTTTTTTTTTCAGTTTGTATTTCAAAATTTGTAGCTTTCGTTCTCATTTTAGAGTCAATCGTGATGATGGGGTGATGTCCCACAGGGAAAAAACCACAAACTTACAGAAATGCAGTCATCATGTGGTGGTTGAATGATTGGAAAAATGCCTGTCTTGTTACGTTCAGCGGTGTTTGCCCCTCCTCCTTTGCTCTCACCTGGTTGCCACAGGTGCAGTATGCTTCGTAATTATTATCACAGGTATTTATGTTACGGTCTTTTGGGTTTTCAGTGTCGCAGAGTCTTGTTTGGTTGCCTTTGTTTTGCGGCCTCTGCGGAGTGTGATTAAACGTTATTCCTTAATTTCCCGTCTATTTTGCGTCCTTCCTGCTCCTGGGTTCCCTTTTTGCCTGACGCCGTAACATGTCTGACTCAAAAAACACAGACGAACGTCAGAAACACAAAACAAATCTTCCAACGCCATATGAATGCAAAATAACTTTCTACACCTTTGATGAAGGTCAATGTATTTGTTATGTACCATCAAGGACACACCAGAATTACAGGGAAAATAAAACATTATTAAGGATTATATATATAAAATTTGTTCCAGTTCGGAGGGCCAGACTGAATAGTTAAAAGGGCCACCCCTGCTCTGCTGGTTCTTAAACTTATTCCATAGTCTTCACACTGGATAAACAGGGAGTGGTTTCTTCTTCTTCTTTTACATTTAACTCGTGCATATCTGCCCCCTACAGTTAGAAGAGGCGAAATGCCGAAGTGGGGCAAATTTCACACATCTTTGTGCTCTATTCTGATACGAGAAAGACTTGGCATCATATTCTGTGGTCGCACGTTTTGTAGTTTCTAAGACCATTCATAAGCTCTTAGAAATGTTTGTAACTATGCGAGAGTTCTGAATGCCCAAAACGTGCGTTTACATTCACTTTTTTCATTTATTCTGGGTGCTTAAACATGTAGTGCCAAAGGTGGTGAGAACATAGCTTGTTAAATTCTGAAATTTAAAGCGTGTAGAGATCAGGATGTTCAGTGTTTCATGTAACAAGAATGTGAAGTTTGTTTTTTTTTTTGGTAAACTTACATTTACTTTGACACATTTGCCAGAATAACCAGGACAGGGAATGTCAGAGCTTCTCGTGGACCGAGGTTCAGCTCTGAAAGTAAGGTGATGAAACTACCAGTAAAAGATGATGTGTAAAAGGAACATCCTGCTTTGAATGATGTCCTCTTCCCTTTTATTTCCCCCTCAAACTTTGTCTCTCTTTGATCCGATTTTCATGCACAGACACAATGTGTCTGCCATTGCTCTCAGGCTAAATTGATTCCTCACCGTGAGCTCTGCTCCCTGCATGTTTTGCATATTCAAATCCTGCAGTCGAGTCTTTTGCATACAGAGACTCGGGTCCAGAATGGGGCATATTGGTTTTACTGTGGATTCAATGAGTACTCAAGCATGGAGGTTGCACAGAAACTTTTTCTTTTAAATTCTGGATAGATGTGCAGTTAAAGCACAAGTTTTTAGGGAATTCAGAGAAATAAGGCAGCATTAGATAGCAGGTGGTGCGGTGTTCTGTTACAAATAATAAGCGGGGAGTAAAAAAAGCTTACCTTTAGACATTGTAAAGCAATACATTAGAATATAAACTTTCTATTTCAGCATTTCTGATATAAACAGAAACATTATCTGCTTAAATAGACAAAAAAAGTGCAGTGTTTGAAAAAACAAAAAAGAGCAGAGTTGCGTCCTCAAATGACTCTACATCCTTCAATGTGTTGCAGTCAAAAGATACTTTGAGTTTCAATGCTGCTGAACCTCAGGTAGAAGCTGCCCCTCACAGTGGCAGAAGCACACAAAAGAGTTAGCTCCACCCGGCCCGATGATAATTATCGGAGCAAAAGGCCTGGCTCGCAGCCCCACTGAGCCCCGCTCAAGTGTGCTCAAGTCCCTGAAGTGACAGTGGGGGTGTTATTAGCCAGGGCACACACTTGCCCATTTTGGCACGCTAATTTAAGCGCAGCTAATGACTCACAACTGAACGTTCAGGCAGGAGGTGCACTTTAAAAGCCATCGCTGAATTCTTGATCAGTTGCTACACGACACTTTTTTGACAGCAAAACACAACAATAGTTAAAGGTGAGGAAATTAAATAACAAAAAAAAAAACCTCAAAAGTGCTGAAATTTAAAAACATGGCTTTGATTGTACTTTTCACATCTAGAATCCAGAATATATTATGTAAATAAAAAGTGTAGCTGCTTTTTAACAGTCAGAGTTGTTAGTGTTTCTATTTTGAACAATCAAAATTTAAAAGCAGTGAACCCTGGTTCAGTTCACTACAGTCTGAATGTAAGTATAAATGCTCTATTTTCGACCTTACGTTTTATATAAGGCAAACCAAACTACAAGAGACACAAAACGAAACAATATGTCAGACTTTATTGAATGCGTCCACTATAACTCTTGAACCTGTATGTAACACTACACACTAATCACGTTAGCATATTCACATAACATGTAACTTCCAACATAGTTTGAAATTTATACAAAAAACAGGTTGATACCGCTGAAATAAATGTTACTGTGACTATGCTAATTCTGATCTTTTATAGTGTTAAAAAAAACACTCTCCAACTTTGCTACATATTAGCCGTGTTAGAGTATTCACAATAACACCCAAAAGTGTTTGGAACGCAAAAAAACCCCAAAAAACTCTGACACAAGTAAACAGAAGTCAAAATAATTCATATAAAAAGGTGCACTGTCGTATTTTGAAAAAAAAGGTTTTTTTTAGGTGTGCCTTTTATTACAGAGAATATGGTAAAAAAAAAAAAACAATGAACTTGAACAAAGAATGAGCAGTTAGAAAAATTAAGAGAGTACATTTATTTGTTGCCAGACATTTTGACTAAAAAAATTGACCTTTAAAGAAGCACAAACTTCTGACAACAATAAAAACGGCTTGTCAGAAAACATGGAAGATCACATTTAGTATTGTGTAGTTGTGTGCTCTTTCTTCTTAGTCAGAGCTTGTTTGTTGTGTCATAACTGTGCAGAATTTCTCAATTTGTCCTTTTTCAGTGAACACAAACAACTGTAATCCTTTCCCAATCTCACAAGCTCCATCCAACTGCTCAGAGGTAAAAGCATCGCAAAACATGTTCTCACTGTAAGATTTACCCAAGTTAGCTGGAACACATTAAAATCCCTGAAAGCAACTTATTACAACAAAAAGGTTTCAAATTTCAGATTAACAACAATGGAAACCTTTATATTTGTGAGAAATGTCTTAATGTTTACTGTTTGGGTCAATGGATTTGGATTCAAGTTCAGATATCTTCTTACTTTTGTCATGAAACTCTGTGTGGACTTCCATTAAACATACTCATTGCTAACTTAGCAGGCTAGCAATGTTATAGTATGCTACTGAAGTGATGCTAACTGTTAGCTAGTTTCAGCTAACAATGGTGTTCTACTGAAGGTGGAGACTGGTTCTGTTGCAAGCTAAGTCCAATTTTGCTTTTTGCAGTTATTTTTTTTATTTACACACATTTAGGAAAGAATAAAGTTCTGAGAATGAAAGATTTTGATTTAGGATAAAAACTGCATTTAAATTTATAGCAGTTCAAGGATTTAAAAAGAGCTGTGTAGATATTTAGCAAAGCTTTAGCTTAAACAGAATGCACTTTAGAGGATGCCCTGATTTAAATAAGTTTTATATAACATGAAATACTTTGCTCTGTTAAGTTTAACTTCATAAACTCAAAATAAAAAGAAATAAAGCCCTGAACAGAGTGCAGTGTACTTGAGACCATGAGAAGCTTTCGCAGTAGAAGTTGGACAATAGAAACTAACTTTTTAATACAAACAATTAAAAAAAAATCAGATATTGCTCACAAAATGAAAAAAAAATAGATAGTTGAAGTTGCTTTTAATGTTAACTGTGAGTCTGTGGGATGTGGGAGGGGCTGAGTCACCAACTGCACCCACTGCTTGTCAAAGTAATTAAAATCAATACATGCTTAACATCAGTCTGGACAGTTCTCTAATAACACCTACGTTTTGTTGTAAGGCAGGCGGACATTTTTAGTTAAAGAGTTGCCAGATGGGTTTGACAACTCGTCCAATATAATGATTAAATTGCTCAGCTGGCAAAACCACGACAGACATGCCGTTAGGAGCACGCTGGTGCTGGTTTAGCATCAACCAAGAGTAGACGTGCTTTTAAAGCTCATGGCATTCCAGCCCAGTGAGTGTTCCCTTCAAATAAATCCCGTATTAAAATGTTTTCAAGTGTGATGAGAATGTGCGCGGCACTTAAGACAACGGCAGACAGCTCAAGAACTTGACACTCTAATGTTTTCGTACAGACTCAAACTGCTTTTATTCCCCTGCTGGAAATACAAAAAAGAAGATTTGATTTCTGGGGTTCATGATCCTCTGCTGCTCAGGTGCAGCTGCCAAAAAAATGCAAATGTCTGTGATTCCCCAGATTACTCCAGGCTGTGAAGAGCCCCCACAAGTCACTTCTTTTTCCTGACAGCATCTGTACGTGTGAGTCCTCCTACTCACAAAGCCCCCCCACTCGGAAAAGATTAAAGTACCGCATTTTCAACATATAATAGCAAACTACTTGGCAGCTTATCCTCTTGGAGGAAAACTGACATCCTCAACCTGAATGCGAGTATGTGCGATATGAGTAGGTGGGGGGGCTGCAGGTGCCAGACAGGTGGCTGTTTCACACCCATTTTCTGTAATTGGCCAGAACACTCTATCTTTCTTCAGTAGAAAGCCACTCGAACGCGTGTGCACACACTCCCCAAGACATGCACACACAGTTGGAGGAATCAAGTGAGGCCAGCTCGGGCGTGACGCCACAGCAACCGTGACGCCAGCCAATTATAACACGGCGAGTCAAGGATGCATGATAAAGTCACCTAGCAACTGAGGGGGAGAGAGAGAGAGACAGAGAGACAGAGAGGGGGTGGTGGTGGTGGTGAGGAGAGACAGTGAGAAAGATTAACAAGCATGGACAATCCACCAGCCACCAACCAATTATTGAGGAGTGTGATGCAGTTGCTTGGCAACCCAAACTAAATGAGCAAGTGCAGGAGAGAGGGAGACGGGGCTCAGAGTGGCGTTCAGTTTCAGGTGTGAGTGTGGAGGTGGGGGCGGTGGGGGGGTCAGCAGGGTGTTTTCCTTGAACCACATTAGGTTGTGGTGGTATCTGCGGTGTGAAGAAGTGCAGCAACGGTTCATGTTTGGGGAAGTCTAACAAGTCAATACTGATTTTTTTTTTAATCAGATAAAAACATGTTTGTGAATTGACTTGCACATATTCAAATTCCTTTGCTCTCCACTCATTGATTTAGTTTCACTGCGTTTGACCCTGCAGCTGAAGCTGCTCTGCTTTTACTTTGCCTTTCTGCTCATTAACTGTAGGATAAAACAAAGCTTTTGTCTCTATTAAAAACTAAATGTGACTTTTAGAAACAACATCTGCAAGGATTTTCTGTGTTGATGCTAACCTGCAAGTCAACTTTGACATACGCTGCAAAAAAAAAAAAAAAAAATCCAAGCAGCTTATAAATATAAGCTTATAAATAGTCAAACACTCGCTCATGTGTTCGCCAAGGCCTTTTCACTGTCAGTGAAGAAGATTGACTGTGACAACACTAGAAGCTCCAAGGAACTCGGAACACCAACAGTTTTTAAGTTGCCCGTGGTTAGAAACTGTTCTCATTGCAGCAGAAAAAAAACAGACCAAAAAAAAACAGTCTTTTGTGGATTGGATGTCTTTTGGAATAATATTTTTAAACTTCAGCAACAGAGCTGAGTGTCAACACCAAAATAATTAATTCATTTCAATTTGTTCTCAACTTAAGGTTTCAGTTTAACATCATTTTGGTTAAATAATTATTTGTTTGTCAAATTTCAATGTCAAAATGAATCATGTAAAATAATAAACAATTTTTACAAAACTGGTTCCTTAAACTTAGCAAAATTGACGCTTTTATTTACAAAATGATAAATTACATTTAAACATTAACACACAAATCATGGATTTTTTTTTTCCTCAAAAAATGACAACAGATTGTTTCAAAAGAAAAACCTAGGTTTGGAAAAGAGAAGATCTGTGCGGGTTGGTGCATGATTTTGTGTATGTTTTCTTTAGTTTCCCATAGCAGACTTAATAGGTTGATGGTGACTCTCAATCCTCCCTGAGATAGGCTCCAGCAACCTCCCAGGACCTTACAGAACTTTAAGACAGTTGGATGGATGGACGGATGGATGGATGGATGGATTGATGGAAGGTTTTTGGCCCAGTCCCATTCAGTAAAGTGTTGTTTCTCCAACAAAAACATGCTTTTCTCCTCCTAAACTTTTTAGTGTGTCATTTGTTGTTATGAGAAAAAAACAAATGTTCTTAGTATTTACAAAGTCAGAGATAAATTAAAGGGATACAAATCTAGGCACTCATCATCTAGAATGATGCTTAAACTTCTCATGCATTGAGACTGGTTTGTCTGGTAGCTGGTAGTATTTCTAGTCTTCCAGACTGACCCTGCCTAATACAGACTGTCACATCTTGTGAGCATCTCATTAATGTCGATCCTTCCTGACCGATTGAAACTTGGAGCTAAGTCTGCTGTAAAGTTCAGTCACAGAAAAACCTGATTTATCTGCTCATGCTAAATACAGTATTGCTGGAAACTAAAGATTAGAGCAAGAAACAGGTTATTTATGATGAGTAGTTGTCATCAAACATTCCCAGCGTGACCTTGGTACATTTTATTCAAACTCACATTTTATGAATTTTTCCTCAACAGAATGTTAGATGTGCTATTTTTTCTTTCTTAGATCTCATAATAATGACATCTACCTATGAGTGAGATGGTATAATGGAAGAAATAAGGGACAAGGTCTTAATTTCTCACCAGCAGCTTGACAGTCCAAACCAGCTATAATAATAATACCAATATTGCCGTTCATTAGATTCTGGATGGTGAAGATGCAGCTTAAAGTGGGAAGTTTGACCGGAGTTAACTTCCCACTAAAGTTTGGAGAATAAATGAGCGAAACAAAGTTTAAAGTTTTGGCAGGTTAGAACTTCAGTTTACTCACCTGCCAATCAAAAGCCAAGGCCCTAAAAATATTTATAAAATCGAAACAAAGTCTTTTAATTTCTAAGAGTCTGCAAGAAATAAAATTTGTACAAAAAGTCTTGTTTAAAATAGGGTAGGATAAAAAGAAGTTAATCAAAGGTTGGAAATCTAAAATTGAAGGTGGATATGAACAAACAAAATCCAAAAGTTTTTGGATAAAAACTTTGAAAAACTTTGTTTCCAGTAGATAAAGATTATATTAAAAAAAGATTTTCTGGGTTTGGTTGTCTTTGCTTTGAATAAAGATCTGCTTCTACGATGCACTCTGATTAAAAACCTCTGACTTCTTCTTATGTAATCACTTGAAACTCTGTTTTTTCTGGGATACAAAATCCATTTGGTATAAAAAACAATTGTGTTTTTTAGGTTATTTAGCCCTCACTCTAATTCCAGTAAGTAAAGTCTGTTTATTTCTTCTTTGTTCAGTAGTTTTGTCACATTAAAGTTAATTTAATAAAGTTTTAGCTCCTGACACCGGCAGGATCCTCCACCACCAGTCAGTCATGATAAAAATGACAACAACACACTTAGCAACCGTCTGTGTATTCAGTCAATGATGTTAAGAATAACTAAATTTAAAGATGTAATCACAAAAAACAACATCTAGGGTTTAAAGTTGGTCTCCGATCCTTTGTTGACGTTTTTAAGAAGTGTTTCCAGTTGTCTTTTAATGATAGTTAATAATTAATGCACTTTTTAGAAAAAACAAAAAAACTGTCGTTTTCTAGGAAATCATTTCTGAAGAGCAACAGAAGTTCATTAGAAATTCACCTCTACGTTGTGGGTGGAAAAGTTGGGGTGGAGCAACTCCCCCCTTCCCGTCACCCATACCTATCTGTTTAAACATTCTACTGCTAGATTCTAGCTGTAGAGTTTTGATTAAGATGCCAGCTTGGATGAGGAAAATAAAGACATCCATGGATCTATTTATCTGCAAGTGGATGCATTTAAGGCAAGTATAAGCTAAATTTACTAAATATGTTTAATTTATCATGAGAAAAACATCATCTCTGGTCTTTAAAACAGATCTAGAAACACAGTATAACCTAAATCCATTCCTGTCTCCAACAATGTTGCATCAAAGCTTCGACCTCATGGAACTTGTTCAGGTAGGACAACATTCTTCGCAGCGTCTCTAAACATGAACACTGCAATTGAATCAGCAGCACCAGGCAGGATTGCAGCACATGTCGAGTGCAGACACTGATACACATCAATATAATAATGTTTCTAATGGCCTCCGCTGCGCGCGGCTGCTAGAGGAGCGCCGACGCCGTCAAAGCGTTCCTTTTGCAGCTCCTCCCTGTAGTCTCTGCAAAGTTAATCCCTGCCTACATGTATGTTCAATGATTTATGGTCATAATAACCCAAAAAGAGGATTAAGCTAATTAAACCACAGAGCTGTGCTTGTAATGAACACATCGGGAGGGAATACACCCCAACACACACACATTTATGCCACACACTCGCTCACAAAGTGAGGAGTGTCTTCAGGGTGTCTGTTCTTCCTTCTCTCAGTCAATGATCCAGGCTTTCGGAGCCAGTTGTTGGTTAGCATGACTCGACTCCGGAATCGTCAGAAGATTACGGTAGCTGGCGGTCACGGTTCCAGACTACGCGCCGGGCCGTTCTGGATTAGCCACAATAAAGCAACAGAAATAGAAACTTGCAGCTACACGCCGCGCTGCCCCGGAGTGGAAAACGCCGCCGTTGAAGCTCTGCCACGGCTGCAGGGACATTATAAGCCTGTAACACGCTGGATTAAGGATGCCAAGGTTGAAGATGCTAACAGTGGATGTCTTCCGGCAGCGTTAACCTGGCACGACTGCACGATTACAACTGGAGGAGATGAATTACAGTCAGATTGAGAGTGTGGCCAAATGTGGCGTTGAATAATGATGGTGGTAGGAGTGTACACAGGTCTCGTGGGGCAAATAAATGATGGATTCAGGCTAGTGGGGTTTCATAATCTAAGAGGTTTCTAGGTTTCCAAGAACGCTGCTGGAAAAGCAGAGAAATTTCAAGGCAACGCAGTCGTTGGATGTGGCGCTTCATGAGGAAACGCAGCGCTATTCCTGAGATGAAGTCAGCCGCCGTGTCAGTTTCTGTCATCGGAGAGCGCCAGGGCTACAGGCAGGCAGGCCAGGAGCGCCGCGGTTCACTCAGAGGACAGCAGCAGACAGCAGCCAAAGCTGCGAGTCCGAAGCAGCCGGACACGGCTGAACCGGCAAAGCCATTTACTTGCCGTCTATCAATCATCTGGTAATTACCGGGGCAGGTTCTGCGTTGCTGTTAGGTAATTCTGCAGGATCGTCTCAGAGAGCACAGTCCTAATCTGTTTCCAACACTCACAGCATGTACAGCAACTCAACTGAAGACCTTCTGTTTTTAGACATTTGTTCTCAGGCTCCATAATATTATCCAAACTACTACTATGTATCCATTTAAGAGTAATTCTTTGCTCACTTTGCCATAGCTTTGTACAAATCTCGATATGTTGAAAAAATAATCTGTAAATTATATATTTTCAACATTGGTAAGTAAAAATGTTTGATTTTCTTGACTTCTCTAAGGTACACATCATCCTTGTCAAAACTATGACTTTGTATCAGTTTAACACTAGAACTTTGTCTCCAGTATTGACATCCATTCAACTACCTTCAAACATAAACCAGTGGCCTCTAACCCTTTTTCAGGCTACGAAAACGGGTTAATGTCAGACAATATTTTCACTCCCGTCTCTCAGCTGGCCTGGGACCTCGGGGTCAGGGTCTCCCCAAAGGAGCTGGAGGAAGTGGCCAGGACGAGGAAAGTCTGGACATCTTTACTTAGACTGCTGCCCCTGCAACCCGGTCCCGGATGAGTGGAAGAAGATGGATGGATGGAATATTTTCACTGACTGGCCTTTATGAAGCTGAAGTGGGCATCTGATTTTATTTTAGCTTCCAGTTTCCCTTAGCTTTTGAGGGTAAGGTAAATCCCCCTTTTGAGCACCTTTAATAGCCGCAGCCTCATAACATTAGACAGCTGGTTGCTGAATATTATAGATCCAACATTAAAGTTTCTTCACTGGATCTTTTGTGCTAAAAGAAACTTTTAAATCTGTGTATTTTTTCTAACTTTGCTAGCTGTCAGTTTAGAGTTTGGCACAGATGTTTTAAGAAAGTAACAAAAGTGTTTTTCTCAACACGTGACTGAGCGACTTGAAATACGAAAAGAATTAGTTGATTGTGGCTGAGAGAAATCAGTAGTTTTCCAAAATAATCTGAAAAAATTTAAGTCCGTTTTTTTTTTGTTTTGACTGTGGCCCAGTCTCAGTATTCCCACGGATCGGTATGGGGGTTGGGGATCGCTTCTTTACCCAAGAAACTTAATTCCAACAAATTCTGAAGCAGAGAGAAGCAGCCTTGTGATGATGCACACTTTACAGAAGGTTTTATTCAACCATCTATTCAGATTGATCACATAAATGGTGAGAGAATTATGGTCAGTCAAAGAGGGTGCATTATTGAGAAGCAACTGGCGACGCATCAAAGGGTTAATGAGTGGAAGTTCAGAATCCAAGCTACACACGTAAACAGTTAAAAGAACACCAAAGAAAACCCAACAGATCTATCAATGTATGCAGGAAAAGATGAGGTTCCAGTGCTGTCATTTCACTGTTTACCTGTGTGAGTCCTCTGATGTGCCTTCAGGTGGGAGCTCTTGGTGTAAACCTTCCTGCAGCCGTTGAACTGGCACCGGTGGACTCTCTTCTTGTTCTCGGGTACATCTCCTCCCAGACTCCCCCCCTGCTCGCTGTCGCTGAGGGCTCCTCCGTGGCTCGGTGGGGACGGCAGCGCCCCTGCCGCCACCAGCTTGGCCGCTCCTAATCCCACCTTTTTGGCCACCAGCTTGAGCGTTAATGTTCCGTCGGCGTTGGCGGTGAGCGTCTGTGCGGGCTTGATGAGGTGGCGCCCGAGCTCCGGCGACGACGGCGGCGTTAGGGATGTGACGGCGGCACTGAGTTGCACGGCGCTGACCCCGCCGAGGACCTGCTCCTTGGTGGTGACGGCCTCCACCCCGACTACTGCGTGGGTCTTACTGGGGCTGGAGACTTGGAGGAGTTTGGCCTGGACCTTCGGGAGCGTTACCAGCAGCGGGGGTGGGCTGGGCTGGTCAGGGATGCTGGGGAGGAGGGGATCCATCAGGTCCTCGTCGCTGTCACCGCCATGCATGAACGCTGGCGTCAGGAGGCAGTCCAGCTCCTCGTCAAAGAGCTCCGAGAGTCGTTTGGGCTCCGTCTGTAGGTACCTCTCCAACTCGAGACATGTCTGTAAGAGAAGGACACGGTGGAGTCAGAACCACTTCTATCTAATGGACCCAAATACAATCAAACCAATGAATCTGAAAATCTACTTTCAATCTCCTCCCACCCTGAGCACTCATTCTTTTTTTTTCAAAATTCCTAGACTTCCACTCTTTCAACAGATCTTCAGTCCGGTCCCTTTGCTCCTCTGAATACTCACTCTTTTACCAGCCTATTTAAACTCAGATGCCCGCTTCAGTATTTTATGTTTCTCTCAAGCAGTTGACCATGTCACCTGGAACACGGCCGTCCTGTGAGAGTGGGGGGTTTTAGTCTGTGATTGATTGCCGTTGCCTGGCCAAGTTCTCCAGAGCTCTGAACTGTGGAGGCCTTGCCTGCTTCCCTCTGGTCGCCCAAATCAACCAGCCGTGGACGTTTTATAGAGAGATATAGACAGACGGGGGAAAAAAGATGACAGATAGAGAGTCAAACAAGGAATCAAATGATAGAGAGAGGGATGAAGAGAGACAAAAGGGAAAAAATATATTTAGAGGGCTGAAACTAAGAGACATCTGGGCTTTGTTTGTCTTTTTTTGTTGTTTGTCAGCTAGTTGTTGGCAGCAACACAACAGCTCCACAGGTGTTGGTCCGCTAGCCTGCAGTGCCTTTGGTGAAGGGCACCTGCCACGTCACCTCAAGGGACACAAGCCAAAACGCCTTCCAGCTCTTCTCAAAGCTTTGATTTTTGTCCTGTTATCCATGCAGATGCTGCTATTTCCAGGCTCCTTCCTGCTTTAAATTCACAAATTATGACCTTGAATTGACAAAGTACAATATTTGTTGCACTATAGGGCGCACCCTCAATGAATGGTGTATTTTTTTAACTTGTTTAGACTGTTTTGCCCATTCAGAGGGATAAGAGTCCCAGATATGTCCATTTGTCAGTAAGATTGTATTAACTGTGTAATTCCAGAACTTGTTTGTAACACGCTACACATTGGCCACATTAGCATATTCACACACTAAAAAAATATTTTTATGGTTTTTAAATGCGCCTTATAAGGCAGAAAATACAATAAACCAAAAACATTTTTTTAACAAAGAGAATGTATCAAAGAAATGAACAAAAGGCTTTTAAATTATGAAGATTTTGAGATTTATAAAGATCGAGTTTTATTTTTCCAACAAAGTATTTTATTAAACTTCAAGTATAGTTTTATTAAAATTCAAAACATATTCAATAAAGTTTTTATCCCTTTTATTGTTAAATAAATGCATTTTTATGTGAGTAATAATAACCATCTTTTATTTTGATAACACCTCGTATTCATTATTTTTCCTCTTCAATTCAGCTCTTTGTAGCGCTGGCTTTCCTTTACTCCACTTCCTGTTCTGTATCCTCCAAGAAAATTGTATTTCCTGTTGTGTCCCAAAGCCGTTCTGCAGCTGAGGGTTCTCTCACGTCTTTTTTGGCTCATTGCACTGCAGAAAGTCTGATGTCCTGGACTTTTCTTTCCCTTAGCGGCAGCTGGTTGCCTTGGACCCAGTGTTTCTCCACGGAGTGACGAACCAACACGTTCAAGCCCAACATCTGCTGAGTGATGATAAGCTGAACTCGCCTTTCCCGCCATGTCTGCTCTTTTTTCTTAAGGATGCACATTTGCATATGAATGCAAATCAAATATATTTCTTCTGGCGGTTTATGTTTTAAAACAGAAGAACTGTGAGCGTTTTTGAGTTGGTTTTTGTTGTCTCAATGCCAGCAAAGCTGCTGTACATACAAATACTTTTTGTAACATTTCTTTTTATTAATTGACATTTTAATTTTTAAAGTAAAAGACGAGGTTAGTATTTGGCTTTTTTTTGTTTTCTTTTAAGGTTTTGTGGTTTCCTCTGCAGCCCAGCTGGATGCTGCTTTTCCAGTACCTACGGTACTTTGTCATTATGAAACAACAACATAGATTTTCCCCCTGAATATGCTGGCGGCCATTCATAAAAAATGATAACCTCTCACAACTGATGTTCTCAGGGAAAAGAAACTAAATGGAAAAGTCAACGAGAAACGATTTACTTAATGAGATCTTTAAAAGAACAATGAGATGATCCGCAACATCAGTAAAAGTATTAACAATCAGAAGTATTAGTGTTCTTAGAATTGAACCGTCGATAGTATTCTGCCATTTATGATTTGGTGGCTCAGGCAAAAAAAGTTCAATCCTTTTTTACTGTGTGATTTTCTTGTTTCCTTTGATCTGCCAAGGTTTCAGTTTATTCATCCATCAATCCACTCATACACTCATTCATTCATTTTCCAAACCCATTTAATGTATTTTTTAAGGTAAGGGGTTGCTGGAGCCAATCCCAATTGAAAGACAATCATTCGCATTCACACCTCAAGGATAATTTATAAATAGCATTTAACCTATGAACCATGGTTTTAGACTGCGGGAGTAAGCAGGAGTACACCAACAAATGCATGCAAACTTCCCCACCTGGGATTGGCCCTCCACCACGTTTAACCTATTGAATCATTTTGATATAAATACAGATTGCCTTCTAAAGTCAGATCTGCTGGTCACCTTTCAAGCTTTTTTGACTATAAAAGAAGCCAGTAGCCAAGCAGGAGAGTGCCTACCTAAAAGTTTTCATACTGGTAGTTGGAGTCCACAATTCACATATTAACTACCCTAAAAACAATAATAATAATAATAATAATAATAATACATCCACACGTATCAATTCAGAGTTTGGATCAGTTCATGGCTTCCTCAGAGGATGACTCAGAAAACAGATTTGACTTTGTAGAATTTAACATGTAATGAACTTTCAGCTCCTTGCAACCAAACACACATGAAGATCATGGAGAGAAGCAACACCAAGTGAAGCATACACTTCAGATAAAGCAAAATATGATGCTTCTATTTAAAGAAAACATTGAGACCGTGATGAAAAAAAGAGAAGATTTTCAGAGTAAAAGGTTGGCTTAGTAGCTTAAGTGTGGTGAACCAACACTTGCCTGAATGAGAATCGTAAGAAACCAAACCTCCTTAAGGAACATCCACTACCTCCATTCCTTCACCTGTAAAGTCCAGATTTCTTTCATCAAGATTAACCAAATGCCTTAAAAAACTGAAAATACTGAGAAACTGAGACATTTTTTGAGAAAAAACTGACAAATCTTTTATTGTAAGGCTTAAACACAGTTTTCTACTGAAAACTCTACATTTCTACCCTGCTGTTTTGGAGTGTCCAACACTGCTAAATATCAGCAATCCAATTTACTCGTCAGGGCCGGATGATCCAAGCCAGTGCACCTTGATAAAGATCCTGCACAATATTTCTCTGGGAAGAAATACAGTTTCTCAAGTTCATAGTACCAAAACAGACCCTAGTTAGAATATTCAATGTAAAGCGATGTTGCATACTAGTACCCACGCAGGCAATTCATCACAATTGAATTACATTTAAAGTAACTTTTATCATTTTTATGTTTTTATTTGAGTTTCTATTTATGTTAGAGTCTAAAGAAATGTCTTTAAAAATATCAAAAGAAAACATCTGGTTTGACCCTAACTATTTGCCGTTTGGGAGTCAGAGCGTGTTTCTAGAATTTCTCCTCCAGCGGTTGATGGGAGGCTGGTGCCTGCAACTGACATGCAAACAATATTTCCCAGATTAGATTTTGAAAGAGTGCAAAAATTTCATGTGAAGCCATTGTTCTCCTTTCACGGCCTCAGATGAATTGCGTGTGGCTGCTGTACCTATGCGCACCATACATTATTCATCGTCCTCAGACACAAGTGCAGCACCACGAGTATTAAGCGCCTTTGATACACTAAATAAACTCCATGTCAGTGGTTTCTGAGAGAGCGACTCGTCTGTTGTTGCAGCCTGGCACAGAAAACATAAATAGAAGGTTCTGTGTGTTTCCATGGCGGGGGTTGTGCTGATGCTAAGGACTGTGGGAGGAGGAAGCCTGAGGCTGCTCAGAAAATACGAGTGAGCGGCGATCAGACTCGGGGCCGGCGGTGAACGCACCCGCTCGGGCAGCACGGGCATGACCTTTTCCCTTCGTCTGTTTCTCCCACACACTGTGAAGATCAGGTACGAGTGACATGTTGGGCCTGCAGCACAGTCAGAATGTTTCACCGTATCCATGGCGATCTGAAGGCAGCATCACTGATTCAATGAGCGGGACGGGAGTTCAGACTCAGTTTTAGGTTAGAAAGTGGCCAAAGAGTGAACGGACTTCCATCTGTCCCCCAAAGACGGGAATACAGGAATGTGTGTGTGAGTTTTTGTGTGTGTGGCTATTGGCGAACAGATCAGATTGATAGCGTGTGTATGGCTTACCTCCAGCCCCACCCCCTCCCCCTCCCAGTCTCACACCATATGGAAAAAGGTCAAGCTAACACAAGCACACAGATACACAGTAAATTTAAAGCTGCCAATGGCGTGAGAGTCCAGTCATTGCTAAAAACTATTCTAAAAAAAAGAAATACAAAAAATTTAACCTAAATGACAGCAGAGAAACAATAGAGTCTACTTCTGACCTCAAATCAAAAACAAATGTTTGTCTTATTGTTTTAGGGCTAATTACACCAATAGGTAAATCATTCATTTCCATTTTCCAATATTTGATCAAATCTTTCACAATCAACATATTCGTGCACATCAGTGTCATTCCTTCAGTCAGCAAGCTGCTTTTACTGAGGGGTGAAGGTCTCCATGCTGACGCCTACACATGTTACAACTTCTGCAGAACAGAAGAACACAAAGACTCCAGGCTGAAGAGTAGCCGGGCAGGAAGAATGCAAAGAAAGAGGTCAGAGACAGAGCACTGGACCTCGGTAAAGACAAACCAATCTAAGACGTAAAAACTTCAGATTTATACAAACTATTTAAAATAAATGTATTTGATTTATTTTTGCTTTCCAGCAATTAATAATCTCACTATAAGAATTTGAGGTGCTACAAGTTTTTTATTGAAGTTTTCTGATTGATTTTCTTTTTTCTGATATGGAATGGAAACACAGTCAGATGTTCTCTAATTTTTCCCGAGGTTTCCTTGATGTGTCGACCTCAAGCCTGAACATTCTTGATTCCTTTCAATGGACATAGAAGAAATGCCTACGATCTTTTGAAGGTTTCTTCTGCCATCTTTTTTTTCAGTTTTGCTTCTTTCATTTCTTTATTATGAAAATCCTCCATCAACAGGTTACACCAGGGGTATTCAACTCCAGGCCTCGAGGGCCACAGTGTCTGCATAATTTCCAGATATCCAAACTCTACTCATGACTGATTACCTGGTTCAGGTGTGTCCAACCAATTGGAGCATGCCAGATCCGGGTATGTTGGAAAACCTGCAGGAATGCGGCCCTCGAGGCCTGGAGTTGAATACCCCTGGGTTACACCTTATATAAAAACATAAATCTAATTAAAGCCGCAAGCGGCGTTGGATGGCCCGCAGTCGCTATCCGCCCTCTCCCTCGCCGCCCTCTCCCTCGTTACCCGCCCTCTCCCTCGCTGCACCCACCGCCGCCGGACCAACGCCGCCGCACGCACGCCGCCGCCGCCGCCGCACGCACGCGCCGCCGCACGCACGCGCCGCCGCACGCACGCGCCGCCGCACGCACGCGCCTCCGCACGGGCCGCAGCCACCCTTGGTGGTGACCTTTGACCCCGAACTCATTTGCTTAGCACTCACTGTGGAACCCTAAGTCCCTCCCTATGCTTTCTGTATAGCTGGTCTGAGATGAATGTGAGAAATTGATTAAAAAAGCACTTTTTTTCAAAATGGCGGCTTTTCTGTTGGTTTTATCTCCATAGCAACCATTTTATGTTTTGTTCGTCTGAGGTCACCGAGCAGTTTGACGTCAAGATCATAAGGATCGGAAAAAGTACACTTTGAATTACCTTAGCAACGGGGGGTTATTCGCTAACCACGCCCACATTCCTTATTTGGTCATATTCTATGTTATTATGCCAGTTACAGCTTAAGTCTGGGATCAACATATTAAAGTCCCATAGGAATGCATTGAAATATGAGCGTGTATTAACACTACGCCAGTTTGCGAGCTCGCCACGCCCACGCCGTTCAAAATCTATAGCTTGTGATACCATTTTTCTTTTGCCAATGACTTCCCATTGATGCCAAAAGCGTTAGAAAACGATTGAAAAAAGTCCCTGCAAGTGAAATGTGATTGAAGCTAATGCTAACGCTCGTTTTTTTGTAAATTCAAGATGTTAGCCACTTCCCAAGGTCAAAGGTCAACGAAACTTTAGGGGTTGTTAAAGGCTCATGCTAGCGGCACGTGGGTCAAATTTCGTAACTATTGGACAAACTAAACGTTCGTTTCACCTTTGTGAAATCTCAAATTTTCAGATTTCGAAACAAAATGGCCGCCAAACCGTAGGTCGTGGAGCCATCCCATAATAATGTAAAAAATAGCCATGGTTATATCCAACAAAGGTATGTTGGTTTCGTTTGCGAAATGCGAAATAAAAAATTGAAATTGCTGAGTCAGCACTTTTTTTCGCGACGGTTTTTTGTGTACCAGAGGCGCACCGTACGCATTTCGGTTTTGTAAGTTATGTCATTTCGTGCAGCTTGGGCCTCCGGACGCGTGAATACCACTTTTAGGCAAATCGGTCAAAATATGTTCGACCTAGCTAAAACCGTGTCGGTCGCGACCTCGCAACATGCACGCCATTTCATATTCTACAACTTCTAATTGCAACATTTTTCTCACAGTAGGCTCCCATTAATGCCCAACTAAGTTACAAAACAGTCGATAAAACCCCCTAGGAGGTATTTCTTTTTGTAGCTCGTAGCAAATGTGCTTTTTTTGTAAATTTCAAGATGGCGGCAACTTCCCAAGGTCAAAGGTCAATCAAACTTCTTGGGTGTTTGTAGTCTCCGGCTATGGACATGCTTGTCAAGTTTCGTGAAAATCGGACAAACAAAAGTGTCGTTTTCCCATATTGTTGAAAAACGTGAAAAACGCCATTTTTCTGTTTTCGCCGCCAGATTGGCGCCAAGGCGTGGGTCGTGTGGCCATCCCATAATGATTTCAAATGTTACAGGGCTTATTCCCGACACGGGTCATAGGCCTTTTTTTGCGTATTTCGAAATATTTTTTTTTGGCCCCATAATCGATTTTTTCCCCATTCATTTTTTTGGCGAGAACGCTCGCCGTGATGTCATCGTTTTGGGGCGGGTGTCGTTCTCTTTAAAATAAATTATTTTACAATTTTCCCCAGGTTCGTGGAAATTTTCAGGACTTTTCGAGTATGTGGCGGGGGTCAAATTTTGGCAAAATGGTTCCGTAAGAAAGCGGAAGAAGAATAATGAAACAAAGCAGAAACAATATAGAAGTTTTTGCTCCTAGGCCTGTGTGTGTTTTTGTGTGTGTCTTTTTTTGTACTACACACTGGTCGGGTCCGTTTGGGCTTAGGCCGGTTCTTTGAGGCCTTTTAGGGGCTTTTTACGTTTTTTCACTCTAAGCAAAAACAATATGGTCCTTGCAGTCAGTAGACTGCTGCTGCGGGCCATAAAAATGCCACAGGTGGAATTAGAAACATGACAGCACCAACATTCAGAATTAAAAATGATTTTATTGTGTCTCTCATTGATGCAAAATTGCTGTTTTTCAATGGAATCATTCAGCAGATTTTGGTTTATTTTGGGATTAAAGGTGAAATATTTATCTTCCTATTGTTGAGAACCTAAACCTTTAGAAGAGCAGATCTGCACTTGTTCTCTGTGGAGCTTCATTCTCATGCTAAATAACCTGAACATATTTGTTTGTGAGCTACCAGGAGCTCATATATATTTTAGTCTGACCACATTTCTCGACATGTTTAAATGATGTTTACCCACAATGCCCTGCTTTGCAGCATGGTTAATGTTTTTTTGCCTCTGATTTGAGTCTAAATTGATGTTTCTAGTTGGATGTTACAATTTTGTGGGGATTAATGTTTAGCTTCACGTTTTGCACTGACTTTTTTGGGAAATGACAGGGAGTCCAGGTGCACAGAGCCGCAAGGCCTGCTGGGAACTCTGAGATGGTGAGTCGGTCGTCCCCCTCACATGTCAAGGACGAGAGACACTCTTGAGGACATCAGGGGTTTTGGGGAGTTTAAGCGAGTGAACCGTAGCATTTAATCCTAAACTGGAAAAACCACAGCAAACGTAGGAGTCGGCCCCAGCTGTCACTCATCCAACACCTGCAGCACAACATTGACTTTCCTCCACGGAAAGCTTAACAGCAATTCACACCTGGAGGACTGAGAGCACAACACCTCGGCATGAAGGATCTCATCACTGACAACAACCTGAATAACACAGCTGGGGTCTCAAATTTATGGACTAAGCATCTCAAAGCTTTGGCACAAGTTCTATAAGGAGGATCTAGGAAGAGCAGTTACTTCTACACGCCTTCACTCTGAATTGATTGCTAAATTACTTGTCTTTTCTCCTCAGTCAATAGCAATCATATTTGCCCCTCTACATTAATAAATGTTTATCTCTCACAGTCCAGACGATTTGAACCAGCCCTCCTCCACCCTCTTCTCACCTGGAATGATGCTTTGGGATGGTCAGAATCCAAACCACCATCAACCCCTCCAGGCTCTTGACTTTAATAATCTATAGTCTGAATTTATGAAAGACTTAATCAGCCCAGAACATAACTGCAAAAGATTTATGGACTCAACATATTATTTGCACAGTAGGTGCACAGCGACTGTCTAAATGTCAGTCAAACAAGTTTGTATGTCGGACTGTGTTTTATTACATGTTACCAATAAGGTTGGGCGTTAGCAAAGTCACAATAATGTTTGTTTGGTTGGTATCAGTCTGTTTTTATGAATTGCAATCGAGTTTACTTTTTATTTATTGCACCAGTTTTTTTACATATTGCTAATAAGCTTTGGAGCTTGTGTAGTCACAGTAATGGTTATATTGGAGGTAAATTATGCTTTTGTTTATGTCTTACTGACAAGACTGGGAGTCTTAGTCACAGTTGTGTGTTTTAGCGTTATCAGTCTGTATTTTCACAGATTGCAAAAGTGTCGAGGTGTTATAATAAATACGTTAACATGGCTAATGTGTAGCAGTGTTGGACTGATTATTTTTACCAACAAGGTTGTGAATTAGCATAGTTTCAGTTACGCGTGTTTTAGCTGTATAAGTCTGTATCTTAAGGAGTTGCAAAAAAGGTCGGGTGTTAGCGTAAATACGCTAACGGTGCTAACATGTACTGTTATTGGACCGTGTTTTTTCTGTTGTGAACTAGCCTAGTCACAGGTATGTGTGTTTTAGCGGTATCAGTCTGCATTTTGAGGGCTTGCAAAAAAGGTCGAGTGTCAGTGTAAATACGCTAACATGGCTAACATGTAGCGGTGTTTGACTGTGTTTTATGTGTTTTTATGTGTTACTAACAAGGTTGTGAATTTGTATAGTCACAGTTATATGTGTTTTAGGTGTATCAGTCTGTATTTTCATGAGTTGCAGAAGAGGTTTGGTTTTATCAAAAATATGCTAATGTGGCTAACGTGTAGTGGTGTCTGGTAGTCAAAGTCCACATCCCTCAATAGTGTGGGATAACTGAGATCATTTTCAAATTGAAATTGAAATCCTTCATGAGGTGAAACGTCTGCAGGATGATGGGTGTGATAAGGATGTGGAGTCACTAAACACAGGAGATTCTGAAAGACTTCTGATGGCAGACGAATGTCTCCAATGATGTGCTCAGCGACTGGAAGTCAAACTGGTTTCCTCTCTAGTGGGGTCATCCAGTTAGGGTCAGAGTCGGTCAAGCTGACACGTGTCGGATTCCGGTCACCAGCTGGCCAATCAGTGCATCCTTCAGTCCTGTGGTGAAACATCCACACCAGTTAAAACAGACGACTCTCCTGCACGGTTGGACTTGTGAACTACCCATTGCTGGTTTTCTTTTAAGCTATGAACTCGTCTCTGGGGAAGAATAAGGAACCTAATCAAAAAGCTGTTACACGTCTTCAAAACGAGGTTGAATAATTACAGCAGGAGCGTGATTCTTAGTTTCTTTTTTGATGCGACCAACCTTTTCTAAAAAGAGCAGAAAATCCGTTTCCTCTTGCCGCATCTCCCTCTCTGCCTCCACAGTGTGAGTGTTTGATTTAATATTTTATCTAAAATAGCTGCCGCTGACGTGCGGGCGGGCCCTGCCTGTGTGTGTCCTCTGCTCGCCGGCGTTCATTAATAATGAACGCGGAAAGCAAAGGGCCCCTGGATGGAAGCGCTAAGAGCTTTTGACAGACAAAGGATGATTGAGGACAGAGCTCAACAAACAGGCTGAAGTGGCTTCAGCAGGGGATGCTCCGTCTGTTTTTACATACACTGTTATGGGACTATTAGCGACGCTGCCATTAGGACAATGGTGATTTAAGCCATTTACAAGCTTCTGTAAAGTGACACTTCCTCCGAGGACTCAATACTGCCACATAAATGATGGTTTGACCCCCAAAAAAGTCTGAACATCCAGAAACTGGATTTAGTCTAAACTAAAAATGCTTAAAACAAACCTTTAGAGCCATTTAATACATAGAAAAAATATCCTTTTTACCATTTAACTGTTGGAACCAGTAAAAGAAAGCATTTCTTTCTTTGTTTTTAACAGCTACCTCTGAAATGTCTTCAAAAACATTTGAAATGTCAGAATGATCTAATAAAGCAAAATTGTTTCACAAAGACTAAATATTCTAAAAATGAAGCAACAAGGCTAAAAATGGTGAAAATAATTCCTCAAATGTTTTTCAGACACAATCATAAGAAAACTTGAGTCTTAGCATGAAGTTGTGTTGTTTTACAAATACATTTTAACAATGTCGTCATCTGGTGCAAAAGATTGGTTCATTTCTTTCTAAGTAGATTCTGAAAATTTATTGTAGGTCATTTTTCTTTTGCAGATGTAATCTGAGTACACCACTGCAGAACAAAAGCAACATATGAGCAAAAATAAAAGTGCTGACAAGGTTGGTTTACAAAAACAAATTATTCAATTTAATTTCTCTTCACACTCGTCTAGATTTCTACTCATTTCCAAAATATCTGGGTCTGTGATGTCACTTTCTTCCAAAATGTGATAGTTAAAAAAAAGAAAGCTCTATTAAAAGTTTTTAAGTTTTACATATTTTTACTTTTTTTGTCTCAAATGTAAAACAACTGAAATGCATACCTTTATAAGTAATTTAGGAAGTTGAAAGTTTGTATTTGTATATTTATCTTACATTTTCAGACATAAAAAGTCGCTTTTGTCAAAAACTTAAAACATTTTTTAAGAAAAAAAACCCACTTGTGTTTACATTTGAATCATATTCAATCATGAATAGGAACAGGCTCTTATTATTCTTATTAATACTCAATTGATTTGTGATATTGGGCTATATAAGTAAAACTGGATTGCATTGAATTATCACTGGTTTAATGGTCAAAACTTTCCATTACATTAACTGCTATTTTTTCTTTTTAGAAAACTGTTTTTACTATTTTGATCTCTAATAATTATCAAAATTATTACTCATCTTCTACTTTAACATCATTTTTATTCCCTAGCTCCATAGCAACCGAGCATTTTCCCAGACAGGAATGTTGATTGTAACTTCTTAGAATAATCACACAGTACTTTGCAGACTGAGGTTGCTCTGACTTGACTCTGTTTACTTTATTCTTCACTCCGTGCATCATTTTTTGCAGCAAAATTATGCTTTTTTTTTTTTTTCCAGACAAATCGGCCCTAATTAGAGCGCTTTGGCTTCCATAAACTGTGCTTTGAAGCTTTACCTCTTGATGGATCTCACTCCCTCCATCTCTCCACAAAAGCAGGCTCTGATGGCTAATTAGCCACTCGAAAGCAAAAAAAAAAAAAAAAAGCAAAAAGAGCCTCTTTATTCAGCTAATTTGTTGATGTGGCTGTGTACATAGACGATGTGCACGCTTGTAAGAGTGAGAAGAGCATAATGACTTTTAACTGATGTGTGCGAACATGAGATGTCTGCAGATGAGAGTGTGCGATATCAAACGGTTGCCATCGGCGGCGAGCAGCTGCCTTCACGTTCAAGTGAGGCTCGGAGCTGCAGAGGAAACGTGTGGAGCTGAAGATGTTGGGGTATCAGGACATCCAATAATAACACACTTGATTGTATATGAGAAGTGGACTGAGTGACCTCTCCCACCAATGTTCCAAACAGAAAATACCACAGACTTCTATTGAGAAATAAACAGTTATAAAGCAAGTTATAAACCGACCAATCAGATTCCTCAATTAAAGTCTGTGAACATTTGAAAAATTTGATAGACAGATTCTACCAAACCCCGTTTCAAATGGCCTTTCAATAAGCTCTCTTCTGATTGGCGAGTGGTTGTCATATAAACAAAGACTCAGAACGAATTCGACCAATCGCTGCTAACTGCTGTCATCTGGTTCCAACATGGCGGCAACCTTATCGGGAAAAAAATGGCGACTGGTTGACCTCATTTTCAATGGGTGACGCAATGTTCTCATATACAGTCAATGTTTAAACCCCACAAAATAAACTTATTTGCCAACATTATATTAGGTTATTAACATTTTGTTATTACTATTCGTCATAATTCTTTTAAAACCCTTAAGTTGTATTTTCTAAAAGATTGCACATCCCAAAACCATAAAATTATAACCAAAGACATTTTTCTTAATCTTTCTTTAGATCACCTATTTTACATTACTGTATAGAATCAAACTCCCCGGGTTGTCTTATTAATGTATTTATGTATATATATTCTAGTTTTAAAAGTGCTTTGACTATACACCGGGTGAGAAATGACTGTATTTTAACAGGAGCCTCAAAGTCCCTTAAACTGTCTCTCCTCTCCAGGTTTTAGCCGGCTCCAAAGATTTTAAAGCCCGTCAGGTTTAATCCTGATCAGCTGTGGGAGCAACAGCACGGTCCAACACTGATGCCGGGAGATAAAGCCCTCCCCCCCGCTCTCCGCCCGAGGGTGGGGGGGCTGCAGGTAATCTCAAAGGTGTTGGATGGTGTTGGGGTCAGGGAAGCATGGCATCCTCTCAAATATATCGGCTTGTAAGGAGACGGCGTGTAATGATGACATCCTTGGCCAAAACCCCGAAAATAAACCAGAGATCATAAAAGTGTGGTGGTGGGTGGTGGTGGGGGGAGGGGGGTTCAAATGCATTTCTCAATGTAGTGGAGCATAGCAGCATGAATAATGCAGCGTGCAGCTCTTTGGGTTTAGGAGCAGCTGCCACTTTGGATCCCAGAGTTACCCCTGTGCCGGACCCTAACCTTCATCCTCCGCTTTTGTGGCTGAATTTTCACGGATTATGTGGTTTCCTCCTTATTGTAAATATCAGATGATGTTGAAAAAAGATTTTCAAAGCTTCCGAGTTTGGAGGAAATCGTGTAATGAATCAAAATAAAACTTTGACCACAACACAATATAAGGGTTTCAATGAGTGTTTGAGTTTTAAGTATACGGTTAGAATTGCATCTCGGATGAAGCCAACAATGCTAAATCCATTTCATTTATATTCTCTGCAGGCCTTTCCATCTGAACATGAAAATCCAAAAATAATATTGTTGGATCTATAAAAGAAAAGAACCAGATTGTCACTTAAAATACATTCTTTGTTCTAAAGTGAGGCAGATTGGGACTATGCTGAATTAGCATTTTTTTTTCTATTCATAAAGCTACTGAAGTCTGTTTTCCAGAGGATAAACGAAACAGAATGCATTAATTCATCATTTTCGCAGCGCCTACTGTCAAATCTCTTTCATTTTAATGGATCGGTTTGTGTTATGTTTAATGCACAACTGTAGAAACACACACACACACACATAAAAACAAACAAAAAAAACAAAAGAAGGAAGATGAAACCAATACAAGCTCCAAATCAAAGATTTTCTTTGTGTTAATATATAATTTACACAACAACACAAAGCTTTGACAGAAATCCCAACACAGTCAAGGACACCTGAACGCCTCAGAGTATTGACGGCGAGTCCAAACATTGGAAAGATTGAAGCCTAAATCTGGTAGATATGACAGAGGAGAGACAACAGCACCGTCATGTGACGGAGCTGACAGATGTTGTGTGAACACCTGAGAGTGTGTGTTAGTGTGTGTGCGTGCCCTCTCTCTCTGCTTTGATTGAATAGCAGCAGGATAAACGCAGAGTCCTGTGGGGTCTGATTTGAAAAGCAGGAGAAGGAGTCAAGAAGAAAGGAGGTTAATGGAGACGAGACCTGAGGGGGGGGGGAGGCGGGACGTCGTTGCTGTCACTCACGGACTAGCTGAGAGCTCGCCTGTACAACCCCGTCCTTTGCACTTTAAAGACCCACTCCAATCATCGTTTGATCTGTTGTAAAAGCGTTATCGCTGATCCTTTTAATTATGATTATGTCATTTTAGCCAAAATATAAAAAATTGTGTCATTTTCCAGGTTTCTGCAAAGTGACAGAAATTCATTAAAATTTGTGGGCGAGACCATGTGCAAAATAAGTCTGTCCCCCATCCCATCCTTGTTGTCTCCAGCTAGCTTCAAGCTAATTTTCCTTATTTATCTCCTCCATCATTAGACAAAATGAGCAAGAACATGTTAAAAAGGATCAATCATTTGTTAAAATATTAATAAAAATACTGTCATCAGACAAGTTGATTTTAATCTAAAGGGTTAAATAATAATTTTCTTCTTATTTAAGACATATTTTTAGTTAATGTCTTAATTTGCCTCAGCTGAAGTGTTATAACCTCTATAATAAATCTATTAAAATAAATTACTTTTACTTGAAAAAAAAACAGTTTTCTAAAAAAAAATTATGTTCAATATTTTACCTATTTTTTAACTTTGACTGATCATATTCAGGAACCTGCTTTAATTAGTTAAGCATATTTTAAAGTGTTCATTTTCATCATCGCCTAAGACTCTTCACAGTAACAATTTAACCATAAATATAATAAAAGCATTGACATTCATTAATATTCAAGTCTCCTAAAGCTGATTGTGAAAGGATCTCTTTTCCATTCTGCAGTAATTTAACATATAAAACGTAGTTAAAGTTGCTAACTAGAATCCTGACTAGTTAGTGAAGTATAACCAGCCGAGTGAATCAGTGGTTCTCCTGTTAAACTGGAATGAAGCAAAGCGAGAGAGCAGGAGACTCTGAAAACCAAGAAACAACGAGAAACACTAATCAACCACTGATGAGCATGAAGACAAAAGCTGTGATATTTCCTGTGATGCCCCCCCCCTCGAACGCACACACATGCACGCGCACGGAGCATCACCTCCGACCTCTCGCCTCCACCAATGAAATTTTAATCAACAGTCTCTGATGGAGGAGAGCACTCAGACTTTCCTGCTGTGTAACCCCCCTCCCTTTCTTTCCATTTTCTCTCTGTTCTCTCTTTTCATGCATTTAAGCAGCCAGCAAGTCTTCCTCACGACCCCCCCATCACCTGTGCAACCGTCTCAACCCCCCCCTCCGTCTTTCTCTCTCTAAGGTCACGGACTCACAGCTTTCTATCCTTTCCTTTTCTTTTTTGGTTTTCTATTATAAACCCTTCCACACTTTCATTTCTTTTTATAAATCGTTCTTTTTACCTCTCTGACTCCACTAAAAGGTTTGGTTTACTCCAGGTTCTCTTACCATTTCATTTTCCCTCAATCATCTGCAGGGATTTGAACCCCAAACTACACAGAACACAAGATCAATGAAAAACAAGCTCATTTCATTATCACTTCATCCATGATATTCTCACAGACAATCCCATAATATCATAAAACAGAAAGCTCACCTTTATTTAGCCAAAAAGATTTGCTATAGATGTGTATTTATGCCAAGAATAATGGGATATTATATTACACATTTGACAAGAAGTTATAGGATGGCATCCTCAATGTACAGAAAAAACTCAGTCAGAAGTTATGTGATGTTATTATTGTGTGATGTTATTCCATGTATTATAACCTGATTGCTTGAAATAAACCATTTCATTCATTCATTCATTCATTCAGAAGCAGAAACTCCTGAAGTGATGATGATCTTTCTTTTAATTAAGATTAATAATCCAACCTCTTCAGGTTTTTAAGACTTTTGAGGAACAATCTTGCTTATTTTGGAAAAATATAGTTTAGATTGCGTTTGAGCTGTCCTAAGACTTTAATATATAAACATACTCAGTGATTGTTTAATTATGTTTTGGCCAGAATCAAAAAACGTTTAATTTTCATAGGACATAGTTTCTGCAGAGCAGAAGGAGTTCATTAGTGATTTGTCTGTGAGTTATAGGCGGGACAGTTGGTCCGTCCCCCTTTGCTGAGAGCTCTCTGTTTACATGCTCTAGCTTACAGCCCTCACATTCCAAACCGAACATTAGCGGTGGAACAAAAATGAAAGCTGACACCTGCAATGTAAATATCTTCTTAGAATTCCAACCGCAACACACCTAGGTGTTGATTCTCCTCACATTACTGACCCGGGGACTCCTGACCTGGGGGGTGGAGCCAAGGAAAGCAGAGAGCCTGTACCCGCCTGGGATATTTTCTCGACAACAAATTCACCAATAAAAATGCCCAAAAAATATGCTAAAAACACGATTTTCATCAGAGAGGGTCTTCAAGAAATAAGTCCATGTGACACCATGAACATCCATGGGAAAGCTGGAGATCTACAGGCTGAATCTGTAAAAAATTAAACTAGATTTTCAAAACAAATTTTTAGTAACGATTTCCTGGAGTCATGGACAGAATGAAAAGAGATAAAAACAGGAAATTATTAGATTTGATCTGTTTTTAGGGCATCCAAAGACAACCCGGATGGAGTTTTCACTTCAGTTTGTGTAACAAACACACATTTATGTTGTATCAGAGTTTTTTAAAGCCCACTAGTAATATTTTTCTTTTCTACAGTGAATGATCAAATAAGATAAAATGAACGAACAAGTTCAGCCAAAATTGTTCTCAGACTTTAAAGGCTGTTGTTTTCTGGTCAACAGGTCTCTAGCAGGACACTAAAAAAATCATTTTTTAAGGAATTACCAAAGGAACGTTTGTCTATTTTCCTCTAGTTTGGTATTTGATTCATTATCTGGTAAAAATAATGTACATTCCTTTACACTTCATCAAGCCATGAAGGAATCTTTTTAGAGCAACTTCAACGACCCCAATTTACATAAAGAGCTAAAAAAGGTGAACCCTTAGCTTTTCTGAGGTACTCCTTTACATTTCAAGGTATATGAATGAGCGTCCTTCTTCTTCTTTTATTTTTTTATTTTATTTTTTATTCCTTCTTCTTCTTTTAGAACGAAAATAAAAGTGGAGACAAGAATTTAGCAAATGAGCACATAAACTAAAGATTTTAAAGTATCAAGATGAATTTTTGTGCAGGTGTGAGTCATTTATGTGTTTTTTTTTAAGTCGATAGAAACAAATCATATACACACTACTATAATTGTAGTAAAAGTAAAAGCATTAAACTGGAAAAACACCCTTTATTCTAAAAAGAAGGGCAAAGGAGTCACACCTTCAGAGCCATCTGCGGTTTCAGCACCGCGGACAGCGGCATGGATTCATCAATAAACAGCGCGGTTTGGTGGCAGATCTTCCAGGGTCACTGACAGGCCGCAGACTTAAATATGCAAAAGCCGCCGCCATATAGAGGTCAACGTGTCAGACTGACGAGATCAGCATGCTCAGCAAAACAACAGTTACCGAGCAGTCCTTCTGCTGGGAAGGGGGGAGGAGGCGGGGTAAGTCACAGTGAGGAGGATCTAAATCCCTTTCTGAATATCAGCTTCTATAGGAAAAGAAAACTAACACATGCATTTAAAATGACGTAAACGAAAGGTTTTTGTTTGCATTCACGCTGCATTTAAGGTACATTGTAAACAAAGTGAAATAGAGTCCAAAAAGCATCCCACTAACATCCAGCAGGGATGCTTGGCGCGTGACTTATGGGGTCTTTAAAATGATGTGGTAAGCCCTGTCAGCTGAATGGAAGCCCGACACTGAAAAACGGTCCTCCCTAAAAGCCCGCCGCGCGCGGGACACGCCAGGCAGAGGGAAAAAAATGAAGTCATCCCCTCAGCGGAGCAAATAAATACGTTTCAGACGGATTTGACAGTCCATTCAGACGCTGGGCAGAAGACGCGCTGCAACACGCACAAATCATTTTTAATGTCCAGGATAATGAAGTACAAGAGCATAAAATTAATTGCCAGCCTAATCATGCACATGTGCACACACACACTCTGCAGGTACAACCTTTTAATAGGAGGAATAATTTAATACTGCTTAACCAGGCTTATGGCTTTTCACTGCTTTCCCCTGTCTGTGTGACATGGTGTGTGTGTGTGTGTGTGTGTGTGTCCTTTATATTTCGTTAATTGGCTAAAAAAGAAACATTGAAAACTGTGGCAGAATCATCATTGTTGTGTTTTCTGGTAACGAAATGAGTCTGTCTGTCTGCCTGATTGCATGTCTTCCTGCATGCCTGATTGTCTGCCTGCATACTAATATGTCTGTCTGTCTGTCTGTCTGTCTGCAGCTCATTTGTTTTTTTCAGACAGCCTGTCCTCCAGCGTCAGACATTTTTCCAAGATGGAAAAATAATAAGCCCCTCGTCTGCACGTGACCCACACATGCACACGCAAGCACACGGGAGGACTGCATGTTTAGGAAAACAACACAATTATTTGTGTTTTTTTTTTTTCTCACACAATACATTTGGGTTTTAGATTAAAAAAAAAAACTACAAAACAATAAAACACTCTTTAGTTTACTCTTGGTATAAAAATGCTAACACAGAACAACTGGTATTTCATGTTTAATTATTCAAATCAGCTGATTTAAATTATCTATTGTGAGTTAAAAAAAAAAAAGTATTTTTATTTAAAAACCACCCTCCATTACTGCCTGCGTGGATTGTTATTCTGCTGCATTTGCTCCATTTCATTTGAGTATTCTGCCGGAGTGTGCACCCCCCTCCCCACACTGGAATCATTAAAGTCTGCTCATGTTTAATTTGAGAATAAAGCGCTGAATAAATTTTCACCATGTTTTTTGAGTTTTTTTTTTCATGTAAATACAGTTTTTTTCCGTCAACCAAACGGTTTCAGATGCTTGAAGCTCTGAGAGGTTTTTCAGAGTAAAGTGCCTCGGTTCACTTCCATTAACATCAGCACGCCAGAGCCAAAAATCTGAGAGCGAACCTTGAGCTCCACACGGCACGAAAGCCATTGACTCCAAAACTTAAATGGGAGTAAATGTGAGCGGCGGAGAGACACTTCTGCAGAGTGCTTTAATAAAAGCTGCTCCCGCTCCTGATCCAAGACAAAGGACGACAGAACAAAAGACACAATCTAAATATCTGACTGGAACCGGATTCTATTTCAAGCCCCACAATCTGAAAGGCTTTAGTTTGATATCAGCAGTAAAGAACTCACTTTAATAAAGTCTGTAAATCTGCACATGAAACTGAAGCAAGCAGAAATCCTGCTGGTGGTTACACACTTACACGTGGACTGGACCAAAACAGCCACCGTAGCCAGGCATTATGGGATGTAAACAGAATGATGACACATCAACTCATTGGAATGTGGTCTGATGAATGCAGGCTCATCAAAACAACCTTTAACGTGAGAAACATTGCATTTCACGCTGTTTTCCAGACAATCTATGTGACATAAACACTTATCAGCGTAACTTCATATCCGTTTTATCAATAACCGTCTTGCCATTCCTAAGTAGTAGTAAAATGTACCTGGCGTTGATACAGATGTGAAAATTGGTCATAATTTTGCAAAAGAACTTTCATTATTCTTTCTCTAGTTGCTTTGCTCGTAATTCCTGGCCAATGGTTTAAGAGATCTTTACTCACGTGGTTTTGTTTACAATCTTTAGTCTGGAATAGAAATGTCCGGTTGACGGTAGTTTGAAAACAGAACAAACGCAGGGTTCAAGACTCGATCCGGATCATGGCACTTTTTCACTCTGAACACCCCCTTAAAAGAAAATTTATGGATGCTACCAGAACAAGTCAAAACACTTTCAGCACGTGAGAATAAGCCTAAGAGAGCATAGCTTTATCTCTCTATGTAATTATAAAACTGTAAAAACATTTAGAGCTGATGCGTTCAGTGTGGAGCTGCAGTCTGCAACAAGTAGGCTTATAGTGTCTGCTGGGTAATCAGAATGAATGTGTTTATATTTGATGTAATAATTGAAACTGGGATTAAGACCATTGCCATATTTATTACAATCCAATTAGTCAACACAATGTTCCATAAAATTCAATTAAGTCAAAGTGACAAAACTTTATGAGATAAAATATTAAGCTTTGGTCATAAAGTACATCTAAAAAATAAATAAATATTTCAGACTACTGGAAAACAAAACATGTAATTATGCATCACCATTTTTGAATATTTCAAAAAGGTGTAAACAACACAAGCAATCCTTTTTTTGCCTTGTCTTTCACAATAAAAGTGCATGTTGTTCCATTTTTCTATCCAAGGACAGTAAAAACCAACAAAATATAAATAATAATAGCATAATTCATGGGTTCGTGCAGTGGAGCAGCCACTTTTCTGTGATTCTACTTGAAAACCCCTGCAGTAAAAGCAGAAACGTTAAATGCTGAAAAGGCAGAAAGTTATAACCCTACCATGACTTTCTGTTATGTTTCGCCCTGTTGGCTTCATTGACTCATTAGGGCTTTATGTGAAACCGCTACCTCTAACTACTGGACCGTGTCATTCAAGGCTTTTCTTTTTTTTTTTTTTCCCCTGAATGTGAAATTAGAGACAGTGGGGAAACCTGGACTACAGCAGCTTCCTGCTGCTATTTGCAAACTAAAAATATCCTGGGCTGACTGCAGCACCAACTCTCGGAGGAGAACTGCAGCTCTGCAACAGAGACGGTGCAGAGGTTGAGTGTTTCTGTGAATGTGAAACAGACAGCGGTGTATATTTAACACAAAGGCCTGTGCATAAGCTAGTCCTAGCTGTCTTCTGCATTAAGTAGTCTACTAGTACAATTTTATTGGATTATATGACTGAAACTTATAACTTCATGTGCTGCTTTTTTGTGTCACACACAACAACAAAGTATATAAATAAAAAGCTTTTTTTTTGTGCTTACCGAAGTTTCAAGAACAAATTTGTGTTGAGAACTCTATGTGTAAAAATATACAGCTTCCTCAGTCCATACATGTTAGTATGTCAATAAACATGCTAGTACGCTTGCAGTCCTGCGTGAAGTAGGGTCAGTAGGACCAGGGTCAGCTTGGGTGTTTTCAGACACATTTGTTCCAGATTATCAGGAGAAAGGAACTTTGGTTCACTTTCAGTCAACACTCAAGTATACTTAATAAAATAAACTTCAAGTGTACAACTTTTTGCAAAGGGATCCCGAGAAGTTTAGTCTAAGATATTTGGCAAAACAGTGAATGCTAACCAGAGGACCAGTAATAGTTAACAAAGTCGTAATGGTCCAATGTGTAGCAACAGTTCTAGAAAAGTCGGAACATATCAAAACAAAATTACTCACTAGCCTCTGAAATTGACCATAACTTATCTTTTTGTCAAACTTTTGACCCTTCTTTGTAACATTATTTTGAAAGGATTTAATCCTTCTGTATGGCTGCTAGTTTATAATTCCCTCTTTGTTTAATACTCAGTAAAAACCAATAACAACAAAACATAAAATGATCCAAAGAGTCAATAATCTGAAAGGGAAAATTCCTGTCTATGTGATCAATAGATCAATGGGTTAGCTGTCATCCTAAATTTTGATTTAGAACATAAAAAACAGTAGAATTTATTTTAGATTTACTCTTATTAAAGGTTTAAGCCACCAACTTATCTCTCCCAATGTGGTAAGGGTTATTACATATGATCCCTACCAGTGAAGTCCTCCATGAATTTCTGAAGATAGGTCATACCTGTAGTAGAAAGCAGGTAATAAAGAACATGAGATGAGGACTCCAGGAGGAGCTCATTTTTCATAATGTCAGACTTTATTGTTCATCCCGTAATACTGACGTCTGGGGGATCCCCAGGTTTTAATCTCTTACTCACACGTCTGCATGTAATAAGACCCAGTTACACATTGACAGCATGTTTATTGTCCACGGCTTCAGTCTATCTATATGCTGATCGCACTGACACGCACCCAAGTAGTATCACTCAGGACAATATTGACAAAACAGGCGTAACTTTGTCTAAAACTAATACGCTCGCATTACACACACACGCACTCACACATCACGTCAGCTATCAGAGCCATCTCTTCTCTCTCCCATCCTAATTGACCATGAAAGTACCCCATAAATTGAGTTACTGCATTGTGCCTGTCTACTCATATAAAAGTGCTTTAATGGTTTTGCTAGGAGCTCTGTTGGGAACATTAGGCAGAACTCTCTACATTCAGGAGCCCATTAGCCTGTTTCAATATTGACACTGTCTCATTTGTCCCCTCCCCCATCTGTAAGGGTTGAGACACAGCGGGACCAGGCCCGAAATCTGCCCTGTGGCTCTGCTTTGGTCCAGATCAATTGGTGCTGAGCCAAAAGATTTGACATTAAAGCTGAGGGGACAGCCCTAAAGAGGGACAACAGAGAAGTCTAAGAGGAAAACGATGGTCTGTAACCCAAAGTTATGTGTTTTTAAATCCAAGAAAGCATCATTAAAAAACATTGCTGTCCGAATTTTAAATGTCCCATGGAGCACAAACAGCCTGGAGACAGAGATTCAGCCTTAAACATTCTGCCGTGAGCCGAATAAACACTTCATTATGTTTCTTATTGTGTGTGTTCCTGCTGTGTTAACAGACATTTTTGTGACTGTGTCCAAAACCGATTTTTAAATGTCAAGTGTCCTTCAGTGTTGAAAGGAGTGCAGTCAAAACCCTGAACAAACAGCCTGTGCTCTTGTTGCAGGTTGTAATCATTTTATACTGTCAACATAGTCCAACATTAAAAATGACCTCAGGTCACAACCTTCTGTCAGAGTTGTGGTTGTAGATGGAGTATGGGCGCTGTCTTTGGTTTAGTTTTCCTGACATAAGTGATGTTCCCGTTCATTGACGCTGTTTTCAGGTTTCCTGTTTCACCCCAGTATCATAACATCAGGTTCAAGTTTCCAGCCTGTTTGTTAGTTACTCTTGAGTACACGTGGCTCTAGGAATCGCTGTGTCACTATTCTTGTTTGCCATGTTTCAGTCCACATTTTTTAAAATCAAAGTTAATTAGTTAACATATTTTTTTCCTATCATATCATTAAGTACCATCTACTATATCTTACAATAGTAGCACTGGCGTTTATTTAAAAAATTGTTTGCATTTATTAGCATTTAATATAAACCAGCACTGGTTAAAGAGTAGATGTTCTAGATATACTGGTGATTGGTAAACGTGGTTCATTTGGCAGTAAAATGCAGTGCAATAGCAAGTTTAAGGTAAACGCATAAGCAAAAACACAGAATAAAGATTTCAGGGTTTCATGAAAATATCAGTAGAGCAGTTTGGCCAAATAAAAGGAGAATAGGGTATGACAAAGGTTCGTAAAAAAAAGGTATGTTGACATCTATGGAGCTTGTATGCCAATGAAAGCACCAGTATTGGTTTGTACCAGTCCAAATTCTTCCCAAGAGCGCTCATCAGTCTGACAAGCCCCCTGTACTTACACATAAACGCATACAGATCACAACATAAGACTGGACAAAATACAATAAAAGGACAATTCTTCATCTTTTCCAATTGTCGACCCGAGTAAGCTGGGAATCACTGGTTACCTCATGATTCAATGCGATACGCAATACATCGCTCACAATATCGATGTGTTGAGATGTGTCGATATTGTCTCTAATAACTCACATTATATAGAAGAACACAAATTTTTGGGGAAAATATATCCCCATTTATTTTTGAGCGTGAACACAATCATAATTAACAACTTGTGTCTTATTTTGTACAACAAATAGCAGACATTAGTGAAACATTGCTGAAACTAGTAATACCATGTCTTTGAGAAGCATTGACACCAATTGAATTAGAATTATCTGTAAAATTCAGTGTTAACAATAGTACACATGAACAGCAGTAGCACTACTTAGTACAAAATTGTTGTAAACAACAGAACAGAAGTAGCTGCCAGGCACATTGATGTCCGCAACAGCCAGTCTTGCAACGCACACCCATATCTACCTCCAAAGGATCATCTCACCAAAGGATGACGATTATAATTTTTACAGCCTCTTCAAACAAAATCAAAAAGAAAGATTCTTGGTGAGAACCCATTGAGAATCAATCGCAGGACCTAATATATTGCATTTTCGATATTTTGGCACACCCCTATCCCCAAGTTTGGCTCATAAAAAGATTTGGACATCCTGGCAGGTAAGAGAAACTGGTGATTGTTGGCTGGTCTTCCCATTGCAAATAAAAAAGTAATGGGTAAACAGGGTTCATTAGGCAGTAAAATACAGAAAGGTACTCTATTTACGACCACAACATTTAGGTAACAACACCTGATGAAGGTTTCAATGATCAGTACAGCAGTATGGTTCTATTAAAGCAGAATATGCTTTGACCATAAGAGTGAAAACCAGTTAGCTTACAAAATATGTCTATGGAACTTTTATGTCAATGATGACTCCAGCACTGGCTAGTACCAGTCTGAATTTGCACAAAAGCAATCATCTGTAGAATGTAAGAAAATGCTCTGAGCTCCAAACTCAACGTATACATCACAACATGAGACTGGATAAGATATAATAAAGTAAAATACCCCATCTTTTTCAAAGAAATATTTGAACTGTCGTCTATTTGTCATAACATCTAAATTTATTTGACACAGATGAACAATTCGAGACGTCAATATGTGAGGTTGACAGTTGTGAGAAAATGTTACTTGTGGTGGAATGTAAGGTGATTAAGTAAAAACAATCAGAAAAATAAGTAGTGTTTCATAAGTTATTCAACTCATATTGTTCATTTTTACTGCTCTAGTGTAGAGCATGCATTAATATGCTTTTTACAATAATGAATAAAAGCTAATTTAAGCTAAAAAAAAACGTATTTTTTTTATGCTTAAAATCAGAGTCTGAATCCTCACATGAGTCATTCAAGACTAGCTGTATGTTAAATAATATTTCCAAAGTTTTTTTAATTTTCGTCTGCAAATCTAATGGTGTTAGACTTTATAAAGAGCAGACTAATTAATCCCCGGGACTGAGCTTCATGAATTATTCTTCCAGCTTTTTTTAAAGCTTAATTATTTGGTCTGAACATGTTTAACATGTATTCTCACAGCTTTTGATGCTGTATAATACATAAGGTTGAGAAGTGCAAATTCATTAAGACATTTTTTTTTCTTTAATTAATCTTTAAAAATTAAAAGCTCATAATTTGCAGAATTTTATTTTGACATTTTGTGTTGCTTTCCCACATAAATTGGTTTAATTTAGTCTGATTTAAAATAAAACTGACAGAAAACAAAAACTTATGAACTCCCAAATGTACAAATAAATATTTAGTAAACAAAGCAGATGTTTTTGTTGTGCTGTATGTGCATAAACGCTCTTTATGCTGCTTCAAGATATGAAAATGTGAGCACAGGAAGAGCAAAGCTTTATCTGAATGAGATGAACAATCTGTCAGCAGAAAAAAAAGCGTTGAACTCAACGAACCCAACAAAGCAAATCATTATAATGCTGAGAAATGAGGCGGCAATCCTACCAGCCAGCAGGAGATGAGACCGTTTGTGAGAGCAAAAGGCAAACACACATTTTGTGGGCCAAAACATGTGTGAAAGCCTCACTTTGGAAACAAGTTTTAATGAAGTCGTTTTTTTTTTTTTCATTAAACGTCAACAGTACTGCTTGCTCCCTGTTCCACACTCTCACCATATCCCAGCCTACCTGTAACCCAGTGTATGAGGGAAGAAGCTGCTCACACTGCGCTGAGTGTGGCCTTTACCTTCCTGTCCCACTGCGCCGAATCCCGAAGGGCGCTCCGGGTCGCGTGACAGAGTTCACGGACAATGTTTGTGTCAAAGGGAAGCATCAGGAGGAGCCGCCTCCATTTACAAATCCTGTCACAGGGTCACATCACTGTCTTTTACATACAAATGGAAAAAAAAACTAACACTGTAATCCTAATTCTGTAACGGCAGCACCCTGCTGCTTCCAGAGTCGCTGACTTTGAAGGTGTCACGCTTAAGAGCATAAGCTATTTATGCCACTTGCACCCAAAGAGGCACCTTTCACTCAGCCTGGATGAAAAAGGACATGCAGACTCCAGAGGGGAGAGGTCGGACAGTTGAAGGGTGTGTGCTGCAACCAGCTAGCTTCATAAAACAACAAGAAACTGTACCATATTTTTCACACTATAAGATACACTTCAAAGTCCTAATTTTATTTAAAAAATGAGAGTGCACCTTATGAGCTGCAGCACCTTAATCTGACAGTGCTTATTGATGTTGAATGATTTTGTGAGTTACATGGCACTCTGTAAAAATGTTTGAGTGTTATTGCAATCCATTCTTACTCCCAACTTGTCATTTATGGACGTTTGGTTCGGGTTTCCTCCACGCCGCTTTCTGATGTTTTGAGTGTTCCCAACTAGTTGCTTTTTGACGTCCTGGCTGTTCCCATTGAACCAGGGTCCGGGGAACCGGTACCGGTCCAAGGGCTGCTTGGTACCGAGCAACAAAAAGAAAAAATGAATGCACTAATCAAGGGTCCCCAACCCTCTAGACCGGACAGGTACCCTAACCTTAACCTGAATCCCTAACCCGATTCCACGTCCAGTACTGCTTCCTGACCTATGATTTATTGGGATCATCCAGTGCGTCAAAAAATGATTTGAGTTGGGGAAACCCAAAACATCATAAGGGAGGCCCAACCATACGTCCATATATGACAAGTTGGTAGTGATAATGTGTAGATTATTTTAAAAATGCTAACACAGCTAACATGTGGGGGCATTGGACTGTGTGGGTTTTTTATTTGTCACTAACAAGGTTGGGAGTTAGCACAGTCAGAGTAACATTTGTTTTAGTAACATTTGTTGTATAAATCTGTTTTTTCTCATGTCCCCAACAGGCATTGCAAATATGCTAATGCAGCTAACATTTCTACCATGGCTAATGAGTTTTCAGGAGTCAGCGCTCTGACTCCCCCTCTAGTCATCAGTGGGAGCCATCTCTGGAGTACTGACTGCACTACATCTCCCAGCAACCCTAGCACACAGTTCCTGGATGCTGCTCAGCTGTCTCCAATCAGACAATCACCCGCCTGCTTCTTAAGCAGAACACAGAGCTTCACTCTGTGGGAAGTGTGGTTTGTGCCACCCTGCCTGCATTACTGAGCGTCTCTACCTGAACCTGATCTTCTGTGTACTTTAACCTGCTTCATCTCTGATTGCCTGCTGCCTGCCCTGACCCTTGACTCTGATATCTCTATTCTCTTCTTGGATGATCCCATGCTCGTGATTGCCTGTTGCCTGTTTGACCCTGATTTAGCAATGTGGACTTTTAGCTCTACTTAGTTCCTGTCTGATCTAATAAACCTGCTGCATATGGAACCAGCTGTCAGTCCATTTGACACACGAGTAGCTTGTGAAGGCAATTAAGTAAGCAATTTTTAGAAGTACTGTGAATGCAGTTACTAAAGTCTGACTGATGGACTTATCCTCGACTATTTTGTCTTATTTATTGACTAATATATATGAAATAATAAAAAAAATAGACCATTAGGTGCACCTTAAAATCTGATAGGAAATTTTAATATTTAGAGGGAGAACATTGGACAAGATTACTTTAAAGAAAAAGCCCTTTTTTATTTTTTACCAACAAAATAATTCATTCTGAAAAACGTTCATAGCAAATTTACTTTTTTTGTGATGGAAACATACAACCGCAAACAAAAACACGCTGAAAATACACTTTCGAGCTAAAAGTTGAGGATCTCAGTTCCGTTTAAATGAACCCTGATGTGGTTCAGCTACAGTGTGAATGCAATCTGCCAGTCAGGACAAATAACACAATGGGACATAAAACAAAAAAAAAAATCATGCAAAATTGAACCAAAAAATCAGTGGGACTCTGAAAGATAGATTTTGTAGGAAATGTACTTCAAAGAGGCTTTGCACTTTTAGTAGAAATCAAAAGTCTACAGAGTGATTACTAATGTGAAGAAATCCTTAAAAAGTTGTCAAATTCCTCATTACTCAAGGTAGATAGATAGAACAATTTTCATTATACGACAATCAGAGGGGTTGGCTTCCTCGTCTGTTTTTCTCTTTTTAAAAAATTCCTGGTCAGTGCTCATTTCAGGGAAATGTCACCCCCCAGACAAGCCGCTGCTGTAAATGCCGCTCCATTTGGGGGGTTGTATTTTTAAGGTGGTAATATCAGCTCCACAATAAAATAAAAGATAAAAATCCAAAGACATAAAACACAACTGGAAGACATCCTTTAGTTACCGAGGAACAAACATTTACAAGGCTATTAAAAGATGCATAAATTAGAAGACAAAGCTGTTATCAATCTGCTGTGTTTGACTCCAACAGCAGCTCATCAGCGCGAGCAATCTCATCAACTCATCCAGTATTTCTCTGAAAAAAACTGCAGCTCATCATCTGCCTCTCTTAAATAAGCGTATCGTTAGCGTCACATTCATTTAAAGAGACGCTGCTTTAAACGGCAGTCCTGATTTTATCCACACAAACCAGGCGCTGCAGGCTGTTCAATGATGTGATGCGCCGTGATAATGTTTGTTCAGTGCATTATATCAGTGTTGTGCTGTTCGAGGTGTGTGTGTGAGGACACATAATACGCCACCACACACGTGCTGACTTTAGCTCCTGATGCTCAGACAATATATCGCTGACAAGCTGCAATCTAAGGAGTCTATTTGTTTAGACTGCTGGCTACAGAGTTAGTTATATATGTGTTTGGCACATGAGCTGTGTGTGCATTTGTGTTGCATGTGTTTTGGCTGCTGGGACCATAGTGGACTAAACAGTCAATTATTTAAAGACCCACTCTGATGAAATTTGAGTTTTTGGTGTTTTTTACTCTGATATTGTTTCAGCTCTGATGTTGCTCGCCATTTTTGTTGCACCAATAAAGTTTGGTTGTAGGTGTGAGAGGCTTTAAGAGAGGCTGCACCTCGGGGATAAATAAAGTTGTTTGAATTGAATTAAGTTAGCGGGAGGGAGTGTAAACAGAGAGCTTGCAGCAAAAGGGGAGAAGGGGGCGGGGTTGCTCTACATCAACATACCCGCCCACGACTCAGTCAAACTCCTGCTGCTCTGCCAAAACTAGATCCTAGAAAACAACACAGTTTTTTTTCTGATTTGAGGTAAAAATGGTATAATGTTAATTGAAAGACCACTAGAAATGCTGTGACAAATGTGCAGTCAGCTGGTTCCACGTGCAGCAGGTTTAGTAGCTCAGACAGGTTGAGAATTGTCAAAACACAGCTAAAAGTCCATAAAACTAAATCAGGGTCAAGCAGACAGTGGTCTAACACGAGGATGGAAGCATCAGAGATCAGGGGTTGGTTAGAACAGGACAGGCGTAGATCCAAACTTGGTCAGAGTTGAAGCAGGATCAGGTAAACACCAGACTAGGTCCAGATAGAAATGCTCAGTAATGCAGGCAGCATGGCGTAAACAATACTTCACACTGAGCAAGGCTCTATGCTGTGCTTAAGCGTCATGTGGGTGGTTGGCAAATGAGAGTCAGTTGAACAACATCCAGGAACTGCACGCTGGGGTTGCTGGGAGATGTAGTGCCATTAGTACTTTGGAGAGGGTTCCCACCGGCGACCAGAGAACTCTGACTCCTGATAAACACTTTAACAATAAATCAAAAGAGTGGAACTTTTCACCAAAATTTTTCTAGATTATTCTTTACATTCTCATAGATTTATTTATTTATTTATTTTTGGCATGCAGTGGCTGGCTTTTTTTAATTCAAACAACTGATTCTTGTGCTTTAAAAAAACATTTTTTAATTCATATAATGGGTTGTATGTATGTATTGTATGTATAACTGCTGTAAATCTATACATGATTAAGAGTAAATACACAGTCTTCTTCCAACATCTTTGGTTATTTTCTTTATTTACAAATCAAAGCATCACTACATATCTGAAATGAGTTTGGTAGGCTACATCTTTCAATTATAATTTTTTATTGTACTATTCTGCTATTTCAATGGTTGAATCTAAAAATTATGCGTCATGTAGTTAAAGAATACAACAAATTTTGGACTAATACTTTTGTTTTAATGATAAATAAATGTTAAGCGTTGCAGTTAAAAATAGAACATTTCTCTAACATCTTTTGGTTGACCTCTGATCAAAAGGTTGTAGGTTTGGTTCCAGCTCTTTCTGCCTCCTGTGTCAAAGTGTCCTTGGACAAAACACTGAACCACACATTGCTGCTGGTGGTGGGGCTGGCTCTCTGTCTCCATCTGAGTGTAAATGTGTGTGTGCATTGGTGAAAGAGACTGTGACTGTAAAATACTTTAGACCTTATCAAAGTACACACCATTTAGCATGACCTGGGAACAAAATATGGAGTTGCTCCAGGAACTGTCAAACATGGAGCAGAAAACATGATGACTCCAGAACTCACATGGGTTTCTGGGCTGTAGAGTTAGAGGAATGCATCACATGCAGCATCCAGAGGATGTTGACCTTGCATGAGGATCATTAATGCCAAATATAATGGCAAGCAGATGTCCACACAAACAGAAATCAACACATCAGTAACCATGTCTGCAATGAAACAATCTCCTAGACAAGAAAACCTGGTATCTGTGTGTTGAATTGTTATTCCCACCAAAAGTGGCAACTTTGATAAGTAAGAAATTGGAGAGTTTTAACATCAGGCTAAAGATAGTCAATCTTCAACTATTTTGTACCCTTTTCTACTCATTTCTGTTCAAGTAAACGCATGTTTGGAGTCCACTTCCACTCCGCGTTCTCGTGGATTCTTAGAGAAGCTGTTTTGAAGTTGGTAAGTGTTAGATGTTTAAACAGTATTTCTTCTAAAAATATCCGTGTCCTCCACATGACTGAAGACTCTGAGCACTTCCTGTCATCCTGCAACATCAGTTTCTACAGACATGAAAGCCAAGAAGCTATAAAAAGAAAGTCTTTGTGCCAGAATAAAGTCAACGGGAACTGTTCAGTCCTGAAGAGAAACGGTGGAGTGCCCAAACTCACAGCAGGTAGAATGAAGGAAAGATTAGCATCTGTTCATTTCTGAAAACTTTATTTGCACTCCAATACGATAGAAAGGTTGCAGACAACATGTGTGTGCGCTCCAACGCGCTCGCGTGTAATCTATTTAGGATATGGAGATTACCATTAAATCGTCCGGCAGGGATTACACTCCCTTTCACTGAGCTGATTTACAGGCCACACTTATAAATGGGGGTTAACAGCTTGTTATAAGACTCTGGATCGTGAGTGTGTCTGCCCGTGTGTGTGTCCCACGTGTCAGGCTAATCTCCGTCGCTCGAAGCGATGAGAGAGCCAAAGAAAAGACGGCGACACGGTGAACAACGGCTGAGACAAAGACGTGACGAGAGCTGGGAGGAGGAGGAACAGGGAGAGAACAATGGAGGAGATGCAGAGAGAAAAGGTTGGGTGAGCTCAGCCGGCATGAACGCTCAACGCCGAGTTGGCGCGGCTCCTGCGCACGCTGACCCTGTATATGTCAGAGCAAACCTACATCTGCAAGCAGACAAATACAACTTCTTCTGGGTGATAAAAGAGGTTTCAAACTGTTGAAATAGCCCAGATAAAGGAGAGTTATTGCTCACAAAAGGGCTTCTCGATATACCCAAGATGTTTGCTGGAAGCCTAACTTGCACAGAAACAGGTCAGCTTTCAAGATAAAATATCACCACATAGTAAAGCAAACAACTTCCAACCAATCACGGACTGTAGAACTTGAATAGAAAATCTGGATTTGAGGACAATTAGAAAGTCTTTTCTACCTAATAGCTGCTCATGGAGTCAAAAATGTTTGGTGGATCTTCAGTAAACCTTCAAGTATCTGTATATCACTTCTACAGACTGTAACTCATGTCTGTTATCTGCTCTATTAGCATACATTTATGCACAGAAATTCTTATTTATCATATTTTCCGCACTATAGGGACACATCGTCAATAAGATCGCCAAAATAAACATTACCGTGAATACGCAAATCTTGTAACTTAAAAACACACAGTCCAACACTGCTACATGTTAGCCATGTTAGCATGTTCACAAAACCTGTAACTCCATACTTGGTTTGCAACTTGTAAAATAAAAAACAAACATTATTGTGACTTTGTTAACTCCTAATCTTGTTAGTAACATAAATAAAGGACATCCTGACACCACTACACGTTAGCCTGGTTAGCGTGTTCAAAACACCTGAAACTCCCAACTTTGTTTGCAACACGTAAAAGGAAAGAAAAACAAACTGATACCGCTAACAGCAAATGTTACTGTGACTAAACTACCTCCTAATCTTATTGTTAACATGAAAAAAAGGACAGTCTGACATGCTAGATGTTAGCAGTGTTAGCATATTGTGAGGTTAGCCCCTGCTAAAATACATTTTCATTGATGAAAAAGAAAGTGATCAAAAGACTCATTTGGAATGTAGTCAATTTATTAAAAGTTGGATCAAGCTTGTACAGAGATCTCTGGGTCACAGGGAATGCAAAGACAAAGAGTTATAAAATCACATATATGTTAAAGCTGGCTTTACTTGGCCATTGTTTATCCGGAGAGAAGAATCCCCAAAAGTCTTAACATCTTATATGGTCATCTTCAACAAACCTACATCTTGAGTGGTCAGTGGTCATGGTCCTGCTCCTACCAACAAGATAATTTATGGCTTTGTTTGTCAGTGGCAAAGTACTGATTAGGTCTCTTGAAGAACCAACCTAAATGGTTTTAACTGGTCTTCAGCTCCATGTGAGTTCATGTGATAATCCCTTCATCAATGTGTTCATGACAAAATCTAAAATTGTAGTAAAGCATGAAAGTATAAAAAGCCTTCATTTAGTATAAAAATCCATCAATATTCAGAATAACATCAAATATTTCGACGGAGCACTGTGTAACTCTTAAAATTGCTTCGCTATTTAGTAGGCACAAACAGAATCAATCAATGGGTTATCTATTCTAAAAAGCAAAAAAAAAAAAAAACACACAAGAATTAATTAAACTAAAAATTGTAATAGGTAAAAGGCTTAAAAGACAACAAAGTTTTTCTTCCTAGGTTAGCTCCTCAATGCCTTTTTGAGGAAAAATTGTCTACTCAAAATATTGAAAAAAAAGTGATAAATAAATACATTTATGCCAACCTGTATCAGTTTTTTTTTCTTCATTTGAGATTTTTATTGTATTATTCCATCAATTACATTGCTTGAATCCAATAGTTCTATCATTTACATCAAAGAATGAAAACTTTTATTTTTCTTCTGCACTTAGAAACAGAAAAAAATATAACGTTTGTCGGAAGGAGTTTTTGATGTGTATCAGGGATAGACAGTCAATAGCACTGTTGTTGTTATTGACACTAAGCCTTCAATTTCACACAGTTTTTACAAATCGCATGAAAAGGGGCTAAATTATCCCCTGAAATATGTCTGTATCCAAATTCCCTCACTAATTAGTGCGCTATACAGGGAGTTTGACATTGGGTCAGGGTGTCCAAGCCTAAAATTCCAAAAACCAGTGGCCTGGAAATCTCCTAGAAGTCTTTGCAAAAAACTAGTGTGCATCAATGTTCACTAGAATGGCAAATCTAGACCAGAATGCATTGTGGGTGAACAATTGGTCTTAAAAAACAAACAAACAAACAAAAAAAAAAAAACAATTCTTATAAATTATCCAAGTTTTCTCCCTTAGAACTGAGTAGATTCATAAATTATCTTTGTACAATGTTCATACTTATCAGGTCTTTACTTTAACAGATCTATGATGTCATATCTGCCGTCCAAAAAAGAAATGTTATGAGCATGATAACGTTAAAATCAAGTGCACTGGTAAAGTATGACATGCCTACTATATTATCAGTGAATTCCTTTTTTGAGTTTTTACATTTGGCAGCACATCGGTGTCCTGACGAGACCTTGGTTTGATTCCTCAGCATCACCTGGGTGACACACGCTGCTGCAGTACGCTCTTTAATTACCCTCAGAACTAACAATTCCAAATAGTGAGCTGTCTTTTCAGTTCTGTATCCTTTCCATGTTTGACTCCTGCCTGCAGCTTTTCAGCGTGGAGTTGTGGATGGAGCCTCGGTCGGTGCCTGCGTGGGTTATTCTCCGCCAGCTCCCTCCCACACTCCAGAAATATGCACGCTAAGATAACCAATGATGCCAAATTGTCCGGAGGAGTTTGTGCGAACGTGGATAATTGTATCATTTGTCTTTGTGTTGGCACAGTGATAGAGTGGCGGTCTGTCCAGGCTGTGCCCCGCCTCTCGCCACGGTGACAGATGGCAGAAGTGTAAACAACGTTCTCTGCCACCCTGACAGGAACCATGATGGGATGGAAACATGCTTTTTTGCTTGTTTTTTGTTTTTTTGGAGCAGGTCATCATCTAGGCCTAACGCATTTTTACATCTCACTTAAGCCATTTTCTTGTCTTGTAAAGGTCAGAAAAACAATGGCAAGAAAATGAAACTTTTTGACTTCTAATGTCACATCTAGCCATTAATTTGTTCAACTAGCTTGAAGTAAAAGTTATTAAATAGAGGATGAAAAATGATAATTTTTGTTTGGAAACTGAAAAATAGAGTGTTATTTCCAATTTGCTTAGCATTCTTTAGTTTCCAAAACTCCAGTTAATCGTATGGGCTCAAAATAAAACCATATAGATTCGTAACCACAACTGCATGTTCGCGTATAAATCAAGCAGATCCCTTTTCACACATTTGCAAACCTACATTTTTGGGGCAGATTTATTTTCCGTCATGATAAAACTTGTTTTTTTTTGTGAACATGCAGTTGCGAATCTTTATGGCCTTATTTTGAGCCGGTAAAGTTGAGCTACTTTATTATCCTTAAAACCAACAAAGAAAAATATAAGTTTGTTTCTTATAGTTAAATCAAACATAGTTTATTATTTTCTTGTGGACTATGTAAAGACACAGATATTGGTCCAGAATTGGTTCGCAAAGGATGCAGTTTCTGCCCCTACTACCCATCATCCATCTGTTTAGATGCTTTCCTGCTAGCCTACAGCCCCTCACATTCCAAACGTAACATTCCTGGTGCAACAAAAATGGTGAGCAATATTGGAGCTATCTAGCCATACTGTTCTGTGCCAAATGTCAACTCAGACGAGAAAAACAAAGACGTACATGGATCTAATCATCAAAGTAGGTCTTTAACTAGCCGACAGTTTCCTCCTTCTGACGGTGAAAGGTGCCTGTGGAATAAGTTCATGCACAGCTTTCTTTATGTTCCGAGATTTCCAAACGCCGTCTGTGTAATCTCAAATATGCTTCTGCAGACGAGTAAACACGTCTCTGTTTGAGGGCCTCTCCTCTGACGAGGTGAGGCTCAGACTCACGCGCCGCTGGAGGTGCAGTGGTGAACATAAATAAATGCATTAGGAATGAAGTCATCACTTCTACGCACTCACATCTTTTATATCTCGCACACACAAAGACTTATGCATGCTCACGCTACACGATGACCTCATCCCTCCGCTGTATCCCTCCTCCACCCCATCACACACACACACACACACACAGAAAGGGTCAATCCATTAAGACTCAACAGCAGCTGATCCCTTCCTTTATGTTCCTCTCGTTTCACTTCATTGTCTCCAATTGACTAATGCAAATATATCAAAGAGGCCCATTAGATGACCAGGATTAGTAATTGAGTTATCACGCTCTGAACCCAAGCATTTCATCTCGGAAGCGACGTTCCGCAATATTTCAAAAGTGTTGGAGTTCCTTTGTGCCGCTCAACAGAATAAGAACGTATCTCCGTTTCCAATGGTAATATCTCCCTATCACAGTGAATCATTTGATAAAAATGTTAAATGTTGTGCTATCAGACATCCTGGTGGAACTGATCAAAATCTTTTTTTTTTCACCAAAAGTACATAAATTATGCTTTATGATAGCAGTAGAAACACCACTTACCCAAATGAAATATTCATATTTTTCTCATTTACAAGCATTTGAATCAGGAGGAACACATTAAAAAGAGGAAGCTTTATAATTCTTTTTAACAGTTTGAAATGATTTAGTTTGCAATTGTAGATTAGCTTTCATTTAAATTAAGTACATTTTGTTTGCAGATTTAAGCTAATTACTATCAAAGCTGAAAATTCAGTCTTTTCCAATTCATACTTAGATATTAAACATTTTTTGACCTTCATTTTATCAATATAACGGAGCAAAAACCAAAAGATTGACACAAACTTTGGTTAATTGAACAGAATTTTTAATGTCCTAATAATCTCTTAATTCAAGGAGGAAAACATTTTTTTAAAGGATCAATAATGTGCAAAACAAATGAAAAAACGAGGTTTAGGCGCCTATGAAGGATTTTTAGCATTGATTTAATGTCTAACAAAGCTTTACTGGGCTTTAAGAAGAGCAGGCAAATAAAAATTTAGGATTTGTCAAAAAAGAACAATAAAATCATTTAACTCCATCCATGAAGAAAGTCCTGATGGTGATGTGTTTTTTTTAGACAATCTTTCACAGGTGAAGGTGTGACTCCTGCAGCTGTTTTCATTTTAAATCCCCATTCTCAATAAGATTCAACATTCAAGAAAAAGTATTATGAATTTTTGGCTAATCCCACAACTGTCACATTTATGTCTTAGAATTACTTCAGTAATTTCATGTAAATCTTTTCTATTGTTTGTATTTCTAACATAAAAGTCAGTATGAGGAATAAACTACAGATAAAAAAGCAAAATGATTGCTGTCACTGTCAGGTCAGAGGTCAAATCATGAAAGCAATATGTTAATTATAAAATACATCTAAACCGTTGTCAAATAAAAAACACTAGAATACTAAAAAAAATAATAGATGCTGCTTATGTGAGTTTGGGTCATTCGGAGCAGAGACTCCATCTCTCTTTGCCTCTTTTTCCATATCTTGTGGTGAAACATTACTGGGTCAACGGGGGGTTACAATCTGTCCCCTGTGCCTGAGGTCTATAACAGGTCTTTCCTGCTGGTTGGACATGCTCCATACGCCTTGTTAGGAAGCCGTTGGAGGAGCAATCTTGACAGATTTCCTGGCTCCTGAGCTTAAAGTAGAACTTCAATGAAAATGCTGTTTTTAACATGTTTTTCTGGCATTTTTCTAATGATGGGGGACTTAAATAAAGACATTTGAGCTAAAGAATTTCTGAGTATTTCTTTGTTCAAATTGTTGTGAATTAAGAGCTGATTAAAGAATTCAGTTTAAAACTGAGTATATTTGTGATGTAGAAATGCGATGGGTGGGCCAAATATGTTCCCCTAGCTTCAGAAGGAAAATTGTGCTAATTGCGCAAGCGATTGAAGAGTTTCGCTAACTCAAAGAACATCAACACTAACACTTCAGCCAAACCTGAATTCTTCCCCCATCCCTCCAACTGAGGTGAAAAGGGTGTCCGAAATAGTTTGTTAAGGGGACTTCAAGGTCTGTATCCCTCTGTCGTCAGGGTAAGTGCTATGTCCGAATTCCTTCCCTACTCACTATATAGTGCACTGTCAAGTGCGTTCAAATTTTTTTTTGCTGTCCAAATCTACTATTCCAAAATCCAGTGCCCTAGAATTTTCAATGCTCAATACAATAGCAAATTTAGACCACAATGCATTGTGGCTGAACTATTTTTATAAAAAAAATATGTTTAAATGTATTTTGTTAATAAACCATCTACATTTTCATCATGAAAACGCAGTGGAGTCATAAATAGACAATGTAAAATGTTCGTATTTTCACTTTTTTGAAATTGGTAACGTCATATCTGGCATTTAAAAAAATGAAAGAAAAGTAGTGAGCTTGTGTCCGAATTGCTATTAAAATCCAGGGTACTATATAGTCCTGCACTTTATGGTTTTATTAGTAGTTAGGGATTAGGGTGGGAATTTGGACATAGCTACTGTTTTTCCATATCTCTCTGTTGGAGGGCTAAATGTAGGGATAGAGAGAAGCCCTAGGGCTAGGGGAAGAATTTGGAGTAGGCCTGAAGCTCTGATGGTAAAGCCTTATGGACGGTAGTCAATCTAACACTCCTTTCTGTCCTTAGTTTTGAAAAGAAGCTCCAGACACTGAAATTTCTCCTAGAGGTATGGCTGCCTTTTGACCAAGGTGCCTCTTTTTCGATTACCAAATCTGGAAATCTCCTATCAAAAGAATTAAAACAGTAGAGAAGACCGTTCACCCTACAACTGACAAATTTTTCCCATAAAACCACATAACCAAAACTAAGTAAAACTTCCTGATATGCGAGAACGTAACACTAATGAAGACAAAGCGTATGCAAACACGGAGAAACCAGAACAAAGCAAACCTTCCTGCTTTAACTCTGTCGTTTCTGCTTTTCGACACCAACAAACACTGCTTCCTTCTTCCACGCTGTATTCAAAAACCGTCCCTTCAATCTGTGGGTTTCTCGCAGATCCTCTGAACCTGTCCTCGCCGCGTTCACACGCAGAACTGGAACACTTTCAGCCAAACACACACTCCAGCCCCTGTCTACTCCCTCAGGTATTCCTGGCAACATTGTGGATTAAAATAGAAGGCGACCCACATATAACAGTGAAGCCAGCGTGGCTCTGTCGGGCCAGACAACACAACCATTTTTCTACGTACAACAGCGCAGCTCAGGTCAATGCGGAACTTCTGTTGGAGAAAAATGCGCAAAGCGGGGATCATGAACAGTCTCTGAATATGGATCATTCAAGCAAGTCAAACAACATAACAATGACTAATTAGCAGGAAAAGTATTCAATTATAGCCAAAAAACGAATTTCTAATTGATCAGATTTTTTAAGTTTTCATTACGATTTTATGCAAGGAGTTCATTACGTTTTTGAGGATATTTTTTTCATATAAAAAAAACTAAGTTTCTTTGTGTTCCAGTTTGGAGGAAGATAGTTTTTCTCTCTCGCTTTGCATCTTCTTGAATCAAAACCAGACAAAAGACCTGGAGAAAAGCAGCACAAACGTCCAAGGTCGTCCTCCTCTGTGGGATCTGACCCACTTACTGTCCCACTCTACACACACGTCTACAAACACACACCACAAACACAAATGAATACAGGCATGCTCCATCCACTCTGCAGCTCCGTCACAGTCACACCTAAACACACAGACGAGCCGCAGACTCTGGTAATGAGCCATCTATTCCGTGTTTCAGTGGAGCTTGTTTGCTTAGACACAGCGTGACCCATTGTAACGCTTCACAATGGGTCAGAAAGCCATGACGACAACTAAACGATTCCATTAAAGATGCACTGAAAAAAACGGAATGAGCACTGATTTTTCATGGATGACTGTATAAATGGATGCACATTAGTAAATATACCCTTAAAAATGATTTGTCTATCAGTCAGAAAAAAAACAAATAGGACTGTCATGCACCAATCATACTCAAATTCACCACTCCCATTATCTTTTTTATCTGTTTTCAAAACATTCCCAGTGGTGTTCCAACTATGATTATGTCATTTTTTAGCTAAAATTAACAAATCTGGACAAAACTAGGACACAGTTTCTGCAGAGAAGCAGTAGTTCATGATAATTTTACCTCTGATTTGTGGGCGGGACTTCGTAAGTCCCTCTCCATTTCCCCTCACCCATTTGTTTACACTCTCTCCCACTAGGTGGCAACCCCCTACACCCTGCTTCTAACATTAGCAGTACAATATTGGAGCTATCAAGCTTTACAATTTTGAGCAAGACGTCAGCTCGGACGAGGAAAAAAGAAGACGCTCATGGATCTATTTGTCTGCAAGTTGATGCTTCAGGATTGAGTAAATTTGAGTGAAGAATCTCTCAGAAATACAATTTTGAGTTTAACTTTTCTTATATATGTGTCTTCTATCATGAAAAAAAACAACAAAAACATGCTTTTTATCAGCGGGTCTTCAAAAACTTCCGTTTGGAAGAAATAAAACATAATATTTTTTCATCATCCTTCAAACTAGCTTTCACTTTTTGGTTTAAAACCAAACGATCTTTCATTTTGTAGTAGTCTCGATAAACTTTGCTGCAGTTCTCTTCAAGTTTTCAAACCCCTCGAGAGGGAGAGTTTTTAGACACCGAGCGGCGTGATCTGCTCCAGGCCACTCCCACGTCCCACAGCACTGGCAGCATAGATTGTAAATCAGAGCCACGGGCTCCCAGGCAGACGGGGCTTCTTCCAGCTGCAGGCGGAGCAGGAAATGTTTACTGCTCAGATAAAAACGCTTTAAATACCCATTAATATTCATCACCTGCTCTAACATGGGTTTTTTCTGAGAAAGCCAGCATACTTCCGTGTGCGTTAAACAGCCATGACATCATTTTTACTGGACTTTTATTGACTTAATTTGATCTTTTTTCTTGATATATATTGGATTGAAGACTTTAAGTAAAGTGCATATCTCAATCTAGTTATGAAATATTAGCTAACTGACTTCCTGTAATCTGGTATCATCTAAAACAATAAATACTGTAAATTTCTCTGCAAAGTGTAGCTTGATACAAATGGACAAAAGGTTTTAGTTTCAAAGTTTCTTTGCCTTCTTTATAAACAGGACCCGGTCCTGCTTGTTTTTTAGGCCCTTTATGGCCATTGGACTTTTTTCCACACCCTCTCCTTCATCCCTGTCCTCATCCCCCCCCACTTTGGGGGACTGATGGGAATGTTGCCCTAGGTGTAAATGTGGGTGCCTGGGGGTAGCCCCAGTCTGTCTCCCAGGACAAACTGGATGCTTTTGAACCCTAGACATCGGATTGGAAGCGCTGGGAAGATCTTTTGCTATTGGTTTGGAAGTTGGGAGATGAGGAATCCCACCGTGGTCATTTTCTTTGCTTGCGGTTTAGATTTGAGATCTGGTCCACCTGAGCCTTAAAATTAATAAAAAATACAGCAAAGGTTTAGTGATGATGGGTGTTTATTTAACTATTAGGGCCGGTTTATACTTGATAGCGATCTGTCATTGCATCAATCAACCGTATGGTTTAGTTCATACTGAGGTTGGCCGGTTTGACTTGCGACTGTCTCCAATAACTGCAAAGCACTTCTTAGTGGTTTTAATACTTTTCAAACCCCTGCTTGTATTTAGAATGCAGTAATGGTAGCCTGGCTTCAAAATCCTGGGGCGGAGAAACGTTAATTTGATGGATGGAGTTTGCGTCTCTCAATCGCATAAGGTTGAATTACAAGATACGTAAGATTCCAGTCATGGATGATGCCATCAGCTTGTGTCCCATTTTGCAGTGCAATTCCTTTCCGATGGTTTGCGTGACTTAAGCGATTCCAAATTGCTATGAGTCTAAGACTAAAACTGCCCAAATCTATAAAGCATTTGGACTCAAATATTCGTAGGACAGAAGAACAAAAAATCCTGAATTGACAGTTCTTGTCCTCCAGCCAGACTGAATTGTCGTTCTGTTAATAATCTTTGTTGTGTAGACCCATAACTAATATTTTCCATTCGGAGAAAGAGGAAGATGAATACATAAAGAGGAGGAAGCAGGTCTGGTTGGAAAACAAAAAGCCTTCATCATCTTTTACCACTATATCTCCATTTTTATTCAATTTAGAGTCAAAACTGCAGCCTGTGGTTCAAACGTTTCCTACATTTCTGTTTAGAAAGGGTTTTGGGAAGTTTCAAGGACGAGAAAAGGAGGAATAGCCCAGAAAAAGAGAGGTTGGATGGCAGCCAGGTCACCAGACTTCATCCCTGAGCCGACTGATCTGAAAACATCGGCTCAGCAGGATGTGAACACCAAAATGTCCACGAAACAAAACCCACCTGAGTGTGCCTCCGACATCGCTGCACAAGACCATCAAATAGAACCCGGACACTAAAATATGGTTATAGAGACTCTTTTATTTAAAACAAAAAAGTAAAAAACAACAAATCTCAGTGGGTTTGTTACTGGAAGACTGAAGCTCATTAAAAGTTTAACATGAAGTGTTGCCAACATATGAGGAAAACATTTCAAGGAGATTTTCACAGACAGAGGTCAAACATGATTGAAAAAATGTTATCTTTAAGTCGAATCACTTAAAACTGATCAATAAGAATGTCATTTCTGCAAAAAAACTTTTTTACCATATATACTCTTTTACTATAACTTGGGAAAACCTTTTGAAAGTATTTGAAAACAAAAGTTCTTAAATGAAAGTCCATGAATTGAAACAATTTTATAAAAGTAGAAAAATGTGAGTTCTCTTTTAATGCGTTCAAAAACAATCCTGAAAAATACTAAATAAGACCATAGATTAAAAGCAATTGGTATTGAGGGACATCGCTGATTAGATGAATATATTTGTCCATCATTTCAACTGAAAGTTATTTAACATGAGGTGATACTGGATAAAATCATTCAATCAGTGATGTCCCATAATACCATCCTTTTCTGGTCATTGTTTTTTGGAAATTACATTTGTTTTTCTATAATTTTGTTTTGTATTCTACACTTTTTCTTTTTGTATTCTACTTGTTTTTTTCTTTTTTTAATTGGTATAGCGATTTTTAAATTTGTTGATTAGTCCTTCAGGGCTACCGTAAATCAGCGTTCTCAAATGTCACTAATATTCATACTGGACTTTTCTGGAGCAGATTGCAGATATCTGAGTTTTTGGATACCTATTACAGCCCTGGCAGCTGGGTATGAAGCAACTTTCAGCTAAATCTTTTATTCCTTTCTTCAAGTAACATTTCAGCACTTTTCTTTTGTTTTTTTGAATCTAGTTTGGCGGATTTACTCTCAGGGCTTCTCCCTGTGACGAGTCTTCAAACTAAGTTAGGCTAAAAGCCTTCCTAAATGCCAGAGCACTCAAACTGACAGCATATTTCCTGGTTGAACAGCAAAACAGCCACGTTCCTAAAAAGCTGTCAGACTTTTATTTCCTCCAGTGGAAAAAGGGGGAAAATCAGCAACACAAGAGATTTACTGGGCTGAGTCGATGCACAATAGAAAAGCCTGTGTGTTCTCGGAGCATGAAGAAATGAAGGGGTAAATCTTTTTCTTTTTTTTGTAAACTGTAGTAATCGGGCTCCGTGCTGCTCAGGACGGCTGGCTCTCCTCCACAGCGAAGCGCTCGTCTTGAAAGATCAGGGATATGGCTTTCCCTCCATCACGAGTGCAGTTCATTTGTTCTGCTTTGATGCCACAGCGGTCTGACTGCTCCGCTTCTTATCTAATCTCCGCCGCCGTAGACTCGCTGCCTTATTCACTTACTGAATTATGGGTTCCCGGGCGAGTGTGTTTGCGTTTGACTCGAGTGGTTTCAAATTAGGAAGGAAAAGGAAACAACTGTATGTGTTTTGGGCGCACAATAAAAGAAAATTAATGAATGTGGGCTGATTGCAGCTGCTCAAACTGAGAGGAATAAAAGCGCCAGATTGCACTCGGTATGAAGCGAGGAGGCATGTTTGTGTCAAAAAGCTGCTGGACTGTAATGCACTTGGCCAGGATTTGTAGTCTTTCACATTCCATTAAGGTAAGGTGGTGAGTCTATCTATGACGGGGGGAAGGGGGGTACTTTTTCCTTCATAAATTTGAAAGCAATGTTAAGGAATCTTTTTTTAAATTTCATCAACCTTTTTTTATGTCTTAAATAAATTATCGTTTTGTTTTTCTAGTAAAAAATTGCAAAAAAATTAAGTCTACCACACTGAGGATGCTTCCAGATGTGAAAAAATTCCATTGAGGTGCAATAATTCCCTTAAATTTCTTTTTTTAAAGTCACGTGTCTCAACTTTACACACAAGAAGTCTTCCAGTCCAGTTCTCATGTACAGTCAACGGTTCAGATGAAGCCTAATAATGAAGTTCAGGACCATAAAAGTAACTGTTGCATCAGGCGAGTGGCGGCGAGCGATGATGTAAGTTCTCTTTAGTCAGTTCTACTCTGGCCTCACGCGATCTTTGTAAATATTGTGACAACTATCAAGCTTCAGTTAAACCAGACGCCACGTTAACACTCTGAGCAGTTCATTCAAACAAAGAAGACGTGTGGTGAAAACTGAAGCCAGGTATGCAGAGTTCTGAAAGAAGCAGGATGGCTCTCCAGGAATCAGAAGGTTTAAAGGTCAAGTTAGAAAACAAGAGAAGCTACAGAGCTAGATGTAAAATGACTGAAGAGTCAATGAACTGAAGCTAACCTGCTCTATTTAGGTCTTAGTAGATATTCATCCATTTTCATACACTTGTTATTAAATGCTTAATAATCAAAATGTTTTGACTATTTTAAGACAGTTTTAGACGTGTTGTCTAACAGCAGTTAGCAGGTTGACCTCTTGGAACTGTTAATATTTTTAAAAAAAATAATGAAAAATAGCTCAATTGATTTAACAATGCTGATATTCTGATTACTCACCAGTAAAGACAGTCTTTCAGGCGGTTTACTTGGTTACTTTCCAAATCAGAGAAAGTTGTTTTTATTGTCTCTATGGCAGTTAATCTTTCACTTTGTTGATCATCTCTGAACAAACCATTTAATAGCCCTATAATAGTAATTTTCTGATATTTAATCATCAAAAAAATAAAAGAATAAGATTGTCTTAGAACTGGTGACTTCTATGTGTGCAGCAACTAACTTTTAGAACACCATTAGCCTCGACTGTGCCAATGTTAGCACAAACCTAAAAGTATACTCTTTGATATTTTTCCTCTTTTATAGTTGATTTAAGCGAATGAAATGGTAAAAAAAGGCTGAAATTTTTACATTTATGCTCTTGGATCATAAGAAACAGACATGCATTTGTATGTTATAGTTATATTTATTAAGTAAATGAATTAATTGCTCTGACATTTTTTTCATTATCTACAGTTGACAGGAAATAAGGAAGTCCATTTTTAGCTGGTAGAGGGACAAAAAACACTGAGCATCATCTGAATCTGAACAATAAAGGGTTAGTGATGATAGAAGCTTGATGAACTATTTGAAAGTTAAATGTCAAAGTAGGTTGTAGAGGAACACCTGGAAACAGGATTTCCCTGCAAAAGGCGTTTATTCTGATGAGAAAAGCTGCTTACTGTCAGTGATTCTATGCTATAAATATGCGTGTGAAAAATCTGTTTGAATAACTTTTATAAAATGGGTAAAACTAACAATCCAAGCCAGGTTTAGATTTAAGAAGTAGCATTTGCGATCAGGTGTCACGTAAGCAGCAGCTCACCAGCTCTGTTTTTTTCCAGTGTTCCCTCCGTTTTTCTCTCCGTTGCATCCTTTTCCTCCCTCTTTCCTCTCGTCTGTCTGCTGCGACTACGAGAAAGCAGCTGTGCTCCACAGACAATTACATAACTACGAGCGTGAGAGGCCGCGTGCACGCTCCAGCGGTAACACGAGCTGGATGGTGAGACACAAAAGAAAGGTAGCAAGAAAAAAAGGGAAGAGAGCAGTGTTTTGTCGTCTGCTGGTATTTTTCTGTAGCTCTCTTTTTTTTTTTTTGCCGCCACCCCCTCCATCCCCTCCAAACTTCATTCTATGCGTACATGCAGAGTTACTGGGCTGTGAAATGTGAAAAACTGCAGCGTGCATGGCAATTCATTATCTTGTCAAACTTCCCCAGGCCGGCCTCCAGCCACGGGCGGTCAGCGAGAGAGATGGAGCAAACAGAGAGAAAAAGAGACTGAGACGAAGGGAAAAAAAGGAAAAAAAAGAGAGAAGTTCATACAGTGGTCACTACAGCAGGTCAACAGGTTATCAAAGAGAGGGGAAGCTGGGAAAATAACACTCTATGCATGAGTAGTCGCAGGGCCTGCAAGTGTTTTCAGCAGTTTGAAGATGCTGCTGCTGCAGCATGGTTTTAACATTTAAACCACTGATACTGCAAAGTAGTCCAGCTGATTGTTCTTAAGAAAAACCTTCAAATCTCAGTTTCCTTTTGACAATGAGTCCACATCCAAGAAAACAGATTTAAACCCCCTCATACAGACACACTTTCATAGCACCAGCTGACCAGATAATGTTCACAGCAATCGTGATATCATGAACCATACCAGAGTTTACTTGCAAGTGGCTATTGGTTGACCTAGGAGTTATGTCATCGGTTGCTAATAAGGTCTGCAACCGAAGTTTAAACACGCTTTAACTCTGTTATGAGGAAGCAAAAGAGACTAACCCTGATTTTTGATTTATAATCAAAAAATAGTAGATTACAAATGTTTACCAATGATGATCAAACACTTACTGATGGTATTTTCACTGAGGTGTCCCCCAACCACAAACACCTATAGGAACAAAGCTTTCTTCTCCACATACATAACTTGTTATGCTAATGCTGGCATCAGTGTTTTGTATTTGCTCTGCTTCATCACTAGGTAGCCTTTGTTTCGTGTGTGTATATGCAAAAGTAGTTCTGCACGCTCTGCAGATCTTCTTTTTTAGAAAGAGGAATTTGCTTCACATTGAAATGACATATTTGGCGTGTTAGTCACCATGGCTGGACAAGGAAATGTAGAGCAGAGTGAGAAATTGTGGTCATTTTTAAGGACATACATACATGAAGATCTAAAACACTATCAGGCCACTTCTTAGAAGATAGACGTTGACCCTTTTTTTCCTTGGAGCTTTAGCTCCAGTGTTTACATTCATACAACTACCAAAACTCTTCAGTCATTTACACAATCAAGGCTATTCCACAGGATTCTGAAGTGGAGAAAGGAAGCTTTGCGCTCATTTGTGGCACTTCACAATAGAAAGACATATAGAACATCAATCAAATGGCTTGAATCAATTGATTGACATTAATCATGTAAACGGTCTACGAGTTATGGTATCTCAACAAGTTATGGTATCTCGTTGACATACCGTTACTTATAAATGGTCAACAAGTTACGGTATGTCAAAGAGAGTAACTCATAAACGATCAAGTTACGGTTTTTCAAAGAGTGTGTGTATTTAAGGTGTTGCCGGTGACATCTTCAGTGTTAAAGGGTTAAACTTGTCAGATTTCCTGGAAAAATCACTAATTTCTCGTTAATGAAATTGAGTTAATATAATACTCATTACTATGGAGTCAGATCTATGTCAGAACTCCATCGGTTTTGCTGCACTTTAAATCATCTGATCAGACTCAGGTTTGACGGGAGGTAATAGTTTAAGTTTTTTCCTCACAACAACAAACACAAAAAGAATGCGTCTTTGTTAACGTGTATTACTCCGTCTTATTTACATTGCAGTAAGGTTTTCCAAAAAAAGAAAGTATTTTGGGTTGAAGTGTTTTCAGCTCTAATTCTATCCTGGAACTACACAGTTGTCTTTTTACATCTGTGCTCTATTGGTTTTATGAAACATAAAACCATTTTGAACTCAATCCAATCAATAACTTGCCAACCAAACAGGCAAAACATGAATGACAGATGTAGTCCATGATAGCCTGGGCATTTGTTTTGCTGAAATGTGCATCCCCGTTGCACCTGCAGCAGGCACCAAACGGCTTGCTTCCAGCGCCAGAACAGATTTAGGGTTGTAACCTTGGTAGTCGAAGGGAGAGCTGTATCTCAGCAACACAGAGCGGCCCGCTGTAGCACAGCGCTGTAATGACTCCCCGGCAAATAAATCAATATGCCTGAAAAGAACTACAGACACGCAGCATGTAAACGAGGAGCCGAGATGAGAACGGGATGGCTGGAGCGAGCCGCTCTAAAGGACTGTTACTGGACTGTTTTTAAACAGATACCTGCAGAGCTTGTCAGCATAGTGTTTCAGCCGTGTTAACGCAGCTCCACAACAACCACGTGAAACCGAAACCTCAACCTTCATCATCCTCCTGCACGGACTATCTCCATTTTCTCTCTCATTTGTAGGGCTTTGGAGTGGCTCTGCTTTGGAATAAATGGATTATGTCTAATTGGGAAGTCTGGGTTTGAACCTTGACCACTCCACACTCATACAAATCCCTGAAGTCCATCACATCATTCTGCGCCTGGAAGGATGCTGCAATTATAACCAGTGTGGGCTTGTTCTGTCAAAGGCGAAAGAGTGTAGAGGCAGGTAGGATGCTGCTCGCCCCGTGTTCAGGGGCGATGCAAAGCAGCTGATGAAAGAAAACTATGTGAGGGAAAAACAAAAGATCAGGAGGAGGGACAGGCTGCAAAGATATATGACACCCACAAATCAGCCGTCGTGTGTGTGTTTTTGTGTGGGTGTCAGCATGTGTGCATGTATGTGTGTGTGGTTCTGTCTGTCTGACAGCGAACGGCCAATTACTGTCGAAAGTGGCGGGATGAGTCCTGCCAGACCATAGCTTTCCATTAGTGCATGCCAGCCAAGCATGTGTGTATGTGTGCGTGTGTTTGTGTGTGCAAGACGGAGAGAGAAGGATGGATTGAACGAGGAAAAAGAGAGACATAGAAGGATCAAGACTGGAAAGAATGTGTGGGTGCCGGGTCTCCTGGTGGTCATGTGTGTCTGCTTTTCACATTTTCTAAGACCATGCTGCGGCGGCGTGGATCTTCTAAAAAGCCTCATCTTGTCCACTTGACGCTGACCTTCTAACCACACTTAAGCAGAATATTCCACCTTAAAAACCTAACTGTACAACCTCAAATGTAAGAAATACTTCCACAATGAGCCCACACTTTGTTGTAGATCATCCCAAACAGTTAACAAAAAAAGCTACATACATTATTTTAACTACTTTGATGGCTTTGAGGAAGTTGCTTTTATTGTTCTGTTAATTCCAGAGAAAAACAGAGTAAAGAAGAAAACTAGTTGACTAAGGTTTTGCAAATATTAATTCACCTTATTTTCCACACAATAAGATGCACTTAAAAGTCTTAGTATTTAAAAAAAAAAAATAACAGTACCCTTTATAATAGGGAGTAATATATACATGGATTAATTCTGGTTGTGTTTACTGATGTCTTAGGCGCTCTGCCTAAATGTTTGGTTGCATGTTATTGTAAATGCACTAACGCAGCTAACATGCCTAGGACTATTAACAAGATTGAGAGTTAGCATAATCACTGTAATTTTTGTTTTAGCGATATCACTCTGTTTTTGTTAGGTGTTGTAAACAAGGTTGGGAGTTAGAGATATTTTAAATACACTAGCTAGGCTAACACTTCTAGTGTGGCTAACGTGGCATTTTACAAACAAGTTCTAGAATCACTATGAATGTAGTTTAAAAGTCTGACCGACTTTTTATTTACTATGCCTTACATTTAACAAGTTCAAAAGTATATTGTTCATTGGCGGAGCCACTCATATTCCGGTGCGTCCTATAGTGCAAAAAATACAGTATGTTTTGCTAGCTATCCATTGAAAATTATTGTCCAAAAAGTATCTGGATAACAAGTGTTGCTAATAGATGAAGACTTTTATGTTTATTATCTAAATACCTTACAAAATCTTGTTAAGGCTTTTGTGGGACACAGTAGGTAAAAATATATTTCGCGTTTTAAAACACTCAAACTAGAAAGAAAAGTGTGGGGAAAAAAAAGTTGCGCTTTTTTTTAGTGTTCCTTTTTTTACTGGTACATTAATGATGGACAGATTAAATCTACTAATAGATCATAACTGTCAGGAGTCGGAGCTCTGACTCCCCCTCTGGTCACCAGCGGGAGCAGTCACCAGAGTACTGACTGCATTTCATCTCTCAGAAGCCCCAACCCACAGTTTGTGGTTCCTGCTCAGCTGTCTCAAATCAGACAATCACCCACCTGCTTCTTAAGCAGCACACAGAGCCACACTCACTGCAAAGTATTTGTTTGTGGCACTCTGCCTGCATTACTGAGCGTTTTCTACCTGGACCTGGTCCTCTGTCTCTGACCCTGCTTCATCTCTAATTGCCTGCCGCCTGCCCTGACCCTCACCTAGGCCCTGACCACTCTACTGTCTTCTTGGATTTCCCCATGCTCGTGTTTGACATCTGCCTGCCTGACCTTGATTTAGTTTTGTGGACTTTTAAATAAACCTTCTGCACGTGGTACCAGCTGTCTGCCCGTTTGTGAAAATGACAAAAGCCAAGTGTCACAAAAACACTGAAGTTCTGAAAAACAGGAAAACTAAGGTATAGTAAGAAGAACTAACTTTTAAGCTAAAACGATGCTAAAATAAGGAGTATATTTGTCATTAAGATTGTCTTAGCCTAAATTATTCCTTTTTTTTAATTACCTCCTAATAATTTACATCTTTACTGTATGGTAAAGTATTTTTAAGTGTACAAAGTAAAGTAATTGATTATAGAAACATTAAAAATGGGGAGGAAACCTTTAGCAAAGTTTAGCTAACTAAAAGCATGTACGCTGAAGTGTACCCAATGAACTTCTTAACTCATTCAAGATAAAGGGTAACTTATGATTTAGCTAATTAACTTCTAGAGAAATAAAAATATGAAGTCTAATTTGCATCAATGATAATATAGAAGTGTAAAATCACAATAAATATGCTAATTTAGCACAATTAAGGCACAAACATTTTATTTTACAAATTATTTAAGTTTTTTTGATTTTTGATATGTTTGTGGTTACAAAAATGCCATGATGTGGTCACTTCAACATTTGTTGCATATTTTGCGTGGGTGTTTCACTCATATGTGCAGTCTGTCCTCCATGTCTTCACTGAGTTCATTATATATTCAGAAACTTTATGTAAACTTGTGATATTTCTACATAATAGCTTCTCTTGAAATAATCCTAATCAGATGTTTATTACAAAACTGATTAGACAGTCAGACTGTAACAAATTGAATTAGTATGAAATTACACTGTAATTACAAAATAATTAGACTGGATGTGGTTTGACATGTATCTCATTTAAATGCAACCTGTGATAAGGAGGATGTTTGTGGTGGACTGGTGCTAAATAAATAAATTGAATCAAATGAGTAACTCACGTTTCCAAATTACCACATCCTGCCCTTGAGTGAAAACGATGGCAGTACTCCTGAATAACCCTAATTAGTTTTACTCGTGAACATTTAATCAATTAACAATTTGATAACAGACGGAGGAAAATAGGTTACAAGGAAAGGAAATTATATGACTAAAAAAGACTGATCTCCTTTATGGATCAGTAATAATAAAGACTTCTTCTGTGCACCTTATAATATAAAATCACACCTTCAATGAAAGTTGTTAGAGGGGCTGTGTGAGCTTTTCTGCATTCTAAGCTGTATGCTGCACCGTGAGTGGCATGCATTATTCAGCAGGATTATCTGCAAACAAACTGTGGCAGATGTGGATATATTATTTAAGAACGAGTCAATTCCTATTAGGCACGTGTCCATCCTGCACACTCTATGTGTTTGTGCGTGTGTGTCTTTAAGAGTGTGTTTGTGTTGAGAATCCAAATATATCAGACTGACAGACTGCTGTATTGATCACATCAGTCACATCACTGCGCTCCAGGATGCAAATGCTCACCTTTTCCATCAGCAGTAGGAGGGGGAGGAGGGGGGTTAAACATACATTTGTGAAGTTTTACTGATAAATTTGGACATTTAATGACTCTAAAAATAATTTTGGTTTTATTTTTGCTGAATTTTTCACTTTTTACAAATACATATGTGTGTGCTTTAAAATTTGTGCAGAAAATTTGAGTTTTATTTTGAAAATCTGCATTTATTTTAGGTTGTATTCACTGATTGTTGTTGTTTTTTATATGTGAGAAGTGCGTAGAGCTTTGTGCGCCCTCCTCCTTCTCCCTCTCCTCCTTCTCCTCCTCCTCGTGTTTTCCCCTGTCAGCGGACCTCGCCGTGCTCCATGTGAGGAGGAAAAAAAAAACTACACAGAACAGGAGCGCTCCCTTTATGCAAAACATAAAACAAAATCCAAAAAGAAACATGCGCTTTTCAGCTTCTCCTCCTTTTATTGTCTCTCCTCCCAAACAAATGTGTAGTTTAAATGCATCATCTGACCTGCTGCCAGTTCTCCTCAAGGGAAGGCATCGCGGAGAAATAACCAGTGTCGTGGACGAGTTGAAGTTCCTGGAAAATACTGTAATTCGCCAACACATCCATGTTTGATGCAAAAATAAAAAAGAAAAAGTCAAGAAAAAAAGTCCGGAATCCAAACGACAAAAACACGCACTTTTTATTCTTCTTTTTGTCTGTCAAATAATAGGAAAAACATAAGGAGAAAAAACAGCAGTTGGTGCTAATAAGCACCTGAACACTTTAGTGGAAAAAAAAAAAGCTGCGTGGAAAGTAAAGTGTTTGTTATCTGTGTCCTCCTCTCTCCTCTCTGCTCGCGCTCTGTCACGCCTCTCCTCCTCAGTGCGGGTTCGGGGTGCCAGGTCTATTTCCGCATTGCCAGATAGCCAGTCCGCCTGGTTGCCAGGTTCGCTCCTCCAGCAGCAGACTGTGCCCCCGTCTCTTTCCCGCCTCCCTCCTATCCAGGCGACCGGCGCGAGGAAGCATGAGGGGGAGGAGCCACCTGTCAATCTATTTCATGCGTGACCTAATAAGGTAAATAGGATTGATGATGTCACTGGCGTCCAATTAAGGAGGCGCTGAGACAGAGTGAGGAGGCGGAGCGTTCGGGGAAGCCTGGAGCTGATTGGCCGCGCGGCCCCGTCAGTCTGAAGGCAGACGGCAGCGAGGGGGAAGTTATTTTTAGAGGCCTATATAAAAGCAGCAGCATTCCTCTCGCAGTCACAACAGGCTGCGCAAGCGGAGAGGTGACAGGAGAGAGGAGCGGGATGTGGACGAACACGGGCAAAGTCACAAACAGCGGCGGGAAACTGCTAAAGAAGAAAAAGGCGACGAAGCAGAGTTGGTGGATGGCGGGTTGAGGGGTGAGGGCATGTCGGAGGACAGCTTCGCCTCTGCTCTGTGGGGCTTGTTTTACCTGGGTAAAACGTGAAGTAAAGGGTTAAAAAGAGGTGAATCCTTCAGTCTGTTTAGTTTGAAGTACTTGAAGCACAAGTTATAAAACTTTTCTAGTTTGTCCATATGTGAAATTATTGCGATAAAGTTGGCTTTCATTTTTTTAAAAATTCCACTTCAATCAAAACGTTGCTATTTTTTAAGCATCCCCATTGGTCTTTAAAACATGATTCCGTATTTTCGTGCCCAGTCTTTTTTTGAACTATGCCATATTAAAGGCACACCGGACGACTAAGCAAGACAAATAAGTCAGAAATATCTTTGTCAGTGATACGCTACACGTTAACTTACTGATAATACCTTTAACTCTCCAATCTTGTTAGAAACATGTAAAAAAAAGCAGACTCATACCGCTAAAACAAGTTTTTCCGTGACAATGCTAACTTCAGACCTTATGAGTAACACGGAAAATAACATAGTCCAACGTTGCAACATGTTAGCCGCATTAGCATATCTCATAATACCTGTAAATCCCAACCTTGTTACTAACACATAAAAAAGGCTGATATAGCCAAAACAAGCGTTACTGCACTAACTCCAAACATGGTTAGAATCACTAAAAAAAAAACATTGTCCGACACTGCAACACGTTAGCCGCATTAGCTATGTCACAATACCTGGAACTTCCAACCTTGCTAGTAACATATGAAAAAAGACAGATACCGCTAAACTGTGCAAGCTTACTGTGACTAAGCTAACCTCCCAATGTTGTTAGTAACAAAAAACATCCAACGTATTGTCCGATACTCCAGCACATTATCTGCATCTGCGCCTCCACAACACATGCAACTCTCAACGTTAACGCATCGTTGGTAAAACACGTAAAAAAAAAGACGTCTGACGCAGCTATACGTTAGTTGCATTAGCGTGTGTCACAATATCTTTAACTCACAATCTAGTAAGTAATACCTTAAAAAACACAGTCCAACATCGTTACACTTTTGTCACGCTAGCTCTTCACAAAACCTGACTGTCAACTTTGTTTGCAACACGTAGGTTGACTGATATCACTAAAACAAACATTATGGTGACTATGCCAACTCCCAACCTTGTTAGTAACACATTAATAAACCCATAGTTGTACAGTGCTACACATTATCCACGTTAGCGTTTTAACAATAACCCCCAAACTTATTTAAAAACAGACGTTTTGACAGAGCGCCATGTAGCTTTCAGAGTTACTTTGACATCAGTAAGCACAACCATAACGAATCTATAAGGCACTCTGGATTTCAAGGTGCAAATATGCTCCTTTAATGTGTGCTTTATAGTGCAGTATACTGTTTTTTTTTTTTTAGCCAAAATCAAAATATCAGTTTTTTTCCTCAAACATACTGGTTTCTGCAGAGTGTCAGTAGTTCATTAGAAATTTACCTCTCAGTTGTGGGCGGGACTCTTGGTGTGGAGCAACCACCCCCACCACACCCTTTTTTATCCAGTCTACGTTAGCAGTGCAACAAAAATGGTTAACAATTTTGGAGCCATTCAGCCATACAGTTTTAGCTAGATGCCAGGTCAGACAAGGAAAACAAAAACGTTCATGGATCTATTTGGCTACAAGTGGATGCATCAGAACGCATAGGTGCAGGAAGCTTGTTGCCCGCCCAGCGTAGTTTCTACATCACAAATACAATCTTTTTCAAACAGCATCTTTTTTCTCTGCTCATGATTGACGATTTAAAGAAAGAAATACTAAAAAATCCAGTTTGAAGTTTACTTTTCTATATATATATCTCCCCCATTATCAGAATAATGTTACAAGAACAGCACATTCATCATCAGCTGATCACACAGATTCTTCAACACATTAAAGTACTAATCACACAAGTGTATGAGGTAGAGGGGGATACCAGTACGTAGTAGATAAAATTGGCTAAATTAAATACATGTTTATGTTACTCTTTAACAAACATTTGTTCTTAGTTTCAAGCTCACGAAGAGTGGAAATCAGCTGCAGATGATCCCGCCTCCTCAGGAGCAAATGAGAGTGCATTAAGGGTTTAAATAAAATTTAGTTTCTAGTAACTTCAATGAGTGACCTCAGTACTTTGTGGGATGGTGACTCAGAGAACGGTCATTAATACTTAAATTACAGGAAACCGGGTCATGTCACATGTTCCCACTTCGATTTTCCATCTGAGCTCACTGTAATGACTGGAACTCTTTGTGGATCTTAGATCTGTGAGGCTGGAATAACAAACAAACAAGGTAAATAAACGTGTATTTATTGCCCTGGAGAGAATTTAAACAGCATTTTATCAGTTTATACTTTTTCTTGGTAGTTTCTAAAATGAAATCCAGGACTGTTCTGTTCTCTGAAAGACATGTATTATTTCCAAAAAAATATTTTGTTCTATCAATTCATTGATATTGTTGGATTTTTACAAGATAAAGAAAGGTGAAAGTGAAACATAAACAACACTCGAGAAATTTCTCCATCAAAAAATGTGAAGAGAAAGTGAAATGTAGATATTTGCTGCCAGATCAGAGAACGGTTATCAGCAAAAGCTATTACAAAAAAAATATTATAGAGGTTTTGTGAAGAATATTCAATATTCTTTTTAATGTACTATCCTTACCACAACAAGGCTTTCCTTTTAGTGCAAGTACTTTTTTGTTGGCCTAGTATTCAAAGGTGGGATATACTGCAAAAAAAAAAAAAAAATAGACTGGCTGGTGGGGATTTGCTAAAAAAGATACAAAAAGGCTCTGTTTCAAATCCTAGCTGTGACCTTTCTGTCTGAAGTAAGCATCTTTTTCTCAGTAATGTTTAATTTCTGGGAACTCTGGTTTCCTCTCACAGTCCAAAAACATGATTTATAGTTGAATTGATTATTCAAAATGGTCCTTATAGATGTAAATGTGTGTGTAACCCTGCAACAGACAGGGGACCCGTCCAGAATGTACCTGACCTTCACCAAGCTAGGATAGGCTCCAGCATCTCTGTTATTCTGAAAGGAATCCACTGGGTTAAGAAAATGAATGGATGGATGGACGGATGGATGGATAGACACTATGCTGTTAATCCTTAGCAGTCTCTGCACACAGCAGTACATTTCCTAATCACATTGGTTGTATAAAACGACATAGAAAAGACGCTGTCCCAAAAAGGTAATAAGTTTTGAAAGTTTTGGGTGAAATCAAACTTATCAACAGTTATAATGCAAAATTGGGATGCCTCTTCGATTAAATCTTTGGAATTTTGTATATAGATTAGTTGATGCATTTTTCACATTGTAAAGATATTTTTATCTTCTTCTGCAATAGCAGTCACACAAAAGAGATGAAATGCTTGTTTCTTTGATTGAAGAAGTACAATTATTATTACTGAGATTGCCTCTTCTGTGAGGTCTCTGTGTTCCTTCATGGGTGAAAATTTGTTCAACCTGCAGAAAATGACTTTGTGTTAATACAAAGAAAGTGTTACTTGAGACCATCACATGTCACAAAAAGATTATTTGGTTTTTGAAATTAGTATTCACAAGAATATGCTGTTTTTTCTAACTTGGTAAAGAATTGAAATAGGAAGAATTCAAATAAGTAATCAAACCTTGAAACTTGACTTCTTGACTTTCTCTTTTAAGGAGTTGAGTTGATGTACTGATGTGGTTTCTGTTGTGCCGAAAAAATCCTGAAATTGATTTCTTTGGTTATCAGGTTTCCTTCAGAAACCAGGTTTTCTGGGAAAAGAAACTAGAACCACACCCAGTCTTTTCTGCTTATACCTCTCTGGACAAATACACAAACACATGCTGAAATAAGCAGACTCACTGGTTGCTTGGCAGACAAACAAAGCCTGGAAGCAACATGAAAAGAAAATAGAACGGCGATCGGTTTCCTTTAATCACCAGAGAAAGATCTGTCTGCTCAGAAAAGCAGCTTCTGCTGCCTCATAAAGACTAGACAAACATGTTTTTGAATACATTGATTTCCCTCATTCTCCAATGTCCACAAATAATACAAAAAATATTCAAACTTGGCTAAAACCTCAATGAGAACAGTTATGTGTAATGTTTAAAAATTTGTCAATTAGACCTTATACAAGACTTGGAGTTTTTACCATAATCATATATGCAAGCTTTTTCAAAGTGTTTAAGGAATTCCATATTTGCCAAATACTGAATAGTGATTCAGACAGAAACATTAAGTGAAGGCTACAGACATCCAATAAGAATGCACCATGGTGGATAGACGTTCTCTAACTTACGTATACTCTGATTTAACCTTTTATTGTATATGAAGCCCATACGTCTCTTAATCTAGACATCAAATTTTAGTGACTTCAGTCTCTGTGAAGATGTGTTGGTGCGCCATTGATCATTCATTATTAATTACTTCATGTTTTGATTGAAACTCCGACTTCGAGACATTTTTAAAATGATTTTGCAGTTGCCATTTTTGCTGTCAATCAGAGCAAAAAACAGACTTCTATTAAACTTTATTGGCCACGACGGAAGAATTTAAGTGAGCTCACAAGCGCTCTCTGTGTTGATGCAGCGCTACTTTGCCTCACCTCAAGTTTTTTCAGTGCAGCTTTATGTCAGACAAATGTGAAATACATTAAACAGACAGTGGGGACATGTGATATAAATGTCTATAATATATATTTTTCAAATAGAGAATTACATTCGTAGCAAAAGCTGAGTAAGCTAAAAGGCATGCAATCAACCCAGCTTGGATACCATCTCTGCTTAACCTCACTGCCTGCGGTCGGTGGAAATAAACAGGAAATATGCTAAATATATGGATTTTGATAATTGAAATTATTAAAATGATTAAAATCATTTATATAAATAGCATTTATAGCACAGACTACATAACACATTTATTTTAATGATGGCTTCACCTGCCTCCCCTGACAGCACGTTCCTGATATATAAATGTAAAATTATAACAAAAAAGCATGCTGTTCTGGTAATCCAGACTTTTCAAAGAACCAAAAATTTCTTTTAGAGTTAGTCTAGAATTTTCCACAGTATTTATGCACATACAGATTCACCAACGTCCTGCAATAGAATTCTTCTTAATTAATGTATATTTCTTCGTATTCATATTAGTTTCCATCGTTTTTTTCCCTCTTTAAGTACTTTTCCTGACCCCAATTTGTCCCAAACCTTTTCTTTTACTTTTTTTCATGTATTTTTGTAGTTTATGTCCTACTATGTTGTTTTTTTTTCCCGCCATTTTTGTTTTGATTTTTCCAATAATGAGTAGTTTGCAGTTTTCTATTGTATTCATCAGTCGAACAAACTTCTTTGCTTGGGTTTCCTCTTCAGTGCATGCAGAAATAACACTAATTCTATAAAACACACCTCACAATTACTAATAATTAGTTAAATGCGATGCACAATTTAAAGGTCAAAATTTGAAACCCAAATGTGATAACGCAACACTAATTTTTGGCTAAATATTCCATCCCTTTGTTTTTAGGGCATCATAAAAAGATTCAGTGCTGCAGGGGGAGGCTACTCTACTGAAGCAGATTTCATCTCACAAATGTTAATACAGGTTTACTTTGGTTGCCAGATTCATTAAAAAGGCATCTCCACCGTGTCCCATTTGTTTTGTTGTTTCCTTTAGCTCCTGCAGGCGCTCATCAGTCAGGATGCTGACTCATGCTCATTATGAATCACAAAACTTTATTATTTTGTTATTTTGTGATTCGTTTGATGTACACATCTAAAAAAAAGTAGCAGCTAAAAGTTATGAAAAAAGGCTTGAAACTGCTTACGCACCTGTGTCAGGCGCTGATGTAACAAGCACAGGATGTGGTGTCCTTCCTGAGGATTTACGTGTTATTGAGTTAACACTTGCTTTGTGTTGCCGTGTGCTCGTGGCTCCTCTCCCCGCCTGTCAGCATTGTTGTGTTTTTGGTCCCTGGGGGACGCACTGCTGCTCTCCGAGGACCACCGGGGCCAGATGGCTTCTGGATGGACTGTTTCATGACTGTCTCCCATTGATTTTTGCAGCTAAAGTTGCTGGTGAGGACAGAGAGGAAAGAGGTGGGAGTAACAGAGGAGGGGGCGCAATCAAAGTAACAGTGAAGAGGCGCTGAACAGATTTTCTCTTCTTTGATAGGAGATGGGATTGAAAAAAAGCAGGAAGTAAACTGATTTTGTTTTAGATCTTTGATTATGTTCTCTGCTTTGCAAAGGTTCTTTTCCAAGATAAGTCAGACTTTTTTTTGTTCTCAAATTGTGTTTAGCATTTCATTTAACACTGTCTAAAATGTCTGTGGAAAGAAGAACTTTTGCCTTCACCTTTTCAATTCTCTGTGTGTCTGTTTTTCTTTGCCACATTTTAGCTAAAAGATCCTGTGTTAAAGTTTGTGTGCCTTAAAAGGTTTTGACTCTACTCTTCTGAATAAAATTGAATAATTCAAATTTAGTGTGATTAAAAGCCCAATGGTAAAACATATTTATGATACTTTATCCCCACTTGCTAATTATCTTATTATGTTGACTGGGACAATGATCTCAGAGGGTCTCAGTGATCCAAAACTGAGGCCCAGTCTGGATTTTCCCTTCTCCCTTTCCCTTCATTTAGCCCTCCAAATGGAGAGTTGTGAAAAAAAAATAGTGTCTCACAACGCAGACGCCACTGTCGTTCGGAGACGTCACCAATAATCGCCAGTCCATTATCATCAGCGTGGAGCTTCCAGCACTCAAATACACATAACATCAGTTTTATAACTTCAAAAAGGTCATGCTACAACAAAAAGTCATTACTTACATTTAAATGTAAACGCCTGTTGTTCAGAGCACACCCACATGAAGAAAAGTGCCTCTCCACGTGACACGGTTTATCCTTGCAATGAAGGTCTTTGTATCCCTCTGCTTGCAAGGTCGGGTTTAAAAAAAAAAAAAAATTCTGGACAACCTTGCACTAAAAATGCTCCTTCAAATGGAGGGGTAGGGAGAAGGAAAGAATTTGGATTGGGGCTGAGTCTACTGATCTGCCAGTAAAAAAAACAGTGACACCAGTCCGCAGTGGTCATTTGTGATACTGCAACTTTTAGATATTTTTTTGTGTTGTTAAAATCTACAAACGAAACGGGCTGGGGGGGTATGTAAATGTGAGTATCCAAACCTGTTACTACCAAAGCCAAGATCCTGTTTTTTTTTTACCAGGTTTCAGAAGTGTGTACTTTGGAAGCATTGCACTGTGTACATTTTTATTTATATCCAAGTTTTTGACACAGTTTTTGACACGAAGCGGCGCTGAAAGAAGGCTGCTTCCATTTGGCGCCAATCTTAACCTATTCCAGATCCAGTGTGAACCCAGCGTAACACACTCTTCTACGTACTGCAACTATTCGGACTCGTGGAGAAAAGTGGCTCTCTTCTGTGGCAGAATTATCTGATTAATGTTGATTGTATCAACCAGACAAAAAGTTGCCCTCTCCTAATACCAGCTGGGTTGTCTCCAGCAACCCGAAACCCCAAAAGGGTCATTGCAGGTTCTGAAAATGGATGAAGCTAAAGCTTCAGTGTTAAAGGGTGAAATACTACACATTAGTTGTGCGATTAGCTTACTGGTATCATCGTTTTTAACGATTTGGCACAATTTTTGTCAAAAGACGAGGCTAATAAAGTTGCTAAATAGTAGACTTTAACTTCTAATCATCCCTTAATGACATTTTGAAAAGTTGTTTTTTTTTTCGTTTTTTTTTTTTACACCATCACTATATTTAATTCTACGACGGGGTATTAGGGTCACCGAAAAAAAAAAAAAAAGTAATATTACAAGTTTTTTTCTCGTAGATATACGACTTTAAATCTCGTAAATTTACGAGAAAAAAGTCGTAACTGCTAAATTATGAGAATAAAGTCGTATATTTATGACTTTAAAAGTCATAGGTTAAATTTACAACTTTTAAAGTCGTAAATTTATGAGAAAAAAACGTGTAAATCTACGGGATTTAAAGTCGTAAATCTACGAGATTAAAAGTCGTAACTTAATGAGAAAAGAACCAAAGTTGTCTGTTTATCAGAGCCGTGCTTGAAGATGAAAGACGTGGAGAATCTGGTGCAGATTATGTCCAGATCGTGTTAAAAGCAAAGAAATTCTGAACCTTTTGGCGATTCAAAAACAAATTATTTCCGGGTTCGGTAGTGCGTGTGTGTTCTTGCGTATCTTCAAGTAAGCAAAAGAGGCGCTATTATTGTGTTAAACAGACTTTTTATTAACAGTCTCTTCATACTGCTACACTGTGCATGACTAGCGCTCATCTGCTGCTTACCACTTGCCGTGCACCGAACATGTGACCAGTCGCTTGGCCTTCTGGATAATGCAGTTCGTAAACAGCTAACTTCAATACACAACAGTGCGGAGTTTCATATGTAAAATAAAGAGCTCAGAGATACATGTTCATCAGGATCGTCACTTTATTACGTCTTTCATTTCCTTTCTCCACCTTACGTCATGTCTCTGTCATGCTCAGAAACCAAAAGAGAATGTAAACAGAGCTCCGGACGCCTCCTTCCCCAAATGAAACGTCCCGTCTTGACACAAAACAACATTGAGAAATGACAATAGTCTGTCACGTTAGCACAAGAACATTGAAAATTCCAAAAACTAGTCCTCTTCAGACGGAAGCATCACAGAGTTGGAGGAGATCTGGTCTGTCAGAGGAAGAAATGACTGGAAGTGGACAGCTGGAGGATATGGAACGGGATCTGCAGAGATCCTGCAAGCATCATCAACGAATAAAACATTAATACACTGTAAATCAAATAAAGGAACTTCCAAATATTTGAAATATTTTAAACATTTAGTTTACCTGATGAAATCCAAGACGCTTTTCACAGTTTGGTTGGTCTGCTTCAGTTCACGGCATAAATTCGCTGGAATGTAGACTCCCCTCGATTTTAATAAAGTTATGAGAAAAAAGTCGTAAATCTACGAGATTAAAACTCATACATTTACGAGATTTAAAGTCGTATATCTACGAGAAAAAGACTTGTAATATTACCAAACTCATAAATTTACGAGATTTAAAGTCGTATATCTACGAGAAAAAAACTTGTAATATTACTTTTTTTTTTTTTTTCGGTGACCCTAATACTCCGTCGTATAATTCATTGCTTGGAGGTTTGCTTTTTCTTCATTCACAGATCAACTGTGCTTTCAGTGTCCACAATGACTTCCCAGAATTGGTTCTATTAACAGCATTTTGCATGACCAAAAGCTGCCTGGAAAAGCACAGACGGATATGTATCTCCCTGGCACTGGGATGAGACACAGAAACCATGTCCTCCTGCAAGAATCACTGAGCTGGAAGATCAAGATGCTGCAGAATATTTGCGTCTCCTGGAAAAGGTCCTGAGGCCAAAGCAAAATCTGCGAACCATGAGAAGCACAGCTCACAATACCTGAGTAGAAGCTGTTCGTGCACAAAAGTAGCTAAAATATTAAAAAAGAAATAAACTGGAGGACATTTTTCATCTTTAAATCCCCTGACGTTCGGATATTGTTTTATTTGGGAGCAATATCCAGCTGTTGGGTAACATTTTCCGGTAAGGTACTACACCACTGCAGGCAAAGGTGATCTATTCTCAACTCCCATCTAAGGAAGTTCAAAACATTCTATGCTTTATGGCACAGTTTAAGGATTTTCAAAGCATCCCTGGTATTACGGGAAGACGTATCTTTCACTTTCAGTGGAAATGTTCGTTCAGTCAAACACAAACTACACTTTATTTATGGAAGCAGTTTTACAGACAGCCCATTAGATTGAAAAATGCCCATAATATGTCCACTCATACATGTGTTAGTGCTGTCGTTTAGGGACATCACAGCTCCAGGCACCTTTACACTCCACCAGTAACCATCATTATCACCATATTTCACAAATAATGTCACTGACATCCAGAGAATCCATCTTACTCACAACGCTCAGTCATACAGAAACAGCACCTGTCTGCCTTCCAGCCAGCATACATCTTCAGCCTCTGCTATCTGTTGCAGCATTTCCTGTCTGCCTCCCTCCTCCTCCTCTCATGCTCGGGATGTTTTCAATAATAAAGAAGAAGTAATATGTCCTCAAGCAGAGGGAGGTATATGGGGTTAAGCATACTCTGGAACTAATTGCGCTTTCTGGTTTTTAATAAAGACAAACCTCGTGCCTGCCGGCATGCTCTTGGATGCACATTTGGATACATATAGGGTTGTGAAGTGGCTGATTTTAATCAGTCACTTGGTATTTAAGACAAACCTGTTCCAATGGTTCTTTCTCAGCTTAATTACAGTTATTAAAAAGCAGAGGATGAATGTTAACTTTAAACATGGTATGTGCAGTAAGAAAAGACTAGCAAAAATTGTGGCCACTCTTTATTTTGTGTCATCTGTCTTGTACCTGTTTCAGGGATCTCAATCTGGTGTTTTGAGTAAATCAATAGAGAAGTAATATATTACATTTTAACTAAATAACCAAGCCCCATGAATCTCCAGTTCAACATGGTGGGGTTTGATGCTTTGTTCATACCGAATGTGATTCATGCGCTTCCAGTTGTAATGCTAAGCCAATGTATGGAGATGTCCTGAAGCACAATTTGATGTAGTGTGATTTTCTAGCAGCAGTGCATTTTGAGTGCTGCGGCATCCGTCCGTCCGTCCGTCCATCCATCCATCCATCAAGGCATTCCCAGGTCAGCTGAGAAACATAGGCCCAGTCCAAATTCTTCTCTTCTCCCCTCCCCTCCATTTGAAGGGGCATTTTTAGAGCAAGTGTGTCTGAAAATGTTTTCCTTTTTTTCAAATCCAACACTCCAAGTGGAAGGTTATGAAGTCCTAAACTGTGTCGTGCTGAGAAGCGCTTTTCTTCATGTGGGTGCGTGCTGAACCACAGAAGTTTACATTTAAATGTAAGTAATGACTTTTTGTTGTAGCGTGACCTTTTTGAAGTTAGGAAAAACCATTGTTATATATATTTGCTCTGCGTTATTGCTGATGTCATCAAATGAAAGTGACGTCTGAATCTTGAGACTTTTTTTCAACTCTTTGTTTGGAGGGCTAAATGAAGGGGAAGTTAGAAAGGAAGAATTCGGATTGGTCCCTTCTCTATTCCAAGCGCCTCTAACCAGTAGGACATGGCTGGAAAACCTCCCCAGGCAGGCATCTAAGAGGCTTCCGGACCATTTTCACCAGCCACCTCAACTGGCACCTCCCGGTTGACCGAGCTTCTCACCCAATCTAAGGGAGCATCCAGCTACCCTACAGAGGAAACTAATTTCAGCCACTTGTATTTGGAAGCTCTTTCTTTTGGTCATGACCCAGAGCTCATGACTATTAGGTGAGTACTAGAACAAAGATGACAGAAATGACAGCAGTAAGTCAAAACTATTCCCAGAGCACGCTGAACTCTGGCAGGAATGTTCTTTGTCACTGGTTCTGCTCATAGTATTTATGGACAGAAAGGCCAGAGGGAGTCTGGTTTGGGGACCACAGGATTTCATCTTTGCTTTTTTTGTAGAAGATGTTGTTCTGTTGGTTTCACTAAATGAGGGCATTCACTGTTCACAAAAGAAGAGCGCACTTCACAGAGTTTCACACATTGACGGTGGCTTCGATACATAGAATGCATAACCAAGGCGGGAACCAAACCTTCTACCTTCCAATCAGCTCTACCTCTGTTTTATATCAGCCCCATTGATTATTGAGACATCCTGTCCCAAGTGGAAGAGTTAAAAAAATCTTGGGTTCTTGTTCATAATTGAAGGATGGATGGAGTATGGGACTGACAGGTGGATTGTTGCAGCAACGCAGTCGCTGAATTCTTTTGTTTAGTATTGGAGGAGCTGAGACAAAATTAATTTTATTGGTGTTGTTCCTTCTTTCCCACTCCCTTCCAGGGAGAGCGGAGGAGATTTCAGTTTCCAGGAAGGTCGGTGTTCCTTTCTGGCACTGGACCTCGCTGTACTATTTAAACATGTAGTTGTAGAGTTAAGTCTTCTAAGTCTTCTTTAACAGTCCTGGTAGATTGCCTGTCCGTCCTGGGAGAGGATCTCTCCCTCATATGGGCATTCCTAAGGTATTGTCATGATTTGGTGCTTATGTCTTGTCATCTTCTGTTTTCCCTGTCAGTTTCACCATGTTCAGGTTAATCATCCACAGCTGTCTTCATTTAGTTAATCAACCTCAGTGTATTTAAGTGTCTGGTTTTCAGTTCTCATTGTCAGGTCATCTGCTCATTTATGTTCTGTCACGTCATTGGGTTGTTCTCCTGGGTTTGTCCTGTTTAAGTTGTTTTAGTAAATGTTTATGTTTCTGCCACCAAGTCTGGTTTCCTGCATTTGGGTCCTCCACCACAATCCCTGACAGGTATCTTGTTTTTTTCCTGAGTCAGTTTTTTTTAGAAGTTTTTCCTTACCAGGAGAGAGGGTTTAAGGACAGGTATAACCAGTTTAGTTTAGCAATTAGCTATTGTTTATATTTTATGACCGAGCTTCTGCTTCTGTAAAATTATCATCATGAAGCTCAGTGAGGCAATTGTTTTTGTGATATGAGGTTATATTAAAAAAATGGACTTGAATTGACTCTATGCACCTATTTTCACCTGTGCTCATAAGCTCATGTTCAAAAAGATACAATTCCAGATATACAGTAGGTGGTGTATAACCTATAACCAAACACTTCTAAGTTTTTTTTTTACCCTGAAGAAATATATTTTGTCCAACAGTGTCTTAGAGCCAATACCAACTGATTTTGAATTGTTACTCAATTTAATCAAATCCCAGGTGAAATAATCAATTAATAATCAATACTTCAGTTGATAAAAGTAATTTCTGTAGAAATATACATTTAATAAGATCCTCTATATATAATAAGTAGGAATATAATCCTTATATTAGTACATCTGTCAATCAGTTACATACTACTACAACTACAAAGCCTTGAAACATAAATAGCTACGTTTGCTTATGCAAAATACAACAACCAATGTCACTGGCTTGAACTTCCAGTTAAAGCTACCATGACTGATGAGTACAGCGAGTACATTGTCAGAGTTTTACATTTAGCAATGAGAACATGTTTGTCTGGCATGTGGTTGATCTAGGCAAATAAAAAAAGTTTAATTAGAGACAGGTTTAATTTGGTTACATTATAAGTGTTACTTCACAATAATAGATTGGCTTCCATGCCTAAAAATGGCACCAACAGTACACTGATTATCTTAAGTATTCTTTTTTCTCAAAAGCCATTCCTTACAAAAGTAGTGAGTTTGTAACCTGACCCTTAATTTAATATTCCTTATCTCTTTTTTTTTATATGATGATTTCTACATAAACTTGAGTGTCAGTAAATAGCATAAAGTAGTTTGTGGACATAACAAAATGACTTTCTTCTGGTTACAACCAATTGAAGTCAATTTAGCTTCCAGTTTTTTTTCTTTTGCAATACGGACACGTTGCAACCAGAGACTATCAGTGATTGGTCCAACTCAATCTGAATCCTCATTTCTATGGTAACCACTCTCACCAATTAGGAGTGAGCTTGTTAGAAGTCAATATTTACATAATAAAAAAATCCAGTTCTCCTACACAATCAATGATAAGAACAATTTAGTAAAGTCAGAACTTTGTGACCGTAGATGCTCTTGTAGTTCTTTGACGTTCATTTGTGTTGAAAAGTTTATGGCAGGATAAATCTGCAAGGATATATATAATCCTTACTTCGATGTACTTCTGGAATATTTTGGAGTTCATATTTAAAAATTTTGGGAAGATGGGATGTTTTTATTAAAACCAGTGATAACTATGATCTTTTTTACCATTAGAAAACAAAATATTTATCCTTTTTTTTAAATTATTATTAAATTTAAAATATAATGATACATTTAGTTTAAATAAACCCCACATTTAATAGATACATTTTTTTAAAGATCCAACATGTATACACCACAGGTTACTTGTCTCCTGCACTGAACTTTACTTTATAGAGGTAAAAACAGACAGAAAACACACAAAAGTATAAGTTTGCATACTTTTGAATGCTTTGGTTCAAGCAACAGTGATGAAAAAGCTGTAAAACACAGAAACAATGAGATAAAAGACAACGGTGAGAACTTAAAAGCTGTGAAAGGGAACAGTGGGTGGATGTTGGATGACTGAGGAGCCGGTGGAGACATTATCTTCTTTATGAAGCCATAAAACAAAAGGCTGCTGCTTTTCCCTTCATCCTGTCGTCACAATGACCTTCATTTGATGGCCAGCCCTGCTCGCCGGTGCTTTAAAGGCCAAGGTAATAGATGTTTATACATACCAGCGCACATAACATTGTCACCCTCATGGCGCTACATCACACCAGACAATAACAGCTCCAGGTCTCATGATTGACACATCTGAATTAATCCTCTCGTTTGAAATGCCGTGAAAGGAATTAATTACCAGGCAATTGTGTGTAACATATTAATTTAGAGAAGATTATACGATACATTAGCCCAGGCACTTATTAAGCCTGGTTATGTTTGCACGGGATTGGGCATTGAAATCACACAGGCGGAAAATTCAGATTGATTTGCCGTGCTGGGTTTTCTGTTTGGATGCCGTCGTGTCCCTGAAACCTTTCTCTGCCTCTTGACCTCAACTGAACTCTGCTTCAACATCCAGCTTTCTCTGACGCAAAGAGGTACATTTAAGCTAGTGGATCCTGAACCTTTTCTTCTTTTATTTCCCCCTGCTCCCCTCACTTAACTGTTAACAATTTGGAAAAGGGGCTCAGACCCCACATGAGAGGACTAGTCATCCATCCATCCATCCATCCATCCATCCATCGATTGATCCATCCAGAAATCGGTCCATCCATCCGTCTGTTCGTCCGTCCATCCATCCATCCTTAGATCGATCCATCCATCAATCCATCCATCCATTTTCTAAACCTGTTTAATCATTTTTGGGGTCATAGTGTTGCTGGAGCCTATCCCAGTCATTGACTGTATATGAGAACTGGACTAAGTTACCCCAGCTTCCCTAAATTCTACATAGGAAGTATCCGCTCGCTCCAAGAAGCCAAATTTTCATAAAGAAATAAACAGCTAGTCACTATAATTATAATTATCAGAATGACCATTGCTAATCCTAAGATTTTTTTAAACATAATTCCACTATATTGCAAGTTATTAAAAGTTAATAACTGGCCAATCAGACAGATACCTGTAGCCTCACATCAAACATTTGATATGTTTGAGTGACATAATCCCTTGAGCTTTATTTCAGTAGTAGGAGTGTAAACTTCCAACAAGCTCATTCCTAATTGGTAAGAGTGGTTGCCGTAGCAATGGTAACCTAGACTGACTCGGACCAATTGCTGCTTAAGATGTCTGACTCCAAGATGGTGGTGTCTGTCTTGCAAAAAAAGGGTGACTGAATCGTCTTGATTTCGTCATACCTGGATGTTGGGGTATGATAAAATTAAATCCCAATAAATATGGTAAAAAATTCTAACTCACATACTTACAGGTGTCATAAATAAAAATGAAAGCAACGCATTTAAATAGAATTTGTATGTGAGTTTCTTTCTGGTGTAAAGTTGGACCGTCTCCTCTCCTTCTATGTGTAATCCTCTCCTTTTTCCTATCTGGCTGCTTTTGCCGCAGCAATTTTGTTGTAGACGTACTTGTTGGGGTGACAATAAAGGTTCAATTCCAATCCAATTTTCTGACATGGAAGTCAATGGAAACAGAAACCAGACTTTGATGCATCAATCTGGCAATCAGCAGAATACCGTTTCAAGAGCATCGATAAAATCTTCATCCTCTGTGTGTTTGTCATGTTTTGCCCTGATGAGACCTGTTTGCTTTTTTCTGGTATTTAGTAAAAAAAAAAAAAAAGGTTGAATTGTTTTTTTCAGTGAAAGCAATAAGTGTTCCAGCCTGTAGAAGCCTGGTTCTATACATAACTGTGACATTTACTGTTTTCTGGGATGCTCAAACTCAGCTCACTGATTTAAAACCACATTCAGCACAAAAACTGCAATGATGATGAATAATTCATACTCGGCTCTCGTCTTTATGACAGAGATTTCACATGCAGGTATGGATAGTGTGTCTGGGTGGACTGGCAGCTGGCTGTACTCTTTGTGATATCTTTGGTTTCTTGTATTTTTTTCCCATCATCCTCCTGCTGCTGGCTGTCAGGAGCTCATGTAAAAAGTCCCACTCTGACACACAGCCACTCTGGATGATGTCGAGTTTTGACGACCATTTCTAGGAAATTTTAAACTTTCTGCAGAATCCTAATGTGTGTTTGTTTGCTTGCATGTTCTTCTCTTTTTAAAGATTGTGTTGGTTTTGCAGAGGGAGCGCAGGAGCTGCTGCAAACTAAATTTGGACCGCTTTTGATTTCAGAACCACTGAAACAACATGCACTCTGACTGCTCAAGCAGAAGGATGTCTGCTGCATCACCAATTTTAGGGGATTCTCGCATTTTTGTGCAAATATTTTTCAGCCATTGTGCTACTTCCTCTCAGCCATTGTTCTGGTACATGTATGTTTTTTTTAATATGATAGCACAGTATAGCATATTTCTCCATTAATGGCTCAGTTCCAGGGTCGAAACTGAAAAGAAGACAAGGACAATAAAAAAACAATTCAAAGAAATGCTGACAAATTTATTACTATCCAAAATTATAAGAGAAGTGTGGAAATTATATTTTATTGCAGTTGAGTGAGGAAAATGTTTGAAAAAGAATTTTGATATTAGACATTACAAATGCATGGCAAACAAAAAGAAAAGTAGCCATATTTGGTCCACGTCTAATAAATAACTTAATCTTCAAAATCCTAATGCTGCGTCCACACCAGATGGAATTTGCATGGCATCAAGTTTCACTGTTAAATCAATAGACAAATGTGCAAAGCGATTTAGGCATCGGGCGTGGCACATCAGTCTGGCAGCAGCACAATTTGAGCAGCATGGCACGATGTGTACAGTAGACGCGCTCCTTCAGAAACTGCTGGAATTATGTTTACATTAACGGTTAAATGTTACAGCATGTTAAAGATTTGTATTTAAGCATGACCGGTGATGTCTCAGGTGTTAAAGGGTTAACATTGTCTTCCATTGTTTTACGTTTGAGAGTTCATTTTAAAAATTGAACCAAAGACTCAAAGGGAAAGTTACATCTTAAAGATCATGACTGAACATGTTTCATTTAGTGGTTCACGCCTTGTTTATCTGAGCCTTGAAAAAGCAGCTGCAAATATTTAGCAGCAAATAAAACAATAAAAATCTTTAAGATAGACATAAAAACTTTGAATGAAAAAAAAAAAAATTACAAGGCCCAAGTTTTTTAAACATACGATAATTGAAAAAAAAAAGCATATTTGGACCAGTTTTATTTAAGTATTTATTTGTCAAAAGAAAATGAACCATTTTCCACCTCGAAAAAAATCTCTTGAAATTCTTGATAATATTTCAAATATTCATATATCTTTTAAAATACCAAACAAAACATTTAGATCAGCATGGCAAATAAACTCAAATAAAATGTAAACAACATGATTATATAATACTTGGATTGATAATATTTTATTCCATAGGTAGAAATGCGAAATAAAAAAATAAGTAAATAAATAAACATAATAACTGAGGTTCAGTTTGCTGTTGACATTATCAAAATGGGTGATTGGGCAGGAAAGGGGAAGGTGACAGATTTATTCATTCTATTCAAATTACTTGTAAATCAAAAAGAAATAAAACCCTATAAGAAATCAACTTTTTGAATTAAATTTTGATCTTTCATCAAATCAAAATGGGTGTTTAAAAATCCCTGTCATCAATAATAGCCAAAGAATTGGACATTTAAAAAAATTACACCATATATTTTTATTTTTAATGTAAAATTTGATAATTTAAATCAGTTTTTAAAGTCAACCAGCCCCCAGTGGTCATATGAGGAACTGCAACACTCAGTAGTTTTACATTACGTAAAGAAATGTGGCAAAAAATCAATTAAATATAAAATATACTTAAAAAAGGAACAGTAAGAATCCTGGTGTATTTTTATGAATTGGCATCTATTTCATGGCACAAACAAGTAAACAATTAAATGTCTGGTTGTGGTGCAGCAGAGGACTAAGAGCTGCTCAAAGTGAGAGACTGTTTTATGAAAACTGTGATGGAGAATAATGCTCCAGTGTTTCTCTATAGCCTGAAGGACCAACACCATATCAATTTTCTGATAACAACTTTCCAGCGACATGACAGCGTGAGGACCTTACACACAGTTAGTAAGAGTCAGCGGCGTTTCTTTTTTTCACCCAACAAAACATTTTTATCTGTGTTTCATCTCAAAATTGAGTCTTCTCCACCTTTGCCCCAGCTTGTGGCTCACCTGTCAGACTGTATTCAGACTTTCATTTATGCTGGGGAAAAAAAAAACACACACAGCCTCGGCATGCACAGGCTCCCAGAAAGAAAACCAGTATAAAAAGGCTGCAGTATTGTCCTTTCAGTTCTCACTAAAGCTGGAATTTAACCCAATTTAGAAGTTCAACCTCAGATGAACAACAACAAACAGATTTATTCTTAATTTTCCCAAAAACAAAACTCTTAAAAGATAAATGTGGGCCATGCATCCAGCATAAAAAAGTTCTCTGGGATTTTATTTTCTCTGAAATTCCACCCCGAGGAGCAATAACAAGCTCAAAAACTGAGCATGTCACCAGTTTCATTTGTTCCTGAGTGCACTTTATTAAAGAGTTTTCTTTCTGCCCATCAACAAACCTTCACCTCACATTACTTCTCTGCAATTAGAATTCAGGACTGCTGCCACGCCGGGCTCGGTTGGCTGGAACCGTGGAGGTGTTTTGAACCGCAGCATCATTAGCATTATCAGCTGCCACCTCGCCGGCTCTGAACTAGAAAGGCTGCTCAGGTTCAAAGAGCTTCTCTCCATGAACAGATCTTTGGGAAAGAGGAGCTGGCAGAGGCAGAGAGAAAAATCTGACTTTTTTAGGGAAACAAGATTAGGTTGCAAAACAAAAAAATCCAAACCAGGAGAGATTGACCTTTTTTTATCCTACAGAGAAAGTTTACACTTTAAATTTGTTTTAAAAAAAAAAAAAAAAGATATTGCACAGAAAATTACGAGTTTTCACAAATTTTTTGTAGTTTTTGCACAGTCCTATGATAAAATATTAAGACAGAATTACATGCCAATAAAAATATAAACTCTGAATCATTTATCTGCTATTTTTACTGTACTATTGTTTTTATTATTATAGAAGTATTTCGTCCAATCAGACAGAAATACATAACAATTAAACAGTAATAACAGGAACTGTTTCCAAAATAAATAAATACATTTGCCTGATAATCCAGAATGCCTTATACAGTCATTGAAAGTCCTTTTACAAATGTAATATTTTGCCGATCATGCCCCAAAAGACATGACAATCAAAATAGAGCAGAATTTGACAGTTCCAGATCAGCCACCCTGCTTTTCCAACAGCCTGTCTTGTCTTGATTTTTTTCTGATCATGTGTTTCTAGGTGTTCAGCAGTGAGTATGGCAGAAATGATCAAAACACAAGCAGCACAGAGGATGTCTAGGACTAAAGCAACCCAGTTAAAACATCACTTTTTGCTTTCCTGCCTCCAGTTCTGCAGTAAATTACAGGATTAGCAGCGCTGCACCGCCCTCTGAAACAGGTGAGATGGTGTCGCTCCATTCAAAAACACAGTGGAAGAAAAAAAAAAGTCTGACAAAAATATTTTTTTAAATTTAAGATGAAAAAGCAAAAAAAGTAAAAATAATTTTAAAAAAAGTTCAAATAGAAGACCTGGGCTGACATGATGTCGAGAGACTAAAGAGCTCCTCCAGGACCCAGTTCTTCTGTTAGAAATGGAGGTTCTGTACTCAAATGCAGGAAAGAAAGTCAAATATTTATGACTCATTTATTTAACCATTACAAAAATGTTATTTTGGTGAGACAAAACCAACCAACCAAGCTCAAACCAAAGAGGTGGCTTAAACAACAAAGCTGGAAAGCACAAAGCAGGAAGTTCCTAAAATCTAATTACAGTTTTTTATTTTGTTTCAATTTTTAATATTTAATTTCTTACACCTGGAAAATACTTTGTTTTCAATTTATAAAAGAAAATTGGAACAGGGTGAACATTTGTCAATCTTTTCAACAAAAATGTATTTGGTATAAAGCGATACTGGATATGCTCCATCCTAATAACAAAAGGTTAATTATTATTTTATTTTTATTTCATTGTATTATTGAAGACGCATTTGAAAAAAACTAAAACATCAAAAATCAAACGTCATCATCCTATCATATCACATAGTACCTACCTGTTCCAGGTTCTTCTTTTATTTTATCTTCACTTTTCACATTTCATTTGATTTCTGGAAATTAGTTTTGCTTTTCAAAATGTGTCAGTATTATTTTGTTTCACTTTTTTGTAATTGTGTTTTGGTTTGTGGAATTTCTTTTTTTTATTTACTGAAATGCAGTATTATTTTTTTGCTTTGCTTTTTAAATTATCACTGCGATCTTAAATGTCTTTTTGAGTCAAACAATTTGTCTGTGTGATTTGCACTTCAGGGCCACGGTAGTTTTCAGAAAGAAGCTATCAATGACTCCCATGCTCCGGTATCAGATTTTACACAAAATAAGACTAAATTCAACATTTAGCCTGAAAAAGTATTTTTTAAAAATATTACGAGTTTTGTTTTTGAATGATGACAACATTCTTTGGTATTATTTTAACTAGTTGTGGCATTTTATTGATCATGGAGAACATATATGCTGAAAATTAGGCTTAAAATAGCAATTCTGAGAATTTCTCCATTCAAATTGTTGTGAATCAGTAGGAAAAGTACACACTCGAAAGGCAGTTTGACAAAGTTTGTAGTTGGGAAATAGAAAACACACTGCATGGGCCACAAGCTCTCTGTTCCAAGCTTTCAGCAAAGTCACACCCAAATTTCAAAGGTGAATATCTGATTAACTCCTGCCACTCAAACAGTGTAAGAGAAAATCACAACTTTATTTATTTATTTTTTTGTCTAAATGAGAAGGTCACTAGAAACACTTTTACAATAGATCAAAAGATGATTGTAGTTGGTTTTAAAGAACAAATTTGTGCATATGTTTGAGTATTGCTTTGTGATTGACAGATGCGTGTACTCTGCTTTATTTGATCTAAATCTTTTGGTGTTTTTGGAGTTAAATTATGAGGGTGGATGGAGTAAACTCTGGTCCATGTGCTCATTCCCTCTTCAGGCTTCATTTTTGCCCTCCGGAATCCAATAGTTGACAGTAAACATCCAACCGAAAACCAGGGATTCAATATTTGAAATAGAAACAGCTGAGAGTAAATGAGGAGGAAAAAGAATCCTGAAAACAACACAAAGCATCACTTCAAACTCGAAACTTCACAGCTCTGCTCTCTTAATATCTTTGCTTCTTCTGCAGGGAGAACACGACCAAACTCTCAAAGACGTGAAAATGAAAATGCTCCTTTAAAGCTTTGGGCACAGCTGTTTGAGAGCCTGCTGGTGAAACTGCTTGTATGCACCTGCATGAAGCCCCAACAGCTCGGTGAGACAAAAGTGGGATTACCAAAGCTGATTTAAAAGGATTAGAGGGTCCGACGGAAACGGAGGACCGCAGGATCTCCTGCTAACCCCAGGGGGGGCAAGCACTCTCAAAGCACATGCTTGTAAACGCGGCACACATCCACCTTTTTCAGGAGAACTGCCACAAACTCTGTAATTATTTCAACACAGCTGAGAGCCGCTGGAGCAGCTGACAGATATGAAAGCAGCAGAAGAAGACAGCGGACACATGGAGAGGGATTGAGATTACCGCGGAGAGACGGAGAGAAAATCAATGTGACTGAAAGTGTTGGATCATCACAGACGGAGCAAACGTTGCTCGAGTGGTTCATGAAACTAAACATACTCCCAAGGAAATACTTTTTATTTATTTAATGAGAAAGGTATGGAATACCTGCAACAGATGTGCAAGTCTGGATCGGAAAAGATAGAAGAAAATGTCAAAAATAAATTACTTTAAAAACTTAAAATAGTTTTTCAATTAAAGACTTTTATCGCAAAGTAAAATTAAAAGTAAACTATAACTGTATAGGAAAGTCCAAAAAAGGTAAATGCATTATTTTCTCTCTGTTGCAGTTGGCAACGTTGGATCCTGGAATTATTATGACAGGCACGTCAATGGGGGAATGCGTGAATGATTTAAAATTGTGTTGTTGTCCCCCTCTACTTCTCTACATTTATTAGATTTCTTCTTCAAAAAGAAAAATCTTTAAAGGCAAACATGTGTGTTAAAAAAAAGAAGTAAATCAGAATTAAAGAAATATATACACACCAAGTAAAATCCGAAAAGTATTTTTTAAAAAAGGCAATTGGTTTGACTTACTCATAATTTGGGTCCAGCAAATGTACTTCTGAGTTTGTCCAGCAGGCTAGAGCTGGCTGGTCTCTCCTGCAGAAAGCGTGCAACAGCTCCAAATGTGAGGAGGAGAAGAAGATTTTTTTGATTGAGATTGGGTGAAATGCATAAATCCATCCATCCGTCCATCCAATTAATCATTTTCCGAACCCTCTTAAATTCCGTTTGGGGTCAGGGGGTTACTGGAGCCTATCCCAGCTGCTGTTGGGCAAAGGTGAGGTACACCGTGGACAGGTCAACGGTCTTTTGGAGGACCACACAACAGCACACATATAAATTTACACCTCGAGACAATTTAGAATCACCAATTAATCTATGAAGCGTGTTTTTAGACTGTGGAAGGAAACTGCGGTTCCCAGAACACAAATGCATGGGGAGAACATCCAAACTCCACACAGAAAGGTCCCAGGTGGAATTTAAACAGGATCTTCTTCTGAGATGAGAGAGCTGACCACTGCTCTGCTATGCAATAGGGGTGGGTGTATCGATCTGAGTATTGATAGTATCGATAATAAGGGGAAATATCAATATCAAGGTGGAATATTGATAACAAGATGGAATATCGATACCAAAGTGAAGTAACAATACCAGCATGATTAGAGCAATACATAATCACTTATCAATACTTACAGTAAAGAGCTTGAACTTATGGAGTTCATGCAAGCTCAGCGTCTTTTGTGTGCAGTGTTGCCAGATTGGACAAAAAGCAGCCCAATTTGAGTTAAAACAGCCAATTTGTAAGGGGAAACTGCCCTATCTGGCAACATTGTTAACTGTGTAAACAACGCACCACCTCCTCACACCTTGCCCCTCCCCTCCCATCTTCATCAGAGAGTCAAGGGACCAACATGTTTGTGTGCAATGGCAGGTTTTTTTGCTGTGTTGTTGATATTTTTATGTGCATTACAGTGTTGCTTTTGTTAGCTTTTTTCACTGGTGACTTTGATATTTTACTACTGCTTTTATTTTTGGTATTGGTATCTATATTGACGATACTGGCCATGTAATTACTTGGTATCGGATCAATACCTACATTTCGAGTATCGCCCGCCCCTACTGTGCAGCCCCTCCTGAGTTACTACATTTGAAGATTTGTTGCATTAATACAGCATGTGAATTTCAGTCCATAAAATTGCTTTTTTACTTTAGTACTCTCAATAAAAAAACTATTGTATTCTTAGCCCAGTGATAAGAGGACACATACTTAATATGTGTAGCAGGTATATACATGCATACATTTCTGACTCCTTTGTGCGCTGAATTAAAAAGATTTTTTGTGTTAGTTCTGCATAGCATTTGTGTATTTTTTGTAGTCAGTCTCATTTTCTTTGCATGACTGAATTTTAGTTGTTCAGAGTCTGCCTGCACAGAATCCCCAAAAAGCTGCTACCTGCTGCCTGAAGCAATATCCTAAATCATTCAAATCACTACTGAAGCAGAGATTCATTTACAGACTCACTCAGACTGCTTTTGGTCGCCTGCTGCTCCGCAAGTGAGGGGGAGTTCCCTGGGGTGAGGGGGAGGCTTCTCATCGCCATGGCTACAGGGACCAGGGATGACAACGCCGGTATTAATTATTTTAGCACGGGGAGCAACTGAGGATGACGCCTGGTGGGACAGCGGAGAAGGGCTAAGAGTAATTAACAAGTGTCTGCTCTCACGTGTCACTTCCTGTGCCCTGATACCCATAAAAACTGCTCTTTTTCATTTTCATCTTTATTTAGAGGATGACATGTCTAAATTGAGCTCTCATTCTATTTTTATGTTAAAATTACAACGTTATGACATTTTAGGAGTGTTTCTGACCAAACATGGTTGGACTTGTTGATAATAGGTGAAAATCAAATTGGGCCTTGCTTCACAGTAATATTCCAGGATTTCTGCATTCATTTAGACACCCCAAAATTCCTTTATACACCAAATACTCCAACAATGGAGGCTTAACTGGACCCATGCACCTCAGCTAAGCTTTAACACAAGAGTTCTGAGTGAGAAATCCTCCATCTATTATCTGCTGCTTATCCAGCTCTCAGCAGTCTCAGGGAGACCGTCCTCCCCTCCATCTCTCTTTTCTCTTGCGTTAGTCACATGCACCCTTACGGGGGGTTTACACCAACAGGTGCTGTAGGTTTTTTCTGTTCTCCGGGCCTGTGGAGGGTTGTAGACAGGTGTGGTCCCATTGTAAGGGAGGCAGATGAGTCTTGTAATTCCTAGCAGCCACCTTAACAAATATCATAAAAATGGAACATACCATTTTCATATGAAGTATTTCTAAGGATAATGTAAGCTACATGCACTAATGACATAGAGGGGAAGCTGCTGTGTCTTACATTGCAATCTAGTCATTAGTAAGGTGTGTTCTTCTTGCATATGGGATATGCAGGTAAGATGTAAGTGTGCATAGTACACCTGTAGGATTTTAACACAAACTATGCTCTGATTGTCCTCATCTCTTGGTAAGTATACAGCAATGGGTGTTCACTTCTAACTTGAACAGCATCAATGGACCACTTGTACAGTGCACAAGATCTGGGGGTTAAGGAAAAAATAAAAATCATTTCTACTGCCTCACAGAGTGGTCTTAAAATTCTGTGCAAGCCCTGTACAGGTTTGTTGATTTTTCACCGGAAGACAGCCCATATCCACCCATAAGGGGTTGTGCGACTGAGTTGTTACTCTTATCAATGCTGAGGCACGGTAAGGCGGTCGACTCCTGATCAGAAGATTGTGGGTTCCATTCCTGCCTTGCCCGCCCATATGTTAAAGTGTCCCTGGGAAAGTCATAGAACCCCACATTGCCTCTGGTGGATGGTTGGCACCAGTGTTTGGCAGCTAAGCCACCACCAGTGTGTGAATGTGACTGTAAAATGCTTTTGGCCTTGGAGGAAGTTAGAATAACACTATATAAGTATTAACTGAAATACATATGCAAATTTCCACTTGTCTTAGAAGCGGTAGCCCTGAATGAGCAAGAAAGTATCACAAAAGGGTTACACGATTGTGTTGTCACAGGTTTACAATGACTTATAATGTAATTTAGCCAATCACATAGTTACCAGAAAATGCTGGGAGCCACACATTATCGATTTTATGTGTCTTCGGACTGGTGGAAATTCAAATGTCGGACATGCCTGCTTTAGGATCTCCCATAAAGACTTCTGGCTATAAGGTAAAGATGGTAAAGTACAACTATCCAGAACACTTCCACTAGTTTCTCTTGGTGTTGCCTATATGGGTCTCCTGGAACATTTCTTTACAACAACTTGAGGTAAAATGCTGAGAAGGTAAAGTTGAGAGTTTGGCCTTTAAACTCAGTTCTATCTCCATCCCAAACGTCAGCATGACAGCAAACGTCACACCAGTGCGTCAGTCAATGTCTCCGTCCATTCTTCCCTTGCTTTAGAACGCCCACCACTTCTCTACCTGAGGAGGTGACTTATTCCTGAGATGGACTCTTGTTCAACCTTCATCTGACTAGCAACCACGGCCTCGGGCTTAGGAGTCAAGATAGCAGATAAAAGCTTGATACAAATCCTCAAGCCAAATAACATTCTATTAATGATGACCTTTACATATGCCCAAAATATAAACAGGAGTCTACAAGTAAAAAGAAGAGAATACTGTAATCCTTTTATGCAAGAGCTTTAGCTCCAGTGTTGACATTATTTCAACAATTGTAACTCTTCAACCGTGTACACAATTAACATAATTCCAATGGATTTTGACAAAAAAAAAAAGAAAAACAGTCTTGTACTGATACATAACACTACACACTAGTCAAATGTTTATGCAATCAACTTAAATCATCTTTTCTACTACTTGTGTCCTCATCAGAGTCAGATGATTCACGTTGATTGACCGTCGAAGAGTCTCGGTATGTCAAAGAGTGTGTTATTCAGGTGTTGACACCATCATAAGTGTTAAAAGGTTGATACAACAAATAATGATGATAATTGATGCTGTTTGTGGACTTCAGTTCAGCATTTAACACTGTGATCCCAGACAAGCTGATACTGAAACTCCACAACCTTGGACTGCCTGCCTCTCTGTGCTTCTGGATCAGGGACTTTCTTATCAACAGGCCTCAAGTGGTGAGGATTGGAGACTCCACATCATCTACTCTGATCCTGAGCACAGGAACACCACAGGGGTGTGTCCTCAGCCCGGCCCTCTTCACTCTATTCACCCACGACTGTTCTGCTATCCACCCTACAAACATGGTTGTCAAGTTTGCAGATGACACCACCATTGTGGGTCTCATATCAAACAATGATGAGACCCACTACAGAGAGGAGATCCAGCACCTAATAGGGTGGTGCACCGACAACAACCTCGTCCTAAACACCTCCAAGACCAAGGAGGTCATAGTGGACTTCAGGAGGTCTAAAAAGGTGGAACACATCCCTCTTCTCATTCACGGGGAAGAGGTGGAGCGAGTGGACCACATCAAGTTCCTGGGGATCCACATTACATCTGACCTTACCTGGTCAGTGCATGCATCCTACCTAGTGAAGAAAGCTCAACAGAGACTCTTCTTCCTTAGGAAACTAAAAAGGACTGGACTTTCCTCTCAGCTGCTGAAAAACTTTTACAGAGCCACCATAGAGAGCATCCTCTGCCTGAGCGCCACAGTGTGGTACGGGAGTTGCACTGCAAAAGACAAGATAGACTTGGCCCGGGTGGTGAAAACCGCACAGGGGATTGTGGGTCAACCGCTCCCACAACTCGACTCAGTGTACGACAGCCGGGTCCAACGGAGGGCTGGTCGTATAGCTGCAGACCCCACCCACCCTGGACACCAACTGTTTGTAGCTCTTCCCTCTGGGAAGAGATACAGGAACATCAGAACCCACACCAACAGACTGAAACACAGCTTCTTCCCCAGAGCTGTAAAGTCCATCCACCCACCCACCCTAAGTCTAAGGAAGTAGACTTAACAATAACTTTCAGGTCTCTGTGCACTGATCTATTTATTCTTGCAGTACCTTAACTGTTGTGCAATGTCCACTTCACTCACCGTGCCTTTTAACTGTAATGCACCTTGTATATATTTATATTTATATTTATATTTATCTTATTCTTTTTTAAACTTTAGCAAAGAGCTGCTGGCAGAAATTTCATTTTGCTCTGCATAAATGATAATAAAGATTCTTGATTCTTGATTCTTGATTCTAATGCTCTGGATATGCCTTTTTAACAAAACTAGTCATTTTTAAACATGGTCGTGTGCATTCAAGTGATGCGTCTGTTCTTGCACTGTGACTTTAACAACTTCAGACAGCACTTCAAAAGTTAAGACCACCAGCGAGAACGGTTTCAAACTCTGATGTAATGAGGTGATTCTGATTTTGAAATGAGCTGTGAGTCATTCCATGATCACATAGTGTATAGATAGAAGTGTGTGTGAGTGAATTGCATCTAAATACCTTAAAATCCAGTAACTGTCCTTTTTTAGATCTGACGTGTTCAGAGTGATTTCACCACCATTTCACTTCTTCAAAGAGTCTTTGCTGTAAAATAATGACATCATTTTTTTTTTTTATTTTTCCTTAACTGAGGACTGCGCTCAACTCCTGCATGTTTTATTCAGGGATGACATCATCTTCTCCCCTCTCCACTGAAGGTCACGCGGAGCAGAGGCAAGGATAAAAGCAGAGGGGGCACGCTGCTCTAAAATGCAGGAATACCATCACAAATATCACAACATTTTGCTGTTTTTCCTCCTCAGGATTTGATCCAACTGGAAACCTTGTAACTACACAAGCACACCCACACAAGCCAACGCTTTGAGCCTCCTACAAAATGAAAGGAAATGCCAAGTTGCTCCTTTGGATCTTGTCTGCATGCAGTCAAAGGGCTGAAACACTGCTTTATTTCATCTTTTCTTTTTATCCATCCGTCTCAATCCATCACTTTGTACCAACTACGTCTTATAAGTCACTCAAATATACGTCAAAAGCAAACTTTAAACAAAGGAACATAATCATGGCGAAGTGTGAAAAGGAACGTTTTTTTAAGGATTGCACTACTAAATGTTAAAAATAAAAACAATAAAATCATGTTTTACAACACAACATGAATTAATATAACAGAGACAAACATTTTCATAATTTCTTTGTAATCATAGGATATTGATAGTCACTGGGGTTGATGAGGTTGTGGGTATGTGACGCACATTCAAGAATGCGGTAAACATAGGTTCTTGTAGTCCATGACGTTCACACAGGACAAATAGGAGGGGCTTCTTTAATCTGTTACTATTCACTGGCGCAGGGGTGACCAACCTTTTAGAAACTGAGAGCTACTTCATCGATACTACTGAGTCATATGAATGGATACCAGTTTGAAATAACACATTTAGCTTAGTTATAGTTAGACATAATTAATAATGAATAATGATTCTCCTCTATGTAAAGACAGTCATTTCTCACCATAATTATCAACAATGACAACAAGCTAGGAAACAAATATCAATGTTCAGCACTTAATTAATCTCAGTAATTGTTTCATTTTCAGATGATCTCTTACATTTCACAGGACAAAATGTCTCATTTTCACTATATTGTTCAATATTTATCAATTATGTAATGTTAAAGAAAAGTCAGCTTACATATTTTAAACAAGTCTTGTCACATTTTGAACTAATGACCAAATCTGCAGCATCTTTAACAAAATCAATGATCTTTGAACTGGAGTAGGTCAGAGGTCACCTAAACTTATCTAAAGTTCATGTATCATCAACACAGTTCTTAATTTTTAAATCTATGTAAATACGAGTGTAATTTTAACAAAATAGCAACAGAATAAAATAGAAATTTAGACACAGCTCAAATGTGAGTTTTACAAATTTTTGAAAAGACCTGTGGGCTCCAGCGCATGACTGTCACCTACAGTCGGAAGGGGCTTGGTGTGAAATGTTATAGCGGTCCAAATCTTGTAAATCTTGCTCCAATGTTTTTCTTTCACATCTCAGTTTCAACACATGACAGATTTAGTATCATAGACCTACGTCCAGTGACAAACTGGAACTTTTAGTTTCCCCTTCATTTCTCCTCCATGATCCCTGACTGGTCAAAGTTTGACTTGGTTAAACTTTGAACATGTGTTCAATGGTCACAGGTTTTGTATGAAGAGCCGGAAAACAGTTGTGGAAACTTTTGTAGTGACATATGAACCTGAGAGTTTCGAATGTGGAAACCTGAAGCACATTCTACACTCGATTACATAGACTTCTTATTGGAAGTGGCCACTTGAATGTGCATTGCTGAATGTATAAAGAATGCTCCATTTCCATGATTAATCCTATACATTGTTGTTGCATAAGTAAAAAAGAAAGAATAAAGAGCTGTTTGAACCATTATGATTGACTCCCATAGGGTTAAACTTTCTGTGTCAATGGCTTAGGTTGTGGGGACTAAAATGCAGTGACACCTGGCAGGTAATTTAATTAGCAAAAAATCCAAAAACAAAGGAAGAGCAAAAATCTGAAAAAAAAACTGAATCTGAGATATTAATGCAAAGTCCAACCAAAACTCAAGGCCAAAAACCAAAAACAGAACTCACAGGATCAACAACCTGGCAAGAGAGACAAGAGGGTGGAGAGTAGAGAAACAAAACAAACCTGCAGGGAATTGAGGAGAGGAAACCATGAAATACAGAAAAGGGAGGAAAAAAAAAGAGAACAGGATGAATTCATTAGGGAGGAGTGGGGACCAGCAGGGAGTAAAGAGGGAAATACAGTAAGTGGTGGTTAAGGAAATTTTCATGAACGATGGATCCATATGCACAACAGAACCTTGTCATTGAACATCTTTAACCTTCACACACCTGTTCTGACCTATTACCTTGGATATTACCCTGATTGGTCTGTGGCTTTTGGAGTTTTTCTTCCAGTCCTGCTCCAAGTCTTTTCATGTAACCTTTACGTTTGTTAGGGACGTCTGGTACTTGCTAATATGAAGGGGGTTACTGTTTCAATTTCAATTTTACCTCCAGCTGTACTTTACAAACTCTAGGAACTACAAGCAGTCCTGCATTTTGTGAGAGAAGTCTTCTGATTGGTTGCTAAGGAACTATGAGGATCTTTGACTAGTTTCCATTAACAAGATTTATCTTTAGTACAATATTTGTATTTTTTTTTTCTATTTTTATTATTTTAGTTTTAGTTTTACATTGATATTGTAGGTTTTGTCGGTTTCTTTGATCTTGTTTGGATTATTTTCATTGCATCACTAGTTTTCAGGAATAGTACACAGAGTTTCTTCTTTTAGGTTCTTGTGTCATTTAGATTTTTGTTAATTATCTTCATGCAAAGTGAAAGTGATATGTAGACCATTATAGAGGTTTTCAGAGCTAAATGGATGGGATAAAAATCCACCCCTTTTCAACGTATTATCTTGATTATATGGACTGTGTCAAGACTTTTCTTTCACTGCAGGTAGTGTTTTAATTCCTTTAGAGTTTCAAGGTGGGATACTCTGTTCTGTCCGTTCAAAGAAGCACCGACTGCCTAGAGGAGATTTGTAGAAAGGACACCAGGCAAAGGGTGCACTGTGGAATAGTGGTTAGCACTCTGGTTTCACAGAAAATGATGGATCGTTCAAATCCTGGTTCCTTTATGTATGGAGTTTGCATGTTCTTCACAGGGTTTGATTGGTCTGTGGCTCTATAGAACTATAGATAATCTTTTTACCACATTCCAGAAGTCTTATTATCTTAAAGAAGATTATGTTTAGTTGCAGATTGAACTCCTGCAACCTGAACATTCATCAACAAGGGGCGCTGCATTTAAACCTTTCTAAGGACAAACAAAAAATGATCTCGAAGGCTTATGTCTGTTTGTGAACTTTTGTTTATAAACTGCAGGCTAAAACCTGCTTTGCTGTCATGGATGGCTGGAGCTTCGGCTCTAAACTGCTCTGGAAGACAGAAATCTCTTTAATTCCACATAAGCTGAGGCGGTAGCGGTTTTATCTTTTCTATATTTATTTTGTTTTTGTCCCTCAGGACCCGAGCGTTGAAAACAGCGTACGTCTGTGTGCAGCCACCTGCTGAGCAGTGTACATTGGATTTTGGCTTCAATGGTTTGGGGCTTGTCTGATGAACCGAGCTGATCGAGGAAAAACAGACCAAAATAACACAAAAACACAGAAGAGGAGGGAGCTTTACTGTCAAGTAACAAAACCCCCATTTGGGGATAGATGGAGATGGATAAAAATGAAACAAAGGGAGAACAGAACACTTTTAGTTCGGAAAATATTTTTGTAGCTAAAAAGTGAAACTTAATATGGATTTTACAATAGAAATCTGATTCCGCAGACACATATTTGTAATGCAATAAAAGGGTGCAGTCAAGCCTTGCTCTTACAACTGAGGGATACAATTTTTTATTATATAAAACCTTTCATCTTTCAGTTTTAATGATGGATTGGGGTAGACAAAAATCAAAATTTAATTTGCTTAACAGAATTAAGAGTAATCCAAAAGTGTTAAAATGGATTTAGTTCAGTATAAAAGAATGAGATTTTATTTAGAAGACTTAAAACTACTTCCTATAATCTTGATATCTTCACCTTGTGTACAAATAATTCTCTCTTTGCTTGTGACAGCAGAACAGACTCAAGCAACCATGCTTTTCCCAACAGGTTTCAACCTGGAAGTTGTGTTAAAGGGTTGATGGGTTTTCCGGCTCCTTCATCAAACAAAAGTTGCATCTGGCCTTTATTAGGTTGTGCGATCATCCGCCTCTGGGGCCAGATTGTCCGGGAGCTCCTGCCTGACATCCGGCCTGTTTGGGTCCTAATTGCTTCTCTGTTGAGTCTTCGCCTTTTTGGAAACCGACCAGTTCTGGAGTCTACGAGTCCATCCCTGTAAAGTTAAATCTTTTTGTTTTTCTTCTGGATTGATTGAGTTGATTACATTTATCTTCATCATATTTCATTAAATCTATCATCAAGCAGCAGTGTCAACATTAAGGATTATTTTATTATGTAATCAGTTGTTTGTGGAAAAGTTTAATGTGTGAGTGGGTATTAAATGATTATTTAAATTTATATTGCAGTTTGTATGGTTTTGATTTGACTTGTTTGGGGACTACAGATGGAAACTAGCTTCAGCTATAATCTGGTGTGAAGCCTCTTTAATGTTTTTGTACATTGTCTTTGTCAAATAAACTACTAAATAAAAACATTGATTCTATCATTTTGTGGAGAAAATTAGATGCCAATCTTTAAAAAACAAATGTTCAAGATCTGCTGAATTATATTTAGCAATACATCATCATTAAAATGTGAAATAGACGAAACAAATAGATTTTAGCTGTTGAAATAATGCTTTTAAAGTAGACATCAGAAAGATGAAGGAAGCAGAAAAATTGAAAGCAAAATTGTTGAGACGTATTTGAGACTTTCACATCAGTTTATCACTTCTAATCAGTTTTTTTAAAGCTGCAAAAATTCTATAAATGAAGAAAAACTGTGTGTGCATGCATGTGTGTGTGGGTGTGTGTGTGTCTGTGTGAGTTTGGAAGCCATAGTTACTGAATAATTCAACTATTCTGTCCAAATTCTGTGGTGAAGTGAGGTGGAAAGAGGACAACATGCGGTGTGTGCGTGTGTGTGTGTGTGTGCGTGTGGGTGTGTTAGTGTGTGCATAAGTGGGAAGGTCAGACTTGTTGGGGGGGATTTAAATGGGATTTCTTTTTCCTTTAGCCTGTAGAAAGTGCAGGGAAGACGGCAGTGAAAGTAGGTCAAAAAAATAGGTGAAGGTGACTTTATCCCTCAGCGAAACTCGCAATACCAAATCGTTTTTTGTCAATTGTTTAAAATGATAAAAAATAACAATGACATAAAAAAAAAAAATCTGTAAGGGAAGCTTGTATTGATGGATCACTAAGCCCATTTTAGATCTTTAGTGTTCACAGCTGTTCCCCAGTCATAGTTGTAGTTCTATATATGAGCGCTTGTCTATTTTTGTCCATTTTCGCTCTTTTTGAGAAAGAAGCACCTGTATGGAATAGGAGGGAAGCAGATTACTTGAACCCTTTTTTATGAATATAGTTTCCAATTATAGATTGAAGGAATGGCTGAGAGGAATCCCAGACAGATCCTCCAGCATCACACATTTTTCTGGACTAAACATCCATCAGATCAATGTTTGTTTCTCCATACTGTATTTTCCACACTATAGGGTGCACAGGATTATAAGGCACAGTCAATAAATGGTCTTTTTTTTAACTTATGTCATATAAAATCTTACTGTGTAACTGTGACAACTGTCATTACCTGATTGGTCCTCGAATGTACCAAAATGCTTCTACTTCCTCTGATGCACTTTATGGCACTCATCAGACATTAATGTATAACAATGATAATCTCTTAAAATGTTTACGATATAAAAATGCTTATCTTAATGTTGACAAAAAAGCTAAAGAAAAGTTATAAATCACGACCGCATGATCGCTACTGCATATATGTAATGTCAGACTGCTCTGCTGGGTCCAGCCAATCCATACGGCACATGTGCAAATGTTTTCTTCTTCTTCTGCTTTGTGTTTAATGATAGTTTGTTCGAGGATACTGTCACTTAGCAACACATTATTATAACAAAGACGTTTTTAACGGTCAATTTGGACGCAGTGGCCCAGTGGCATTTCCTTGGAATAAAATGCGTTCTTTTCACCTCTTTCCCTGTTGCCAAAATTGGGGACACCTGACACGCCAAAAAGTGATGCACAGGTGACCCTAACCAAACGTCAATATGTGACTAGTTGGGAGTGAGAATGTGTTGGACAAAAAGGAAGTGATGTCAAAGTTGCACATGCAGGGACTTATTGAGTTGCCGTTACAGATCAGAAAGCAACGATTACACTTACTCCCAACCCTGTTGGAAACACATGTTTAAGACAACACAGTTCGACTCTGCTGCATGTTAGCCACACAACAACACCCAACCAAACATTTCATCAGAGTTCAACATAATTAAGCTTCAATATCGTAATGCAAACCTAGAATTAATCCACATAAAAAACACACTGATAATAAGATGTACTGTTGTTTTATGAAAAGACATTAAGGCTTTACATGCGCAATATTATCTGGAAAATAGTGTAGTTGGATAATAATCAGAAAATGACTCAAGTTTAATCAAAGTTTTTGATGTGTGGTTTGTTTAACTCTTCAACAATCAAACCAAGACAAAACTTGTTCAAATGTTATTTTGCTTCTGCTTGGTGCCTTGAGGAAGTAATTCACACAATACATTATTTTTTATTAATGTGTTTAATGTGCTATATGGTTTGATTGAGCAGGCAGTTAAAGGGCTAAATGTCCAACGATGAAAAATGTCAAATCTAATGGCAGTTTCGCTGATTTACAGGTTAAATCTAATGAAATCTTCGATTTACTGATCAAAGGTTATCAAAGGTTAAAGAGATGACATATCATTTAATTTAATCTTTTCAAATTTAGAGCTAAAATCTGTCATTTGTCATAAATGTCAAAATAATGGTACTTTTCAAATATTTCTTGGTATTTATATTTAAGTATTTTTCCAGTTTCACTTCAACAAATATATAATCATTCAGAGTGCCTAAGAGAATAAGAGGTGGAAAAAATGAAATTAAATAACAGAGTGGCGGTAAGAGCTCCTCAAAGCCGTTTGTCCATCAATTCTTGGAGGTGGATGAATAATTATCCACAATTGGCTCCAGACTGGATTAAACTCACTGGTCAGGTATTATTAAATTGACCTTTCCCTGAGGAAATACATTCTGCCTGAATGAGGCATTTTTTTCCAGGTTTAATCTGTGGTTAACCATTCTTCATGTCACACTTCCTCACATCCTCCATATTTGTTAAACTGGACACACAGACACCTCCCAGTTTTTCACAGCAATTTAATTGTGAAAGATGCGAGTGGACACTCCACATTTTACAGCTGACTGAGCTAAAGTAGGTCAGAATGGACTAATGATGGCGCTGCTGTCACCATCAGTTTCGTGACTCTTTAAATCAGCTAACAAAGATGCTGATTTAGGGGGATGCTGGTGAAAATGAGCTTCTGAGATTAAAAAATAATGAAAATGTTTTTTGTCACACTAAATAAAATCCCAGAAATGTTTAATGGATATCTCTTTGCACTGAAATATTTAGCAGCAATGTTTTACTTTGGAAAAAATAATATATGTTTGAACGCTCTTATTGTCCTAACTGCCCTGTTGTGGCTCAAGTGATTTGGCTTTTGTGTGTTTGTGTGTCGTTGTGTTGTGTCAGTGTGCGACATAGACGAATGCATGCCGTCTCCAGTCCGTCATCGCTTGGCGGTCGCTGCGTTGTGTGGCTCATAACAGCTGCTAATAATTGCTCTCAGACGTAAAACGACTTGTAATTAAATTGCGCCTTCATATTTGAGCTTTTGAGCGCCTTACAAGCTTTTGTTTTTGTGTCACGTTAACGTCATCGCTCCTCCGACGCTGACGAACGATGCGGCCTCCAGAACACCAGCTCTAATTTAATGCAAGTTGAATTTGTTCTCGCAATTTCTTCATTAGGTTAGAGATTTGTTTGTCTTTTGGAAAAAGGAACGGCTTCGGTTACTGTAATTGAAGTTGTGCGCGCCGCAGACGAGCAAACTAATCATTGGGTAGTAATGGCTTTCAGCCTTTCTTCTGATGAAGGCAGATAAAACGGGAGGCTGGGACGTAAAACGCTGCCACAAAAGCATGATTAATGTTTCCACAGAAGGTGCATGAATGGTCAGAAACACCTGCTGGACTCTATAAACATTAAACATACAAAAACCACGTTCAGATGATAATGAAGACGATGTTTGTACTAATGGCATCACTGCCCAAATAGTTAAAATTCCACCTGTGCTGGGGGGTCGGATCCTTTGCAAGAGTGAAACTTCAATGACTTAAATAAATACTATTCTAATCATGCACTACATTAAAAGTAAATACCATGGAAAGATGATGCTTGCTAAAAGTGCATTTGTGACTTATTCATTGACTGTATATGAGAAGTGGACTGAGTGAACCCCTCTCCTTATTGTGTTCCAAACAGGAAGTACCTGTTGGTTCCAAGAAGCTAAAATGTCATAGACTTCTATTGAGAAATGAATAGCTGTTCCTCAGTCATTAGATTGTCAGAATGACCATTCTTGCTCTATTATATTTTTAACACCTTTTAAATACCGGTCCCCAATCTGGAGGTCTCCTCTTTTAACATTTGGAATCTTTTTAGGTTTTTGATTTTTATGTCTGTAATTTTTTTTTTAGCTTTTTAGTTTTTAATTGTTTTTATTGGCTCTCATGCTTGATTATCATGAGTGTCTCTTTTTATGTTTTTATGTATTTTTTTTTACATTTTTATTATATATACATATGTGCATTTATTTTATTCTTTTTAAGTCTTTTATCTGTTGTGTCTTTGTGGTATATGGACCTTGAGTCTGTAATAAAGTATCTATGATATTAACATGCTCTTACTAATCCTCATTTTTTTGATTTTGTTAAATATGTCTTTTCTGTAGTACTTAGAGTTTTTCGAGTTATAAACCGACCAATCAGATGTCTCAATAAAAGTGTGGTCTGCTGTTCCAAATGCTTGATTGACAGATTACGTGTTATTCACATTCATGTGGTAGGGACGTGGTCTAAAAGCTCACTCTTTATTGGCAAAAGTGGTTGCTATAGAAACAAGGATTCAGACTGGCCTGGACCAATCGCTGCTTACAAATGATGTCCGGCCAACATGGCGATGCATGTATAACAAAAAAAAAAAAAAAGAAAAAAAAAAGGCGACTGAACTGACCTTATTTAGTTGGAGCCGGAAGAAAACCATTTTCTATGAGTGACGCCATATTCACTTGATCTAGTTCTCTCATGCAGTCAATATTTGTAAGTAATCTTGAGTTGAAACACTGAAAAAACTCAGTACATCTATTACCCACATTGGTAACACTTTATGATAACTACAGCATTAGTTGAGCAGGAGTTAAGATTTCATTTATAAAACCTCACTCCTACTTTATTGAGCATTAGCAAGTATCCTATAGTGTATATATTGTTATATATATTGTATATATATTGCTTAAAAAATTATTGTAACTGTCGCAGACGGGCTCCGTTTGAATTAATGAGCCTTCTGTACGTCACAACAGCTTTAAGCCACGCCCCCTCAGAGGATAATTTGGAAACAGAGGCTTCAGATCAACATGAAAAATGGCTTTTTAAGACATTTGAATCGTGGGATTTTGGTTAAAAAATTTTATAATCTTAAATAAACACCACAGGGAAAGTTTTTTAAATAAAAAAAATTGTCATGGGGGACTTTAACTGTTTTTGTGACGTATTCTAAGTGAGGACTATTTATGGCTTACAAAGCCTTTACACATGAGATGTAAAGGCTTTGTTACCTGTTCAACAAAAAAAGAGCAAAAAAGAGGGATAAACAGCAGAAATATTTATTGTACAATTGAAACATAGTAAGTTACACTTAGGAAGAAATATAAATAAAAAAAATTTTTCAGTAAAATAAATAAAAGTGGATCACAAGTGTCATACATAGTAATCCTTTTTAATCATGAATAAAGTGTTAATAACAGCATTTAGGCTACTTGTCAATGCTTAATAAAATAAAAGTGATACTTGATAAATGATTATTGAAGTTTTAACACATTTTTATCAAGTGTTACCAACACATTTTATGTTGCAATTAATTTATTACCTTCTCCTCTTTCAACAACAGCCAGAAGCAAAATGGTCAACAGAACAAGAAGTACCTGTAAAATCGTGCTGCTATAAGCAATTTACAGTTTATAATGCAGTTAAAAAATGTGGTTGCACCTAATTTTTGTACAAGAACCCCAAAGACAAAGAAGTTGGTGAAAGAGTCCAGCTCATTCAGAGGGCGGAGCCGTATCCAAACCAGATCCAGGAGCTGACCAGGATGTGGTGTGTGATCTCTTGATCAGAGGGTGACCGCTCCACCCATGGGTCTTTAAAAGATGTTCCAAAGAATGTTGACTTGAACAGAAGCAAATGACTGTAATCTTTTTTAAAAAAAATATCACATTCAGTCTGCAGCTGTGGATGAAATTTTGTCTTTTCTGACTTTTATTTTCAGGTACGAAGAATAAGAAATCAAGGATGGTGAAAAAGTTATGTAATAACCCCTCTGCAGGCTGCAGGAGCTGACCTTAAAGTGTGCCATCTCCAAGCATCTTTACACCGCCGAAGGGAATCAATCCATAATGGATTCTCTTTTACTGCTTCAATATTTATTTTCTGCCTTTTACGATTTGAAAATAGCCACACATTCAGTCTGGGACTATTTGTGGACTAAAGCCTCGTTCTTGTCCTTGGCCTCGTCTGGCCTCTCCAGAGCCAGAGGAAGATGTGAAGCAAAGGTTAGAGCTAGAGAGCTGTCCCCTTTGAAGGATTACCAGACAAAAAAAGCAATTCTTTGGAGACAACACGCTGCTAGAGTGTTGGTGCCCATTTGGGTGTCACGTTTCCATCGTTGCCCCACTGAAGCTGCAGCGGATGGGCGGTCTAACAAACTGAAGCCAGAACCGAGGTTCATTACTGCGTTTCAGTTGGAAGGCCCCCGCTGTCACTCCTCCGAGCAGCTGTGTGCACGCTTGTATTGATCTTTGCTGTTCTCTGCGTCCATTAGTGACCCAGGAGGCAGACACTCTGTCTGTCTGAAGTGTGAGCGCTGCTCTGTGTGAGCATTTAGCAGACACTCAGAGGCTGCAGAAATCTCCACAGCAAACCCCTCTCTGCTGGGAAGGAGCTGTTTGTATTTAGATAAGCAAAATAAAAGCTAAATGATTACATTTATTTAAAAAAAATCTACTCACATGATGTTTTCACTCTGAAATAATTTGATGGTCTTCATGCAGTTTCATAAACTGAGGGTGCCACAGTGAAGGAGTTCATAAATGACCTGAAAATCTGATTTTGATCCCTCTAAAATAATTATTTTTCTACTAAAAGATTTTTATGACGATGCATCAAGATGAATGTTAGATTCCTACTGAGAAAAAGTTAGTGGAAACAGCCTTTGCTTTAAACTATTCTGTCATATAAACAAGTTGTAACCTTTGTGCTATCCAAGGCATGTTTACATTAAAACATGGGTCATCTGGACCCCACAAGACAGAACGCTGAACTTTTTTTTTCTTCTTCACTGGTCTCCTTGGCAGATATAAAATCCTGTCCACCTATGTCATGGGAGGGACCGTACATCTATTTAAAGGTGGGTTCATCTGGACCCCATAAGAGAGCACGAGGGTTTAGTCAATAAATAATCTTTACATTAAACCCCCTGGAAACAGGAAACTCTCAATAGTGGCTGTCACTAAGGCCAGCTTTATGAATGTAGTGCCACATTTTTAAATCTACCATTCACAGTAAATGCTGTTTAAAAAGTGAATTTCGAGAACAAATTCCTTTGTAATTTTTTAGGAACTTCAACATTTAGTATGGCTTGGCTTGGGTTGCTATAAATAAAAAAAAATAGAGGGTTGTGCTTAAAAAGGGTTAAAATATATATATTTTTTGTAAAAAACGAAAAAACAAGGACAGTAATCAGCAACACAGGAACACTGAGACACGATGCAATATGGAAGGACTCTTTATTTATTTATCTTCAAAATAAATAAGAGCTACTGGTTGAAATTGACCATATTTTTATTATCATGAGTAGAAAAAAAATGCAAAAAATCGAAACAAAGACACAACTTTGTGTAAAACAAAGCTCTACACAACACGTTCTGTATGCTAAAAAATATACTCTTGGTGGCAGATGATAAGATGACAAACTTGTCATTCTGTTTAGTTATGACATGATATTTTAATGAGATTCTTGGTCAAAGCCAACACATTTTTTGTTATTCTGCAAGAAGACGCTTTTTTTTTCTGCCATTCATGTCCAGAACTCCCAGGAGAAAAGTTCACAGAGATCAAAAGACAGACTTCAGAGAACATTTCTGCAGAATTTATTTTAGTAACTCAGCAGAATGAAAGAGCCAGCAAAATGTCACATAATTTGGTTCTGTATGTTCTGATGATAAACTGTCAAAAATACAGTGAGTATTCCCACATCTCCTCTAGAACATGCTGTTATTGAAAGTAAGGTGTGTATGCAGGAATGTTTTGAATGAAATCGGCTTATCTCTCATGCCTTGCCTTAAGTATATTCTTATTCAGGTATGGACCGTTGATCTGTGAAAACAGTGTTTGTTGGCCCTGAAAGGAGGCGGCAAACACAGACGTTCTATTCATCTCAGTGTACATGTGTCCTGGGAAACTAGGGGTCTTTTGGCTGTTTTGAGTCTTTAATTTTGATAAAATTGAAGCTCAGTTTTGCAGTGATGTTCTGATGTAAGCTGTTTACACGAGTTTTCAGAGGACACGCTGAGAGCACTCATTGATTTCCATTAGAATCGAGCCTTTGACTCAAAGATCAAAAGTAGATTTTAAAAAATCATATCAGAGCTTATTAATTTATTCCAAGTATTATTAATTTTCTACCTCGGTATTTACAAACATGTGGGTTTTGCCTATATGTCTCTTCTTAAAGGGTTCAATTTGTTTACTGCTACTTGGATACCAAGAAAAAAACTTAAATTATTGTCTTGGCTTTGATCAGAGTTATACAACTCCAAGTTGTTCATTTCATTCCTCAGAGGGATATATCTAACTCTCTTCAGAACTTGTATGTTTAACTTTGGTTAAAATCCTATTTAAAATGGACATGAAGGACCAAAATATTTTTATCTCTATTTACTAAACGTTTTGTAAGGCATTCTTAAGAGCCTTAACTTTTTTTTTTTTTTTTTTTTTATAAACAGCAACGCCCCTTACATATGATTCATTTCCGGCTAAAATGATTTTGCGAAGACAGCGGCACTCAAAATGTCCGTCTGTTTTCTGATATCAAGGTTATTGTCACGTGTTACTAACAAAGTTGCGTGTTTTTGTAAACACGTCAATGCGGCTAACATGTTGCGGTGTCGAACTATGTTTTTATCTACATTACTAGCAAGGTGGGCTGTCAGTGCAGTCACTGTGCTCTTCGTTATATCAGTTTCGGTCCGTTTTTAAGCGTGTTTCAAACAAGTCATTGTAAACACGCTGAGGCGGCTAATGTGTCGCTGAGTCAAACTATTTTTTTTCAATACTAATGCGGTTGGGGGCTTTTATATACTTGCTGATGTGACTAACATTTCACAGTGTCAAACTGTGTTTTTTTTAATTTCTAACAAGGTTGGGAGTTAGCATTATAACATTTGTTTTTAGAGGGTTCAGTCTGTTTTTAGCATGTTTCAAACAAGGGTGGGTGTTATTGTGAACACGCTGTGAAAACTAGAACTTAGTGCTGTCGCTGTATCATTTGAGTTAGCGGTCTCAGTCTTTTGTTTTAGTTTAGTTGTTTGTTAATGTGTCACAGTGACAAACAATGTTTTTTTTTTCTCGTTAAAGTTGGGAGTTGGCACAGCAAATGTAACATCTGTTTTAGTGGTTTCAGTCTGTTTTTTAGCATGTTTCAAACGAATCATTGTAAACACGCAAATGTAGCCAATGTATCGCTGTGTCAAACTGTTTTTTTTTTTTTTAAGTGATGCAAACAAGGTTGGAAGTTACAGGAAGTGTGAATACGCTAACATTGCTAATGTGTAGCATGTCATAAATAAGAATGAGAACTAGCCTACTGTGAACGCAGTAAATAAAGCATGACTGACAGTCCGGATTTATCTCTGACTGTTTTGTCTGACTCAATGCACCATATAGTTCGGAGTGCCTTAAACATGACATACGTTTAAAAATAGACCATTCATAGACGGTTCACCTTATAATCTTGTGAGCTCCGTAGTGGGAAAAATACACTACTAAATCTACACATTGCTCTAATATTAAATATGTAACGAGTGGCATGCAGCCAGAAACAATCATCCATCTTAAAGGGACTATGTTTTCCCTTGACCCACTCTCATCTGAAAGTCTCTGTAGCATCCCAGTGAGCAAGACTGAAAGGAAGAGAGTCAGATGCGGCCCTTGAAAACACTGCAAATGTTCACTGCAGCTACAAGAGGCTCATTAAATTTTGATGCTTTCCTCTCTGCACCGCTCTTATCCAGTGTAATGGAGGCTAATTGGGGATCACACATGCACTGCATCACTAATGGGAGGAACAGGTTCTGTCTTATTGATTCAGATGACACTCGCTGCTTGCTGGACACAACAAAAAACTCTGCCTGAGTTTGAACACGCAATGAGGCCATATTTAGCTCTGTTCAAGAAAGCTTATTTCTTATTCAGTGTCTGTCTTCTGTTAACTTGCATTATTATCCATATATATGCATATACTACCATTCAAAAGTTTGTTGTATTTTCCATGAAAAGTCACCCTTTTATTGACCAAATGAGTTCTTCAATTAATAGAAATTATAGTCATTGACAAGATCAGATATAATTATATTTATCTGAAATAATTTTCCCTCAAACATTGCTATTGTCATAGCTGTCTTCATGGCTGTTTTAGACCTTTTGACCTCCTAGCTGTTAGTTTGCTGAGGTCAAATTCTTCAACAAGCCTATCCCACAGGTTAAATAGGCTGGATGGGTTCCTCTATTGTACCATACGGTCAAACTGCTCCCACCACAGCTCAATGGGGTTCATATTTGGTGACTGCACTGGCCACTCTATTACAGATGGAATACCGGCTGCTTGCACAGTTTGGAGGTGTGCTTTCAGTCGATGTCCTGTTATAGGAGGAAATTGGATCCAATCAAGCGCCATCCATGGGGCAGTTCTAAAACTGAGTGATAGTCTTCCCTATTTAAAGTTCCTTTTACCCTAATCCAATCTCCCACCTTACCAGCACCAAAGAAAGCCCAGACCACCATGTTACCCCCACCTTACTTGATAGATGGCATCAGACACTTATCCAGCATTTTTCAGTTATTCTGCATCATAGAAATGTTATTTTATGGGATCCAAACACCTCAAACTTTAAACTGTCCACCCATAACAGTTTTTTTCCAATCTTCCTCTGTCCGATGTCTGTGTTCTTTTGTCAATATTAATTGATTTCTGTTGTGAGCCAGTCTCAGACATGGCTTTTTCTTTGCCACTTTAGCCTGACGGGTCACCGACCGAAGTCACCTCTTTACTGCAGGTGTTGACAATGGTGTTTTGCAGGGAATGTCTGATGAATATGCTCTACCATTTGGTGGACAGGCGGTTAAAAGGTTAAGCAGAAATTCTTACAGAATCAGTGAATGGCAAATACTTTTTCTGTGCCACTGTAATTGTTTATACAGATGCAAGAAATGGACCTTTTTATATTTGCTCTGACATCAGCTGACTAATGAAGTCCTGGTTCATGGACATGGATACAATTACATAGACAAGGTAAATCACTGTCACTTGACTGTTATTTTCAAAGTTTTTGTTGATCTCAAAGACAACAGAGCAGCAATGCTAGCTTCTCTGCTGTCCTATTTTGTTTTTAATCCAGACTTAAATATTTGAAAAGAACTTCTCAGTAGAACAAATGCAGTGTATGGTGTTCATGCGAATTGCAAGAATCAGACAGAGCTGATTGTAGAAACAGCACTCATTCTTTGCCTTCTTGATTTCTTCAGCGCATTACTCATACATGGTAGTTGCTTTTTTTGTCTTTTTATCTGCATATTAGTTTTGTTTAAATTGGCCACACCAAAGCATGAAGCACAGGGAAACAAAAATAATGAGAAAATCCCAGAGAAAACTCAACAAGTACTTGCAAAAAAAGATAACAAATAAACCTTTTGCAAATATATTACCCAAATACATTGGGATTTAATTAACCCAAAACAAGTGAACATATTAGGTTTTATAGAATAATATTTAGACATAGGTGTTTGTGTATATTACATGTAAATTGAAACATTTTAAAATCAGTGAGGAATTTGAAATAAAGAGGTTGTATTTGTGATATTTTAAGATGCAGTCGTAAAAGTGCATTGCTCAGAGCAGAAATAAGATCAGCCCTTTTATTGTGACAAAAACAGTTTTTTGAAAAAACATTTAAAAGAATCAATGACCATGCATGGGGGGTAATTTACTCAGCACTGGTCAGACTGGTTAAAAATAAAATTTCTCCCCATTAAAAAATTTTATTGTGGGAAAAATATTGTATATTCTTCTGGGCTAATATTAGCAAAAAAAAAAAGTAGAAGAAAAGGTAAAGGAAAAACATTTATTTGTCAGGATCAAACCAAAGAGATTTTTTAAAGGTTTTTTGGTTTTTTTTTCTCCCAAATCCAAACTTCAACGTTAAAGCTTTCTTGCACAGCATGTCCATTACCCACTGACCTTCATGGTAATGGATTTATCATGTTTGTAACCAAATGTATTACAAGGAAGTGATGCATACACTCCTCTTACTGGGCAGGACAACCTCTCACTGAAAAGTTCAAGTGCATCATGCAAATGTGTTTTTCACAATTTCTGGTAAGAATCTGCCAGTTTTGTTCTTAAACTATCGCAGCGCTCTTATATTCAACCATGACATCCCTGAACGTCTCATCTTCTTGACCTCCTCCACTCATGCAGGCTGGTGACAAATGAATGTTTTCGTTTATAAAAGCCAAAAGTTGCTCCACTGGGTAAAATTAGTCTCAAAAGTAAACAAAAAAATAGCACTAAAAGAAAAAGTCTTGTCCTGGAGAATCTGCAGTCCAGATGTTGAGGTTATTAATGCAACATGAAAAGTATTTGTAGAACTAACTTTGTCCTGAAAGAAACTCATTTTTTTACATTTTTGAAACAATTTGATATGATTTCAACAGTTTTCATACAGTTCTACCAAGAAACAGTACTTAAAAAAAGAAGCAGATGTTCTGCTATGTAAAGCTATGGACTTTTACTGGTAAAAAGCAAAAAAATAAATACTTTTTTGAAATCTAAATTAAATTTAAAAAAAAAATTAGCACAGAAAGAAACTGACAAAGGTCGGTAGTGTAGGACATCGCTGATTGGATGATGGCGTTTGTCCATCCATCATTTCAATCAAAAGTTATTTGACATGAAGCAATGCTGGAAATCATCATCTAATTATGTCTTATAAAGTTTTTTATAGTTTTTCAAAGATTTTCTTTTGTTTTCTAGAAATAGCTTTTTTAAAATCATTTTTCTTCTTTTTTATTTTGTTTTAGTGTCTGGAATGTTATTTTATTACTTATTTTATTTATAATTAATTTTTAGACAATCCTAATCACTAAAAAGTTTTTGCCTTGAGTGATTCGTTGGTCTGATTTGCCCTTCAGTGTCATGTTGAGAACATGAATTCACACACTATTTATTGTGTCTGAAAACAAACTGAAAAAGTTATCCACATTATAATAGACCACAGCTCCAATGAATAAAGGACTGAAATGTTCGGGATCAATTCTGACAAAGAGTTTCAACAAGTCAAGACAAAAGTCCACAGTGTGAGGCAAAGAGAAAATCCTTCAGCATGACTTTTGTGCCACAAATAGAAAAAAATAAAACTTGCACTTTTCTTGTAGTTTTGTCATTTGCAATCCCATTTTTATCTCTGTGGTGAAATACAGCAGTTTCAGACTTACTTGTTGATGCTGGCTTTTCAGTCATTTTGCACTTTCTTCAGTTTTAGCTCACATTTTTTTTGTTTTTTTTGTTCTGGTTCTTCTCCGCCTCTGTTCTTTACATCTTTCTGGACCTCCATCCTGTCACGGCTCTCCTTTCGCTCCTCCTTCAGCTGACTAACACGATTCAAGGTGACAAGTTCACGTGGTCTTCCAGGAAGCCCTTCTTCTCTGACCTACTTTTGCTGGCTGCTACCCTGCAATGCATTAGCCAGAAATGCACACACACAGTAACACACACTTATATCTGGATGGCAGCATGTGGATAAAGATGCAAAATTTGCAGCTGGTAACTTTAATTGCTATATTATTATTATTAAACAAATGCAATAATTGTTATGAACACACACATTAATAATGATATTTATCTATTCACAGAAATAATACTTTTTAACAGCAGCTGCTTTAATAATTATATGTTTTCTGAGTTGCTATAACCAATGACAGATGAACATATAAAGCAGAAAACAGAAAGCTTCCTGTGGGAATATCTGTCTTGCAGTAAAGTGCAGTCACTGTGAAGGAGTACTTCAATAAAAACAAGTGCATGCACGTCTAGAGCTGTTTTGAGACATCATGCAAAGGCTGCATCCCGATCAACATTACGGTCTGTGAAGATCAATGGTGGAACGGCGGCAACAGGCTGATACAGTAAAAAAAATCAAAGTTACCCAAAAGAAAATATCTGGCCTAAAACTGGCTGAAGGGTCAAAGTCTGCACCCAACTGAAGATTCCTTCCATCGTTAGAATTCCTGTGCTCCAATTGAGACGCACTCTGGGAGTTGTTGCCTAGGAGACAATTGGGATGTAAAAATGCTTTCTGGACTTGCTTGTTGGCAGCAGCAGCAGAGAGTCTGCTGCAGGCAGGCCAAACCGGGATAAACCCTGCTGGCAGCGGGGTGTGTGGTGAGAGGCAGTGACCTGGAATCAGGGATCTTGGACTAACATTGCTAAATGATTCATTGGCAACAATGTCGATTATAACGAGACATTCATCTTTATTTCAAGGCCAAGGAGAGAGGGAGGAAGGGAGGGAGGGAGGGAGGGAGGGAGGGAGGGAGGGTGGGAGGAAAGATAAAGACAGAAACAGAGAGCAGGAAAATTCTGAATAGCAGCAACGCTTCTGACTGAAGATGCGAACGGCGGCGCCTCTGGAATGTTGAATGGGTGCACAATACTACTGGCACCCCCGCACAACCTCATCACATCATTCAGGTAAAGTGTCTTCAGTCAGCGGCTTGTGTGTCGGAAAGGATAACAACATCCATCCTGTCATCAGGCCTTTGTTCTTTATCACTCACAGCATGACGTTAAAATAGCTCAGTTATGCACCTCCTGTATAGGGAGAAAAGACTAACATCAAAAAAGGAAAGAAAAATTAAAATCACTAACCCTTTAACATTCTTTTGACAATAATTTCTCAACCGTTTGCACAAGTAATGTAATTCCAGCAGACTCTGAGGCAGAGAAAAGCAGCCTTGTGGTGGTGTACCACCATTCACTGTATATAGAGAACTGGAGTGAGCGACCCCTCCCCCCCTCAGAGGGTGAAAAGGAAGTAAATTCTGGCTCCAAGAAGCCAAAATCTCACAAACCTCTATAAAGAAATAAACAGCCATTACTCAGTCAATCTATTTGTCATAATAACAATTTCTGTTGTCATATATATTTTTTTCATATTCTTTTCAACAATGGAGGTCATCCAGCTGCTCGTCTTTTTATTGCTTTACTCCTGGTGTGTCGTGTATGACAGGAATTTAATGTTGTTTGAAAGAAAATTGCAGCCAGTTAAGAAGAATAAAGAGGAAAATGGAAATGCTATCTAGGCGCTATATTGGTGCTTTCTAATGTCTAATGACCTTTCACTGTCATCTGGCTCCAACAAGGAGACGTCACTGTAGTAGTGAATTGGCAACCAAATAGGTGTCATTTTGATTATTACTGTATTTCTAAACAAGTGTGTATAAATGTGTAAACTCAAAATTGAATTGAAGAATCAAAAGAATCAAAAACAATTGAAATCAAATCGATTCTGGCTCCTTTCAATTGAATCGAATCATTTCTGTAAATTACAACCAATTCCCCTACAAGAGACTTTGTCCCATGACGTATTATTTTGAATATCAGTGTCAAGTCAATGTAAAAAGTTGCTATTCTCCACTTTGAAAATGATTGCATAAATGGTCTTAGAGTCATGGTTTGTAACTTACAGTGTTATTTTGTCGCCGACAACATTTCTGGTTTTAATGGATTAAACCACAAAAATTAATTAGAAGAGCTGTCAATACGATTTACTTTAGAGTAAAAGGAGGGTTTATTGTCCATATGTAAAGATAACAAAAGAGAAGTATTAGAACTATGAGTAAACCTAGGGTAAAAATAATACACAAAACAGAACTAACTGTTATGTCAAATGTGCAGCTTGATCCTCCAAAAACCAAAAGGAAAATAAATGACAACTTGCTTTCTTGAACTTAAAAGCCCACTTTTGTGAATATTGTGTTTTTGGTATTTTCAACGCATTCTTGCAGCATTTTTTTTTTTGTGATAGGAAGGGGAGTGGGCTCACTCCACTCCAACAATTCCGCCTACAACTAAGAAAAAGCAGAAACTCTGTCCTGAAAAAGGACTTTTTTTTTTTTTTTTAATTTTGCCTAAAAACTGCATAATAATAATTAACAGACCAAAGGGAATTATTTTACGACAGATTAAAAATTGGAGTGGCTCCTTAAGAAATCTTAAAAACACACTTTTTATGGTTACAGACAACATCATTTGATAAATGTTTCATTTGAGCAAAGGGTTAAAGCAGGAAAAAGTGCTGAATCCATCATAACTGGAGCTCCAAAACATGTTTAGGAGTTTATTGAGATGAGAACTAAGCCGCAGTTTCAATAATGGAACTAAAGCGCCACAGATGTGGTTCAACATGTGGCAGCAGTATAGTTTGGGATGGGGGGAGGGGTGTGTGTAGAAGCTGCATGTAAGTTATCTTGCAGATCCTCTGAACCCCATGAAGGCCAGATGAATCAGCAACAGAGGAATTGCTGGTGTGGGTCACAGCTGTTAACAAGCTCAGCCAGCTGTGACAAACCTGGCAACAAAAAAAAAAAGAAAACAGAAAAACAGCTGGCAGCTCAACAACTGCATCCAAACGTCCACACGCAGCCTTTCTTTTAAGGCTGCGCGAGCAGGGATCATCCACACCTTCAGATTCCTGAGCCTGTAATGTGTGGCCATGCAGCACATTTGATGTATGTGCAACAGAGACAGTGAACGAGAAGCAGAAGGGAAAGGTCAAGTGGGGGAATAAGTGGGATCTGTCTCCTTTCCTTTTTATCAAGCTCTGGGGAGATTTTCAGCTCCTCACTTTGTGGTTTCCCCCTGTTGTTCTCTGAGGCTCCATCTTCCATAAACTGGTGGGAGGGCCTCATTAAAAATAAATGGTTAAAAAAGAAACACAAATTTTAGATTTCATTGCATATTATGAAACTTAAATCAAAGTATGAATCACACTGTAAAAAGTGAAACATTGGATCAATTAACAAAAGCTCTGTAATTTGTTCCATTTAAAAATAATAGATTCGATCAAATTAAATTTTTTAATAGAGTTAACTATCAACACAAATTTTAGATTGATGAAAACTAATGATTTTATATGCAAGAAATTACAGAATTGCTGCAAATTGATCCAATGCTTCACTTTTTTCAGTGTAAGTATGTGCCTTTAGTTATACTAATCATAACATGTCAACTTTGTTTTCCCTCTTAATACTTTTTTTAATCTCTAGTTTTTTAATATAAATTCCTTGACAAATCTATTCTTTTTTGGCACACAGCCTTATGATTAATACTTTACTAATACTCAGTTTATTAGGATTTGGGGCGTTTTTTATTTACATGATTATAGACTAATACCGTAGCAAAAATGTGACAAGTATTTTGAGCTAAAAAGCCACAAAAACTTATTTTTTCTTGCATCGTTACCTAAAAAGTATTTCATAAATGTACTTTAAATGTTTTAAAGAACTCCAATGATGGTTTTTAACATGCATTTTACTTATGATAGACTCATAGAAAGAATATTGAGCTTAATATTGTATTTCTTCACTCAAATCGCCTTGAATGAACAGACCAAAAAAAGCAAAGTGAAAAAGCTGTAGGGCTGGATAGCTCCAGCATTGCTCACCATATTGTATTGTTAGGTTGGGGTTGTGGGGAGCTTCAAGCTAGTCAGAGAGCATGTAAACGGGATGATGGGAATTGAGGGCAGGCTTACTCCATGGCAACAGTCCACGTGTCAACAAGCCAGAAGAGAATTTCTAATGATATCCTGCCGCTCTACAGAAACAATGTCCTAGAAAACGACACAATCGTTATCGTCATCATTATTTAAAGACAACTAAGAACACTTTAATAATAGATCAGAATATGATTGGAGCAGGACTTTAAAGCCACATTTAAACTTTACATTTCTTTAATGTCAATCATATAGATCCAGGTTGACCACAGACAGGTGTATTTTAGTCAGAAAGGCAAAAGGTTTTTTATCGAAGTTGCTGCAAGAAGTGTATGAAAGGGGATTCATGTTGTAAATAAAACAGTAATTATATGCAAAATTGGCTTAGGGCTTCAAAGACTTTCATTTAAGAAAACAAAAGTTTGATCCACGTTAGCTTCAAGTACTTGACTTATCGCCGAATTCATGTGAAGAGAAATCTGACTGTGTTTTGGGGTTTTCTGGATATGAAGTACATGAAGCCATTTACAGATCATATAATTAAAATCAGTGAAGTAAGGTGTTTCTAGTATTTATTTTTCAAATGTTTTGAAATTTTGTGCAGGACAAGCTTTACTAAGGTTCTGTTATAAAGGAAAAGAAGTTTAATTTTTCCGTCCTGAAGCTTGTTTGTTCAAACCACAGTGTCTGCTAGTTTGTGGGTTTAGTTTATACATGTTTGCTGTTGTGGGTAAAGTTTGGTGAGTAATAAAAGTGTAGTTAACAGTCACAATGAAATACTGTAGTTTATATTTAATGTAAAAAGCTCGTTTATTAACCACACAACCTTGAATCCCATCTCCAGTCATTTTGTGAGCTTTTTTAACCCTTTAACACCTGATGCGTTGCCTGTGACACTTAAACATGAAATCTTTAACATACTGTAACGTTTCAATCATTAACAATTTCAACATATATCCAAGATGCTTTTCTCCTTTAGAATCTGCGGGAGTTACGCTGATCATGTTAATGGTTGAAAAGTTACAGCAAATGAAAGAATTACTGAGAGCTCTCTGTTCACATGCTCCATGATCAGGGAGCTTGTGGTCCACCCAGCACACATTCTACATTACATTTAAAACTCCTTTTCAAATTTTCTCTTTTTATTTTCAACTACTCCTGATTCATGACAACAAGAATAAATAAATACTATAAAATGCTATATGAGCTTTTTATTTCTATAAAAATGACCCCCATCACATTGGATGGGGTCTTTAAGGTTTATAGACTATACCGCAATATAAGTAAGAAAAAATGATTCAAAAAGAATATTTAGTCGTAAGAAAACATAATCAGCAGACGGGTAAACACATTTACAATTCTCAAAAAGCGAGACATATTTTCTGATTCTCCCATTTGTTTTAATGTTCTGAGAGACTGTAGCTCCACCCCTGAAAATAAGATAATTGAAAAGTGGGAAATGTGGGGGAGGGGCTTCTCCATAAATCACTTGTAAATAAGGGTAAACTTAAGACAATCAGTTTTCATCCAAAGGAATATAAGACTAGATCGTCTCAAAATGACTTCCTCCAGAAGTGTGCTTACTGTCTTGTTATGACTAACTCACGCAGACACACTCTCTGGTAAGTTTTCCACATGTCAGCGAGTCTTCAAAAACCCGTGCTATGAAAGTGGTCACATGTCACAACACAGTGGAGAGCATGTGTGACATCTGCCATGTAGAGCCCAGGTGAAAGCGGCAGTTATGACATGTAACATGCAGAGCACACACTCAGTCTCAACAGACTTTTCTTTTTTATTTAGTCTATCATCTTCTTGAAAGGTAGAAGAGAAAGTGCAAACACTGAAAAAAATGTTTTTTTCTTCCGATTTGATGACGAAACACTGATCCAGAGAAGCATCAAGTCTAAAAAAGTCCTATGTAGAACCTAACAGGTTAATGTTAAACATTGCACAAATGTATACAATCTCAATCAAAAGGGTAGGAAAAATCCGGTAGACTGCTCAATGCGGGTCTCTCTATCCTGAACTTCCATTCTCTTAACCCACTGGGGCTGCAGGGTTATCAAAGACTTTCCCAATTATTGTTGGGCAAAGGTGGGACACACCCTGGACAGGTTGCCTGTCTGTCACAGAGCCCATTGAGATACAGCGATAGAGCCCGCTAAGCTAACCAGCAAAGCTAGCGTGCACTGCCCAGGCTGCGGTCCACGGGCAGCTCGCTATGCTGGCCCACCGGCGGTTGACTGTCCAGCAGATGGAGAGCTGCCGCTGGTGCCGTCATTGCAGACGCAATCGCTACAGCTGCATGGGCTTTTGATGTTTTTCTTATTTAAAAAAAGTTCCCCCAGTTTTATTTTTATTCTTCCCCTCTCGGGTTAATGCTCAAACTGGGCCACAGACGGACGTTTAAAGTAAAGGAACATTTAAAACAGCCGTCAAGAGTGAAGTACACCACACCGGGAGAGATTCTGAAGGATCTGGAGAAACCAGACAAGGCGGCGTGCTTTCCGGTGCCGCTGTGGAAGTCTCCAAAACATATAAACTCAAGTTACTCACTCACCATCATCTATGTTTTCCATGACGTGGCAACAAATGAAGTCCAGGAAAACATTAGAGGTTGATCTGCAGCAGAGGCATCAAGGCGATGGGAAAGTACGTTAGACAAGTGTCAAAAGAGAGGCGGCAGACGCATGAATCGCTTCCGGTGTGAATGCAGCATAAAGGTTAACAGTGGTCAGTGGCCACCCGGGCACATTTCGACGTTGCACGGCAGCAATCCAGTGACAGGCGGGGACGATGCCACTACAAAATCAGCTAGTGCTGGACCTCCACAAGGCCGGTCACCGGCCAGCAGCAGCTCAGACTGGACTGTCTGTAGCGGTCCATATCAAATCCCTTCGGCCACCCGTTAGTCTGGGTATGGTAAATAAAATATGGGCCATTCTGCATGTCTGGCTGCTGTCAACAACATTCATGAACCACACCAACAATTTTCAAAAAATCCGGCATGAAACCTTAAAGATTCTGCCAATGTCTCCCCATCCCACGGTGGCAGTTGTATTTGTGACCTTAGCATAAATAGTTAACTGCATCTGTGCCACACGTGCCTCTGTTTTGATGTTTCTTTAAAATCCCTCTTTCTTCCCTCCATCCATCACTTTATCCTTCTTCTCCCTTCACTACTTTTCCCTCTGACCTTCCCTACGTATTTATCAAAATCCTGTCTCTCTGAATCCACATTTCCTTCCTAACCCCTTCCTCCTTCTGCTCCCAGCTGCATTCCTTCCCTAACCTATGCGTCCAACTTCTCTGCTATTTCGTTTTTTCCCTCCTACACTCACCCTCTCCTTCAAAAAAAATCCCATCTACCACAGACATTTTCACCTCCTTTTTTTTCCCCATACATCCTCGGTTTAATCCCGACTCCTCACCTCCTCCACCTTTAGATTCCATCGCTCTTCTCGTCCCATCTTCTCCCTTCTCATTTCTTTTTCTCCCCCTGAAGCAAAAGGAGAGTAACTGTCGCACAGAGAGTCACCCCAAGAGGTTACATAATGCAAGAACCAAGCGCCTTCTCTTCCTCTTTCACAGGTAATCAGACACGGAACATGAACTGTTAAACTAAGAGTGTTGTTAGTTTTGGAAGCTGCTTCGGTTACAGATTACATGAAAGCGCCTCCCATGGAAACAACTGCTTTGTGTTGTCTTTGGAGTAATGAGCTCCCTGTGTGCTGCTGCCACATCTGGGTCATTAATAAGGAATGAGGATGGAAGAGAGGAGGGAACCGTGGAGGGAAACACACAAAAAACAGCAAAACAGTCGGCAAATCTGACAGTTTTTAGGGTTCCTACACTGTATGTAGCTATCTTCATCATCTGTTGTATTGATGAACTTAGAGTTTACGTAAGCGCAAGCGGATTAATAAAGAAAATTTATTCTCAATTCACAAAGAAACCACTAGGTGACCTTCATTATTGACTGTTTACGAGAACTGAACCAAGTGGGTGCGACGTAATGGAAAAAGAAATCACAGCCATGTTGGAACATGTTGGAGGACGTATTGGTCCAAGTCAGTCTGAGTTCTGTTGCGACCACTTTATCCCATCAGGAGTAAGATTGTTGGAATCTAACACCATTCCCATTTGAAAGTGGTCTGCACAAAATCTGTCAATCAAATGTTTTGACCGTTCAAGTTGGAGGCCTGCTGGCACTACTGAGAAATCTGATTGGTCCATTTATAACTTGGAGTAAAGACACAAACAGAATGAAAAATATTGCATTAACAAGGAAAATGGTATAAAATGAACGCAAGCTGTTAATTTCTCAATAGAAGTCTATGGGGGTTTTGGCTTCTTGGAACCAGCGGGTACTTCCTGTTCAGAGACTGAGGAGGGAGGGGTCACTGTCCAGTATTTAGTCAATGGGGCCCATTCATCTTTATTTCACAACAGAAATAGGCAGATCCTGTCCTGTTGTTAGAAATGGAATCAAGTATAACTCAACTGGAACTACTTCTTAAGCTTTCACATCTTTTACGGATGTTTATTGGACAAAAAGATCTTAAATTGGGGATTGTGGTCTTTTTTTAAAAGACAGATTACCTTTAAATCTAAGCTTCACTCAGCATCTTCCAGTAACTTGCTTGTTATAATGTTTGTTTGTCTGTCTACCAAACGTGGTTAAATTATCTCAAAACTTGAAAGATCATCCCAATCGGAAACCATATTACAAAATTCGGTTCAATCCAGTTTAAACTAGTGGGTCACCTGACCAATTTCTACTTATAGATTTCACTAGATATTCCTAGACTATACTTAGAATTTGGACATAGCAACAGTGATTTGACGATCTTGTTTCATTTGAATAAAAAACAGTCCAAATTTACAATAAAAAAATGTTTTGAGATCATATAAATGCTGATTTTGTCTCAATGGATGGTTTTTATATATCAACAATGTATAAGATTAATGCTTAATGATAACTCTTGCCCACTTTTCAACCTAACATTTCTTTTTTACTGTTTACATTTTTACCCTCAATGTTATTGCTTTGCTAAGTTACTTACAAGGCAGGCATTAAACATTTCCCAACGTTTCATGTGTTTTTTTAATTATGCTGTTTCTAGCAAAAAAACAAAAACAAGAAAAAAAAAAAAACGTTGTAGTTTTGTAGGACATAGTTTCTGCATAGCAGCACCAGAAATTCACCTCTGAGAAATGGGCGGGACTGTTGGCGCAGAGCAATCCCACCCCTCTTTCCTTCCCCGGACCTTGTGACCCACCCAGTGTATTTTCTATGTCAAATAGGTTAATTTTTAAAGCACATTTTTGTTGTTAGGTTTTGATTTACAATGATTGAAATGATTGAATAAAATACAAAACACCAGAAAAACAATTTTTATCATAATGGGTCTTTAAATGCAGAAAATTTAAGGCAAATGACAAAGTCAACACTTTGAAAAAGTAGATTTTTGAAGGAATATATAATAGTTACAGAGTACATTTTTTAATATATTATTGATTAATATGAGTAACATAACATAACTAAACAGGAAACTAAAATGGTTTCAACTTGGTCAAAAACGTGCAAAAAGGATGGAGAAGCTAAAAAAAATGATAAATGATGGAAAAGGATTTTTTTTTTTACCAAGAATCAAATAATATATTCATAAAATGATGGGTTACAATTACAAAATTAAACAAAATTTAATCAATTAATGGACATTTAACGATGACATACAAGATTCTTTTGAAAAAAAGATCTCTTGACTCTCAGCCATCCACTGATTTTCCTGTTCCACCGACGAAGGGCCACAAGAATCTCCTCCATAACTTCAGCTGTAATTAAAGGCCTGCCACCTGAAAGGCCTGATGGACCTTGGAGCTTTATAAAAGAAACGAACTGATAAACAAGAAGCACAAAGACCGCTGACTGATTTATGAAGTCATGAAAAGATTGTGAAAAGCAAAGTGAGGGGAGAAAAAAAAAAGCAAAGAATCTTGCTCCTCAACAAAGAAAAAAGCTTTTTATAAAGAGCTGTTATATACTCCCACACGTGAAGGTCTTCCTCTTTCAGTGTCAGAATCTGCAGCTATCTTTGCTGCAGGAATGTTTGCCCAGCAACAACATTAATTAGCCACCTTCAGGAATGCTTTTAGAGGCAAATGCAAGACAGAATTTGGATTCAGTAGCTGGTTTTGCATTAACACTTCTCACCTTTACATTTTTGTAAATTTCATAAAGCATTAAAACACTAAATTATATGCTATACATATCTTAAATAAGGATTCAAGGCTCCATGAAGAATCAATTCCAGCTTGTTGCAGCTCTTTTCTGCCAGATTCTGGGGCGTAAGTGTGTAAGGTTACTGTATGCAGGGCCCTCTGCAGCCTGTGCAGCATCCAATTAAACCGCCGAACCCAATTTAAATTCTGCTGCAGCCTGGACCAGGTGGCTGAGGGGAACGGACTGAGATAAAGTTCTCTCCTCTAATTAAAACAGAAACATGGTTTGTGTCTAAAGGTGCAGTGTGCTTTTTCTGAAAAGGCCTGTTCCAAGTCAATATGGGTGAATAATGACACTAATATTACTAATTGCTACTGGGGGTAGGGGAGGTAATCCCATTTTTACATTTATAACAGATTTTTACTCAATTCCTTTAATCCCGTCTGCCATTAATCTGCTAAAATAAGACAAAACTAAAACCAAGGTACATTTGAAATTCAATAATAAAATACATTATGTTTTGTTTACATACAATTAAAATCCATTTTCACCTCCTTGTGTTTGTTTACACACACAGATGCATGTATAAGTGCTGGGCAACTACAAACATTTTAAATTGCAATTAATCAAACAATTTTCTGTAATAAATCTTGATTAACGGCCGTGCTACAAAATTAATAATTGATTGCAAAGCTTTATTTTGAAAGGCAGTTTGTTTAATAAAAGAGATTATATTATTTGCTTTTGAATCCTAACTCTAAACTGAACGTAACAGTCACTGTAGAAACATTTTTGTGTTAAATAATCATTTTTGTTTATTTTAACAACCAATAAATGTTGGTGTTTTTTGGTGTATCATTTAACAGCATAAAAATAGCCCCTGTTCAGTGACAAGTGTCCCAGTTAGGGATAAAGTTTAACAGAAATAAATATATAAAATGTAATACCAAATGTGGGTTTTTTTTTCCCCCAAAACTAAAGTTCTCTTTAGAGTTTTGGAATTCAATGTGAAGCCTTTTCTTCGAGACTGTGAGACTGTGATGGAGTTCCCAGAAAAGAGTCCTCGAGGAGGACCAAAGAGGAGATTCATGAGTACATTGAAGGAGGACATGAGGGTGGCGGATATATGAGCATGGAGGAAGCAGACTTAGTAGGATAAGATTAAACTATTCTGCTTTGCTCATTTTCAAGGCGAGTGATTTGTGCTATTATCCCTAAAAAAAAGCCAACACAAAATCTAATTTCTGAAATTTGGAAGTTGAGCAAACAGATCCAACAGCAAGCAAAAAAACATCCCGAGTCAATATGTTAGAAGTAAATTTAATAAAAAATGTACAACTATGGAACATCGGTTCTTGTGCTATTTAATTTAAATGTATTTTGAGCAACTAAGACCTGTTTTCATGCCCTTGGATTTTAAAGCCAAGGTCACTATTACTACATTCTGACTACAAAAGATGTTACACGGGCAGCCATGATGCAGCGGACAACCTCTGATTGGAAGATTGCAAGTTTGGTTCCCGCTTTGCCTGCCCATGTGTCGACGTGTCCTTGGGCGAGACACTGAATCCCACATTGCCTCAGGTTGGTGAAGGTTGGTGCCAGTGTTGAGTAGTGTGTAAAAGTGTGTGAATGGGTGAATGGGATTGTGACTGTAAAGCACTTTGGGCCTTTAAGGAAAGTACAAAAGCACTATGCAAGTACAGTTTTCCCCCCTATCTGCTGGGGTTATGGTCCAGAGACCTCCTCAAATACAACGAATCCCATCATTTTCTTGTTTCATCCATAATAAACACCTGATCTGGATGATAGTTGTCCTCCGTGATTATCAGGATATGTTCATGCCGCTTCTGTGTCAGCTGATGCCACTTCTCCATGCAGGCTCACTGTGTTTGTGTTGGGATTCCTCTCTGCTATGCTGTGGGTGGAGTGTTTTGGTGGCCTCAGCTGCCTCCAATCACCTGCTTAGAGTCGGTATAAAAGCTCACCTTCTGCCTGAACACTAACACCTCCCTACAATAAACCGAAACTTAAATCTCTTTGCCTGTGTCCTCCAGTCTCGCTCTTCACCGCGACAGTTTGTGTTTACAGCGTGCTCTTCAACTGCGCTCCCCTCTTGGGAAATTCCCACAGCACTTTTGGAAGCAGAAGCTTCATACAAGTGTCTTGAGTTGTTGGAGGTTTTGAGACGAACTGGAGGAGTCATGTGACTGAAAAAAAAATCTGTGAATACGTGAAACTGCGAATAAAGAAAAGCGAATAAGCAGGGAAGCAGTGTATTTACCATTTAGACATTCTTTAATTCTGTCTCAGCTCCAAAAAACTTTTTAAAAAATGACATTTTAACTGCATACAGTGTTCTCCCGCTTACTTACATGCATTTCTTTATTTGCCATTTCACATATTCGCTGATTTTTTTTTTTTTTTTCCAGTCAGGTGACTCTTCCCAAAAACTCAGAAAACTCAAGATTCTTATGAAACTTTGGCGTGTGGTGACTGGCGCTGAACTGTATCTCTGTGCCCGGCTACTCCCCACCTCCCTCCCACCGTGGCAAATCATTTCAAATAAAACTTTGTTGAATTTATTTTGTTTGTTGAAGCCTTTGAAATACAAAAAATAAATAAATAAAAATCCAAAATGCCTAATCTACCACTTACCTTGTCTTGTCTGTACCATTAATTGATTGATGCGATGATTGACCGCTATGAAGTATAAACCATCCCAAAGAGATCTAAAATGAGAACATTTTCTTTGAAAAAAATGTTTAAATATATATATATAAATTGAACCTGATGACTTGCAGTGAATGTTTGCATAAATATCCGTTTTAGCATCCATTCCTCATCATGGTTTCTGTGTAATAACAACTCATCTGTTGCATCTTCTCAGATTAGATGTGAAAGCATCAATTTATTCTAAAATGAATGAGTGTGCTATGTGCTTTTGTTGACTTCCATGCAAACACAACAAAGCAAAACCAATATTACATGTTTTGTCGTAATTCTTATTGAGGTTAACATTGGCTCTGCGGTTTGATATTAACGGATGAAAGTCAACATGTCAAAGCAGATATGTGGTGTTTGAAAAATAAAATGTATCAGTCTAGAAAAAGGTGTTTTGCATCTCGTCTCTCACTCATTATGTGATCTGCCAATTCCTACTTGTTCATCTGGATGATGTGAAAATAACTTCTGATTACTGGAACCTGCATGGAAAAAACAAACCATTCTGCTGCATGTTTTCCACCAATTACTCTTTTTTTTCTGTCGCTTTCATTTAGATTGACTACACTGACGCAAATCTCCCTTTGACACATTTAATCAAACATCTGACTGATTCAGTCTCACACATTTCCTCACACGATTTCTGCAGATGAGCGGTTGCCTGGCTTCATACGGACTGGGATGTTTGTTCATCTGCTTTACATCCTTTGGACACTGTCAATCCAAACCTGCTAAATCAGACGGGATAGAAAATGTCTTCTGTGTGGAAGAATAAAAAGACAGGTCCTATCTATAATGTATTTAAAGTCAAAGTTAAATCACAAATTATATTCAAAACGAAGTTTTTGATGGTGGTTGTTTAGCATTTGTCCTGGTGTTCTCACCTGCCAAAGACATGAATCCTTTTTGAAATGAAAGGTGTAGCGGCCTTTTGAATCATCTGTGAAGTTTTGGCTCTCTGGAATTAAAACAGGATGAAAGTATCAAGATACGCCGTCAAATATTTTGCGTCTTGGACCTGTTGGCATGTCATTTTATTCCTGTTGCATTCAGAACACAATGTTGAGACTTTAGCACTAACTAATGCTGCACATACAAGTGGGATAGTTGCACCAAGCTAAATAACTGGCTTGATGAAAGTCTTTGAGACCAATCTATCAGGCAGGTTTACTTTTAGATAAAATAGTCATAAAATGAGAACGGCTAAAACTAAGATTTAATAGTCTTATTAAACTCTTCTTAATTTTCTGTTCCTTTTGTGATCTCCACAATTCTAAAAGAGCATAACATTTGTATCATTTCTGTTACGCTTTTGTGTCATATCTTAAGGTGATATAAAGCTAAAACAGTGTTTTGTGGATATTTTGGGGGTAGAAGACTAGACAAAGGTAATCCAATTTCTAAATTTGCTGTTTGTTGTTTCTTTTTTATTTCTTTTTGTTGTCCTGTAAAAATCCTTGGCTGAGAACCCTCTCTCCCTCTCTTCAGTGTGCTAATTTGTTATCCACATTCACTTTTCTCATGACTGAGCTATTTCTCCTTATTGTTTCTCTTGTTTTTAAAAGCTCTTTAAAAAATCCCCAAACTTACAAAATCCAATCTTAACATCTAACTAGCATGTTAAAAACTGACAAAAACATCAAGAGAAGATTTAAAAGTCTTAATTTCTTTGTTGCTTTTTGTAATAAATCGCCTACTATAATACCAAAAATAATAACAGCTTTTTTTGTCTTCTTGCCCCAAATATCTCCACATATCTGACACTGGCTTAAGATGTGGCACAGAGGCCACAATGTTGTCCTAAAAAAACACTGTAACAGTTAGTCTCTTACGTCAGTTTTACAATGACAGATTAATGCTAGCAAAAGTAATAAAAGCAGTTTTACATTTGAGTAACTGTTTATTATTGCTTTGGGACACTGCATATTAATCTACACATCAACTGAGTCTGCATGTAAATAAATCTTAGCATCACAACAAATGCTAAGTTTCAACTAAAAATATGGAAAATCCTTTTATTTTGGAGGGATGTGAATATATCTTAATCAAAAAACAATATATGGTAACTGTAACAAAGTAATTTTCTCCTTTTTTCAAACATTTTTCTGTTTTGTCTGCGTTTGTGTGTCTGTTTTCCATTACAGACTGGATCCCTCCTGGGGGGTTTTTTGTGGCCTGAATGTGTTCGGTCCGCAGACAAGCCAACAAATCAGCTTTGATTTTACAAGATGTATTTGTCACTGCATTTACACCTATTCAGGTGTCAGTCCGACTTGATGCGGTTTTACCAGGTTTTTGCTACCCCCCCCCAACTGAATGAGTTATGATCACACAATGATGAACCACACAACCCAATCCACACAAACACCTCATTCTTGGTCAAAGTGCCCTTGATAGCTGTAAATCACCCTTTATGTGTGAGACTTGATGGAATCGTTTCCCTGGATACAGTTTTTTTCCTCTGCCCCCTCCTTTTTTTATTTAGTGGTTTCCAGGCAGGCAGTTGGTTTATTCCTTCACGTTTTACTACCTTTGTGTTCACTCAATAATTCTGTGTTCGAAGAATATGAGCAGACAAAAAACATTTTTTTACACTTTTACAAAGCAGACTGCAAATAAATAAACCTTTATGGCACATTAGGTATGAATGAAAGATATAAAAGGCATTTGCTATTTTTTCCACCTGATTGAAATTGTCTTATAACATTTCTGGGAGTCTTCCTATCGTTGCCTTATAACCAATAGTGGTGCACCCAAAATGCATGAGACTGGGCTTAGTAGAAACTTAAAACCTTAATAAATAAAGTTTAGACCTAAAGAGGTCGCCTGACATAGCTGAACTAAAAACCAGACACTTAGATTTACTCCAGAATGACTGACTTACCTGAGGGATCATTCACCGTGGTGTGACTGACTGGAGCAAAACATAAAACTTGACAAAAAGACATATGAACCGAAAAAATCAAAACAAACCAAACTAAATTACACAATCCCCACATTTTCTTGGAAAAAAAAAAACAGACACACAGGTGGGAGGAAGAGGCCTGGAGGACGGCCAGAAAAAAAAACAAAGTCAGTAAGGTAGTCCAGGTGCCTTAAGCCAAACAGGGCAGAGAAGGCATTTTGACAACCTCTTCCTCGGGAACACACAAGCTAAACAGTAACAGGAAACAGGAAGAGAAGCTCAGGATAAAGTGACAAGAATTGGAGGAATCCAGGCATCCCGACACTGGAAAAGGAGACGAGATTAGGAGCAGCCTGGATGTCCCTCTCGAGGAAAAGAAGACCAAAACAGGGGTAGCCCAGGTGTCCCCTCTCAGGAGCACACTTGCAGAAGAAGTAGCAAGCTTTAGAAGCTTTCCCAGGAATCAGAGACATTAGGAAAGGCAGCCTTGGCGTTCCTCCTCGGAAACAAGAAACTGGATGAGGCATGGCCTCGATGACCCTCCTCGGAGAGAGAAAATATGAAGAGGAGGAACCCTAGAGACTAGTAAGACATGAGCATGACTTGGCTTGGTCTGGATGCTTGAACAAAGCTGCTGAAAAACCTTTACCTGGCATGTCTTTATTAATAAAGCAACAGTTTATATGTGTTTATTAATAGAAATCACATTATTATAAGCTAATGAGTTGATCTTATCTGCACTTTAATGAAATTATAAGTAGCCATTTCATGATAGCTCCCTTATTTGTACAGAGAAGTGAAAAGTGGGTCCATCATCATTTCTTTTAAATTACTTTAAAGGAGATTTATCCATATTTAATGGATTTTTTTAGCTAAATGTTGTTTTCATATGAAATAATGCATGTACAATAAAATTTTTTAGAGGTAAATCTTAAGTTTGCAGCAGCTTCTCTCTTCACTTCAGCTGAAATGACCACCTGTCTGTTTGGCGCGCTGTTTTTCAGAACCCCCGAGGCACGAGCTAATCCTCTTTTTCAAGTTCCAGCACCCAGCTTGTTTCTCTGCACTATTTGCTGCTGATTACCTGATCATGAGTGTTTATTCAATCATAATCTGTAATCAATGGATCCAACCATTCAGCAGCAACGAGGAGGCTGGTAGCTCTAAAAGAACGATTGGCTGTCTATGCATTCAGTTGGTGAAATTCTTAAGTGTGTCTGCTGTGCTGCTTAATATAGTAATCCTTCTTGGGTTTATGAAGATTCCTTTTTATTTATTTATTTATTTTTTGAGTAGTTTCAGGCAGCAATTTTGTATGTATTTTTCCCTGGACAGAAACCCAATTTTAAGAATTTTTTTCTTCTTTTCATCACCGAGAACATCTTTCTAATAAAACTTACTCCCAAATTGACTTTTCCACAAACCCTCTCCTTAAACCATGGGGTACCTCACTCTAATCTTCTAACAATAGGTTTCCACGACTTACATCTGTGTATTTTGATGATGACCTAAATTGTATTTGGCTTGTAACATCAGGTGCAGTACTTTCTGGGCTGCGAACGGCAAGAGGGAAGATAGAAAAGAGAAAGCCTGTAGGATGGAGGAGGCTGATGGAGACAGAGAGGTCTGCAGTCTCCGGAGACGCAGCTGTGCTTCAGATGGGCTTTAAGAGGGAAGACAGAGATAAAGATGGGAGATAAAGATCCAGCGAAAATGAGAGTTTGGGGTCGTGAGAGAAGGAGTTGATTAAAAGAAGAAAAAGGAGCCCTGTGAAAGAGATAAATATGAGAATAAAAAAAAGAGAATTGCCTCTAAAACACTTTTAGGGTGTTCCTCTTTCTTCCTCTTTAATTACCACAGCCCCATTAGACTCCCAGGAGTGTCAGATAATGATGCTTTGTCTCTTTCATTTTCTTTATCTCTCCTCTCTGCTGCTCTAAAGACCTCTGAACATACCTCGAAACACTGCCTTAGATAACCAAGATTACCTATGCCGCTTTTTTTTTGGACAATTCCTTCCCATAGAAAATTCTCTGGACATTCCTTTTCTGGAAGCTGCCCGCATTTCTGTAAACCCTATTTCTTATATTTTTGGAAGAGATTTACCTTTTATTTTTAAACGATTGACTATTTTAATCCTGGAGAACGCCAAGGACAATTTTATTTTATGCTTTTACTGTTAACTTGACATTTTTTTCTATTTTTTATTGTTTGTTCATCTTGGGTGGCAGCAATAACAAACATGACCCCATGTATACTCCAAAGGTCATATCATGTTACTAAAAGTAATTGATATACTATTTTGCCCCATATTTGCTTAAAAATGTGTTGTATTTTAGAAAAAATTTTAGAAAATTTGTCGTAAAATAACAGGAAAAATGAAGAACTAAAGCATTTTGTTGTGTTGAGAAACACCAACGCTAAGGCTCATGTTTTGAAGGAAACTAGAAATGGATTTATGTATCATCTAATGAGTTTTGATGATTAAAACAGCCTTTATATTTCTTTTTAAGGATCTAACACCATACAAGTTCATCGGTCTATTAGCTGGTTGTGACATGGATATGTCAGTGTCAGCCAGCCACACTGCAGATGCAGAGATTAGAACGTTACATGCAAGAAGTACATGGACACCAACATATGACTTGGATTATGTCTCATTGGCTGTTGTGGAAGGAATGCAATATAACAGATTACAACCATGCATGCTCTTGTAAACTGATCAATAATCCACATAGTTTTCCTGGAAAACTCTGACCTGCATTGATCCGTTGGTATTTTCTCAGGTTCCCCAAAGACGTGCTTTACAGGATGTAGTTATGTAGTAAAAAAAGAGAAATCACTCTGATAAAACTCTTTCCAAAATGTTAATTCAGGTTCTTGGTCTGCACTAAAATTCATTAGTTCCCCCTCTACCAGAATCAGGATTCAGAGAACTAAACCTGACGTCTGAAGGAAATAGAAACTTTGCACTAAAAGCTTCTAAAAAGGTATTTTTAGAAACTCAAAAAATGTCACTCTTACATGAGAAAAACCTATCAATGAATCAAATCAATGATTGAATAACCTGTGTAACCTTTAACAGTTAAACTGTAAAATAATACATACATTTCTATGGTTAAACATGGCAACAGAAATTAGCTTAGAAAATGATGTCTTCATTTTTAAAAGCGGTCAAAAATTAAAGAAAAAAAAGTCTATTTATGGGTGTATTCAGACTGGACACATTTGGCTCACTTAAAGTGAACCAGAGTTTGTTTTTTAATCCAGAACAAATCTGAAAACCCCCAGGCGGACCCTGGTCTGGGACCAGGGACCGCTCTCAGATCCATCTTTTCACGTCGTCTCGATTCGTTTCCCATCGGACTGAGTTTCCTCTGAGATGAAGAAGCAAAACAACTGAAGCAGCAAGTTATCAATGATGTCATGGATTTGGTGTTAAGGAATAAAAAAAAAAAGATGATGAGCCATGAACAAATGTAAAGCAACAATTATCGTTTTATTAAACAGAAAATGGGGTCCAACGGTTTATTTGTTAGAACGTATATTTTACCACCACTGGAAATACTTCTTACATGCTTTTCTGTGTCTTGGTACATGACACACATGTGTCGTCACCCTAAAAGATCACCATTATTATTATTATTATTATTATTATATACTCTGCCCCACCCTCATAATTCCTGACCACCTACTGGAGAGATCTTCACACACTGGCAGTTTTTTTTTTCAAATAAGCTAAAAAATCTACCCATGAGGTAATAAAAATGATCTTACAAAGAATTACTCTTTTAAGAAAAATTTCTAGTCACTAAGACGTGTTTTCTCAAGATCATTTTGCATTGAAAAACTTTTTAGATATGATTGTTTTTCTTGCAGAAATAAGATTTATTATTCACATTACTGTCACTTAAGTTTGCTCAGTTCAGTGAAAGTTAATTTAACTTACTTGTAGGGATTGATAATGTTTCTTTTGAACATTTTTTGATAGCCTGGTTTTGGAGAAAACTTGAATCTTCACTTCTTTTTTTCTGTTGTTCTCCTGTGGTTGTTCACTCCCTCTCTTTACCCTTTATTCATTTTATGAGGCTTTGTAAACTCTTCTCACGCTGAATCTTCCAATTTCCCCAATGGAAGATAATAAAACATGTTAGAATTCATACAAAATTTGAGCAAACACTAATCATTTTGGGATCTCTTTTTTTTTTAAACAAAATAAAGTAAAAGTGAGAGGAAAAAAGTCATGTAACAAAACTTCAAGATAATTACAGACACGCCAACGTGAGTGTTACACGTGTGAAAGGCCAAGTCCAGTAATAGAAGATTGATTGTGAAAAGAGTTCCTGCAATCCCAGACTGATGCATGACTTTGACATCAGGGCTCTTTGGAGCTCCAGCTTCCATTTAGGTAGCACTCACAGGTGTAGAAAGGTGACTTTGGATTTTGTATGTAGACAACTGCAACTTTGCAAGGTGAGTTTTCTGTCATGATGACCAGGAATCTGTACAATACACAGTAGAAAGTATTAAATCTAGCAGTAGAGGCACTTAAACTTTAACTATATGATCCCAATAAACATGTCAGTAACATCTTGGTGTTTAACTTGTCCTGTCCAACAGCTGAGCAGACAGAGAAGAGCTGAAGGCCTCCTGTGATGGACAGATGTTACAGTACGGGGTAGTGAGTCTTTGGACACAAGAGGTGGATATTTGTGTAAACCCCTTTTGTATTTGAGGCTAAACTTTATTAATATTAATTATATTTGTATACATTTCTTGTTGGACCGGACAAAAAACAGCGCGAAGCTTCTGGACAAGAGCCAATCGGGACAGGTGAGTCTCACTCCACAGTGGTTGGGAACAGAGAAAGACAATAGGGTTTTGCACTTGAAGTTGAACAGGTGATAGGTGGAGCTTGTCACTTGAAGGATTAGGTCTGAAACATGGCAGATGGTTGAGACTGTGGCATGAACAAAGGCTAGATTGATGCAGGGAACAGACAACTTTCTACCATGAGATAAGCACGACCTGAACACAGGTGAGGACAAAAGCACTGTTTCCATCACACACATGCGCGAAATCCAATAAAATTCCAGAAATGTTGAAAAAACACAATTTTAACATCAATCTGTTTACATTAAGTCCTAATTATGTGAAAAAACACAAACCAACTATTGCCATAATGTAAGCAATACTTTGATTTACAGCAGATACATACAAATTCCTGCTATGACACTAGTGTTCATCATCATCTATCAAAGGAGACGTTGGTGTCATATTCAGGCCATGGCCATGGCAGTTAGTGGAAGCGGCTGAGGGTGAAGCGATTTTTGTTTTGGTGGTTGGTGATTTTACAGAGGAGCTGTGGATCCAAGAATTCTACATGACACGCTCAACTTTTGATTTAATTCTAAAAAACTGTTTCCAGTTTTGTGAAATATGTCAATTTTGATGGGTCTCAAAAACCACCGCCTTCAAGCGCAAAAAGCGTTTTTTCAATAAATGCAACTTTTTTTCAATATTGTCATGTTTACGTTAGGCAAATTTATTTTCTAAAATCCAATTTGCGCAATTTTAAAATCAATAAAAACGTAGCTAACGGTGGTGAAATTGTTACCAAAACATAAACTTAGTCTTTCTGTTGTTTTGATAATATTTCTATCATGTGTTAACCCTTTTTAACAGATTTAGCTTATATTCAAAATTTTTAATTGATGCAAAACGGCCTTTACCGCACACAATGCATGGTTAACAACTGGCACTTGTTTGTAAAGACGATTTATTGTCTGTGTATATTTATTACATAAAACAAAGTGACATCACATGAAATGGTGGCGGTGACATTTTTTTTTTGTCATTTTTGGTCATGAGGATCACACATCATGTAGCACAAAAAGGGTATGCAGGTTCTGCAAGGGTTAGCTTTTCCTTTTCTTCTTTTTTCTTCAAGTCTTTTGTTCTTGTTTTTCGACAACATCTAGATGTATCTGCTGGAGCTCAGTGATATTTTTTTTATTCACTAATATTTACCGTACATCAGGTCAAATTTCATGATTTTGGGTTGCCATCTCTGCACTTCATCTAAACTCTGCAACGGTAAAAAAAAGCTAAATTCCTATTCAAATGCTGCTGTAGTCACACCTGATATCAAATCCTTATCAGTTGATTATCTGCAAACCATAAGACCGTAAGTGTCAACTTTTTGCATACACACATGATTTTGCACTCTTTCTCTCATTAAATCATTTCTTTCATGTATTTTCCTTAGTTGATGCTAAAAATGCTGCTTTAGAGCCCCCTAGTGGCAGGAAGGTAAAACACATTAACATAGAAAAACAAAAAAACAGCTAAGGACTTTCAATATCTCTCATTTAGCCTCAGGTGAGTTGTTCAACTGTTGTTTTGTTGTTGGAGCAGACATGGTGTAGAGGTCACAGGTTTGATTTCCGGTTTCCCTGCCCATTTGTTGAAGTGTCCTTAGGCCAGACACTGAGGCCTACATTGCCCCTGAAGGTTATGGGACTATTAAGCACTTTGGGTCTTCAAGAAAGGAGGAAAAGTGCCATACAACTGCACACTATTTACCAAAGTTGATATAAAACTCTCAAAAAAAGAAATTGTCACTCTCCAAAATGTTTCCATGTGCACACAAACACAGCTGGGAACAAAATTTATGAGCACGAGTACGGAGTAAACGGATGTCCCTTAAACTTTTGCTGAAAATAAATAAATAAAACAGTTTTAGGTTGATAAACAAGCCTGAATGAAAATGTGTCCTTGTGCTTAAAACGAAAACTTAACAAGGGTGAAGCAAACCTCCCCAAACTCCCCAAAAACAATGTGGAAAAGTCAAAGAAGGAAAAGAATTAAAATAGAAAAAAAAAAGAGAGATCTGGCAAGAAACCACTAAAACCAAGGTGATTAAACACTGAGGGAGAAAATGACTAATGGTCGGCAGCTGTGCCAATTAACAGAAGACGGAGTCAAACACAAGGCAAAGTCAGAACTCAACCCAAAACACAACGGCGCCGTACTGACAACACTCGAAGCCAATGACATTTCAAATAAAATTCATCAAAAAAAACTTTGCATTTTTTCCCAGTGAAAGTCTTTTATTTATTCTTAAATCCCCCAAATTGTAATTTAATGGAACCTTCCAGAAGACATGTATAACCTCATGTAACTTTTGTCTCTTCTTAGATCTTGTTAGCATATCTCAAATATAGAATCAAGATGGAAATCTTGTATTTTCAGCTAAGACTAGAGACTTGAGCATGTGTCGGGTCAGAATGCTCAGAAGGAGCCTTTAATCTCCTGTTTGGTGTGCTAAAAAGCAATGGGAAGTCTGTATTTATTTTAGGTCCCATCCCAAGCTTAAGCTTTGGTGGGAGCTTAACACCTCAGAATACGCTTTTTTTCTTTTTTTTTTCTTTTTTTTAGCCTCCACACCTGGCTCTTGTGTGCCGGCGGCGCTCAGCTGAAAACTTCACCTCTTTTGGATCATGGTGCTCGTTTAGAAGGGATTAATCCTAACAGGAATGGGACTCCGAGTGGTGTCTGGTAATCTGGAAGTGGGATGCAGTTTCAGTCATTTGATTTCCTCGCTTTATCTGCCTTGGTTGTCCGTTTGTGCAGTTCAGCCTGTTGTTACACCGCAGGTTTGCCGTGAGCATTTGACGAACAAAAAAAAGCATTTTGTCATCATTCCAGGACTTCTTTTACACATAAAACCCTAAATATACCATTTACTGAATACAGCACATATGTAATGTTTAACCTCTTTCTTAAAAAGACTCACATTAAAGTTCAAAGATTCTTGAAGACATTAAGCAGAAAGCATGTCTACACTCTTTTTCATGCAGCATTTTTTTCACAAAAATTTGAATAAAGAAACTAAGTAATGCAATTTTAAGCTAAATTATCTTAATGTATGTCTTCCAAACGCAGCAACAACATGCTAATAACACCAAAAACATGATTTTCATTGGAGTGGGCCTTTAAACGAACATGTTTGAGATCTTATTGTGTATTATCAACTTAAAATTCCACCAAAAAATCATGAGCTTTAGTAATATAACATATAATAATAATCTGTAGAATATAGACAATGAAGTACATTTATGTAAGTAAATTAGCAAAATTCTGAGCTTCGTTTTTTAAAATTTCCTCTTCACTTTGTTTTAACTGTTGTGAACAAGCTTAACAGCACATCAGTGCGTCTCCAACGGAGCGGAGACGACTGCTCCTGAGGCTCTCAACTACCTATTTCTTTGTAATCCTATAGTTAATTGGGCTTCTCATTAACAGCATAGCAACCTTCAGCGCTTAATGATGTGGAACTTTTTAATCTAGCCACAGACTGGACAACGAGGTTGGGAGCTCTGCAAACTCTGAGATCAAATAAGGAGTGTAGTGCCGAGCAGAAAGTGGAGCTTCCATGTTCCTTCATTGTGTTTACAGTTCTGATTATTGAAAATACATACGCTAAATGCATTACAAATGACAAATGAAATGTATGATACTCATTTTTTTTTTCTTCACGATGTACGTTTTGTAGAACTGACACATTCTCCTTGGCTTTAGTTGCTGTGCAGTTCTATAATTGTGCAGATGTTAGAACAAACGGCTGCAGCATACAGTCATCATTTTGATATGTGTTTTCATATTAATCAAAAATGTTGCTTTTTTATTTATTTTTTCTGAAGTCTCATAAGGCCTAATTTTCAAGTTAGAATGGGATCAAAAATGTATTACAGGCATTAACCCCCTAGTATTAAAAAAATATTTGAACTAAAATCTTTAACATTTAGTTTAATCTTGGTCCCTTTAATCAGTCAGGTTACTTTAAAGGGTAATACTTTAGCTTTTCTGGTTCTATTTCATTTATTTTGTTTCTGTGTTTTTTATTATGAGGATTATGAGGATTATCTTATTATTTTATTGCATATGTGAGTAATTATGTTTTATGCTTTTAGGTACAGCACTTTGAGCAACTCCTTTTGAGATGAAAGGTGTTGCATAAATAAAATTAATTTGAATTTATTTACTCGTTTCATTTAAGCCTGAGTGCTGACACCACTAAAAACCTGCAGTGAAATAGATTAGTAATCAAGTGGCAATTTAAGAACACAATTCATTACAATAAAACAATATAAAAACAATAAGTGCAAAAAAATAATAATAATAAAAAAACGAAAAAGCTTGTAGATTTTTGGGGATTGTTGTTATTTTTACTATCAACATTTGACAAAAAAGTTTTGGTCTCAAATTTGAGTCACAGTAGAACCAACAGACTATTTTAAGTGTTTTTGGTATAACATATTAAAAAACCTATGACATTTTAATTCTCCAGATAGACATTCAATGTTTTAAATTTTTCTAATCAAAGTTCTCATTCTGTCCCTAGATGTAAGCAAACCCTGGAAAAACAATGTTGTAGTTCCTCAAATGACCACCAGAGGCTGGCTTCAGAGATCTCCCCTTGTCCAACATAACAGAACGTCATGTTTACATCAATATTAAACATATAGAGCTTGATGTCAATTTTTTTATATTATTTTTTTCAATAGTTATCCATTAGTCATGAAAAAATAACAGGGAGAGCTGTCTTCTTGGATTTGGAGATTTTTTTTTCTTATTTAAAGTCACACTCCAAATGAAAAATTTTGTGTGTGTTTTAACATGTTCTAGTTGCATTTTTCTCATAATTGAGGACTTATATAAAGAATTTACAATTAAAATTGCGTTTCTGAGTAGGCTATGTCTTTATTCGAATCACATTGGATCAGAAAACCGGATACTAGAAAAACCTGGAGCTAATGACAAAACTACTACTTGAGCATGCCAAAGTGTCTCTTACCACTTCGCATCTCCACCCCCATCGTGCACATTCCTTTTCCTCACCCAGCTGACTTCTGGCTCAAAACTGTTCAGCTGGATTAATCAAAAATTGCTTTACCATTATTTTGGAGCCGCTATTGCTAGCTTGGGGCTCATGCGTGACCTATGTGCGTGACACAGTGCTCTCAACTACGTGAAGGGAAGGGGGCGGGATTGCTCTGAGCCAACAAGTCCCGCCCACAAACCAGAATTGTATTTCTAATGAGCTTCTGGTACTCGGCATACAATATGTCTTAAAAACACAACAAGGCTGTTGGATTGTTGTTAAAAACTCCACAGTCATAAATAAATACTGGGAACAGTTTTACAAAAGAAAAATAAATATGGCTGGAGCGGGACTTTAACCTTTATTTTACCAGGAAGATCTCTTTTTCAAGGGAAACTTGGGCTGAATGGCATCATCACAAGAGAAATGTACAGTTAACAAATAGCAGGGAAATTTAAAAAAATGAATTTGCATCATTATGGTAATGTTTCCTTGATTGGCAGGTTTGTGGACCAATGGGTGGATTCAACAGAGATTTAGCTTGCTGCTATGTCTCCTTATCATAGATTTTTTAGTTGAGTTGGGCGTCGTTTACTAGAGTCAATGCTTTGTTTTTTCCATTCAGAATCCATGGCATAAACTTTTATTGTGTCTATGCGAGTCAGGTTAAACCTCCTATTAGAAAGTGTTTTTGTGTTGTTTGTTATTGTACCTGTTCATTCAAACAAACACAACGTTAAATAAAGAATACAATTAAATTCATAGAAAAATAATCACAGCTGAAGGTTGACTTCTGCTTCTACATCAGAGCTCTGGAACTCAGGTGGCAAAATGCAAATCAGCCATTACTGATTTTATTAGCCATGCTTGTCTCTCTGCTGTGAAATGTGAAGAGACGTCATAAAGAAGCCTTGAAGAAAGAACTGTTAAACCACTGCTGCCTTTATTTTAAGCTGCCTCTTCACTCCAGCTCTGCTGCAGTCAGTCTGCATCCAACCCCACAGTCTCCTGAAATCCTTTCAGCTGATCATCCAAAGGTTTTAATCTGGCAATTAGTTGAGTTAAAGGATTGGAAAAAAAACAAAAATATTTCTTATTTTTAGATTTAAAGCATTCCAGTTCACAAAAAGTCTTAAAGTTAAACTCCTATCATCTTTTGATCATCCCTTTATAGTGTTCATCCTCCATCATCTGAAAAATACCACAAGAACCCGTTAAAAACATTAAAAAAAAACATTTTAATTGGAGTGTGTCTTTAGGAGAACAAAAAGAGAACATGTTTCAAGATTGTTGGAACTCAACCTTTAGCTGCTGTTCATTTTTTAATTGTTGGGTGATGGTTTTCAAAGTCAATGCTATGGCATCTCCAACACTTAAACATGTGCAAATAAAATCATTCACAGACGTTGTACCTCTGTCAAGAGTTTAGTAAACGGAAGTAGCATAAAAGTAAAAAAAAAAAAAAACAGATTAAATGTCACAAAAACTCTCACAAAGACCCTAGAAAACTGGGATTTATTTACTGAAAGAGGAAAACAAACTATTTACACAAAAATAATCAAGTACAAGAACCAATGGATCAAGATAAAGTGAAGCTCTGATGCTTCCAACTTGAGGGGGTTCCCACAGAAGATGCTGAATATTTTAACACTTGAATGTCCAATCAGGTGCTCTGAACAATTTAGACACTGATCTGCAAACAGAAAACCTCCCACTCCAGCAGAAACATAAACCAGATAGAAAAACAATCCAAAAAAACAACCGACAGTCTAGTGGTGATTTGCAAAGGTGTGATTTTCAAAACAAAAATTCTGCGTTGAGGTGTAAGAGACAAATGAATGTAAAAGTTCTTTAACATAAGATTACAAAATGTGTTATTCCTTCAAACATAAAACAGCCACAGCCAGACACTTTGAAGTGGATCGGAGGAGCAGATATTCTCATCCCAGTCCTTGTTTTTTGATTAATGGGTGGTTCCACGAGCCCCACAGTTTTCCATGTTAATGAGGAGCATTACGCTAATGAAACCATAAAAGAAAACTGCAACACAGGTCGCTGAACGGATGTAAAAAGTTTATAGTCGTAAGGTCACCTTGTAGCTTCCGACACGTTTATTACATAATATCTATGTTATTCCGTATGAAGTATTGTTTGGATGATTTTTGTTTTGTTATTAGTGTTCTGAACTACATTTTCTATCATTAAACAGTGCTGTGCTGCTGTGACATCATCCTAAAACCTACCTTTTAGTTCCTTAACTGAATTCTCCTAAAAATAAGGCCATAAGAACACAACGATGAGACAGAGTAACTCATTGAAATTTGGTCAAAAGAATACAGGCTCATTACAGCAACTTTTAACGTGATACACATTGCTTTTCACTGTTTTCCCGACATCTGTCATAAAATCTTATCATCGTTCCGTCTTAGCCGTCTTCTTGACGTCTTGCAGCATGCCTCCACTGTACCAAAGCAGCAGTAAAAAGTCTTGTGCCTGACCTCAAGGATTGCAAAGCAAAGGACTTGCATAGTTTCTGTCTCCAGTTTTTTTTTGCCCCGCCCTCATAATTGCTGACCAATGACTGAAGAGATCTTTAGTCCCTGTGATTTTGTCTTCGAGCTTTAGTTTGGAACAGGAAAAGCCACAAGGTTCAAGATGCAATCCAGACCAAACGATTTTTCCAGTCTGAATATACCCTACATTTCAACCCACATATCATAAAAAGATAGGGACTACTAAAAAATTTCAACTGCTGTGAGATTTTAGAATTTTCTGTCTTTTTTGGCTTTAATACAATCTGGGGCCAGGTCAGTTCACCAACGAACCCCTAGGTGGCTTTATCAACATGCAAATCTTTATTTACTCTAATATAAAACAAGCCAGGTTTCTAACAAACATCACTATTCAGAATTACAGAGCAAAGAATGATAGAGGTCAATTTTAATAGACCATATACTTTTTTGTTCTATTTTTAACTGTATTCACACTGGGGATATGCAGGTGACTGTCAGATCTTAAGCTCTAAAAGACTTTACAGGGCGTGGACCAACAACTATCAAGCCATCTTTTCCAATATTGTGGAGGTCATAGTTTGATGAGTTCATATTGTAGCAGAAAAATAATCAGTAAATTACATTAACCAATAATTTGACCAGACTCTACTGTATGTCTAAATGGATTCCACATATAGCCTTTTTACATCTAAACCATTCAGACTTTCAAAGTTGACTAAATCACAAAAATCAGATTTGTTCAGAAAAAGTGCATAATTCCAATAGATCAGACATCAACACTGACCTCTAAAGACTTCGCCTCCATAGACTAAAAACATCTAAATGTCAGTAAAAAAAAATAAATAAAAAAAGGTGGGGGGACAAAGATGTGATACACTTCACAAAGTAGAGAGGATATGAATAGGCTGCTTGTGTCTGAGCAGACTCAAAGGTCAAGAACTACTTTATTTATGTTCCCATGTGTCAGGATGAACGTACCTGTGATAAATATTTCAAATTACACCTCCTATATCCGTGGAATGACGCTATATATATACACTGCAGCTTGGAGACGTGGTCTGTACCTGTAAATGTCATTACGACAGGCAGTCCGAATGGGCAAAAGGGCAGCCAATCATTTACAGAGGAGTCCTCATTGTAAAACCTCAATGGCTGTGAAGTGGCAGCACATATGGATGAACGTGGGTACAAACCTGCAAGAACTAGAACCTCCTGGTCCCATCTTAGTCAAGGTGTGGAGATAGTTGTGGTGTGTGGCTTAGCATGAGTTTTAAATTGTAAACTTAAACATTTTTTTTGTTGTTGATGATGTGAATTCCCCAAACTCTCATTTTTGAACTTATTTATATTGTTTGCTGTTCAAATTCATGCTTGTGAACAATCAAATTTCCAATTTTGGGATCTTTCTTTTTTTTTTTCCTCCGGGTCCCCTCCTTAGGTTTTTGGGCATCTGGGATCTGCTCTTTAGGGGAGGGGTACTGTCATGATTCAGTGATTCGGTTTTGTAATGTTCTGTTGTCCCAGTCTCACCTCGTTCAGGTTAATCATCCACAGCTGTTTTCATTTAGTTAATCAACCCCAGTGTATTTATGTGTCTGATCTTCAGTTCTCATTGTCAGGTCATCTGTCATGTCACTGGTTTGTTCTCCTGGTTTTGTCACGTTTTAAGTTTATTAAGTAAATGTTTAGTTTCTTCCACCATGTCTTGTCTCCTGCGTTTGGGTCCTTCACCACCATCCCTGACACTTTAATCATACAGTAGAGGGATTTCCATCATCGATGTCCAGAAATAAAGTGAAGCCACAGCCTCTTGATTCAGTTACAGTTCAGACTGAATTTCTCCAAAACTTTCTTGATTTCATTTCTTTTGTCAATTAAAGATAGTCTTTTAGATCTTTAACAACAGAATAGATGTCCCACTTTCAAAATTATATAAACCTATCAAGCTAAGTTTACATTGTGCTCAGCTACATAAAAGCTCCAGAAAAGAAAAGTCAAATGTGCGTTCTGGGCTTTCACATTCAAAACTCTCACTGTGAAACGGAGCAATAATCTTTGAAAGGGCATTACAAGTTAAACCAGGTAGAACTTGATCCAATCAAAGACTCTGATTTTGGTAGTGACATACGGATGGCGTCCCTTTCAATTCACTGAAGTGGCAACTGTTTGAAAATTGATCATGGGGAAAAAATTAATAATTGCAGAGCGTGCCCGGCAGGGCCCACGATCTGAGTACTGATAGTATCAAAACCACGATGAAGTATTGATACGAGTGTCACAGGATTGATATTTTCAGAACTTTCACTGGAGTTTTTCCTTAATACATACAGTAAAGAGCTCGAATTTACTTACAGAGTTCGTGCAAGCGCAGCGTCTATCTGTCTGCTGTGTTGCCAGATTGGGCAATTTCCCACCCAAATCAAGTAAAGTTTGGCAAACTTGTCTGTTAATCACAGTGCACACCTCGTCACACCTTGCCCCTCACCTCCCTGCATCTCTGGAGAGTCAAGAGTCATTAAGAAGCCACATATTGCAAAACAATGGCAGGATTTTTTTTTCTTTTTACCTTATGGTTTGGTTTTATGTTTTCACCAGTGACATTGATATTTTATTACTGTTTTTATTTAAAAAAAGAAAAACACATATGTATGTTTGTGATGCTGTTACCTACATTTTTTTTACTAGTTGTTGTGTTCTTCTTGTTATAATGGTATTCATATTCATGTTCTGTATTTGATGTATGTTTGGTACAGTTTACTGTAATTAGCTATCGAAGATTTTTATTTGCCCAAAGTCTCAGTCCTGTGTTTTATTTAAATAAATTGAATTAACAAAAATGTATTACTGAAATGATTCTATAATACAACATGAAAAGAAAACAGTATCAATATCTGCGACATTAGCCCTGTGATTACTTGGTATTGAATCAATACCCAAACTTGCAGTATCACCCACCCCTTGTGCCCGGAGATAAATTATATGACACTAAGTCTTTCATAGATTGGAATAGATATGTGAAAGAAGAAATCTTGAGCAAGATTCACAAAATTTGCATCACATTTCGCAACAAGCCTGTACCAATTGTAGGTGGTCGATATAAGCTACTAAACAAGAGAAGAAGAAGAAGCCCCTCCCTGCTTGTCCAGTGTGAACACCAAGAACAAAGCTTTATTCGTGTTGGTTTAAAAAAATCTTGATATTGTGTCACCAGCTGGCTTCTGTTTGTGACACGAAAGGTTTAACTTTTGTTTTTCCAAAGTGTCAAAATGTGTTAAAAGTCTTGGAGACAACAGAGATTTTGAAACAGTTTTTGTCACAGTTACTTTTCCTTTCTTGCATAGACTCCAATGGGTCCTTTCCATGCAGTTCTTTTTAAGAAGGGCGCCTGTAGTTCTTCACATGCTGCTCTGGGGTCCTTTTTGATCTCATGAATGAGTTCCTGTGCTCTTTGAGTCATTTTGGTCTGCCAGCCTTTCATGGAGGCTCGCCACTGTTTTAAAATTTCCTTCTTTTGTGCTTCTCTGAGTCCTAAAGGGCTTTAAGAATAATGCATACAAAACTTCCTTAAGCTCACAGTGATGTGTTGTAATTTGAAAATCTTTGAGCTCACTTCATTTTGAGAGATTCTGCTGAAAGTTACTTCGGTCGACAGGTTAGAAGGGGTTCAGACCTTCATAGTCTGCGAGGTGAAACTAAAGGTAGTTTCCCAAAAAATAGGTGGTTATTTGTTTTCCGTGGAGGATTTAGCAAGAAAACGAATTAATTTGTATGTGTTTGTTTCCTTATTTGACAGGGTTTTTAACTAAATGAAAATATAGTCTAAGTTTAACACTTGGCATAATGGGGCTATTAAGCATTTGCACAATTGGCTTAAACACAAAATTGCCAAAGACAAGAGTGAATGTTTTTGACTGGGATTTAGTTGGTATTATGTACATTTTTGTTACCTTCTCTATTAATTATTTCCTCTCCACACAGTCATGTTTATAGGCTTATTCTTTTTCCAGGTCAGGTCTTTGTTTCTGAAGATCCTCCAAAGGTGACCTATATCTGTCTGTGTTACTGAAGTTCAGTAATCAGTGCCTCCTTAAATCCTCTAATTCTGCCCACGTCTTCTTTCTGAGGAACCCGCTTGTCCAAACACTAATGTAGCTTGATCTGCTCTTGAAGTCCTTCACCTTCAGCTCAAGTGTTTTCTTTTTGTACTCCAAAGGGAAGTCTCCGGAAGGTTAATGTAACTTTTGTGATCTTGGACCTAATCGTCTGTGAAAAGTTTTGGTTTGTGCTGTAGTTGGTGAAACTGTGGGTTCAACTTTTCTTTGGACAATCAGTTTTCTGGGTTTTTGTTTCTTTCATTCGTGTCACATAATTTAAAATTCTGTTAGAATTGTTCACTTACCCTGGTTCACAATAAAAGCTGTAGTTGAGAAAATCAATAAAATTATTAGTTTCTATGTTTGGCCTATTTGAATCTGTTTGCAGGATATTCTTGAGGTTTTAAATGTCATTTATTGTCATGCTTCTGTATTTGGATTTCCTGTCTCCTCCTTAACCATACAACTCACTGCTGTCAGGAGTTTAAGATCTCTTCTGTTTTCAGCTGGTTTATTGTTAATTTTCTTGATCCATCGTCAAAATTCATGACCGTCACCCGTTCTTTATGTTTAAAATAGCCCAACCGTTGCGAGAACCCTGCTTTCAAAAATCCATGAACTCAGTCACCTGCTGCTGGAAGCATGCAGACTCTGCGAACGTGGCCCGGGCATTCGTCTGGAGCCTCCCCTCTGTTGTTCTCCGTCCTCTAATATCCTTTCAGCCTCTATCTGCAACCACTGGAATCACATAATAACAGCTTGTCAAGGTCTTTTGTATGGGGGGACATTTGCATATTCAAATGCACCGAAGAGTGATTCTGATTCTCCGATGTGCGCAGTCACATAGTGGATTTGTGTTCATGTTCTGCACGGCTAATAGACGTCCATTGTTCCAAGCAATTTCTCTTTTTTTTTTTTTTTACATTTTTACTAATAAATAAATAAATAATAGAGGGGGAGTGTTTGCCTGCATTCACGATGCCCACCTGCATATTTATTGTATTTATGCGTGTGTGAATTCCCTCATACTCATGCACCAACACATTTCTGGTTCAGAGCTCATTTATTCCTCGCCAAGCGACAACATCAGACTACAAATAAAAGATAATAGCAGCCAAGTAAACACTGAGAGCACTGAGACCATTCCAACTCTTCAACTTTATCAAACCCAAACACACAGATGTAGAGATTTCCTTTGAGGGCTTTTGGGATCGCATCTGCCCTGCATTTATTTTCAGTGTTTTTCGCGGTAAAGGCTCACACTATGTAACATTTAACAACATCATACAGCCGTAGAAAGTAAATTAAGCGTTTAAAAAAAAAGGTTAAATTAGCAGTAAGATATTTAAAAAATCCAATAATATTTTTTCTAAAAATAATTTTTTTAAAAGATAACCATTATTTCAAAAAAATGATAACCTGACCTTAAATTGTAAAAAAATAGAAATCTCTTGAGCTGGTGTGCAATCACTGAAAAAATCTAAAGCCAACAGGCTTACAGTGGTCCTTGATGCACAGCTGAGCAAGTTGGGATGGACGGCATGCATGTTTTGTCCTCAATTATGTCACCGTGTGTTTTGTGTTTTGAACTGAAATGAAGATACATTACAGGATTTAAAGAGTGACGTTCAACTGTCAGAAAAGCCCAAACACACACACAGCAGCACAGAGTGAGGAGGAGAGCTCAGGATTCCTCCGTCATTATCGGATTTCTGACATTAAAGTTGGCATTTTAGAAATGATTGAAAGTGACATATCACGAATATATGATTTTGTCATTTCTGAGGAAAAAAATGCAGCAGTAAGTAGATGCAGTTTTCCACATTAATTACTATTTGTTCAAAATCTATCTGACATTTAACATGCAAATTTTGTCATTATGGAGGCAAGACACAACACAGTCATACTCCACAGCCACAACACTTTCTCTTCATCAATTCATTCATTGAGACGTGAGTTTATTTTTTTTTCATTTCAACATCAAAATAGGAAAAGACTTCCAGGTGGAATGTGAGAATGCTCCTCCCTCATTCCTGTGCCATGGTGCTGCAGCAGTCTGATGACCCCGTCGGCTTCAAGACGCAGCCGTTTGTCCTTGGGTCTCTTTGTGTAGTGAACCTGGAGCTCTCTCTATATTCCCCACTGTTGGGAGAGGTGACCTGAATTCCTCCTGAGTAACAAAGAAGGAAATCATTTGTAATGGTGGAGCCCTTGTTGCACCAGTCTGACCCACAACACCAGCTGGGATTCAACCTGCAGCTCTGGTTGCAGTCACTGGTCAAATTTCATTAACTATTGAGGTTTGGTGTTGACTTGCTTTTATATTATTTGAGTGACATTATTCTTTTAGTGTATGAATTGTGTGTTTTACCCAAGCCTTATTACTTTTAACCCTTAAACATCAGAGCTTTAGCTCAATTGTTAACATACAGTAGGTTCTGTTAATTGCATAAATGGTTGAATAGTTATGGTAGTTAAAAAAGACTCAAACATGTAATCAATGGCAATTTTTACATTCACATTACAGCAGTTCCAGATTGTCTTTGACGTGGATCACCAAAAAAAAGACTGCAAAAAATTTGACTGTTGGTTCTTTTTTTATGTTCAAAGCATTTCCTTAAAATGGTCCATTTCAGGCTGAACAACCTTTTAAGGCCAATATGGAGTCACTGTGGTAAAAAATAATGATCTATATATTTTTGAACAATCTTGGCAAGTAAAGAATAGAAGGAACAGACTACCTTGGACTTCAGGTCACTGCAGGGTGATGTTTTTTAAATCTTGCTGCTAAACTAGTGACCTGTCCAGGTTCTGATGATGGTTTAAAGTCCAGTAGTCTTTTGATTATTATTATGCGGTTTAGAACAGAATCAAAAAACATTGTTGTTCTATAGGACAACGTTTCTGCAGAGTTCATCCAAAATTCACCTCTGAGTTGTAGATAGGACTGTTGGTGCGGAGTAAGCCCGCTCCCACTTCCTATCACCAATCTGTTTACACACTCTCCAGATATTTCACAGCCCCTCACACCCCACACATAACATTATAGTAAAACAAAAATGGCGAGCAGTATTGGAGCTAACCAGCCGGGCATCTTTGAGCCAAATGCCACCTCAAACAGGGAAAACAATTATTATTATTATTATTGTATTGGATACATTTTTTCATTTGCTCCTGATCCTCCACGATTTGAATGAAGAAATACTCAGAAATGCAGTTTTCAAGTTTCATTTTTTTCAGGCATATACCTCCATCATCAGAAAAATGCTATAAAAACAAGTTTATAACAAGAAAAACTCATTCTTTATTGGTGTCTGTCTTTAAAAGACTCTCTAAACTGCTTTCATGTGAATGAGTAATGTTTTGGTTTGAGTTCTAAATTATGTTCTCATTAATATGAACATGAAATCCCATTGAAAAGTATACACAATATTGCTTTCAATCCAACTGTTAATTCTGCTCTAAGGCTGCTAGAGTAAGCTAAAGGTTAAATTCCCACTGGATAATGAAACACACACGGCGAGTCATTTGTTTGAAACAAGCTCGCGTTAACTAAGTCAATACATCAAGAACTCACTGCTATACTTTGTAGCTCTCATGGGCCTGAAGCTGTAAAGAATAAGTCACAGCTTGTCAGAACATTGAAAAAACACACTAACATTTACTTTGCTTTGGGCTGAAATATGTTAAGCAATGAGCATTTTATAAACTTCACTCAGCGTTGAGTCATCACACATTAATGGCAGTTTCAGTGCTTTCATTAGAACACGCACACACACTCACACCACATCCCTTTGGACTCCATTAAATTGGCTTATGGGATATCCATAGTCAGTACATATTTAAACCTCCCATAGCCTTAAACCAAGTCTTCACCTTTAAACGTAATAATTTATGTCTTTGGGATTTGCTCTGTATCCCCAGAAGAGACAAGTCGCCACAATGCGACTGGAAAAACCCATTTATACCCAGGCAGCATTACTAATTTACACACACAGTTGGACCGAACTATTACAACTGCTTCAAGTGATGGTGCGTGATGAGACTCGCAAGTGTTCAGAGCCATTGATTGGAGCCAAAGACTCAGTTTGTTAAAGTCATCATTAGCGGAGCAGTCAATACTCAATGGCAGTAAGTGTAATGGCCATTAGTACGCGGGTTAAAACATCTGCAGAGTGTATTCAGACTTTTAAAGAAACAAAGGAACAGGTTTATTGGGAAATCCAAGGCCATGTCAGGGAGACCTGGTGACAAATGGTGCCTGATAGTAATTCATTAAAATCGACTCCATTCTTTACCATCACTGAGTCTACTTTTCTTTAAGCCTCATTTTCACACTGGGCTTTTTGGTCAACATCAGGGATGCGTTGAACCTTCAAATAGTAGATTTCATTTGGCAGATGCAAAAACTCATCTGAGACCAAACAAATGAATCCCGGTGTGCCTATAATTCCAGTTCAGAACTGCAGTTTAGCACCAGTGTGAACACAAATGATCTATTTCAGTGACAAAAGAATAGAAGTAACAGAGAAAAATAACAGGTAAAATAATAAATCTAATTTCTGGAATTATCTACTATTTATGTTTTATTTTTTTCTATTAAAGGCATAATATTTATGATCACATTTTATTTTGGGGGCCACATAGGGAATGATTGTTGTGGCAGAAACTCCAGTGTGCAAAGTTGAAAGCGGAGGAAACAAACAAATGCTACATGTGAGTTTCTTTGATAAATTCTCTTAAGCTGAGGTGCGTCCAGCACTTTTCTTTTCCTTAACGCACCATTACTCTCCAGAAAGCATAGATGAATTGATGCAGGTTTTATTTATGTTTTTTTTTTTGTTCCTTAAACAAGAATCACAATCTAGGAAATTATATTAAGAACTACCTGTAGTTCAGTATCGTCTTAAAAAGAACATTGAAATAATATTAATTCCCCTAACAAATATAAGATTCTCAGCCATCCAAGCTTTGTCCTGTCCAATCGACTTTTTCTAGAGTTAAAATTGTTTCATCTGCCCTCTTCTATGGACAGGATATAGGAAGAGGATCGGCAAACTGGTGCAGACCTCTGATTTTATTGTGAGATGTCCTTCTGTTGTGGGTGTTCTCTGCTTTGTTGCTCCATTAGTTATTATCATGACAAAGTTTATTTATGAAACATTTAAAGACCCACTCCAATGAAAATCATGTTTTGGGTATTTTTTACATGCTTTTGTAGCCTTTTTCTCATAACGTAGAACAAATATAAAAGAATTTAGGATTAAAACTGCATTTCGGTGTATTTCTTTTTTCAAATAATAATGGATCAGGAGTAGACAAAAACCTGCGGCTTAAAAAAGCTCAGGTTTGTGAGTGGAATGGGTGAGCCAAAGTCTCCCTGCTCCATTTTATTTGGATGCATCCTCCTCCAGACAAATAGATCCTTTAACGTCTTCCTTTTCTTCTTCTGAGCTGACATCTGACTGAAACTGGACAGCTGGATAGCTCCAATTTTGTTGCACCGCTAATGTCAGGTTGGGGTTGTGAGGGGCTGTAAGATAGTGGGAGAGACAAAAGCAAAGGACGTCAAAGGACGCCAACTACTGCCCACAACTCCAAGGCAAATTTCCATATTGCAGAAAACATATTTTTTAAATAACAGGCTTTTTGGCTAAAAACTGCATCATTCAGAGACAGCTGGAAATGCTTTTACAACAGACACAAATATAACTGGAGTGAAACTTTTTGTTTTTTCCCCTTTAGTGCAGTCTCCTACATTTTGGATTCTACACTGTAAACCAGTGAATAGAAAACACTGGAGGTCCTCAACACAAATGAAGAGGTGTGGATGATTTACAACCTAAACCTGGTGTGACAAGAAACTAAAGAAACCAAGGAAACAATCAGAAAAACCCACACATAGTTGTGTTGAGCTTTCCTCCTGTGTGGCGTTGGCTTAGTTTCTTCAGGCTTCACTAAATTGGACTGCACAGGCTACAAAACGCCTCTTGGACTTGGTCTGTGTTTGGGAAGGATGAGTTTGTTTTTTTTTTCTCAGTGTGCGAGTCGGTTTAACATAAACAGATATATGGTCGTTGTTGAATACTCATTTTAGCTTCTTTGAAACACCAGCCAGAGACAAAATGACTCAGTTCAGGTCGTGGTTGGTATACTTCGTTGCTTCTCTTGGGTTTTACTGCTGCTTTGGTGAAGGCTCGGTTTCAGGGCTGTTCTCTGGTGCTAAGCTTCCTTTTATGGAGGTGGGGATCTTTTAAATATCTTTGTTTCCTAAGTGTAAATACAGCTTTCAAAAGTTAGAAATAAAAAAAAAAATCCCATTTATGATACAGAATTCTCTGGAAATAAAAAGCAGACATTTAACATTTAAAATTGATTAGATGTGTTTCATCAAAAAAACACACAAAAAAAGTGTTTTTTGTTTGTAGAAGCAGTCCTCAGAAGGTTTTGTCTAATGGTTCACTGAGAATCCACTGAGGATGACTGGTCACCATCAATTGAGTTAAAGTAAACACAAACATTTTTAGCATATTCTTATCTTGAAAAAAAAGGGAAATTTTGGATGACAAAACCAGTCGATCTTGTTTGAATTATACAGTTCATCACTCCTTTCACTAGTTGATGGTACGTGACTGTTTCAATGTCAGTCATCCATGTCCCAATGTGTTTATGTCGGGATTAGAACATTACATGCAAGATGCCCATGTGCACCCTCTTCAAAATTGGATTATGACTCATTGGCTTAGATGGAAGGAATGCAATATAACAGATTACGCTCATACATGCTGATGTAAACGGGTCGATATCTGTGTAGTTTTACACAGAAAACCTTGATCTGCATTGATCCTTTGGTGTTATCTCAGGTTCCCCAAAGACATGCTTTACACCATGTTGTTTTGCAATTACAAAAACAACATTCTGATAGAATATTTTCTAAAATCCTAATGCAAGGTTGAAAAAAAATCAAGGCTGCTTTCTTTTATCCTTCTTTTCTTGCAGAGGTAGGAAAAAAAATCAAAGTGACACGACTTCTTAGAAAAAGTTAGTGTTAAAAACAGGAGTAAACCCGACTTATTTGATTTTGAATGACTTTAGACCATTTTTTTACTATCAACTCAACCTTGGACAAAAAATCAATAATTTTTAAGGGTGGCTTTATGAACATTGACCAATGCATAACTAAGCATTAATTAAACATAAAATAAAGTGTTATCAAGTAACTTGTATGCATTATTAAGACCCTTATTTAATGCACCAGTTAGCGGTTAACTAATGTTTATTATTGAACCTTACAAAATGCATTACAAAGCATTAATAAACGGGTACCTAACTGTTTTTCAAGCCACAAACCAGTTTAATATCAGAAAACATTTTCATGGATCAGCCTGTATAAGGCTGAAGTGGGCATCTGATTCTTTTTTTTTTTTCAAGACTCCAATACTCCAATTTAATAATATTAAGGGTAAAGTTCATTTTTTTCCTCAGTAAAATGTGTGCAGCGGTTTTAACCAGATTTGTAAACTACATTTAATGTAGGAACCATTAAAATGTAACATGGTATTATGAGGGAAGTACTGCAGCAATAAACCCATATTTGGAGGAAATACTTTATACTGTTGAATGCAGCTTTCTTTTATTATGAACTCAAAAGCTTCTGATCATCGTTGGCGCTTTTCTAAAAAAAAATAAATAAATAAATTAAAAAAAATTACCTAATGTGTTTTTTTTTTAACTCAGGTAGCCCACTTTATGTAAACAAGCCTAGGAGAGCGGAAGGGTTAAAAAAAGTACAAAATGTAGTTTGACAAAAACCGACTTGACATGCATCAAGAATGAATCGGATGTGGGGAGAATCCAGTAATTTTTAAAAATCAAACTTTTCAAAATCATACAGGTAGGCAGGTATTAAAAAGGAGAAAATAAATGTAGTTTGTGTTTTTTCTGTCCCACAGACCCCCTGACCAGTCCCCACTCATATATATGACTTGAACACTGTGAGAATGATTTGCAGATAATCCCCAGATCATTAACCCTTTAATGCAAAGATACAATGGCTGGAAGTCCTCGACCGTAACCCCCGTTTTAAGCTTTTGACCTTTTTTCCCTTTGATATACCGTAACTGCTTACTTAATCAGCTGTTTCATAGAGAAAAAAATGGAATTTCATAGGCGGTTAAAATTGACTTGACAGTAATGAAACAATGAACGTTCTCTGTCCCATTTAAAGCTCATCTTTCCCACTAAAGTGTTAGACAGTTACAGTTTATTCACATTTAAAAACTTAAAAGCTGATAGTTCTGAAAAGTTTTTTAAATACCATTTTTAAAAGGGTTTCCTAAAATTTAGGAAATTTGCCCTTACGCAACCAGCTAAAGTTACAAAATATCCGCTTCCGGCTAGAGATTGTTTCTTGCACCATCTTGGATGTGACCAAAGGCTCCTCCTCTTTTTATCAACTCTGCAGCAACATGAATCATATTATGTAAAGTGTTGCATATCAGCGCAGAGCCACTTTTTTTGCTTCAGAATCCACTGGAATTACATGAATTGCAAAAGCGGTTACGGCAGTCAAAAAAATATCAAGACTGGAGCTAAACTCTGTTGTTAAAGGGTTAACCCCATCTCCAGGAAAAACAGAATAAATCAAGAAACTTAAAACAAATGCTATCACCTTTTTTAAGATAAGGTGCATTTTCTGTGATTCTCAGTGTTTTAAGTGTTAATAATTGATGTTTTAATGCAACATTTAGCTTTACTTTTCATTCTTTTCTTTTATTCTCCCAGATCCCGGGTATCCGCACAATAAACTCCTCTTTCAGCACAAAGACATTCACATCTTTTTAATGTCTGCCATTGTCTACTATGTCCTAAATCTGCCCTTTATCTGCACCATAAACTCCACTCCTCTGATCTTTCTTTTAGCCTCTATACTGTGTCTATAATCATTACTCTCTTCTTTTTTTCCCCCCTCTCATTTCCCAGTTCTGTCTCGGCTGCTTTCTTTTCCTTAGCAACGCTCTTCCTCCTGCTGTCGCCTCGGGAAGAATTCACTACTGACTGACAGTCTGATTTAGTCCCAGCACCAACCTCTCATCTCTCCGTTCCCTCTGTCCGTCTCTCTCTAGTTCTCCCAGGAGAGATGATGTTGCACATAAATCTCCTCTGTATCCATTTATTACCTTCTACTTTCAAGCCTTGACCTAATTCCTCCCAGTCTCCGACGTGTCACCGGGTCCAGGATATAGTGGCCTTACGACAATCTTCCTCCCCTGCCCTAATCCAAACTGCTCCTCATCTTTGTTTTATAGCTTATAATTGAACCTGTAATATTCCACATTACCTCATTCCACTAATATAATAAATTTTACATATAAAGTAGTTTTTTTTTCTCCATGTTCACTCGTTTTCCCTACGGAGTCTTTAAAAGCAATGGTTTTCAGATGAATACATCTCTGAAGCTCTTATTGAAAATCATTGCTCTCAAATTTAGAGGTGCTATAAAAAACAAGAGCTTCAGCTTTTAACAGTTTATTGTCCTTTCTTTTTATGATCATAATTTTGGTGAGCATCAACTTAAACCAAATTGATTAATATCCATTATTAGACACTAAATCAGGGGTCACCAACACGGTGCCTGCAGACACCAGGTTGCCCTCAAGGGCCAAACTAGTGGTCTCTTCTAAAAACAGCACAACTCACTTTGGAGCTCCATCTAAAATTCAATTTTATTCTGTTGATATATTTTTTTTAATTACACTGCATTTGCATAGATTTGAAAAAAACAAAAAGTCATCCTCCAATCGTGTTTTAATTATGATTATGAAGTTTTTAACCAAAATCTCACAACCTAAATGTCTTAAAAAGCTATTTGTCATGTTGATTTGAAGCCTTCCTCTGAAAAAAAAAAATCCTCTGTGTGGGCGTGGCTTTTGGAGCAGAACGTGCTTTGTCCTGGACCCCCCCGTCTAATCATGGTGGCTCCGTGTCTTGCTAGCATAAATCATCACCACTGCGCAACAAAAATGTCCAGTAGTTTAAGTTTTGAGCTGGTTGTCAGCTCGGACGAGGAAGTTGAGAGCTTTACAGACTGAACTTTCACCAATCCTTTACAACTGTGATCAAATGAGCCGCCGTTCGTATTTCCGTGGTCACATCAGGAAGCTCCGTGGAGTCTTTCCAGTGTTATCTCAGTCCTGCTAAAATAAGTATTGTATGAAACTCACACAAAAAATCCAGCAACGGCTGATTTGACCACGGAAATGTGGACGGTGGCTCATTTCACCGCAGACAACGGGAAGACTATCTTCTCTTCTCCGGAACCTGAGCTCGGCATGGTAGCTGGGACAGACGAGGAGGTTTGCACATCAGCAGTAGAGCAATCGTGACGTATTAACTACTCATGAATTCAAATAGAGATTTTCTGAGACAGTTTGATTGACGGCGACTTAAAAGGAGAAATACTCAGAAATGCAAAAGTGAAATGATTTCTTATTATATTTGTTCTCTTTCAGAAGAAAAATCCCACACATATATGTTAAAAACTCAAAAAACATGATGTTCATCGGAAGGGGACTTTAACATTAAATTATTGAAAATGGGACATTTTTCCCATGAAATATAGTGATGTAAGTAATCATCTGAAAATGTAACATTTACTCAGATTAATCAAGTGCTGAATATTGATATCTGTTTCCTAGCTTGTTGTCATTGTTGATAATTCTGGTGAGAAAGCAGTGTCTTTACACAGAGGAGTGTCAATTCATTACTCATTATTAATAATGTGTAACTAAAGACAAACTAAGTAAATTTATTATTTCAAACTGGTAGCCCTTCATGTGAGTCAGCAGTACCCGTGAAGTAGCCCTCAATTTCTAAAAGGTTAGTGACCTCTGCACTAATTGAAACCTCTGATTGTTCACAGTGTTTGGGGTGATTTACATCCAACTCTGGTGACTCTGGTTTGGTGGCACTATATGGATCGTGACCATTTTAATATACGGAAGTACCAACTATTTGAAAACTGATCATGAAGAAGTAATTAATAATTCATGTTTTTGACCGGCTAGAATTTTAATATCTATGCTCATGTGTAAAATGTACAGATTTATTTAAAGTCTCATAGTTAATAATAGAGTGACATATATAGACAAATATACTGTAAAAAATGATAAATGATTTTTTTGTGATATAACATACATATTTATTAAGGAAAAAAATGTTATAGTGTGATGACCCTTTTCTTGCTCATCAAAAATCATCTCAAACATTTGTTGAAATTTTATTATCATGCAGCTTCTCAATTGAAAGTTTCAGGAAAACCACAAAGCATGACACAAAACTGGTTATAAATACTTGGATTTACTGCGAGGATATTCTGTTCCATCTCTACACGTTTGTCCATCAACTCTCTATATGGTGTGATTCATCTTCAAAGGTTGACAAGAGTCCATTTGCCCTCAAAGTCCACTTTTCAGAAGTGTAATTATTTCCAAAGTGTCCCTCTGGAGGATGTTATCAGCTGCATAACCCAGAGGGAACAGAAAGGAATGAGATGACCATGTGTCAAGCTGCAGCCGCCTTGGGAATGTGACGGTCCTGTCACTGCAGCCTAAAATAAAAGTGTTGATTGTAAAAAAAGAACTTTTGGTAACTGAAGAAATATTTTGTTCCAAATCTTGTAGGTGTTTATTTTCATTTAATATCATGGAGCAGCATTTATATAGCTGTGTTTTTAGCAAAAATTCAGCTTTTTACTTCAGCTTGAACTTTAATGTATTGATGTTGACATAGCTCGTCCCTCTTTCGGTGTTGGTTTAAGATAAGAAATAAAGGCCAAAGGTGATATTTTAGAGTTTTGGTGAACTTTAAAGTTATAAGCGGGTGGTTTGAACATTATAAGATAAAAGGAATGAGAATTGGAGATCAAAGGTGGTTGATAGAAAACTGATAGTCTGAAGGGAGAAGAAAAAAGAAACTATACTTTAAGGAAAGTATTAACAAAATGGGAGAATGAGATAAACAAGAGCCAAAATACAAATGTTGTATTGTCTTTAACTTAAAAGTGATGATTTAACTATCATTTTGTTAATAAAGGGAACATTTTGAAGCCTTTGTAGGTCAGAGCAAGCATGCAACCCAATACAAAAAGTCATTATATATCCAGTATAGCAAAACATCCCCAATCATAATGGTTCCACCTCCATACTTTACAACTGTGGTTGGTTTTTGGAGGCATACTGTCATCACCCAGCCAACATTTACATGACCTCAATGCGTCTTGAATCATTAAGAATAATTAAAGTTCATGCAGGTCAATGGCTTCCTGGTGTCTTTTTATCAAGTTTCCTTTAAGTCAAACAGGGAAGCCCATGTGAGAACCTTTGCTGGTCAGTCTAAAGCTTCTTGTGGAATTAACAAAAACTTTAATTTACATCATTTTAATCTTTGTGCATTTTTAATGAAAAAAAGGAAAAAATAATAAAAATCAATTACTGCTAGATCCCTTTCAGAGTCACAGAGCTGCTGGAGCTAACTCAGCTGTTAGACAAAGACACCTGAACAGGTCGCCTGTCTGTTGCAAGACCGCACAATCACATGACAATTTAGAGATAGACATTACCCTATGAAGCATGTTTTTAGAGAACAAGCACACTCCACATAGAAAGGTCCTGACCAGGAATCAAACCAAGGCCTTCATATTATGAGATGAGAGTGCTAACCACTGCGTCGCACAATAATAATACTAATTACACTAGTTTTCGCATAAAGGTCAGCAATAAATAAAAAAAAATCGTTTTATAAATCGTAAACTGACTTGTAACAACTGGTCTGAAATTGTGACTTTTGCAATACCATAAAGTTTGACTCTGGGCCATTTTTTTTTTTATTTTAAGAACTAATGTCAGGAGGTGACACATTTGTAAGGAGGATGAGAACAGCTATGAATGATACTGTCTTTTTTTCAATTCATTTTCTTGAGATAACAACTCAATAATTTATTATCATGAGGTAACCATAACTGTTTGTTTTTTTAAATAACAGTATAAAACATAGCTAATTTCTCAAGAAAATCAGTGATTAAGTCGTCACCTTGAAAAAACAAGATCACGGAATGCATTTTAATTGATCTGGAGATCAATACAAAATCAGAACTGTTGGTCAAAACGTGAGCTGAAACGGCAAACACAAAATCATCATTAAATGATCAATTTATCAGTCGTTATCTGTCTTACAGCAGATGTCTAGCTGTCCCAGATGAATGTAGACATCCTGACCACACTGTGTGGGGTCAGTGTGAGGGTCTCTCTGTGGCTCCACTGTTTCTCAGAACTCTGTGGTGCATAAAAAAAACAATTTCCTTTTCTTCACAAGTGGAGGTCAGAGAAAAAGTCAGAATCTGACTTATTTACATGTTCAGACCTGCATCCTCATGGATCAGTGCCAAAGCATTACAAGGATCTGACACACTCACATCCTAGTTTAACAAGTGTAAAGTTATATAGTTTGGCAAGGTCGAAGGAAAAGGAGAGTGTTATCGGTGGCTCGTGTTGTCTTGTGGTGTAATTGGCAAATCTTTGTTTAGATGTCAAAAATTTATCAAAAAAGAGAAAAAAAAAATCCTGTGAAGATCTGCTGCTCCAAATACTGCTGCTCCATCTGTCATGGAGGTGAACAAAAATGTGTGTTGATTGTTGATTTCTGGATCCTTTTGAAGGACTTTGTGAAAGACTTCAGCTGCATTCAAAATGTGCACAAGTTATTAATAATGACACATAACTGTGGAAACAGCACTACTCTTCATTTTAATAGGAAACTTGAAAACGATGTGGCTACGCAAAGATCTTCTATGTTAACAGGAATCTCACTCTTAACACTGCAGAACAATTTTCTTTAGTGCTTTTACAGTTAATTTGATTTTGTTTGTGTGTTTTTTCATTTTGGGAAGTAACAATTAGTAGTGGTCCAAAAGGAAAAAAATATATACAACAAAAAATGTAAGCAAAAATAAATAAATAAAAATGTAAGTTAAAATTGTTCATTATTATCTTCATGGTCTAACTCAGGAGGAAATAGGGCTTTGTTTGCCTCTCAGAAATAACTTTCAAATTAGGCAGTTATTTAAAAAGATTAGTAAAATTCATTGATCTCCAATTAAACATTTTTTTTCTTGTTTTCTGGAGATAACGCATTAATAAGCTGTGATCTTGAGATAATAATCTGTCATTTAATTCTTCATTATCTCTATAAACCAGTGGTTATGTGGTGATAAAGAATTATTAAGTCATTAAAAAACTGAATAAAAAAAGAAACTATCAGCAGACATGGTCATGGAGATCTTTTGTCCATTTTAGCGTTCCAGTAAACCAGAAAAAAGATATACTTTTTTGTTTAAAATGCAACAAACTCCTGTTCTGGTTTGGTCCTTGATGGTTTTCTCAGCTCTGCTCCTGTCCGCTCTGACTTTCTTCCTCTCTTCATTTAAAGTCTGATATTTCCGATGGCCAGACAAACTGAAAACATGGATTTCTGCAAATGATGAAACCACATCCCTTTTTGGAATGTGACCAAATGAATGTATGAGTTTTGTGATGCGTTTCCAGGTAAATACTATGGTACTTGAGCAGAAACAGGAATAAAAAACAAGAAGAAGAAGGAAAGAAATCCTTTTCCTTTGAGATATAAGAGGTTTGTGTGTCTATAGTTTGAGGGTCTATAGTTAACATTGGATTCCTGCTACCTCCAGCCACCTCCAGCCCTGCAGGCCTCTCAGAATAAATGGATTTTCTTTTTCTATTCTAGGATGCACTGAACCTATTTCCTGCTGATTCTGTCCTCTCTTTCAATCTGTCTCCTTCCTTGTTCTCTCTGAAATGCGAGACCGTACTCAAAGATGCGACCATCTTCATTCCAAACTCCTGTGACTCATAAAGACTCAATAAAAGACTTATTTATTAAGGTCATAAAATTTGATTTAAAATAGAAAGACAGAATTAATAACGTGCCAGTCCAGAAGTATGTGAAGGATGAAAGAAATGATGTTGTTGCTATGGTTACACTGTATCCTCAAAGCTAGATCTACAATTAAATAACCTTCCCCCTATATAATTGGTTTTTGCTATTAAAGATGTTGGCTATACTGAGTGTGGGCTGCACGGTGGAGTAGTGGTTAGCCCTCAATGCAAAAAGGCCCTGGTTCAAATCTCAGGCGGGACCCTTCTTTTTGGCGTTTGCATGTTCTCACCGTGCCGTTTTTCTCCAGCTGGGTGCTCTGGTTTTCCTTTCTCAGTCCAAAAACATGCTTCATAGATTAATTGGTGACTCTAAATTGTTCCAAAATGTTTGGCCCTGCAACAGATTGGCAACCGGTTCAGGGGGTACCTCACCTTCAACCCCCAGTAGCTCTGTTGGTTCCAGCAGTTCCACGATCCTGAAAGCAGGTCGGAAGACGGACAGGTGGAATATCGAATGTTTTAAACTGAATTCTGCATCTAAATTTAAGTAACTACAATAATTTGATGTAAAAATAATGTAAAATTAATTATTTTTGTGTTTTTTCTATCAACTAGCAATTGTTGCTGGTTAAAAGTTGGACTGTGACGCTGATAAAAGGTTGATGCAGCTCTTCAGATCTTAAAACCAAGAGTACTAAGGAACTTCTGACTCTTCTGTCATGTCATTTTAGTGCTTGAAAACCAAATTCTCCAAATGTTTCTTTCACCTTCTGGCTTTACGTCTAATGTTGCAAATATGTATCAAACCAATTCCTCTTCAAATATACTTTAATCTACTAGCATGTACTTTAAAGTTCTACTCGAACTGTATTTTTTAATATTGTAAAAGTGTTCTCAGTGGTCTTTTAATTATGATTTTGCAGTTGCAGACATATTTTCTGCAGAGCAGCAGGAGGGGCAGAAGTAACCTCATTATTGATATCCCAGCATGCCTTCGGTTACACTCTCTGCTGTTAGCTAACAGCTCCTCACAAGCTCAAGCTAACATTAGCGTAGGAAAAAAATAAAAAACGCGAACAACATTGGAGCCATGCAGCTGTGCAGTTTTGAGTAAATGTCAGCTCAGATGAGGAAAATGAAGACGTATGTGGATCTATTGGACTGCAACTAGAGGATTTGGAATTGGAGCAGATCTGGGAGATTTTTTTGCTGCATCACAAACCTGAGCTTTTCAAACCGCGGGTTTCTGTCTGCTCCTGATCCATCACGATTTGAATAAAGAAATACTCAAAAAGGCTGTTTTAATCTTAAATTAAATCCTCCATCACAAGAAAAATGCTATAAAACTATGCTAAAAAAAAAAAATTTAATTAATTTCTATTCATATCTGGAAATAAGTTAAGGCATTAAGGGGTTAATGAGATAAGCAATAAAGAAGGAATATTTAGTTGTCTATGACTAAAAACTTTCCATAAATACATGAATTTCTTGATAAATCTTGATTACTGTCTACAGTAGTGACGGATCACACTGTTAGCCCGGATGTCATCTCAACTCGAACAACCAATTCCAATGTACATAAATAATTTAAGTTTCATAGTATTACTATCAAATTTAAGCACAATCTACAAAATCAAAGTAGAATGAACTCACAATTGAAAGTAATGTCATGGACGAGTAACTTTAAGCTAATTGTGATTGAATGTTTAAGTTTTGGTCTCAAAATTCCGCTGCATTCATGTACTGTTGGAAGATTTAGTTCCCAAAGTCATTTTTCAATTTAGTGGATGCTACAAAAATGATTTTTTATATTTTCATACTAAAAGCATTTAAAAAAGACATGGCTAACTGTTACTTTTCATTTTAAATGTTGTTCAACTATGCAGAAACACTTTTTAAGCTTTATATTTCAGTCTGATATAATATAACCGATTTTTCTGGTAGCACCTGAATGCAGCATAGAGCACCTGTCTGAGGACCGTTGCAGTACGTCACACAGGGGCGGTTCTACACTGATGTGGCTATGATTGGTACAGTTTTAGACTGGTTACATTATGTTTTGTCAGCATCGAGTAGTTGTTTATAGTTAATAATAATCTTAAAAACTACCAACAGATTTATGAATATATTATTGCCTAAGCATAGAACCCAACATGATGAAACAAATAATAAACTTTACGCACACAGGCTCACAACTAATCCACTTTAACAGTTAAAATCTCCAGTTAACTGGTTACAAAAATTGAAAATATGAAGGTTAAAGTAATGACTAACCTGAAAAAAAACAGGAAAAGACAAGAAAATAAAGCTTGAAACTACTTTTTATTTTGATCTTTTTTTTTCTTTCTTTCTTTTGTAGCTGGACTACGTAATTTCTACGTTAGTCCTGCACGGTCCTGAATGTGTTTAAATGTCTTTTCCACATTTGACACATCCCCTGGTGGACATGTGAGCATCAGAAACAGCCGCAAAAACCTACAATTTGCTTTTAAACCGTAAATGTAATCCCAACCTTAACCAGCATTTTTAAATGCGCCAGAGGTTGTCTGACCACGTGATCAAAACTAAACCTAAAATCTATTGTAGTGATGGTTGAAGGCTTGTTGGGCTTGCTGTCAGATCTGGCAGCGCAAGGAATTGTGGGTAACCATTTCTTTTGCCTGTCTGGTTAGAATTGGGTTTAAGTTTGAGTTTTCATGTATGTGTTTTGTTGTCTGACCGTTTAACACTGTTTCCATTTGTTATTTTTAGCCTGTTGTGTTTCACTTCTTCCTGCACCCTGAGAGAGAATGAGGGAGAGACTGCTGACCACCCCTCTTATTGTGTTGTTGACGCAATGTTGAAATACTCTACTGAGCGCTTACAATGTAGAGATCAACATTTGCTAAGCAGTAGTTTATCCTGTAATATAGACTTTGCTTAACGCTCATGTCCGAATTAGCATTTTATTCCCGTAATGTAATGTAGCAGTTATGGGCAAAGGGATTATCACGGTAAATCAACTTGGAGGTTAGTGTATTCAGCTTCAAGTTATATGTGGAATAAATATATAAAGAAATTGATCTTACTAATAATGGTACGTTGAATCATCTTGAAGACTAGTACATTTAACTTAAAATTAACAGTGGAATGAAATGTCAATGAAATAAATATTACTAATTATTTTAAGTTTTATCGACCTGGAAGTTTGTGCACTTAACTTAAAATTAACAGCAGAATGAAGTGTCAAAGCAATTAATATTACTAATTATTTTATGTTAAACTTGACATTACTTAATTTTTTTAGGGCAACCACTTTCTATAAATTTTTTTAGTAAACTCTACTTATCCGGGCTTACAGTGCAGCGGTTGTTGTTGTTGGTAGGGATTATAGCATATTTTTAGACCTCTATTTATTATTACAGTACGACCAATTCTCATTAGCTCACGGAAATGAACTCAAACATTGATTTTCTTACATAACAGTCTCAAATTTTATTAACAATTCACAGAAAGAAATATCAGACCCTAAACGTTTTTACACTACTCTCTGCTTTCACCAGCTATAAGATTGTATGAACTATTAAGAAATAGTACAACTGATGAGATTCTTTAATTACATTAAAAAAATGTCATATTTTTGCTTAGTTTTCATGCCAACAAAACAGAAAACTTTCTCCGTTTTGAAACAGGTGTTCAGGACCCTTCCCATCTGCTTTAGCTCTCAGCAGCTCTCCAGCCCCGAATCAAATCTAACAGAGAGCAGCAGACTCTTGACGCTGTCCAGAGAAGGCCTGTCTCCAAGCGCTCTCCATGGTGATAACTGCATTATGTTGAATTTGACTGCAGTAAATGGAGGAGGCAGGGAGACAGAACCAGAGATTGAGTTTCATCGCAATGTGCACATCGGGATCTGATTGAATTCTTCCATTAGGCAAAAGTCATTCTTAATGTCGTCAGTGAAAACGACGCAGATTATCCTTTAAAGCTGCTGATGGGAGGATCTTAAAGAAACATACACACCGTGACAAGTTTGAAATTTTAAACCAACTAGTGAGTTTTTATGGGGCTACGTCTTTGAAAATTCAGAATAAATCTTCTTGTCTCAGCTTTTTTCTTTACTTTTGCCAAGATTTTAGTGTAAAATTCAAGACAAGTTTGATCCTCTTGGCATCCCGTCCACACCACTTCTGTTTTTGGTAGAACATAAGCTTGAGGTTCATGAAAATGTGAAGAAGCGAAACCAGCAATAGGGCTTAAGGGTCCAATTTAGATTCAGTTAAAGGTCCTTTCCTACCTTTAGGAAAGAAGCACAGAGTGCTGCTGTGCTCTGGTTTAATGTGAAAAAGTAGAATCAAAATAAAAAAAAGGTGACTTCACTTCAACAGACTTAGTTAAACATTAAAATCCTTTGAATTCTGCTCAAGGTGAAAAAAACGATTAATTCTGCCCTCTGCTCCAAGCTCTGCAGTTATGTGGCCCATTGTGGTACATGGTTCACAGGTTTAAAAATTAGTTTGATTACTTGCTGTAAACCTGCCATAAAGCAGCAGATGGACGGGGATAATTAACTTCAGGCCAGAGAGCTTGAACTTTCCGTGTAGCCTTGGAAAAAACCTGGCATTTCCAGATAGGAAAACAAGAAAATGAGCAATTGAGGGATGGTGTTATCATTTAAATTAGATTAACAGATTTGGTTGTGGGAGATATTTTTATAAAAATGAAAATCCCAAAATAACTATAGTGTCAATGTAAATAACTTAAATTAAAGCGTCTTATCCACTTGTCCATACTTGAAGATGTACCACCCAAAACAACAAAGCCCATAACCCTTTTGGCAATTGGTGAGTGAAGAAAAAAAATCACCATTCCCAACCACTACCAGGCCATGACATCATTCAAACACAGTCTTTCCTCAAACGCAAACTTTCCTCAACATTGATTAAACTAACTATTGGATTCCAAATAGTGGAAATTCAGCTGGAAATAGGACTGGTATACTGACTGGAGTTTACTCCACCCACCTAAAAATAAAGTCTATAAAAAATTGTTGATTAGATATAGGACGATAGAGGTTTTGTTCACCTGTAGGGTTATACACCTTCCCAAAAAATCAACACATCACTTTTTTAGGCTCTCGTTAAAGCAAAGTAACAAATGAAAAAAAAAAAAAAACACCCCACACATTCAGTAATCATAAAATAAAATACTGCAAATATATGTTTTGAACCCTTTAATACCGCAACTGTTGCCAGCAGACATTTAATGGCTCACAGTCTTTGAACTATAACTCTTTTACGGAATTGCATGAACTGTAGAAACTGTCCAAAAGTTATGGTAGTTCATAGAAACAGATGTTAAATATAGGTATTTGTTGGTGTAAAACTAGATTTTTAAAAATGTAATCCAATAAAATAGCAATCTATTGCAACCTGTCCCCAGTGGTCATTTAAGGAACTGCAACATATGATACTTTGTGGTTGAATTGGATAATAGGGTATGTGTTAAACATAGATGTGAAAGGACCAAAATACAATGTAAATAACCTTTCTGAACCAAAAACAACAAATAAAGATGGTGTAAGGTATGAATGAATGGAATTCACCTTAAAACAGTGTTATAAGGCTTTTTAAGGAGCTAACTTTATTTTTATTTTGTATTTCATTTCCACAAGAAAACATATACATTAAAACAATATAAGTCATCTAACACAGGGGAAATACAAGGGGAGCAGAATGAATAAAAACTACATTTTTCTGCCTCTAGTAACATGCAGTACATTCAACAAAAAGCAAAAGGTTCATCTTCTTACAACATTAAAGCTCAGGGAATTTGCAATAACTGTTTAAAGCATTAGGGGTTTTTCAAATTGATATTTTACAATTTCCTTTATAAAAGCTGTGGTGCTATTCACCTAGAACTGTTTGTGGTTCTCCTTGACTTTGGTGACACCTCTTCATGTCTCTGCCCACAGAAACGTTTTCCAGCATGTGTTGCCTCTCCTGTCTTGTTAGTATTGAAAAGAAACATTTATTCTTAAAGTTCCACTGGTGTTAGTTGGTTAATTGGGTTTTTTTAAAGACTCGTTCAGATGAATATTGTGTTTTTGGTGTTTCAAACATCTTCTTGTGGCATTTTTTGATGATGAAGGGCAAACATTGAGACAATGAAGTTTAAAATTTCATCTCAAAGCATTTCTTTATTCAAAGTATTGTGAATCAGGAGCAGATGAAAAAATGCAGTTTGATAAAGCTCATTCGTACCTCAGAAAATGCGCTGGGCGGGTCACAAGCTCCCTGCTCTGAGCTTTTAGCAACATCGGGGGGAAGGGAAAGCGGGGGAGCGGGGTTGCGGGGTTGCTCTGCACCAACAGTCTTGTTTTCAACTCAGAGGTGAATTTCTGATGAACTACTGCCGCTTTCCAAAAGCTATGTCCTAGAAAATGACACAGGTTTCTTGATGGTTGCTAAAAACGCCACTATCATAACTCAACGACCACTGAGAACACTTTTACGACAGATCATAGTGGCCCTTTAAAGCTGATTTTTTTCAAACACAAATCAGACGAAATAAAATATCAATTCAAGCAAAATATACACATTTAAAGTAAAAGAAATAGCTTTTACAGGTATAGTTTTCTGTGTAAAACCTCTGTCTCCTCCTGATTAAGGCAATTGATCTGATTGAATCTGTCAGATTAAATCTGAGTCACAGCTGTCTTTGTGTTTTCAGTCTTTGAGCTCTAATTGAATAAACCCCTCTCGTGCTGTAGACGTAGAGCTTGAACTTGCAGATGTGTGATCATTAGGTGAGTGTTAAAATCTTCCTGTTTGCTCATTTAATATCCATTTGCATCAGAGAATGCAATGAAGTGTATCGGCGTGAAAAGGGAGCTCAGCCGTGAGATTTCTAATTATACACTTCACACACACACATGAACACACACTCTGACATATGCAGCAAATTCAGGCTGAAGGGTCAGGAGTAATTGTTGTCACCTCTGCCTGCCATTTGAGTTGTTTGGGTGTGTGTTGGTGGAACCTGCTGACACCTCATTACAGGACAACACCAGTCACATCTCACCGCCTGACATCCAAGGACTGTATTAGCAGAGGATTTTACTCAACCAGAAGTTCTTAGTAAATTGTTTTTCCGCCTGTGAGCGACTCTGAAAGCTGTGGGGAGCCATTTTTATTTAGAAATGGAGCAAAAAAATCCACACCTGTGATCCAACATCTTTAGTGCAGGAAGACAGAACAGAGTTTCTGACATTTTCATTTTCTACTTAAACTATTTTAGAGATTGTGTATGTCTGTATATTGTTTTTCATAGTTTGTGCATCTACTGCACAAACTGACTCAAGCGGAGTTTACATGAAAACACATGAATTCATTTCTCCCCACCAAAACAGAAACAATTGTGAAATAATTTACATAAACTGTTTTTTAAGGATGAAAATTGTGTTTTGGGTGTTTTTAGCATGTTCGTAAGACATTTTTTCTGATAATGGATGACATATTTGAAGAAAATTAAGCTCCAAACTGCCTGTCTGAGTATTTCTTTGTTTCAAATTGTTGTAAATCAGGAAAATACAGTTGGAAAAAGTTTATTGCACAGACCTTTAAAATACACTGCGTATGCCACAAACTCCTTGCTCTGTTCCATTCTTTTACATCCACTTATAGACAAACAGGTGCGGGAACGCTTTATTTTCCTCATCTGAGCTGAAATCTGGCTCTGAAATAGTATTGGATAGCTCCAATAATACTCCCCATTTTGGTTGCTCCAGTAATGTTAGCCTAATGGTTTGAGGGGCTTTAAGCTCGAGAGAGAGAGTTTAAAGATTAACCAAACCCTAAATCAACTTTTTTTGTCTGTTGACCTCTATAAATTGGGCTTTAAAGGTGATGTCTGATGGTCATTGTGAATTAAAAAAAAACATTAAATGAACTTGTTTAATTCCTGAAAATATAGTCAAAAACCATCAGTGTGCTGCCCCCTACAGGTTAAAACGAGTCATTTCAGTTGAATTTCGTGATTGGTCAAACCATTTAAGTCCCACATCATTTCATAAATCCCACGTCATGATCTGTAACTAATGATAACAGTTTCACAGTCCACCCCTCTGACTGTGTGTAGAGTCAGACTCCAACTTGGTCTCCCTTTAAACAGATGGATGACAGGAAGTAGGCTTACCCTGCGCCACAAGTCAAAAGTCAGATGCATATTTCTTATGAACTTTTCTACTAGCTATTTGCTCTGCAGAAACCATGTCCAAGAAAGCAACACAGGATTTGTTAAATTTAGGCTAAAAATGGCATAATCATAGATCAAAAATGATTGGAGTGAAACTGTAAAACCTGGGATGTCGACGGTGACACCTAAATAACATGCGCTCTTTTACAGAAATCTTTGACCATCGCATGATCACTGAATCAGCAGATTCTGTCGCAGAGAAAAACAGTTTTGCACACCAGCATAAAAGCTGCCATTCCACACATCAGAATCTGGTGGAATTACACTGATTGGATCAACAATTGAAGAATTTTGGCAGTTGAAAGAATGTCAACAATTGAGCTGAAGCTTTATGGTAAATGGTTAAAGCAAAAAGATATCCCCTTTATTCCAAAAGCCATTACAAATCCCCTGTTCGAGTCAGAATGAGTGAAACAGGAGTGCCCATCTCCCCCATTTATCAACCTTCTGCTAACTGGTTAGACTTTATTTCCAGCCTTGACAGTCATTGTGTTCTTGGAAAAGACACCTGTGTTGCCCCCGGTGTGCGTGTGAGTATAAAGTCACTTTGGATAAAAGCGTCCGCTAAACATAATTTAGGGTTTATTTTGAAATGGGAGACACACAACCTTGTTAGGCAGCTTTATTTCAGGTTTCTGCTCCTCTTACCTTGACCTTCCTGGGTGCTCTTGTGCATGTAACTGTCACAGTGAGTAAGTTACACTGACAAGGTAATGACATCCCTCCAAACAGAGGACACTGCTATGCAGCTGCACAGATTCTCCCATCTATTGTAAGTCTACTGTCCAAAAAAAGTGATTTTTGCTCAAAGATTTGCCTTAACTGAACTGTAAATGCACCTTTATGATGGGTATAAGAGGCACTGGTTGGTTTAAACATCTTCACATGACATTTATCATGCTTTCAAGATCATGAATTGGGCCCCCCCAAAACCCCATGGGGATTGTTGCAGCTCATTGACAACATCCTCTGCAGCAGAACATCTGCTTTCCAGCGCACAAGTCTCCACATGTTTGTGTTGCTAGGCAGGATACTCTGTAATTTTATCATCACTGATTAAGTGGCAGTGTGCGTCTGCCAAGCGCATGCCAGTCTGACGAGGGAAAGTATAGAAATATGATTATAGAGAGGTGGGTTTGTGCGTGCTGGCGGGTAGCATCACTCAGTCTGCTGCTGGCGCTAGACGGCACTCATTATGGAGGTCAAAAGAACAATCAGTGTTTGTTTGGGAGAGGTGTCAAAACAGAACGCCGTTGCTCTTGTCGAAGCAGCGAGAAACGGGTCTATTTATGAGCGAAAGTAGAGGTTCACTCAATTTATCCTCTAATGATAAGCCTGAAGCTGAGAGCATTTTACATCAATGTGCTATGTTCACACTAGCATGTGACATGCGTTCTTGAACACACATTTAGTCTATTTTTTTTTTCCCTTTCTGCTGTTTATTAAAGCATGTGGACCACCTACAGTTGGAAGAGGTTTGGTGTGAAATGTCAAAGCAGTGCAAATCTCATGGACAGCTCTATTCCAATACATGAAAGACTTGGCGTCATATTAATTTCAGACAAGCACAACCTCAAACTATTTTTTTATTCATTATTTTCAATATATTAACTTTTATTCAACCAGGTCAAGACCTCTTTTGTAAGAGTGACTTGGCTAATCTTTGGAATGGAATTGTTTCAATTTATATTTTTAAATTAAAAATCAAAGTAGAGCAAAGTAACTTAGCAGTATGAGATGCAATAGATGTAAAACAGTCAGACATAGAGTGCAAAAATTATAAACAGAAAGAGAATGCTAAAGTGCAAGGTGCAGTAGTTGGCAAAAACATATTAAAAACACAGCCACTGATGGATTGTAGTGTATTTCTCTACTACATAGAAAGAAACAAAAAATCAACATGAAACAAGTTTTGACAATTTTAGTTTGAAGAGTATTCCAAGCAGAAAAAGTGAAGGCTTGTTTCCCAAATTCAGTCTGAACACGGGGAAAATGCAGATGAAAAAAATGCTCTGCAGCACAAATCATAATGACTGGTGAATGTTTGAAGAAGAAGAGCAGAGAGATGTGAAAGGAACCAAACCAAGCAGTGCCTTGCCGTCCTATAGACCGAAGTCTATAGAGAGGACCACTCAGCTCTGCTATACAGTTCACAATGATGAATGGGACCACTACGACCATTCACAAAGTTCCTCCTCCACAATCAATTTCCAATCAGTTGGTCCTTCCGTGAATGAAAAGGTCACTACCAAATCTGAGTCCTTGATTGGTCAAAGTTTGAACTAATTTAATTTGCCAACGTCCATTCAATGGTTGTGCATTTTGTATGTAGAGACCAAAAATGGTTGTAGAAATGTATGGGTGAACACAAGAGATTTGAACGTGGAAGCCCAAAATCTGCATTTACATAGACTTTTCGTTGGAAGTGGCCGCGGGTGATGTGAAGCTAGCTGCTTATCTTACAGTTTAATTGATGTCTTTTATCCCCTTGAGATCTGAATTCATTTCTATCTATATATATATTACAAAAAACATCATTTCACTTATGTTTTGCTTTCAAGAAGAGGCTAAGTAGGTGTCATTTTTAAGCCAAAGAGGTTTGATGTGGATTTGCATAAATAGGTGACAGCAGGTTAAGGAAAAGTCACAGATGTAGCTGCAACAAAAAGGTTTTTTTTCAGAAGTAATATTAATTCAACTCTTAATCTCTTTGTTATATTATTTTTTTTTTTTTTTGCATTTATTGTTTTAGTTGTCGCTGATTTTCTTTGCATTGGAGTTAGTTTGTTGTAAAGTCTCCCATGTTGTTCTCTAAAGCCTTGTTTCCACTGAGAGATACGGTCTAGTACAGTACGTTGATTATCATATATTATCATCTGGTTTCAACAGTAGCTCCACGCTAACTGGAACGTTCCATTTTTTATGGACCTACAACCAATGGGGTCTAAAAATGATATGGTTTGGTGAGACTTAGGTCCATTTTATAAAGGTAACGCTCAAAATGCTGGACTGAACTGGATCACTCAGCAGAAATGAGGTATAAGGCCCTTTTACTTTAATAAACCCCTAAATGCTTTGTGAAAAAATGGCTAAAATAAATCCTGTACTCACTTCTTTCATGTGCTAAGTCTTTCAGAGCATGACTAATTGATGAATAAATGGACTCAAGTTTTTCTCCTGAATGTAATTGAGAAGTTTCTATTAAAGCTTTGACAGACGGCATGTGTATTTATTTATTATATTGACTTTGCAGAAAATCTAAAAGCCGGCTTTGAATGCTTTCAACCACCTCAAAGTGGAAGACTCACCAGACTCTTGATGTTTTTGGCCTAATGACGCCGGCTTTCAAATTGCTCTAATGGCTCTGATGGTTATTTAGGGAAATATCAGGGCTTCCACTGATATTAAGGCTTTATCTTGAGGCTTTCACTTGTAAAATGTGATGAAAAGAAAAAAAATCCCATCCCACAGAAACTCACACATCCACTTTGCAGTGATATTTACAGCTCATGAGCTCTGCAGTGGTCTGCTCAGCACCAAGCCACTAACCAGCCACCCCATGTTGAGTGTTCACTCACACCAGTGGAGACAGACACTGCAGAGCCGGGCCTTCGGCTGGGGTCACATTGCCCCCTGCTGGTTGGGACTGGAACTTTTACTTCAATTGCTGATTTTTTTCGTTTGCAGATTTAAATTGTATTCGATACACTACATTCGAGCATTTCCTTAATTATCTGAAATCCTCAGAAATACTTGACATCTGATCTCATTTTTTAACTTTCCTCAGAACATCCTTTTGCCTTTTTTTCCCCCGTTTTATTACTGGATGCAGAGCTTTTTTCCGGCTGCTTGGCTCACAGTCTCACACTAATAAAAAAGGTTATCATCCTGAGAGTGGCTGCTGGCAGAGTTTCAGCAGCAGAATCCAGAAGATTGACCAGTTAACTCAGCTGACCTCTGCATTCTGTGTTGTTGTAATGATCACTGATGCATACTAACCGTTCTCTTGGATAATGAGAGTGTAGAAGAAGACACATAAATCGTGTGGCTAATTATCAGTTTTGCTTTCAACACACAGTTTAACTTGTAGATTTCAACAAACTAGGAGGAAAAGTTTGATTTTTTTATTAATCTTGTATAATCTAATGTTTAGTTTTTCCATTCCACCAACATGAAGTTTCCACTGGAGTCTGGCTGCATAATTAAAAATAAGGTTCAACTTTTTTTTTCCAGCACACAGTGAAGGAGCTCAGTAAAGTTGTTCTGTCGGTGTCAAAACCAGCCAATCCTCTACTGTACTGCGGAGGGGATGAATGGGGGTAGATGAGTGAAGTGGAGGAAAAAAGCAGACAGGAAGTGACTGCATCCAGTCGGGCCAGCTGAGTCACTCTGGCTCCACAGGCTCCAGCTCGACTGGTATTGATTATTAATTTCTTTCTCTTTCTCTTTAAACCGTTCACATGTGGGAGAGTCCAAGTATGGAGGGAGGGGGGAAGCTGTTGCATCTGAGGTCAAATAACCACTCAGAGGAGTTCATTGCAGCTTTATCAGATTACTTTCTGTAAGGTAATTTGGTCAAACTTATTTTTTTATTTGTTTCTCCAGCTAAAATGTTGAAGCTGTAAAAATAATGGAAGGAATGATTCTGCACGATGAGCGAATCACATCTCCTTTTAAAATGGCAAAAAAAAAAGGCATCCAGATTGGCAACCAGTTTTAATAGAATCCCCAGAAATCCTAGAGACCCTCATGAAGAGCATAAGAAACGTTTATTGTGCAGGATTTTCATTGAACCTGATTCACTTGTTGACCAGATTTCTATAATTTTTTCAATTTTTCCATTCATGATTGAAGTTGTTAAGTTAGGATGGATTTTTCCAGAGTAGATAGATAATGTCATCAAAAACAACAACCTTGTTATTTTTCTACTTCAAAACTTCTTACTCCAGTCTGCCCTGATTTCACTGGTTTAATTTCACAAAATACCCTTGAAATCTAAGTTTTATTTCATATTGAAAGCAACTCATTGCTTTTAGATTTATATTTAAACAAAATCATAAACAAATATTTGTTATCTCTTAGAAATCCCATTAACCTTTTTCTAAAACTTGTCCAATCATTTTCTAAACCTGCTGTTGCATGTATCTTGTCAAGACGTGAAGTTGTTGAAGTATAGAATTGTTTTTTACATAAATGGATTTTCTTAAAAAAAATGGGTTATACACCAAACTTGTCATGTTTATACTGACAGTAAGAGGAGAAAACAAGATGAAGTTGGACCAAAGTCCTGATAAAAATACTACATTTGATTTCAATTTATTTCATTTTTAATTGAAGTAAATCTGCTGCAGCAGGAAGATCTTAATTTACTCAGGAGTGTATTTTATTTTGAAAGGAACTTGCAGGGGCTGTCATCAAAAGTAAAAGTAAACAAACTATTGTTGTATATGGAACAATTTAACTCTTATAATTCTACATTTTTAAACAACATGTATTTTTCTGAACAATGTAGTGGGGCTTTGTGGCTCTCATGAGATTTATGTCAGCAAGAAACTGACCCGACGTTCAAAGGGTGCAGACCATGGTGAATCCCTTAAGAGGTGATGCTGGAGCCTTTCCCAGCTGCCTATTGGGTGAAGGTCTGTTGCAGAGGCATTCATTAAAGATTATTTGGAATCTTCAGTTTACCTATGAAGCATGTTTTTAGTCTGTGGGGGAAAACCCACACATGCACGGGGAGAACATGCAAACTCCACACAGAAAGGTCCCAGCTCTGGTTTAAAGTAGGACCTCCTCACCATGAGGCGAAAGGACTAACTGCCATGCCACTGTGCAGTGTATTTCTGAAACCAACCCATTTTCTGTGTAATCTCAATAAAATTCAAAGCTTGAGTAAAGTTTTGTTTTTTTTTTACTCTATGAGAACTCAAGAGAAGAGACAAAAGTCTTCATCAAAAGCTCCAAATCAAGATCTTCAAACAGTGATTGAGTGTCTGTTTCCACCACCTCCTAACTCACTAAATTATCTCAGTGGAATGTTCAGGAGGAAACAGTATCCCCTAAATAAATGAGAGAAAAAAATATGTTTTATCTCAGGAACAGCCTTTTAGAGGCTGCCGGTCATTGTTTCTAAAACTGTAGGATCATCATTAACTATTTTTTTATATATTTGGGAAAATTACACCAGGGAGTTTTGTTGCATTTAACAATACATGTGCAAAAGCAACAAGAAATTCAGAGGAAAACCAAATACAAATGACACATTTGGACAAAAATTGTAAGATTAATTTTATAGTGTGTGTGGGTGGGCGGGGGGTCCCAATCTGTAGTGGTAGCTGATTCCAATGACTTAGCCCAGGGGTGTCCAAAGTCAGTCCTCGAGGGCCAGCCTCCTGCTGGTTTTCCAGAAATCCTGCCTTATCTGCTGCTGATTACCTGGATCAGGTTATAAGAAGCATCCATGGCAGGTTGGTTGGAAAACATGTGGGACACCCGTCCTCAAGGACTGACTTTGGACACCCCTAGGCTAAGACCCAGCAGGTTCCAAGTAAAAGAAGATGCTTCTTAGAAATTAAAAGTTGAGCAGGAGCTATGTTGCTAAAAAAAAAAAAAAAAAAAAAAAAAAAGCAAATAAATACCCTTATTGGCTCTAGCAGTCTCATGAGCCCGAAAGGATTCAGTGGGTTCTGTGGATGGATGGATGGATGAAAAGGAAGCCAACATGGGAAAGTCAAAGCCAGAAAGATTTCCTGTGCTTCAAAGTCAGGCTGAATGAAGATTAAAACCATTCATTTTCAGTTGGGCACTGAGAGCACAGGGGTCGGATCACTAAAGTCTCTGTCTGACTTTCATGACAGTCTATGATAGCACTGAATAAAAACATTTACCTTCCTCTTGGCTGTTATTGGTTTGCCGGGGTTCAATATGTTATTCATTAAAGTAAAGCAAATGAAAGGTAAATGAGCTCAGTGCCTCATCTGTCACTGAGTAAAGATTCATTTAGAGAAGGGCAGGAGCGTCAGCGTTTCAGTTTTAGAGACAGGAACCAAAACGCTGTTGTGAGTTTGACTGTTGGAGATGAAGTGCGTACTGCTGGCCCCAGAGGGCGACACGGAAATGACTTTGTCTTTGACGGAAAAGAGCTGTTGAAGCGCCTGAGGCTCCTTTCTTTTCCTGTCTCCCTCTGCTGCTTCCTATCACTCTCACTCCCATTTATCTTCTGTGTCTGTTCAGTGGCGTTACACATCAGCACAGAACAAAGAAACAACGCTAACCCAACTCGATGGAAAACAAAACACCTTCACAAAAATGTATTATAAGTCCCTCAATTACGAGAAAAGGTTTGAGTTTTAAACTGAGTAAAACTAAATTCCTGCATTTATTTCATGGATTTATACTTATTTTTTTAAGATCTTGCCCTTTTCACCTGGGAGAACCAGATTCAACTCCCGACTAGAGCAAGCTTCCAGTATATTACAACTGGTAGATCTGTGTTCAAACATATGCATATAGTAACTGGATGGAAGAAATAGAACACCAAAACTACGGCAGGAGGAAACTCAAGCAAGCTCAATATAAAAAGTATCTGACCTCACATTGAAAATTATGTCGTGGGCACTGAGTATCCCTGTAACCAACTACCAAAATAAAGGGATGTACTATTTGAGACAGGAATAGAGGCTGGAGACAAAGATCAAGAAAGCATGCAGAGAAGTTACCCAGCTCTCAGAACTGCTGAGAGACGTGATGAAGAAAGAGATACTCTAAAATGTCCAAACCTGAGCCACTGGAAACAGCCAAGAAAAGACTCCCAGCCTTTGCTTCCCACCTGGAGAAATACCCAAAAGAGACGAAGGTCAGGAGGGTAGACCAATGATCTTCCCTGAACCATCGGTCTACTCCCAAAGGTGGTATGACAACATCAGGACAAAACCAGGAAGAAGGGGAGACTGAGCAATACTGGAGCCGCATTTGGGAGAAGAAACCTCACATAACAATGATCCTAAGTGACTCGTGGAATTAAGAGTAAAACATAGGGATCTCTGGGGAGCAAGATCCAGCATCCGCAGAGGCAGACATCCAAGAAAGAGTCTCGGGTATAAGGAACTGAACAGTTGTGACACTGTCACCACATTAAAGTATATTGGAATGTATGTAACCATGTTGTGAAAAAAAACCTTGCAAGGGCAACATGTTTTCTGTATACTGTTAGAAATAAAGTGGCTAGTGTTTGTAGAAGGATGGACTGTTTAAAAACAAGTACAAATGAACTTAATAGAAAAACAGGGCATCGGCACCTGGAGCAGGAAAAAAGGCTGTCAAGGAAGGGGCGGGGCAGAAGAAGGAAGCCAGGTGTATCACGGAGGACAGAGTCTGGAAGAGGAAGAGAGGAGCTGGCCTGAGGATTCTCCCCCCCGACATCCAGAACCTGTTGCTACCTGCTTTTCGTCACCAAATTACCTTTTTGCTCCTTTCTGTGGATGGATTATCGCATGGGTTTTTTTGTTTTCCTTTTTTTTCCCCTTCCCATTGGATATCATCTTCACAGACTTGGACAGAAACTGGTGAGACCGAGCCTGTTTATTTATTTCGGATTTTTTTTCTACGCGTAGCCTGGACTGAGAGAAGAACTGATCAGTTTCAGAGACATTACTGAATGGTGTGAACATTCATGTTTGTAAATGTGTCAATTGGTGGTGGACCTGTTAATTGAAAATTTGTTTGGGGCGTGGTGCACCTTAATATGAATACAACCAAGGCAAAAGCTAAAGTGAGACTGTTGTAGAGTGTTTTTTTATGTGTAAAGTGGATGTTGCTCACACATTTAAGCTGTTAAAATGCTTATGTGTACTCTTTCTTTGTGAGAAGGCAGAGAAAGTTGTTACACAGTACCAGGGCCTAAATTATCCTTGATCCATACTAGATATGAAAGTTGACTGAACCCCATGAACACTTGACAGACAACTACACCATGAATGACTAATGAAAGGGAGACATGTTCTGATCCTGAGGGAATCCAAGTACCATGCTATGACCACACTTGAGACAAACACATACACATACAAGATGTCTTTGAGACTACCCAACATAAAAGCATGGTGTAAGACAGTCACAGGCAGGACTGATGAGGAACACTGTAACTAAGTGGTTGGTATAGTGGAAATAAATGTGTCAAGTACGGGCTGAAAGTCTCATGGTCAAGATGGGAAACGCCTTTTTGAGAATGGCCATGCAAGGAACCTGTGGGACTTTGAGATCCAGACTAAATGGTAATGGCTAACAGAACAGAGTAGAGCTGGACAAGAAGGAGAAGAAGCTTGTAGTGGTGGATGTAGCAAGCGATAGCAACATCATGAAGGAACACGAGAAGGTGGAAAATACAGAGGGCTGAGAGAGGATCTGGAAAGAACTTGGAAGGTGAGGAGAACAGATGTACTGACAGTGATTAGAACACTGGGATCTGTGACCCCCAAACTGGTAGAATGGCTCTAGCAGATTCCAGGAACAACATCAGGGATCTCAGTCCAGAAGAATAAAGTCCTTGAAACAGCTAAGAAGATCCCAGGGCTGTTGGTAGAAGATGGAAATTTGAAGGTAGTCAACCCTTTAACAGGGAAAGTAGGGACTTTGTCTTTTTATTGTGTTAAAAGTATCTCATAATGATATAATATACTATATTTCCAAAATAAAACTGGATTCATATATGTAAAATACAACTATAACCAAAGATAAAAGTGTATTTTATAACGATGTGACTCAAGGTTTCAGGAAGTAAAGTCAAATTGATTGTACCTGTCTTCAAAGACAAACCTTTGCTCTTTTTCCTATGAAACCATTAAAAAATGTCAGGAGCTTTATTTTGTTTTCCAAGTCATTTCTCCAATCCCCATAACTTCCTGTGTCTCTTAACGATTACCACAAACATTAAAGCCTATCCTGGTTGCTGTGGCGACCGGCGTTCGTCATGGCAACACCCCAGCGGTTTCCCTTGCTGGTGGAGGGAGCGGGTGGGGGTGTTATCAGGCAGGAAGGTGAGATAAGGAAGTGGATTTTTCATTGAGTAGATAAAAGAGCTGCTGATACTGGTCAGTAAGCCATTTAAACCACAAGAAAAGGCTGGAGATGCCTATAGATATTGAAAAAAAAAAAAAAAAATACAATAAATAAGGTTATTTTAAATGTTCCAGGAGAAACTTTTTCAAATCTGTAGAGACACATCTGCTGTCATCCATGAAAAAGAAGCTATTTTCTTTGTTTCTAGGCTCACAGCAGAGATAAAACATCATTAAGCATTCAGCGGGAATGCAATAAGACATAAGTTTCAGCTTCAGGCTACAGCTACGATTTGAAACAGTGATTTATAAGCTCTGACATAAAGTCTCATCTTTTACAGAAGTCAGACATATCTGCTTCTGAGAACTCAAGCTGTGCTCCGTTTCACTCTTCTGCGTTTCTATCTGTGTGATCTTCAGGTCTTAGAAACATAAAACACACATTTTAAAAAAGGATTACATTTTTCTTTAAGTATTTTAAAGTTGACAGAATTGAATTAAAAATATGATGCTATTGGAGTTCCAGCAGTTTATCCAGTTAAAGATAAAGTTTATCCAGTAAAGCGGTAGTGGTTTCAAGACAAATACTGGTTGATGAAGTAACCACTTCAACACATAAAAAAACATTTTAATTTTACACATTTTCTTATTTTATATGTAATATCCCTTTTTTACTGGAAGTTTATCTTTTTTTTTGTCAGACGTTTTGACCCTAAAGACCACAGCAGAATGTTATTCTATGTATTTATGCTGAAATTGTTCTGCCAGGTTAGCTAGTAATCAGCTCTGGGGTTCTGTCCTCTATTCTCATTTCTCCTCCTCTCTTGGACTCTTTATTCTTTATTGTATTTAGTTCTCCATGCTTTTGTTGGTGCAGTTCGATTCACATGTTGTTCTTCTCTCCCACTCCCCTCTGAAATCACTCTTTCAGATCCCAGGTGGATCGCCCACGCTCCTGCTCCTGGTCGTGGACTGCACTTCTGCTTCGTCTGACTGAGGACTTCATCACCACTCGTCCCTCAGCTCTGTCTGAATGAACTCTATTTAAATACATAGTTGTAGAAACTAATTTTTCTTTACCAGTTCTGGTATCGCCTGTTCGTCCTGGGATAGGATCTCTCCCTCATATGGAATCCCTAAGGTTTCTTCCTTTTTCCTGACTCAGGTTTTTTAGGAGTTTTTCCTTACCGAGAGGGAGGGTCTAAGGGCAGAGATATCCAGTTTATTTAGTCTGTTTTTCTTCATGTTTCATGACTATTTTCTAGATCTATAAAATTACCTGCATGAAGCCCAATGAGGCAAATTTCTTTGTGATTTTAGGCTATATAAATAAAATTGAATTGAAACTGAAATAAAAAAAATAAAATAATAATGCTAAATGGTGTATACTTTTATAGCCCTTTTCAGTAACACCTTATAATAACTATCCGCTATAACTAGTTAATAATTCATTAATAGACTGTTAGTTATTGGGTAATAAATGACTTGTTAAATAACAGTTAACAATTTGTTAAGTATTTATAAACGTACCTTACAGACAGACAATAAATAGTTAACAAGCTGTTAGTTAACCAGTTTTAAATGACCTGTTAACCTATTTATTAAAGATTTCTAACTGTACTTTATTAATTTGTAAAACATGTGAATAAGATATTGGTAAATTACTTACTAATGACTTGCTAAGATATGGTTGATATTTTATACATGCTACTGGGACGTTATTTTAAAGTTGTAGCTATTCCTCATTTATTAACTGTTTGTAAATGAGGAACATTGCCAACTTTAGAATAATGTCCAAATAACATATATAAGCTAAGGACCAATGAACAACTAATATATTAACTCACATTTACAAGTAATATGTGAAGCTTTGTTTTGAAGCAAATATGTGTAACAAGTTCAAAGTACAAAAATTTGATGTTTCAAATGTTTTATCACAACCTTATTCCACTAATATATTTTTTTATCTGTCTGCTGTATTTGACCAAGGAAACACCACAAATGGAGTGTTGAACATTGTGTTTATTGCACTTAAACACACACAAAGCCGTCATTGACTGATCAACATAATACACCAGACCCATAATTTTGGGACTTTTTTTGTACAAAACAGAAAAAAAAAATGATAAAACAAGCCAACAAGAAATAACTTGAACCCACTTTAATTAAACAGGACCCAAGCTAAACTGAACTGCTCTATGATACACTCCCACACCTATGTTTTTTTTGACAAAGGAATCAGCTTTCCTTTCTTCTTCTGATATTCCACATCCCTCAAAAGGTTTGGATCGTTTTGCAACACTTTGAGACATTTTTTTGCAAAGTCCTGAAGTTGTTGCTGTGGTGTATGGGCAGCCAGCAACAACTTATGTCTTTGGGGCCACCGCAGCCAATTCACAGATTGGGGCATTGGCGACAATGGTGTTTCGGTCAACACCGACCTTTTGATATGCCACACTCAGCTTTTTCCCTTTCTTGAATGCCTTTAGGACTTTGTTGTATCTTTTTATGGCCTCTTGAGGATGACGTGCTGAAACAGAAAGAAACCTAAGTAGAGCAGACATACAAGTACTGAATGAACAGAAGGAGACAAACACAAATGCTATATGGTTGCAAAAAGTAATTGACACAGGACAATATTTTCACGTGACGTCAGAAAAAATTAAGACATCGCTGTCAGTGTGCAAAGTAATTTCTGTTTCACGATTATAGACAGGCAAGGCTGACATTTGAAAGCTGTCAACAGCAATTTCACATAAACATAAAAAGGTGGCCTTATCAATTGTAACGGAAAAAAATCAAACAATTTTAACGGTTTTAATTTTCCTCTTTTATCATTAACAAATCAAAGTGCAAATGTCGGTAAATATTTGTCTAATTTATGCTAACACTAGCATTAGCTTTGGCTATGAGACGTGGAGCTGCAGAAGATCTTTTATGGCCAGTTAAAAACTACCTAAATTTCTGTGCTCAATGTAATCAATGTAAACAGAGCAAAGCGCATTACTGTTGCAATGTTTTCCACTGCAGTCAGTGAGCCGCTGTTTGTTCAGCCATGGTTCTAACATCAAGCCTCTTAGCTTTTGTTCATAACTGTGTCAGATCTGCAGGAAAATAAAGGTAAAAAATTATCAAATTAATTTGAAACTGTTGCAGTAAATATGAAAATAAGTATTTGCATGCAATTGTCTAAATACGTACAGCCAGCATTGAACTTTTTCATGGCTGCTCTTGTTTTGAAAGCTGAAAATACATGACTTAATAGCTGCACATTCACTGTGACAAACCATTCTTGTTTCTACAATTATTCCCAGAAATATTTTATTAGACAACAAAAACCCCTTAAAACAACAACTACATTTAGCCTTGGATGTAATCAAAATGTGCTTAGACATGCAGCAATGTGGATCTTTGCTGAAAGTATTAAATGTGGCCAACATGGATTTCCATCAGTTTCTATGCCTGATCGCACTAAAAATAACTAACATAGCCAAAAAGAGAAATTCTTAACCTCCAAGTTCTGTGGAGATACTCGCATCACTTTGTGTTTCATACCACTGTATTTTGAAGACCCAGAGTCACAACATTGACTCATTGGCATTTTGATCTCTCCTTAATGCATTTCTGATATAACCTGTTTTCTCCTTATTTGCTGAGGATATTTCCTGAATAAAAGACCAATAGCTGCTGGTGGTTTTCTTTCAGGAATTTCACTAGAGTCCAGTGCTGGGGAAGCTGGGAGCATGTATGAGCAGGAGCTGAGGTCCATCACAGAGGTCTCTTTATCTGGAGAGGACCTGTTCTCTCCAGATAACTCAAAAATAGCTCAAAAACCCCAGCAGATGCCAAAACACCACTGTGGCTAAAAAATTAGATAAATCCCAACTTAGTTTAAAATAACCCTTGTATTTATAGAACGAGTGAGTAAAAAAAAAACCTTCAGACTTAAAACGTGGACTGCTTTTGGAAAACTGGAGATCTGTGTGTGTGTCTGAGATGGAGTGTTTTGAGGTCATCGTGGCAACGAGCACCCAGAGGGAGGCGCAGGGCTGCGTCTCTCATTGAAAACAATGCCCTGCTTGCATCTTTTGAACCATTATCCTCAGAGTAAAAAAAAAAAAGTCAGAATCCAGAGATTTTAGACTACAGCTAGTACAATTTGACTAGTGAAAATACGTGGCTCGATACTTGCCCTCAACATTTTTGGAACCAAACCATTCCTGTTTTTACAATTATCACCTAAAACATCACGTAAAATAACAAAGAAATGTATCCTGGGAAGCAATCAAAATGTGTTAGGGCAATGCAGACATGTGCGTCTTTGCCAATGGTATCAAATGTGACCAACATTAATTTCTATCACCTTTTGTGCTTGAATACTCTAAAAATAATGAAAGGTCAAAATTTTCAATAAAACATTCAATAATTAGGGATTATTTAAATTTTCATTTAGATTTGTGAACGATCTAAGAGAGAAAATGAAAATACAGTTCAGCAGGACATTTATAAAATAAATATTGTACATATTTCAGTTGAAATTGGTAAGATTCCCTTTTATTATTTATTTCAGATTGTGCTAAACAGCCTTCAGCTGTCAAGTTTGCCGTTCGCCAGTTTGTCTGACGCCACAGTAAAAAGGGTCTATTAATGGTTATATTCCACATAAGTCTGTCCTAGTGATTTATCTGTGTGCTGTATTATTACACAGTGAAATTACTTTAGTCTCCATTGTACTCCCTCGTAGAGCTGCCCTCTGTTCTTCTGGCAAAAACTGTTCTGGAACTTTGCTTCGAGAAACTTCACCTGCAGGAGAAAAAAAAAACACGAAAAACGGTTCGTTTTTCGTTTTTTCATATCCGATTTGAAGTTGAAAAACAAATGAACGAATGATACACGGATTGATGAGCCACAGCTGTGGGACAGGGTGGCGCTGCATTTTGGATGTTTTAAAACCACAAGCAGAAGAGCCAGAGAAGGAGACGACAGGACAGAGGAAGACATGCAGGAAGCTGCCCCGGCCAGGCATCCAGGGGGATTCCCCCTGTGTGACACATCACAAAGGGGGATTCCCCTGTGTGATGTGTCACACAGGGGGAATCCCCCTGTGTGACACATCACACAGTGACATCATGTGACTATGTCACTGAGTGATGATGTCATCACTCCGTTTTTTTGTCAATGAGTGATGACATCATAAGACATCATATGACATCATCTCAGCATTTCATTTTCTATAAAGCAGGGAAGCAAACGGATTTCAAACAGCAAGAAAAGCAAAGCCTCCACCAGAAACAACAAACAGGTTTCAACAAGAAACCAAAAAAAACACTCAGCCAAATGGCACACGTGGAAGAATTTCAGATGGATGTTTCCATTGAACAAATGGACAACATCACAGAGAGAATTCTGCAGCAAAACGACACTCTGCGCAGACATGCCGAGGCTCTGTCCGAGGCATTACAGACAAGAAAAAATGTAGATGCTTCACACGAAGACATGAAAAATTCCCGGAAAGCTGCTGTTCGGGAAAACAAAAGACTGGTGAAGCAGGTGGAGGCTCTGAGAGCGGACGTGGAACAGCAGATCCACGTGGAAAAAATATATGAAGAAGAGAGGCTGAAAACGGCTCAGTTCTCAGAAAGTAATCAACAACTGAGAACAGTAACAGCCGCACTTGAGACCAAACTTCAGCAACTGCGAGGAATGAAAGAACAAATTTCTCGCTTCAAGGCTGAGCAAAACAGTTTGGAAGAAGAGAGCAAAACTCTCCGATCTGAACGGAAGAAACTCCAGAGAAAGATTGAACGCAAACTACCCCTGGAACTGGTATTGAGAGGAGAGTTTGATCAATTCCAGGCCTTCTCTCAACAAACTGAGGAACTAAGGCAAAACGTCCAGGAGTTGAGAAGACAAAATGAGGAACGAAAGAGGATGGAGGAGGAATATCCCTCAATGGTAGAAGAGTCGTACCACCTCATAGAGTTGAAAGTTCAGCTGGAGAAGGAGATTTTGGATGAGACAAAGCAGCACAAGGAGACTTGTCAGCTTGTTCATCATGAAGAGGAAAAGAGACGACCTGAACCGCTTCAAGAACAAACCAACGGGCTCACACATCTCTGAAACAGCTGCAAGAAGAAGTAGTTGAACTGGGTGTTCAATACAACACTATGCTGGATAATGTGAAGCGCCTCCGAGAGGAAACAAAGACCCTCAAGGAGGGAAAAAAGGAGCTGGTTAGCCTTCTGCAGCAACGTCAGATATTGAAGACTGACTGTAACGATCTAAAAGCTGAAACTGACAAAGTGGAAGCTGAAAACGGTCATCTTCATATTGAAGTTGCTGACCTGCAGAAAAAGCTTTCAAAATTGAAAGATGTTGAGCACAGAGTTACAAAGGCGAAAGAGAAAAATCTGAAGGCAAAGGAAGACCACGACCTCCTCCAGAGCCAACTCCAGGACCTGCAGGTTCAGATCCAGGTTCCACAACAAGCAATTGTTGTTTTAGAGACGGAAATCCAAGAGCTTCAGAAAAAAAATAGGGATCTAAAGGAGGCTAAAGCTGAATATAACAGACTCTCAGAAGAGAAGTCCCAGCTTGAAGAAAAGAGAGAGAAGCTTCAGAAAAAAGTTTCACATCTGAAACAGCAGCAAGAAGTAGTTGAACTGGCTGTTCAATGCAAAACTATGCTGGATAATGTGGAGCGCCTCCGACAGGAAACAAAGACCCTCAAGGAGGAAAGAAACGAGCTGGTTAACCTTCTGCAGCAACGTCAGATATTGGAGACTGACTGTAACGATTTAAAAGCTGAAACTGACCAGGTGGAAGCTATGAACGATTATCTTCGTGCTGAAGTTTTTGACCTGCAGGAGATAATTTCAGTCTCTAGCGATGTTGCACAATAATAGGTATTTCTCCTATTATTTGAAATTAGTTAAGTAGGACAAAAACATTTCTTAAGGTAGGATATATTCTTTAGGAGTAATATTAGTTGAAATTAGAGGGCAGGGGCAAAAGACTTTAGATGCAAGTAGGAAACACATGCCCCCTCCCCTAAAAAAAAAAAAAAAAAAAAAAAAAAATTAGAGAGTAGGGATAAAAGACTTTAGATGAAAATAGGAAATAAAAAAATAATTAGAGAGTAGGGGTAAAAGACTTTAGATGAAAGTAGGAAAAAAAATTAGAGAGTAGGGTTAAAGACTTTAGATGAAAGTAGGAAATAAAAAAATTAGAGAGTAGGGGTAAAGACTTTAGATGAAAGTAGGAAATAAAAAAAAGAAGAGTAGGGTTTAAAGACTTTAGATGAAAATAGGAAACACAAAAAAAATTAGAGTAGGGGTAAAATACTTTAGATGAAAGAAGGAAAAAAAAATTAGAGAATATGGGTAAAAGACTTTAGATGAAAGTAGGAAAAAAAATAAAAATTAGAGAGTAGGGGTAAAAGACTTTAGATGAAAGTAGGAAAAACACACACAAAAAATATTACCCCTGTAAAGGACTTTAGATGAAAGTAGGAAATACACACTAAAAAATAAAAAAATCAGAGAGAAGGTGCAAAAGACTCCCCCAACTTAAAACATGCACACACAAACACATCTCCTGATACAGCACAAGGGCATATTAGTCATAATCGAGTCTAGCTTAAAAAAAAAATGGACGACACACTAAAAGGTGTGTTTGTGTGAGTTTTTTCTAAGCACTTCAATTTCCCCCACCCAACCAGATTTTAGGATTATTATTAGTTAAATTAAAAAGTGTTGCAAATCTTTACAATTCGCCCTCTTAATATTTTGAAATCTGGTCACACAGAAAGAATTGCAATACACCAAATTTTTCCCCTCCTTCAACCATCACCTTATCGGGGTGGAGGGGTTTGCGTGCTCGAGTGATCCCAGAAGCTCATCTGTCCAGGGCTAATACCAATGGTATGGTGTCTTATGACAGATGGATTCTAGGTGACGAGTCAGACTAAGAGTGGTTCAGAATCTCCAAACAACTCAGAAATAACTTGGTCCCACATATCTCAGATTCAGCTTTTTGCAGGCCAGACGGAGGCTCAGATCCTGGGTTGAGAGCCAGACCCACTGACCAGGAGACAAGTTGGGACACACGCTGCAGTGGCTGTCTGCCTTTCTCGGATGTGGTGGATGGAGTGCTGGAGCTGAACGTGGGCCACCTCCCATGTTTCCTCACAATTGCAGAACCAGTCATCTACAGCTGGCAGCTCTGAAGGTCCCCGGGCCAGGGGACCTTCAGAGCTGCTGACAGAGATGCCCAGATTGTGACACGGAGCTCTCCTCATCCGAAAAAATGAACTGAAGACCCGGTCTGACATGATGTCCTAGGGCAGTCCATATTGTCAGAAGACCTGGTGCAACAGATGCTCAGCTGTCTCCAGGGCAGACGAGAGCTTCAGCAGCAGGATCAACCGTACTTGCCTTGGAGAACCGGTCCACTACGGTCAAGATGACGGTGTTACCCTGGGACCAGGGCAGATCCGTCACAAAGTCCACTGCGATATGGGACCAGGGTCATTGTGGAACAGGGCAGCAGCTTTAGGAGTCTCTATGTCCCATAGTGAGATACCGAATGAATGTTGAAAGAGAACATTAGGTTAACAAATTAACCCTGGTTCTCTGAAACACGAGTGAGGTATCTCACCAGACAACCCTTCTTGCCTGGAGTGAGAAGAGATGAACTTCCTTAGACTTAGGAGGAAAAGGTGACATCCCACTCTTATAAAAGTTGGAAGTCCCTCCTTCTAGAGTGGATGTCACTTCCTGTCGGTCAGTCAGGACTGGCATAATGTGAAAAAAGCTACTGGGGACAGTGCATACGAGGAATGTCCCATAGTTAGATACCTCACTTATGCTTCAGAGAACGGGTTCTTCCTGGCCAGCGAACCACCTCACCTGCCCTTTACAAGCCTTTGCAGGTTCTGGCTTTAAAACATCTGAAAAATGTACAATTGTTCAAATAAAAACTTAAAAAATAAATCTAACAAAAAATTGTTGGTTTCATTTTTTTCTAATATATATCAACAATCTCACTGACACCTGCAGGTGGAGTCACTGGTTTGATGATATGTTACATTTTTTAAAGATTTTATTGCCAACCAATAGTAAAAGGAGTTTTCAATTTTAAATGTCAGAGGTTAAAGGTGAAATGCTAAACGCATGGGAGAGTTTGCCAAGTATTCGTGGATTCATTCATATGATCAGTCTAAACATGCTTTACAAAGTTTGATTTTTGCAATATATATATATTATATATATATATATATATATATATATATATATATATATATTATATATATATATATATATATATATATATATATTTTGCAGGCAACTGACAGTGAATGTAACAACAATCTCCAAATGTGTGTAGATTTCTGTTGAAGAACAGTATGTGATCTCCCTAACACCTACCAGGAAGTGATAATAATCAGCTCTGGGGTTCTGTTCTCTATTCTCATTTCTTCTCCTCTCTTCTACTGTTTATTATATTTAGTTCTCCATGCTGTTTTTGGTGCAGTTCGATTCACATGTTGTTCTTCTCTCCCACTCCCCTCTGAAATCACTCTTTCAGATCCCAGGTGGATCTCCCACGCTCCTGCTCCTGGTCGTGGACTGCACTTCTGCTTCGTCTGACTGAGGACTTCATCACCACTCGTCCCTCAGCTCTGTCTGAATAGTAAGTAAGTACAGTAAGTAAGTCTTTATTTATATAGCACTTTTCACAGAGGGCCACTCACAAAGTGCTTCACACAAGATAAAATACAGGACGAATCAATAAAACAGTAAAAATAAGAGATAAAATACTACTAACAAACAAAACTTCAGGTAAGGGGAAGATTAAATAAACTTAAAATATCATCTAAAAGCTTTACTAAAAAGAAACGTCTTCAATTGGCTTTTAAAACACTCAACAGAGTCAGTTTGACGCAGTGACAGTGGGAGAGCGTTCCAGAGTTTTGGGGCAACTGTCTGAAATGCAAGATCACCTCTGGTTTTGAAATGACTTTTTGGAACGGTTAAAAGGTTCAAAGCTTCAGATCTTAAGGATCGAGCAGGAGTATAGGGCTGTAGAAGTTCAGAAAGGTAACCAGGGGTCTGTCCATGCAAAGTTCTAAAAACTAAAGTTAAAATCTTAAATTCTATTCTAAAACTAAAGCCAGTGTAACGATGAAAGGAGAGGCGTGACGTGTGTGCGTTTATTGGCTCCTGATAAAAGTCTTGCAGCAGAATTCTGAACCATTTGGAGACGTTTCACAGATTGTTTGTTGAGACAGGTAAAAAGGGAATTGCAGTAATCTAAGCGAGATGAAATAAAAGCATGTATAATCAGCTCAAGATCAGATTTAGATACAATTGATTTTAATTTAGCCACATTCCTCAGATGAAAATAACAATTTTTCACAAGCTTTCTCGAGTGTTGATCAAAAGACATTGAATTGTCAAACCAGACACCGAGGTTCCTCACACTAGATTGAAAAGAGGAGTACATAGATGCGAGGAGTGTTTTGATTGAGGGGATTTTAGCATCAGGAGCAAAAATCATAGTCTCTGTCTTTTGCGAATTAAGGAGTAGGTGATTTTCAAGCAACCATGCTTTGATAGTGGCCAGACAATCAAACAGAGAGGATAGCTTGTGATAATCGTTTTCAGTGAATGAGCAATAGAGCTGGATGTCATCGGCATAGAGATGGTAAGAAATATGCTTAAATTTACTGATAAGCTTCCCTAGCGGAATCATGTACAGCATGAATAAAATAGGGCCCAGAACAGATCCTTGGGGAACACCACAGGAAAGCTTTTGTGTTTCGGAAGACAAAGTGTTAACTGTGACATTGTAGGTTCTGTCACTAAGGTAGGAAACAAACCAACTCAGTACAGACCCAGAAACGCCATAATCACAGCAGAGTCGATCAATCAGAATACTATGATCAACAGTATCAAAAGCAGATTTAGATCTAAGAGAATGAGGACTGTGTACTGACCAGAATCAGCAGCCATGAGTACATCATTTGAAACTCTCAGAAGAGCTGTTTCAGTAGAATGGTTATTTTTAAAACCAGATTGGAAGGCATCACAGATATTGTTTTCATCTAAAAATAAGTTAAGTTGTTCGGCAACAGTCTTTTCCAAAATTTACTGATAAAAGGAAGTTTTGAAATTGGTCGGAATTATTAGGGTTGGGAGCAGATTGGGTTTTTTAAGAATTGGATTTATCATTGCATGTTTCATGAAGGAAGGTACAGATCCCGATTTCAAAGAAAAATTTATAAGATCAACAACAGTTGAACCAATACTGTCAAACAATTTTAAGAATAAAGAGGTGGGAATTATATCAAGGGGGCAAGAAGAGGGCTTGATCTTATTGAGAAGAGAACGAATGTCGTTCATTGTAACCGGTAAGAAATTTGACCAAAGTTGTGAGGATTGAGGACAAAATGAGAGTTGAGAGCTGGTTGGAGAAGGGATACTTTCAGTAACATTTGAGATCTTAGTCAGGAAGGCTTGAAGAAATGAACTAAGATCAGATCCGGAGAGGTGTATTGAGGAGGAGGGGGACACAAGGGAATTGATGGTATTGAAAAGAGTTTTGGGGTTTCTTTTATTTGATGAAATAAGTTTGTGAAAGTAGGTCGACCTGGCATCTTTGATCATTTCATTTAGAGTTAAGACCAAGTCTTTCAGACGTAGCCTGTGCACTTCCAATTTGGTTGTTTTCCATAAACGCTCAGTTTCCGACAGAGTCTCCTAAAACTGCGTATTTCCTCGTTCATCCAAGGCAGGGCTGCTCATTCCTGGTCCTCAAGATCTACCACTGCCTGTTTTCCAGCTCTCCCTGTACTGCTTGCTGCTGATTACCTGGACCAGGTGTGTCCTTTCAATCAGATTGTGGAGACATCTGACTGAGCCAATCAGCAGGTGGCAGGGCTTGGAGATCTGGAAAATAGTCAGGGTGGTAGATCTCGAGGACCAGGAATGAGCAGCCCTGATCCAAGGAATGATTTTTTAGACACAGATGTCTGCCTGACAGGGGCAATTATCTAAAATAGCCTCACAATGATTGTTAATCATTGGAAGTTGTTTCCTGTGACGTCATTTCCGGTGAGCGTTACCCAGTGCTTGGTCGTTGCTTCTGTAGCTCCTGCTTTTGACTACCTGATCTGCTGATATCTTAGTGTAAATCCTGTTTGTTACTTAAAATCTTAAGTACCACCTTTTGTCTTTTAGTGAGTAAACTACTGTGTTAACCGTTGCTCTTCTAACCACACAAAGCGTTTACGTAATTTTTTCGTTAGCAAAAACACCGCTAACCATAGCTTAGCATTGAGCTATGGATTCCTCCTCGTCTTCTTGTTCCCCTCTTTCCTGCTCCATGTGCCATATGTTCAGCGAGGACCCTGCCTCCTTTACTGGAGATAGTGGTAGATGTGTGAAGTGCAGTCTGATTTTAGACTTGGAGGCCAGGCTAGAGCAGCTAGAAGCACGGGCCCGCACAGTGGAAGCTAAGCCAGCTAGCAGGTAGTATACTCGTAGCGCGGGCCGCGCTACTTCCAGGGCTAACAAAGCTAGCATCCCAGCACCCTCCCGCAGCCGGGGGAAACCAGGATGGGTTTGTACCGGTGGGAAGGAAGCATAGTGCAAAAAGCAAACACTTAGAGCACCCGAAGCTTCTCGTGTGTAATAGGTTCTCTCCCCTCAGCGACGCACCGCTGATCCCCAAACTCTGGTGATTGGCTCCTCTGAAGTTAGACACGTGAAGCTCCAGCGGCTACAGTCAGGTGTTACCCGGGGGCCAGAGTTGGTGACATCGAAGGAAACCTCAGGTTGTTAGCCAAGAGTAAGTCGAGGTTCCGTCGAGTCGTGATTCACGCAGGCGGTAACGACGCCCGACGGAGACAATCAGAGATTCTCAAACTGAACGTAGATTCGGTGTGTAAGCTTGCTAAGTCGATGTCCGACACAGTAATTTTCTCTGGTCCTCTGCCAAACCTAGTCAATGATGAAATGTACAGCCGCTTCTCATCATTTAACCGCTGGTTAGCTAGATGGTGCCAGAAATGGCATTACTTTTGTGGACAACTGGAACGTGTTTTGGGGGAAGCCCGGTCTCATGCGGAGAGATGGCATCCATCCTACTTTGGGAGGTGCCTCTCTTCTTTCCAGGAACATTTGTGCTAGCTTTAGTCCTGCAAACTGACAATCCAGAGATGAGACCCGGGCACAGAGCAGCAGTTTACAACTCTCCTCTGAGCCGCCTTCGGCGCTGGTACTAACCCAAACAGGGACAGCTCAGCAGTTCCTAGCTTTAGCTTGTGTACTAAACAGGTGAGAGGAGTGAGACACAGAAAGCTAAAAGTATTAGCTGCTGATACTCTCAATAATGAGCAAAACCATGAGGTCATTAAATGTGGATTGCTAAACATTAGATCAATTTCTTCAAAGTCCCTCTTAGTCCATGAATTAATTAATGACAATAAAACTTAACCTACTAGCTCTAACAGAAACCTGGCTACAACAGGATGATTATGTCAGGCTGAATGAAGCAACCCCCCTAGCTATAAAAACCATCAGAAATCCAGGATTTCTGGGAAAGGAGGTGGGCTAGCTGTAATATCCCATGCAAGCTTACTTCTTAACACTAAAGCTAAATACAATTATAATTCCTTTGAAACATTGTTTTGTCAATAAATCACACAAGTAGAAATACTGAAAAAGCATTCTTATTCATAATTATTTATCGCCTTCGCGGCCCGTTATTCAGAATTTTTAACAGAGTTTTCAGATTTTTTATCAGCTGTTGTTCTACACTCTGA